>CM058234.1:8966231-10166231 GCA_030180135.1 Orychophragmus violaceus | reverse complement strand
TGACAACAAACGCTAATGTCTAATCGCAATGTAAATTTCTGATTGTTGATTTTCAGCATCAAACCCAAGAGCTGGCAGCTGACACTGGCATCAGTGACAAATAAATGAACAATAACCTATCCATGGTCGGTCTTGTGATTTGGAGGCTATAAACATTTTAGTGTAAAGCAATTATTTTGTGGTAATTTGGGGGCCATAAAACTGATTTATATTAACTTAATAATTTTTAAAAGATGAGGCCAATGTTTCATCATGATGTGCTCATGACTGACCCTGAACCTACCGCTGCTGCTAGACATTGCCGCCATCGGCTAGCAAAGAAACATGGCTAATGTTATATCAAGTAGCTTATCTTCTGAAAAATGAATATTAGATAGTTTTCTTCTTTATATATTTACTCGTGCTCGAAAATGCGCCGCTTAGGACCGTGTAATCGCCAGATAGGTATTATAAGCAATCACTCACAAATTGCAGGAACAAACTATGTAAAGAATGATGATGAGAAAAGATGAAGAGACTAACAACTCACAACTCACAACTCACCACAAAAAAAGAAGAGGCTTATGGGATCAATTATAAAAAAATAATAATATCCAAATCAGTGAGTGGAAACATGTATGATTATCAACAATAGTAATGGTGGAGACAAAGTCAGAAGAAGGAAATGATGAAGAGTGAAGATTCCTGTCCCACAGCATGCAATACAAAATGAAAATGAACGTTGCAACTTTGTTAATTAGTTGTTGTATCCTATATATAAATATACCGTGTGTTGCCCAAAAAAAAAATATACCGTGTGTAAGCTTGTACATGTTGTATCGAATAACAACCACTCATCTTTGTTCTCTATTATTTTTCCTGATGGTATCATAGCATCTATAGAACCTTAACATGTCAAGATGGCAGAAAACACATAGACCACATAGTCTTTTTATCCTTTTCCTTCTTTTCTTCATGTTTCAAGTTCTGTAAACATCAAGCTCAACGATACCAACTACTTGTCATGAAAAACACAAATGGAATCTCTTTTGCAAAGTCAGAAGCTATTAGTTTTTGCGAATAGTGCTGAGAAACCTCCCGAAGCTACCATTAGCACCACTGTTAATGGATATACTCTCACATCTCCAAATCCAAAGTATGAAGCTTGGGTCTGCTCTGACCAACTGGTTCTCTCATGGATCTTTTGGACTCTCACTAAAGAAGTCTTGGGTTATGTTTACGGTTTAACAACCTCTCATGAAGTATGAGCTTACCTTGCTGCCAACTTCAATCAGACATCTATTGCTCATGAGTCTGATCTTAAAAGACGTCTGAGGGTTCTTACCAACAAAGGTAAAGATTTTCTAACATATACACGTGAGTTCAGATCTATTTGCGATCATCTCAGTGCCATAGGGAAGCCTCTTGATAACTCAATGAAGGTATTCACGTTTCTAAATGGTCTGACCAGTGAGTTTGACCCTATATGTACTGCTCTCCAAAGTTCAATGTCACGCCTTGGTGATATATCATGGTTTTTACCGGTTTTTATGCCATGATATAGTTGTGTTTTAGTGTCTTTTGTGTTATTTTAGTGTCTTTTACAGGTTTAATCAGGTTTGGAGCTAATTGGAGATTTTGGAGTATTTTGGGAGTTTTGGAGCATTTTGGCCGAGAGTTTAACTCACTGTCCGATTTGATGATCATGCATCGATCGACACACATTTGGTGTCGATCGACACACCAGCGAGATGGGCCGAACGCGGCGGTTTAACAATGTTATGAAGGTTTGCAGAAAAGCCCAGAATAGTTCCAGTATTTACACAGAAGCCCCAGCCGAGATTATGCCTATAAATATAGAGTTTTGGCTTTTATTTTAGATACACTTTCATACTTAGAGCTAAGAGATTTTTAGAGCTTTTGGGGGCTGATCTAATCCTGTACTTCATCTATTTTGGGAGAAGATTTCGAACCCCTTTATCTATTTAATTTCTTATATGCAATCTATTATTTCTATGATTTCTGTTCCAATAATCATGTCTGAGTAGATTCATAGTTAGGTTTAGGGTTTCTCATAGGGATTTCATGACTTGCTAGACTTGTTTAATTCAGCTAAGGATTCACATGATTAGAATGTTCTTCAAACTAAATTATGCTTAATGCTTGTTCTAACCTGATCAATTAGAATCTAGATCTTAGGTTGCTAAATACGACACGAGAGTGTGGTTTAGAATCTGAACTATTTAGGTTGATCAATTAAATTATTCGCAAAGAGATTTGGTTTAGTTTAATTGTGAACATATCGAACTTGAAATTAATGCTGGTTTAATCTGTTAGTAATTGCAAAGAGATTTGGATTACTGCACTTAGACTTAGAGGATTTTCGCAAAGAGATTTGGTTAATTCTAATTCCGTGATTTGAGTTCTAGAACTGAGTTTAATTTGATCCTGAATGATAAACTTGTCTGCTTGTCTGATTTCCTGAGAATTCCCTAGACTTAGCGCTTTTAGTTTATTGCTTTCAAAACAAATTCCTGCTACTGATTTACTTTATTGCCTTGCTTTTATTTCATTCACCACTTGCTTTATTCTTAGTATTAATCTCTACGGTTCTGATCTATCGAGACCAGAGTCTCTGTGGATTCGATACCCTATATACTACATTGACATTACTGTGCACTTGCAGTTAGTATAGTGATTAATTCTTGACCTATCAAGTTTTTGGCGCCGTTGCCGGGGACTCTTAGAGTCTTCGATAGGACCGAACTTAGGGTTTTTACTAGGAATTTTTCTTTTTTGTTTTTGTTTTCGTTTATATTTTATTTTACTGATTTTCTCTCTGTTTTCTCTCTGTCGCAGGTACCGATTTTGCCTTGCGTCGATCGTTGCACCTCTTGTGTCGATCGTCACTAAGCGATTTGAGATTGAATCGATTGTTGAACTGAGAGCATCGATCGTTGCTTGACGATTACAGACAGTTTATGCAGAAGCGTGAAACTCGAAGTAATCCGAACTCGAACCCAATCAATCTCGATCTTGAAGAACTTGGACGTCTAGAGAGGACTAACAGAAGAGAAAGAAGAGAAAGGATGGTAGTACATAAGCTGATTCTAGTACCAGATGCTCAAGGTACTCTGAGGGACAAAGATAACAACCCATACAATGCTGCTTGGCATAGGGTTGATGCTGAAGGGAATGTCATCCCTGATCCTCCAGAGCCACCGCAACAGGAGCAGAACCAGGGTCAAAGACAGGCCCAAGGTAGAGAGTTGGTTGTCCATGAGAGGACCTTAGCTGACTACAACAGACCGGATGAGTTCCATGCTAACCGGTCAGCTTTGGTAATTCCTGGCTTTGAGAGGAATGATTTTGAGATCAAGACTATCTACTACTCGCTGATGAGACAGAATGCATTCCATGGTCACCCCACAGAGCAGCCTATGGATCACATTGATTCGTTTGAGGACATAGTCACTGGCATGAAGTATGATGGAGTTTGCCAGGATTATCTGTTTCTTAAACTCTTTCCGCACAGTCTCGCTGGAGACGCTGGTGCATGGCTGAAGCAACTGCAACCTGGGCAGTTTGATACTTGGGCAGCCCTGAAGAGTGAATTCTTACGTCATTTCTATGATGATGCGCGTTCAGATCAGTCTAGACAGGACATACTCACATTCTCCCAAGGAGCTGTGGAGCCTTTGAAAGCTGCCTGGATGAGATTCATGAAGTACCAGCGAGACTGCCCACACCATGGATTCACTGAAGTCCAGTTGCTTGGTATCTTTTTCAGAGGCATAGATCTGCCATATCAGTCTGCGCTGGATAACTCCAGTAATGCAAACTTCAACACCGGGACTCCTGCACAAGCTAAGCAGTTGATTGAGAACTTAGTGAGCAGCAACAGTTGCAAGACTATGGATGAGAGGAGGAAGAAATCTGGTGGAAGTGTAGAGAATTCAGAGATGGCTGAATTGAAATCTAGGATGGACACAATCTGAAATCTCCTGGCTAATAAGAAAGCTGTCCACTTTGCTCAAGATGTTGAGGTAATTCAGACTGAGGAGGACACTCAGGAAGAAGATGTGAATTACATTGGAGGATCTGGTTTCCAAGGTAACATATTTGGTAATCAGCAAGGTAACAGATTCTTCAATGGAGGACAAAAGAGTGCCTTCACAGGCAATCAGAACTCTTTTGGACAGACTGGTGGTTTTCAGAAGCCCTTTGGACAAGGTGCTCAGAGAACCTATGGATCTTCATCTTATCAGACTCCTCCTTCACCTACAGCTCATGAGAGTAGGATGGAAGCAATGATGGAACAGCTTATGGAGAGTCAGACCAAGAGTACTGTGGAGAGCAACAAGAAGTTAGATGCTGTCTATGAGGACCTCAATGGGAAGTTTGAGTCTCTGAACACTCACATGAAGCAGTTGGATACTCAGGTGAATCAGATTTCCAGCTCTATGAAGGGAAAAGGAGTAGCAGACACTCATATTAAAGCTTGGTCTGTGTACATTAATGATGGGTCTCACCTAGGTGAAAAATTCGAGCTAAGTAAATCTGAATTGGTGAAGGAGAGTGAGAACTCGGATTTTGGAGAAAATCTCTCGGGTGAAAACTATGAAAACAGCGTTGCATCGATCAACACACATCTAGTGTCGGTCGATGCAGGTCGTGAACAGACAGACTCGCCAGATGATGACAATGTTGATGCTGATTTAGAGCTTGCCCACTTATTCCCTGGAGTGTCTGAGATCACTCAGGAGGAGATTTATGCACGAGCCATTAGACAATATCCCTCAGTATCTGAAGTCATTAAGCAGGAGATTGAAGAGCTTAAGAAGCTTGAGGAGATTGGTGAAGAGTTGGAAGAAATTCCATTTTCTGATGATCCACCTTATCACCCATGTATGCAGAGATACTTGAACAAGATGCTGCCTTTAGATGAAGAGCTGAAAGATTGGGTGATTGTAGTCCCTCCACAGATAAGTGATGTGCTGTTGACCAAGGTTCCAAAGAAGCTGCCTGATCCTGGGATTTTTGTGCTAAGTTGCTCTATCTTTGAGGATAGTTTTAGTCGCTCTCTTTGTGATCTGGGAGCTGCTGGAAGTCTTATGCCATATTCTGTGGCAGAGAAGCTGGGTATGCTGGATTTTACTCCTACTAGGACCTCTCTTGTCCTAGCTGATCAGTCTATACGAGTTCTGGAAGGACTCCTTGAGGACATCCCGGTGAGAGTTGGAAACTATTTAGTTCCAACAGACTTCCTTGTGCTGAAATATGACAGTGATCCTGATGATGCATTGATACTTGGAAGACCATTCTTAGCTACAGCGGGAGCAGTGATAGATGTTAGACACAGTCTAATAGACCTCCACCTGGGAGATGAGCCGCTGCATTTTGAGATGGACAAGCTGCGCAAGCCACTGATAGATGGGCATACATTCACAATCATGGAGCAGCCGGATGATACGGTGATTTTAGATCCTGGAGCACATGTTACTCCTACTTTTCTTGGACTGAAGCATTCTGTAACAGCCTACTCGCCACCTTGGATAAGGAGACTTGAGCAGAGACAGAAAAAGTCTCTGTCGAGATCTCTTGGTGCCTGAAAGATCTTGTTCGTCCGGTCAAGCTAACGACCTTAAACAAGCGCTGAGTGGGAGGCAACCCACTTTTAGGTTTAGTTGTTTTTCTTTCTTATTTTTGGTGTTTTTCTTAGGATTTCACGTTTTTGTTTTTGCTAAGTTTCAGATACAGAACTCGAGTCTGGAGATGTGTGACGATCGATGCACTTGTGCACCGGTCGTTGCAAGGAGATTTGACGAAGAAGGGTGATCGCATTGTGACGATCGTTGCTCATATGCAACGGTCGTTGCAATTGGTTCAATTGCAAAATTAAGGTATGCGCTAAACCGGAAATCGATTTCGAATTTGACCAGCATCGATCGTTGCACCCACGACCGAGGTAGGTTGCCTTAAACCATTCTCTTCTCTTTTCTTCCTCATTTCGCCGTCCGTACACCGAACCTCCACACCTAAAAATCCCGATTTCTCATCATTTTTCTTCGTTTCAATTGCTAATACTTCCCATTTTACACTCTAAATCCGTTTCTATAGCTCATATCTCTAGAATCCAAGGTAATGTACCTCTATTTTTCAATTTTCGGATTCAATTTTAGGGTTTTAGGGTTTGAAATTTTTAAATCAAAATTTGATGATTGCATGCGTAATTAGACCAATTTAGGGTGATAGGCGATCGTTTTAGACTGATTTGCAATAATGTGGCACGAATTTGGATTGATTTTTGTTGATTGTTGACGGAGAAATCGCCTTGCAACGATCGTTGCATTTATGCAACGGTCGTTGCTTTGCGATTTCGGGAAATGTTCGATAAATGAAATCGCCTTGCAACGATCGATGCCTTAGGTGCAACGGTCGATGCCTTAGGTGAAACGGTCGATGCTTCGCGATTTCACAGAGAATCTGCCGAGACTAATTGTTTAAATTTTTCTTTTGTTATGCAGATGGCATCTCGCAGACAACCCCGCAAGAAACGAGCAACAATATCTACAGCCACACGACAGTACATCCCACCGCCAGAGTGGTTTCATAGAGACTCTCAGCCACCTGAGCCATATGTCAGAGTTGGTCCACCAGTAGCATTACCATGGCCCAGAGCAGACGCGACAGAGATTCAGACAGCCAGACAGTGGCCACAGAAACTTGCTGAGTTCTTCAAGTCTGCCGATTTTATAGAGAGACCATTGCTTAACCAATGGGATGAGTATGATTCGCTTCTCTACAGTGGTTGGTGTGGTATGACCCTTGTTCTAAAACGCGGCCGCCTAGCCGCCTAGGCGGCCGCTTAATCGCTGAACGGGTGATGACCGCGGCGATTTTGTGCGAGTCGGCCATTAAAATCGGTATGCCGTATTTTGAAGAAACTCGGCCGCGTTTTGTCCGCCTAGCCGCGTAACTAAGAAAATCGTCGGTTTATTATAAAAATCGCCAAACCCAGATAGTGAACCAAATATCTTTTTTGCCCAAAATTATGGTATTGGGCCAACAAAGCCCATGTAGTGAGTACAATGAATTCGTAACCTGTCGCCAAAATCGATCGAAAATTTTGTTTTCACGGATCAAAATCAAAGGAATTGAGAGAAATTGAGAGAAATTGAGAGAGATGAGAAGCTTACGCTTTAGCCTTGAAGCCATTGATGTAGTTGGATAGAGATAAAAGCTTTTAATGGTCTATGTAAAAGACGATGCAATTAGAAAAGGAGGTATACGACGCCGTTAACGACGATTGGGAAGTGATGCCGGAGGAAACGGTGGTTGGATGGAGAGGTCATGTGTCTGCGATCAAAGAGAAGACGTTTTAATCGGTGGATGAGAGAAACGAAACAGACAAAATACGATGATAAGAAGAGAGAGAGTGGAGAGAGAGAACGGTGGTGGAAGGTGGAGAGAAAAGAAGCTTTAAGATCTCTGATTTTATTCCGATTACATATTAAAAAAACTAAACCACTAATGGCCCATTAAAACTACATATTTAATGTTATCATTTCAGTATCAATATAATGTGATACAGATATAGTGTATAAAAAACTATATGAATAATAAAAATTGTATTATACAAAGTGGTTCAACCAGTAAACCGGTTTTTGAAAGTGGTTTGATTAGGGTTGGGTTCTTTTACGTGTGGAGCTTTTTATTAAAATTTAGATGTGAATTGATATATGGTTTTCATGCTGAATTATAAGAAAATATATGCATACTAAATTTTTATTTTGTTGGATTATAAGTAAAAATGTTTAAAAATATTTAAATTATTCTAAAAAATTCCGCCCCGCGTACTCCCCGAGTTTATCCCGATTTTTGGATAACTCGCTAGGCCCGACTCGTCCGCGCGTATAACGCCTAGCGCGTTTCCGAACAGAGGGTATGACCATCAAGCCAACCAAGTTCGCTGACTACTCTACCTGCAAGAGTCTGGGGATCGATGAGCAGGTACTTGCTGTGTGCAGAGGCATTGGTCTAGGGACAATGCCAATGCGCCCTTATGATCTCTATCCGGAGCTGGTCAGGCAGTTGCTAGCCACTTGCAGAGTGGTTTACCCAGATCCCGATAGCAGGAGCCCTACAAGAGGTAACTTTACCTTCATGAGTTGGGGAGTCAGGTATCGGATTCCTCTATTAGATATATGCAGGATCTACGGGTTCAGTACCGAGCCGAGACGCATTGCGATGCCACTTGAGTGGAGTCCCGATGAGGCTCGATCATTCCGGGAGTGTATTGGCAGTGGTCGATACAACTCCAGGACCACACCGGTGAAGATGATGAGGCATCCTGTGCTGAGATATGTCTCGCGTATCTTGTGTTGGAGCTTGCTATGCAAGTTTGAGTCCAACAAGATGCGCAAATATGAGATGGAGATGCTGTTTATGGGGCTGAGAGACCAGTTTGCAGAGTCTGGTGTGAGAGATCCTACTAGGGGTCTCAACTTGGGAGCTGTCTTCGCTTTGCATCTGTGCGACCTACAGACGAAGCCTTTTGATGGGGTCAGTACTGAGACGGTAGGGAGCTTGCTTACTCCCATTTTTATGCATTGCGGGATTCCTCTACAGGGCACAGAGCGTGATACAGACATGGAGTTCCTGGACCTCAGCCACTTGCAGAGCGCTACCTGGCTCAAGGAGGGGCGCATCTGGGTTTACACCGATCCGATCTCTGGGAGATGTGGTATAGAGCTTCCTGCTGCTAGGTGGACACGGACTGATTCATTGGAGGCCCTGAGATTTCAGCCTCCTGAGACTGAGCAGCGTGGGATTCCTTCTATGGCTCATCCGCTGGGATTTCAACCTCTGCTGCCCCTGCGCCTTCGCCTGCTGCTGCCCCTGTTGACCTTGGCCCTTATCCTGTGATGACAGTGACCTACGGTGATATGTCTGAGGCTGAGTGGAGAGAGCGTAGTGATGGGATCTGGAGGACCATTTGGGAGTGGATGCGTGGCTGCACTTGCAGGAGACATCCACCAGTTCATCAGCCCGTCCCTGCTCCTCAACGTCGACAGCGATCTCCTGAGGATGCCAGTAGCACTGAGAGATATGAGGGGATTGATGATAGCGAGTGAGCGTAGCTGTCATCTCTTGATTATCGGTTCTGTACTCTGATTTTCTTTTTCTCTTTCTTGCACTATTTTCTTTTGATTTTTAGGATTCTACTATGTTTGGATGGATTGCACTTGATTTGATACATCTATTGCTTTGGTTTTACTCTGTTTCTAGTGTTTTCAGCTTGCAGGATTCGAAATTGATAAAAACAGACGGACTAACCTGCTAACTTGCTGACTGATCCGACAGACGCAGTGCGTCGATCGACAGACCATTGTGTCGATCGTTACAGTGAAAAATTGCATAGCAACGGTCGATGCACTTAGTGCAACGATCGATGCCTGAGTGCGACAGAGGTAAAACCCGAGAGAACTTAACCATCTTTAAACAAATTTTTATTTTCTTTTTGCCAACCCTTCGCTTGACACTACTGGGGACAGTGTGTCTTAAGTGTGGGGGAGGTTCTACTAACTTCTTTCTTTTGTTTTCTTAGAGTCATTTAAAATTTTTCAAAATTGTTTTATTGAGTCAAAATTTGTTTAAGTAAGAAACAATGATTTTTTGAGAAGATTAGTAGCACTTGCAGGAACTTAACTAACCATTGGGATGAAGCTGCAGATTATCTCTGACTATTAGAAAACCCAGACATGGATCAACCTACTGAGGACACCCACATCACTTCAGGTATCAGATGATCTTTTACTGACTTCACCCTAATACTGACTTAGATTTTCTCACCTAAGGGCTTGGTATACTTTGTGTCGGATTCCCTTGTTAGTTCTGACACAGCCTGTAAACCTGTCCTATCTAATTCCCTTCTCCCCTTCCATAAAAAAAGAGATAATAAACTGAGGATGAGTTAGTAACTCCGAAGTGGTAATGTGAATGGTAGCTAAAACTCTCATATCCTGTGCATCCATGGAATGTGTCCAAAGTACACCCCTTAACGGGAAGAGCACTGATAAATAAAATAAAATGATACCCAATGGGAAAAAATCAGAATGCTAAGGAAGGGAAAAGAGAAGAAAGGGACTAGAGAAAGATAATATGGTGGTCTAGAGCTGATAAGGTAAGAATCCATGTGCCTTTGACCGATACTCCTTAGGTGAGACCGCACTTAAATACTTGCAGAAGTTAGTAGGGAGAATTTGAATGCTTGAATGTGATTGTGGAGTTTACTTAGGACAGTTGCTAAGTGTGGGGGAAGTATATGTTGGTCTTGATGTCTGCAGGTTGATTTCTTTCATGTGGATTACTAAGGGGAATCTGAGTGTTACTGCTTCTAGGATGAAAAGAGTTTCTGAAGAGTTTTCAAACCTCTTCACTACATTTTAGTTCTCTGTTTTGCTTGAGGGCAAGCAAAGGCTAAGTGTGGGGGAGTTGATATATCATGGTTTTTACCGGTTTTATGCCAAGATATAGTTGTGTTTTTAGTGTCTTTTGTGTTATTTTAGAGTCTTTTACAGGTTTAATCAGGTTTGGAGCTAATTGGAGATTTTGGAGTATTTTGGGAGTTTTGGAGCATTTTGGCCGAGAGTTTAATTCACTGTCCGATTTGATGATCATGCATCGATCGACACATATTTGGTGTCGATCGACACACCAGCGAGATGGGCCGAACGCGGCGGTTTAACAATGTTATGAAGATTTGCAGAAAAGCCCAGAATAGTTCCAGTATTTACACAGAAGCCCCAGCCGAATTATGCCTATAAATATAGAGTTTTGGCTTTTATTTTAGATACGCTTTCATACTTAGAGCTAAGAGATTTTTAGAGCTTTTGGGGGCTGATCTAATCCTGTACTTCATCTATTTTGGGAGAAGATTTCGAACCCCTTTATCTATTTAATTTCTTATATGCAATCTATTATTTCTATGATTTCTGTTCCATTAATCATGTCTGAGTAGATTCATAGTTAGGTTTAGGGTTTCTCATAGGGATTTCATGACTTGCTAGACTTGTTTAATTCAGTTAAGGATTCACATGATTAGAATGTTCTTCAAACTAAATTATGCTTAATGCTAGTTCTAACCTGATCAATTAGAATCTAGATCTTAGGTTGCTAAATACGACACGGGAGTGTGGTTTAGAATCTGAACTATTTAGGTTGAGCAATTAAATTATTCGCAAAGAGATTTGGTTTAGTTTAATTGTGAACATATCGAACTTGAAATTAATGCTGGTTTAATTTGTTAGTAATTGCAAAGAGATTTGGATTACTGCACTTAGACTTAGAGGATTTTCTCAAAGAGATTTGGTTAATTCTAATTCCGTGATTTGAGTTCTAGAACTGAGTTTAATTTGATCATGAATGATAAACTTGTCTGCTTGTCTGATTTCCTGAGAATTCCCTAGACTTAGCGCTTTTAGTTTATTGCTTTCAAAACAAATTCTTGCTACTGATTTACTTTATTGCCTTGCTTTTATTTCATTCACCACTTGCTTTATTCTTAGTATTAATCTCTACGGTTCTGATCTATCGAGACCAGAGTCTCTGTAGATTCGATACCTTATATACTACATTGCCATTACTGAGCACTTGCAGTTAGTATAGGGATTAATTCTTGACCTATCACTTGGTCGTCCTGCATTTAATGATGTGGTCTCAGAAGTTTCTGGTTTTGCTACCAAGCTTCAAGCTCGTGATAATGCAACTGGAGTTACTCCAACTCTGGCCTATCAAGCTGAAAGAGCACAGTCCAATGCTCCTCGAGGAAATTATCAGTATGAACAGAGGTTCACGGGGTCGTGGAGGATTCAATTACCTCTACGTCAGCAATCGTGGCAGAGGAAGTGGTTTTACTACTCGAGGTCGCGGCTTCTCTCAACAAGTTAACACGCAAGGCTGGAATCGTGACTCTTCTGCTATGAATCAACGACCAACATGTCAAATCTGTGGCCGTGTTGGCTATTCTGCGCTTAAATGTTGGAATATATTCGATAATACTTATCAAAGCGATGATCTTCCTCAAGCTCTCTCTGCGTTGCGCACCTCAGAGAGAAGCTCTTCTACTATTGTCCACTTCATATTCCCATTGCAGCTTCTCATTTAGTTTCCATACACCACAAAAACAGTAAACCTCCAGCACGTTTGATATACAACCACAAAAACAAACAACTGATTGAATCACAACAGAGAAAACATGTATGAGCTACATTGTTCTAAGCAAGATTTTTACTTAAATTAACATCAACTACCAAATTCATGAAGGATTTAAACCGTTTTAACCAATATTTTCAGACTTACAACACAGAAAACTGTGACAGAGACGATAAGAGCAAGAACAAAGTAAAAGAAGAGAGAGAGAGATCTAATTTTGATACCTTACAGATATGAGCTACATTGTTCTATGCAAGATTCAGGCTTACACTAAACTACATTGTTCTATGGACACCAGCTACATTGTTCTAGACTGAATATGGACACGAGCTACATTGTTCTAAGCAATATTCAAAGTTAAACTAACAGAAACTACCTAAATCATGACGGATTTAAACCGTTCTTAACCAATATTTTCAGAGAGAGTGAATTTGATACCTTACAGAGATGAGCTACATTGTTCTAAGCAAGATGCATCCGTAAACTAAGCTACATTGTTCTATATCGAATATGGACATGAGCTACATTGTTCTAAGCAAGAACAAAGTAGAAGGGGAGAGAGAGATCGAATTTGGATACCTTTCAGAGATGAAAGAGATGAATTTGGTGTTCGGTCAGATCCAGAGAGAACCTTACTGTCAATTTCCGTCGAATCTCTCCGTCGTCGCCTAGTCGTCGGAGAGCTACAATTCGTGAATTCGTTGCCAGTGAAATGTAGCTCGTAGGTGTCCTCTTAGAGCTCGTCTCGTCAATATCCGTCGAATATCTCCGTCGTCGAATCTCTACGTCGCCGAATCTCTCTGTCGTCAGTCTCCGTCGAATCGTTGTCGACCTAATTCGTTTCAATTTTGTCGAAGAAGGAGAAACAAAAGGTAAGGGTAAAATGGTAATTCGTCTTGTTAATGAATGCTATTTTCTGACAAGGAAAATTAAGTGCCACGTTTGTGATTAAGCATGAGTTTAGGGGCAATTAGTGCCTTTTATCTAAAAAAACCAGTTGTTGTATACTAATAAATAAATAGAAATAAATAAGACAATTGAGAGTCGAAAGGAAAAAAAAAACCCCTCTCTTCTCTTTTCTTCTCTTCCATTCTCTCTCGAAGTAAAACACTGAAGCCTTCACAACGAACAAGATGACGATCTCCACCGTTGATCCTCGAAATCCGATGAATGACTCATCAACTAAACCTCTAACTGACAATTTTAAACCTTCAGATCACAACCCAAGCTAAGTCGGTGATACTTGAATCTACGATTCATATTAAAGATGGATTCAGGTTTGTGTACTTAACACTGTTTCTTTCACCAAATTCGGTTATTAGCAGTCTCCATAGATTCTTTTCTCTTTCCGTCTCGTGTTCTTCTTCTGCTAAGAAAATGGCTTTTTCAAGTTACATGGGCAAAAACGCTGGGATTGCAGTAGATCCGGCTCTCTCTGCCACACTGTCGGAATCTATACTTGCAGGCCGTGTTTCTATGTACGATCTCAGAGCTGTAATCGATGAATGTTGTCTGAACATTCACCAGACAGCCATTGATGAACATGGCTCAATTTTTCTACTCAATCTGGTCCAAGCGCGCTACATCCATGGCTTAGGTTATGAAATCCACGCTATATTACGTGCTTTCACACATGATTCAGCCAGATTGATGGCAACAGTCGGATTAACAGAGCTGGGTAAGAATTCTGTTTCTGTTTGAGTTTCATTTACAAGTAATTTTCTCTGTTGACCGTCCTACATTTCTTTATCATTTCAGCTCCAAAGCTTTGTTCTCTTTGATGAATTACATTCCAGAAATGAGAACAAAGCTTTTCAACATCTTAAGGCCAATCTTCTTCCAGCTCTTCACCTACTCTGATAATCTCAAGCATTTTCTGGAAGATTTCTTTAACTCTTACACCTATGCTGAGATTGAGGTAAGCATTGAGTTACTACTTGTTTGCTTGCTTGTATGTTGCTTAATTTTCGTCATCTTTTTGCAGTCATTAGTTGTGGAAGCCGCACAAAACTTTGTGTATTTGGCAAACAATGATTTTGGAAATCTGAACCTCTCATTCTTAATTCAATCTGATTGGACCAAGCAGTGTCTTGTTTCTTTATTATATGGAAACTTTTGGAGAGCTGGTCTTAACAAAAATGGGTACTTAATGCTCACGTCTACATGCTCTCTTTGTTTCTTCTTTTTTATTCACAATTTTTGTTTTCTCATGCAGAAATAGGCTGCTACAAAACCCTTATTTGTCTTCAGTTGGCAAGAAAGCTTGCATGCAAATTCAGGATCTTTTTGAAGGAATTTCTAGCAGTTCTAATCAGGACTAGCAACCCTAGTCTGAATTCCGAGCCTAGGATCTAAGGTTCATATAATTGAATCTATGGGATCTCAGATTTACCTGTTGATTTGCAGCGGAAGTATTAGCAGATAATCGAGATCACGAAGCGCCTCAAATGCTGCGCCTCTACTGGTATCCACACGCACACAAACTGGACCGCAGGGATGCTAGTGCCTTACAGAGATCTAATCTCCAGAGAGGTTTCTTTCTATGTTCTGGTGGCTGTAAACACTACAAGAAAACATCACTTTAGCCACTATAATTTACAACTACAAACATAGTAACAAAATAGAGAGACTAAACAGAGACTAATTTGCAACTAAATACCTACCAAAAATATATAGTCGCAATTTAGTGACAATAATGCAACCAATATATATTGAGACAGATTAGTCGTATTTTTACGACAAAATTGTGACTTTTTTACAACTAAATCTTATAGTTGCACAATGGTGGCAAACATAACCACTATTTTGCCACTAAAAGATGACATCGCAGAAAATTAGTTACAAAATAGTGGCAATATGATGTAGTCACTATTTAGTGGCAAATATTGCGACCAAATTGCTACGTTTTTAGTTGTGAAGAAATAGTGGTAATTTAGTTGCATTTTACCGTTACAAATTAAAACTCATGATTCACACGTGTTTGTTAGGTGTACCAAACTTTTGCCACTAAAATATATAGTCACAAAAATGGTCGCACTTTTGTGACAAATTGGTGGCAAAAGTTTCTATATATATATTCATCAACCCTAACTCATTGTATGATTCAGAATGATTTTCGTTTCATAAAATCATTGTATGATCCCATTTCATAAAATCATTGTATGATTCCGTTTGAATGAAGTCATTGTATGATTCCGTAACAATAAAGTCATTGTATGATCCATATTAATAAAATCCAAAAAACTAAATCCTAAACCTTAAATCTGTACCCTAAATCCAAATATATTACAAAACCAAAATAAATTACAAACCTTCCTTATACCCCATTTATACCCTAAATTTTCAATACTTTTCATATATTTATTTTTTAGTTATTATTTTCAAATCTCTAACCTTAAACACTAAACCTATCATATACACTATATATACAATAAACACTAAAACCTAAAACTAAACCCTAAATCCTAAACCAAACCTACCTTATACCCCATATACACTACATTTTTAATACTTTTCATACATTTATTTTAAGTTATTATTTTTAAATCTCTAACCTTAAACTCTAAACCTACCTTAACTCTTAACTAAACCCTAAACCTACCCTAAACCCTAAAATTTAAACCCTAAATTCTAAACACTAAAACTATCATATACACTATATATACAATAAACACTAAAACCTAAAACTAAACCCTAAACCCTAAACCAAACCTACCTTATACCCCATATATACACTAAATTTTTAATACTTTTCATACATTTATTTTTTAGTTATTATTTTTAAATCTCTAACCTTAAACTCTAAACCTACCTTAACTCTTAACTAAACCCTAAACCTACCCTAAACCCTAGAATTTAAACCCTAAATCCTAAACACTAAAACTATCTTATACACTATATATACAATAAACAATAAAACCTAAAACTAAACCCTAAACCCTAAACCAAACCTACCCTAAATTTTCAATACTTTTTCATATATTTATTTTTTAGTTATTATTTTCAAATCTCTAACCTTAAACTCTAAACCTATCCTATTAGTATCCTAAAACTTAAACATTGTTATGATCTTATGCAACTTGGAGAAACATTAACTTCAAACCCTAAACACAATCCTTTAAACCATATATCATAAACCATAATCATAAAATTCTAAACCATAAACAACTAAAACTCTAATTAATAAAATTTTATATACTAATAACATATCCAAAACAAATATTCAATACTTATAAAAAATATTTACTTATATTTACTAATATTTTAAATACTATAACAAATAAAAACTTCAAACCCTATACCCAAACTCCAAACCTTAAATTATAAACTCTAATCATTAAATCTAAAGTTATAAAATCTCAATTCTTAAATCCTCATATTTTCATTTTAATACTTTAATTGAAAGGTTTTATACATTTTTAATTTTATCTCATAAACTTTATAATTAAACATAAAATTAAATCAATAAGTTATGAAGTGTTAAACTTAAATTCATAAGAATAAGAACTTAATTCTCATTGGTTGAGGAAGTAAGACAAGGATTGCCCTTCTCTTTAACATCCACCATTGATTACACTACATCTAACGATCATAAATGTCTCTTTTTGGTTTTCTTTTTTTGTCTTCTCATCTTCTCTCCTTCGTCTTCCTCCTCACTGTCACAGATTTTTTGGTCAGATTTCCCAAGTCTCACTTCTCCATAACTCTCACTTTCTTTGCTTCATCTTCTTTCTCTTGCACAGTTTTCGGATCTGAATATAACAATGACAGAGGAAGAATACGAACCGGATGAAGACGAAGATAAAGAGGCCCGCTCGTACCACAGTTCTCGATATCCGGTTGAAGACGAAGAGGATTTGCGAGACTCAATCTCCCTCCTCCACTGCCGGACGAAGACAAATCGATGGTGAAGAAGTATGAAGAAGAATCGGAGCCGGCAGATCTCTTCTCTAGCAGCTATCACCGGAGCCGGCGGATCTCTTCTCCAGCAGCTGTCACCAGAGCCGGCGGATCTCTTCTCCAACAGCTGTCACCAGAGCCGGCGGATCTCTTCTCCAACAGATGTCACCAGAGCCGGCGGATCTCTTCTCCAGCAGCTGTCACCGGAGCCGGCGGATCTCTTCTTCAGCAGCTGTCGGCGGTGGACATAAGAAGAAGAAAGCTTTTTCAGTTTTTTTATTTATTCAGATTAGTTAATTTAATTTAATATATTTTTTGGTCAGATTTGTTTAATTTTTTTTTTTACAAATTAAAATTAAATTATACCATAGCCACAAAAAATGCCATAGCCACGGTTTTTATTCAGATTTGTGACAAAAAATATTAATTTTAATACCAGAGCCAAATAAACTAATTGAGGTTAAATAGTCTAAATTTAGTGACATTATTTACAACGAATTAGCCACTCATCAACGAATTACACTATTAAATAGTTGTAAATTAGTCATAATATTTTGCCACTAAAATGCAACTAATTTAAATAACTTATTAAGGACTACATACTATAGTGACGAACTCAAATTACTACTAAAATAGAAGTGGCGAGTTGGTGGCCTTTTAAAGACTTAAGCTATCGTTCCAAATTCGTCGCATTTTTGCCACTATTTTCCAACGACGGAATTTTGCGACGAGCACTATTGCCACTACATAATATAGTTGCAATTTCGTGGTAAAACTCTAATTTGCCACTTAATTGACACTTCTACTGTAGTTACAATATCTATGTTTTCTTGTAGTGAAATTAGGTTAGGAACGAGTTTAGGTCGACCATATATCTTATATATGTCGGCTTAAACCACAACGAAATTAACCAACGATTAAACCGTATTAATCTGGTTAATCCGCGAGTTGCATCGATCGATGCACTATCTGCAACGATCGACACTGCCCCAGAATATTGATATCGAATGCATATCAAATATGCAATCGCTGGATCATTACATTAATGATCAACCTCGTCTTTAACGCCTAGTTTGCTTAGGTGTGTGACCCTGTAGGATCATATAACACTAGCAATGAGTTCTCAACTCATTGATCATAAGTGGCTTCTAGCAAAGCGTTATGACTACCTACTGTTATGTGATTGTCTCATCTCGACAATACGACTTTCACTTAGAGCAAGTACAATAGATTTCAGGACATTCCCAACAATCTCCCACTTGTATTGGAATCATCTATTCCTTTAATCCCTTTGTAGCTATATCTCAATCTAGCATAATGAAAGAACTGTGTCATCCTTATTAAGCTAGATCACGTTTATCGAATCCCGATTTGTACTGATAAAACAAACGACTGACAATCACCTCGTTTGAGCGCGGCCACGCATTTCCAGTATCAAATCTTCGATAGGCCCAGAGATATTTAACTCATGTTATATAGGAGGTACAAATCCCATCTTGTTCCATCCATGTCTCTTTTATATCTCATGATACGCCTAATCAGTGTCTTTATAATCACCAGTTACGGCTGACGTTTGACAAAGTCAAGACGAACCAATCCATATAAGAGAGGACATGATGAACTCAGGTCTAAGGACTACACTCTTTAGTCGTAATGAGAAACTCTTATGACACTCATATAACATCTTGTAGAGTTCTCATTAACGGGTCAAGTCCGATCATGTGTTCTTCAACACATATTTATGTGATTGACTTTAATACACTTATTAATGACTCCATGAAAACATAGTCATCAGTCACCTCACATATTAGTCTCACGTGGTTGTTAATGTCCCATTTTAACAACCTCGACTAGGGACTATTTATAATTTATATCATTTATTTCTTATAGGGTTTCATGATCAAGTCACATACTTGATGACCTATAAAATGTCATAAATTACCTTGGGACAATTATTTAATAACACAATTAAATAATGCTGAAACAATTTCATTAAAATAACATAACCAAATTATGTTTTACGAACATCAAGTCATAACTAAAAACCAAATGTGACTCCCACTGAAAACAAGATCATATCTTAAGAAATCTAATGCCTACAACAGTAGTGTGAAACTCATGCTTAGGCCTTGGGAGGGGCTTGGTCAGTGGATCAGCTACATTCTCATCCGTCGGGACTCTGCTGATCTTCACACCTCCTCTATTCACAATATCACGGATAAGGTGATATCACCTTTCTATGTGTTTGGATTTCTGGTGTGATCTAGGTTCCTTTGCTTGCGCAATGGCTCCATTGTTGTCACAATACAAAGCCACTGGCTCATAAATGCTAGGAATCACACCAAGTTCAGTGATGAACTTCTTGATCCAAACAGCCTCCTTTGCCGCTTCAGAAGCAGCGAGGTACTCAGCTTCAGTTGTGGAATCTGCTACAGTGTCCTGCTTGGAACTCTTCCAGCTAACTGCACCGCCATTCAGGCAGAAGATGTAACCAGATTGTGATCGGAAATCATCTTTGTCTGTCTGGAAACTTGCGTCTGTGTAACCACTTACTACCAGCTCATCACTTCCTCCATACACCAAGAATTTATCCTTAGTATTTCTCAAATACTTCAGAATATTCTTGACTCCTGTCCAGTGACTTTCACCTGGATCCGATTGGTATCTACTCGTCATGCTTAAAGCACAAGCAACATCTGGACGAGTACAGAGCATGGCATACATGATGGATCCCAACGCCGAGGCATAGGGAATCCGACTCATGCGATCTCGCTCAGCAGGTGTCTCAGGACACTGCTTCTTGCTGAGACTTATGCCATAAGACATTGGTATGAAGCCCTTCTTGGAATCTTGCATTCTGAACCTGTGTAAGACTTTATCGATATAAGTGTCTTGACACAGTCCAATCAACTTGTTTAATCTATCTCTATAGATTCTTATTCCAAGAATATACGCGGCTTCTCCCATGTCTTTCATTGAAAAACAAATTCCGAGCCAAGTCTTAACAGACTGTAACAACGGAACGTCATTTCCGAGAAGAAGTATGTCATCTACATACAACACGAGAAATGCAACTGCGCTCCCACTAGTCTTCTTGTAAACACATGGTTCTTCTTCGCTTCCGATGAAATCAAACTTTTTGACTGCTTCATCAAAACGAAGATTCCAACTCCGAGATGCTTGCTTCAATCCATAAATGGATCGATGAAGCTTGCATACTTTCCTAGCTGCATTTGGATCGATGAAACCTTCGGGTTGTGTCATGTACACATCCTCTTCCAGAATTCCATTAAGGAAAGCTGTTTTCACGTCCATCTGCCAGATCTCATAGTCATAATGAGCTGCTGTTGCTAGGAGAATCCGAATGGATTTAAGCATGGTGACCGGGGAATAAGTTTCTTCATAGTCAATGCCATGCATTTGTTTGAAACCTTTTGCCACCAGCCTTGCTTTATATAACTGAATATTTCCATCCACATCAATTTTCTTCTTGAAAATCCATTTACACTCAATGGGTCTTGCACCATCGGGTAAATCAACCAAAGTCCATACTTGGTTCTGTGACATGGATCCCATTTCGGATTCAGCGGCTTTCAGCCACTTTTCGGAGTCAGGACTCATCATTGCTTCTTCAAAATTCGCTGGCTCGTCACTGTCAATGATTAACAAATCATGACAATTGGTTACGAGAAATCCATATCTCTCGGGTTCGTGACGGATCCTTTCGGATCGACGAATTTCAGGCTCCACAGGCGCTGTCTCTACAACTCTTTGTAGATCCAACTGTTGCTCTTCCTCTACGGGTTGTACTTTACTCCCACTGTTTCTCTTGGAGAGAAATTCTCTCTCAAGAAAGACACAGTTCCGAGCAACAAACACTTTGTTCTCGGATTGGTTGTAAAAGTAGTATGCCTTGGTTTCCTTAGGATAACCAACGAAGTAGCACTTGTCAGATTTGGGTTCGAGCTTATCTGTAATTAATCGCTTAACATAAGCTTCGCAACCCCAAATATTCAGGAAAGACAAACTCGAAACATTTCCAGTCCACATCTCATGTGGTGTCTTTGCAACTGATTTTGACGGAACCCTATTAAGTGTAAACGCAGACGTTTCTAGAGCGTATCCCCAAAAGGATAATGGAAGAGTTGAGAGACTCATCATTGATCGAACCATATCTAATAAGGTTCGATTCCTCCTCTCGGACACCCCATTCCATTGTGGTGTGCCAGGAGGAGTGAGTTGTGAAACAATTCCACAATCTCTCAAATGATCACTGAATTCTTGGCTTAAGTATTCTCCTCCACGATCTGATCGAAGAGCCTTAATACTTTTGCCAAGTTGATTCTGTACTTCATTTTGGAATTCTTTGAACCTTTCAAAAGATTTCGACTTGTGTCTCATTAAATAGACATAGCCATACCTGCTGAAATCATCAGTGAAGGTAATGAAGTATCGAAAATTTCCTCTGGCACTTGTGCTCATTGGGCCGCACACATCTGTATGTATAAGGCCCAATAGGTCACTGGCCCTTTCATTTGATTTGTTGAAAGGGGCCTTAGTCATTTTGCCTAGTAAACAAGATTCACATTTCTCACATGATTCATAATCAAATGAGCCCAGAAGCCCATCACTATGGAGCTTTTGGATCCGTTTCTCGTTTATGTGGCCCAAACGACAATGCCATAGAAAAGTCTGATTCGTGTCATTTGATTTGAATCTCTTGGTGTTAATGTTATAGATTGGTGCAGTCTGGTTTAAAACATAAAGCCCATTCTCTAATGGGCTGCTACCATAAAATATATCATTGTAATCAAAAGAACAACATTTATTCTTAATTGAAAACTGATATCCTTCCACATCCAAAATAGGAATGGAAATAATATTTCTGCTTATAGCAGGTACATAGTAGCAATTATTAAGCTTTAAAACCAAACCAGAAGGTAAAGACAAGTTATATGTTCCTACGACTAATGCAGCAACTCTTGCTCCATTCTCCACGCGCAGGTCCACTTGTCCCTTTTCCAACTTCCTACTGTTGCTTAGGCCCTGCATATTTGTACAAATATGAGCACCACAGCCGGTATCCAATACCCAAGAAGTAGAACCAGAAGTAGTAACATTTACTTCTATAACATAAATACCTGAAGATGAAGTCTCGAAAGTCTTCTTCTTCTTCTTCTTTTCTTCCAAGAATTTGTTGCAATTTCTCTTCCAATGCCCAAGCTCTTTACAGTAATGGCACTTATCAGTCTCAGATGGGCCCGGCTTGGGCTTCGGGGCTGGCGCAGGCGTGTCCTGGTTCTCAACCTGGACTGCCTTACCCTTTCCCTTACCCTTGCCAAGTTTATTAAACTTCTTACCTCCTTGTACCATAAGTACATTAGGAGTGCCCCTCTTGATATTAGGCTCAGCTGTCTTGAGCATGCCATGCAGCTCAGTCAACGTCTTCGTCAAGTTGTTCATGTTATAGTTCATAACAAACTGATCATAACTTGACGGCAGCGACTGTAAAATGATGTCAGTAGCCAACTCTTGGCTAATACCAAGAGTCATTTGCACGAAGCCCTTCTTGGAATCCTGCATACTAGATCTGTGCAAGGCCTTATCACCATAAGTATCTTGACACAATCCAATTAGCTTATCCAATCTATCTCTATAGATTCTTATTCCAAGAATGTATACGTTTTCTCCCATAATTTTATCGAAAAACAACTTTCGAGTCAAGTCCTAACAGACTGAAATAATGATATTTTATTTCCAAGAAGTAGTATGTTTATCAACATACTATACTAGAAATGCAACTGCGCTCCCACTAGTCATCTTGTAAACACACAATTCCTCTTCGTTTCTGAAGAAGTCAAACCTTTTGACTGCTTCATCAAAAACGAAGATTCCAACTCCGAGATGCTTGCTTCAATCCATAAATGGATTGATGAAGCTTGCATATCTTCCTAGCTTCATTAGGATCAATGAAAACTTCAGGTTGTGTCATGTACACATCCTTTTCCAGAATTCCATTAAGGAAAGCTGTTTTCACATCCATCTGCCAGTCATCATAATGAGTGGCGGTTGCTAGGGGAATCCGAATGGACATAAGCACGGTGTCTGGGATTATGTTTCTTCACAGTTAATACCATGAATTTACTTGAAACCTTTTGCCACCAACCTAGCTTTGTACATCTGAATATAACCATCCATGTCAACTTTTCTTCTTGAAAATCCATTTACTCACAATGGCTTCTACACCATCGGGTAAATCAACCCAAGTCATACTTGGTTCTGTGACATGGATCCCATTTCGGATTCAGCGGCTTTCAGACATTTTCGGAGTCAAGGCCCATCATTGCTTCTTCAAAATTCGCATGTCCGTCACTTTCAATGATCAATGGATCACGGCAATTGGTTACGAGAAATCAACATTTCTCGGGTTCGTGACGGATCCTTTCGGATCTGCGAGCTTCAGTTATGTGTAAAAGTCGTGCACATATCTCATATGTATACTTTTACCACGACCTAATTAACCAAGATTCAAACCGTAGCTAATTAAGTCATAAACCAAAATATTTTGGTTCGCGATCTGTGTCGATCGATACAACTTTTGCGTCGATCGACACTTCTTCGGAAACTCGCCATTTGAATGTATATCGAATATACATTCACCAGATCCTTGCAAACCTCAGGCACCACAGTTGCAGGTTCTACAACTCTTTGTAGATCCTACTGGTGCTCTTCCTCATCAGGTTGAGCAGTCTCCTGTGATTTTCGAATTTCTTCGAGTTTGTACTTTACTCCCACTGTTCTTCTTGGAAAGAAAATCTTTCTCGAGAAAACATTGTTCCGAGCAACAAACAATTTGTTCTCGAACTGGTTGTAAAAGTAACATGCCTTGGTTTTGTTAGGACAACCAATGAAGCAGCATTTATCAGATTTGGGTGTGAGCTTATTAGAGATTAAACGTTTTATATAAGTCTCGCAGCTCCAAATCTCCATGATGGATAAATCAGAAACATTTACAGTCCACATCTCATGTAGTGTCTCTGTAACTGATTTTGATGGAAATCTATTTATTGTAAACGCAGACGTTCCTAGAGTATATTCTTAGAAGGATAATGGAAGATCTAAGTGACTCATCATTGATCGAACCATATCTAATAAAGTCCGATTCAGGAGGAGTGAATTGTGAAACATTTTCACAATCTTTCAGATGATCACTAAATTTTTGACTTAAGTATTCACCTCCATGATCTCATCGTAGAGTTTTAATACCTTTGCCAAATTGATTCTGTACTTCATTTTTGGAACTCTTTGAACTTTCAAAGATTCTCACTTATGTCTTATAAATAAGACATAACCGTACCTACTGAAATATCAGTAAAGGTGATGAAGTGCTGAAGTTTTCCTCTAGCACTATGTGCTCATCGGCCCATATACATCCGTATGTATAAAGCCCAATAAGCCTCCGTCCATTTCATTTTGTTCGTTCGCAACCTGTATCGACCGACGCATCGTTTGTGTCGATCGATACTACCTTTGTTGAAAGGAGCCTTCGTCATTTTACCCAATAAACATGATTCACTTTACTCATTATGATTCATAATCAGATGAGCCTAAAAGCCCATCACTATGGAGCTTCTGAATCTGTTTCTCATTTGTGTGGCCCAAAACGACAATGCGAGAGAGAAGTTTGATTCGTATCATTTGACTTGAATCTCTTGGTATTAATGTTATAGTTAGGCACATTCTGGTTTAGAACATAAAGTCCATTCTCTAATGGATTGCTACTATAAAATATATCATTGTAATCAAATGAATAACACTTATTCTTGATTTGAAAACTGATATCCTTCCATGTCCAAACAAGGAATAGAAATAATATTTCTGCTCATAGCATGTACATAGTAGCAGTTTTAAGTTCAAAACATGCCATAAAAGAAAACAAATGAAATACTCCTACGGCTAATGCAGCAACTCTTGCTCCACTTCCACGCGTAGATCCATTTGTCCTTTCTCTATAGTCATACTTTTGCTCAGGCCCTGCACATTTTCACAAAATATGAGTACCATAGTTGGTATCTAATACCCAATAAGTAGGACCATAAGAAGTAACATTTACTTCTATAGCATAATACCTGAAGAAGAAGTCTCGTACGTCTTTTTCAGCTTCTCCTAATCTTCCAAGAATTTATTGCAGTTTCTTTTCAAATCCCCATAACCATTACAATAACGGCACTTAACATCTTCAGAAGGACTGGTTCTAACCTTAGGAACATGGCCAGACTCGCTTGGATTCACAATCAAGCTCGTCTTGCCATCACCTTTGTTCTTACCAAGTTTCTTAAACTTTATACCCTTTTGTACCATAAGGACATTTGGGGTGTCCTTCTTGATGTTAGGTTCAGCAGTCTTAAGCATCCCATGCAATTTAGTCAACGTCTTCGTCAAGTTGTTCATGTTATAGTTCATAACAAATTGATCATAGCTTGACGGCAGTGACTGCAGAATGATGTCAGTAGCCAACTCTTGGCTGATGGGACAATCCAGTTTCTCCAGGTTATCTATATAACCCATCATCTTAATGACATGAGGACTAACTGGTTCGCCCTTTGGTAGCTTGCACTCAATCAGAGACCTAACCGTCTGGTATCTCTGAGTTCGTGCCTGCTCCTGAAACATACTTTTCAGGCCAGTGATCATCTCTTTTGGCGACTCCACGTACTCATATTGCTTCTGCAATTCCGAGTTCATGGTAGCCAACATGAGACAACTCACATCCACCGCATCATTAGAATGCTTATCCCAATCATCCTTATCTGACTGCCAGGCATTGGCTCGGTACTTCTTGGGGAGAACTTTCTCAAGGACATAGTCCTTTTTCTCCTGTTTGAGAACAATTCTCAAGTTCCGATACCATTCAAGAAAGTTTGATCCATTTAACTTGTACTTCTCAAGGACGGATCGCAAGGAGAAATTGTTACGATGGTTTGTGCTAGACATAGCTGGAAAAACAATGGAGGTTTAGTTATGATGTTCAAGAAATGAGAAGTCTTAACAATTAAGAAAACTCGCATTATATTCAAACAATGTTTCCTCAAATGAATATAATGATCCAAGACCCATACTTCACTAAACTTGAGTGAGCCATTGGCTATCACCCAAATTTTAGCTATCTAGGTAAGCAACAACTTTGCTAGTTGTATCCAATATAACTCTTGGTTGTGGATTGACATCTTATGTCCAATCCACCTGATGTCTCTGAGCCCAAAACGATTTTGATGGCCCAGTCAAGTGAACCAATCTCTTAAGTCATGTAATTGTTGATGTCTTGCACTGCAAGTCCATCAACACGATTACCTCCTGTCTTACTCACGTAATCGTGGACATCTCGCACTGCAAGTCTATCGCACAATGAAATGAGTCTTGCCAGTTGACAAGATTGGAAAGACATCAAGTATCACTTGATATTTGGTTGAGGAACGGAACCATTTAAAACGTTCAGTTTTATTATGTTTTAATTCTTCTAATTAATTGATTTATCTTGCTTTGGTTCGGTGATTTCAGGTTCTATAACCTAAACCATCGAATCTCATGTCGACCGACCCTACTTTAGTGTCGATCGATGCAGAATAACCAAAACAATCCACGATAACCGATCAATCCAATTGATCCGATTTTGAATACTGGTCAGTGTCGATCGATGCTACATTAGCATCGGTCGATACCAACCTAATCAAACCAATCGCAATTAAATCATTCACAGTTTTTCAACCATCATTAACCAAGCTCGATAACCGGTCCAATCCAACTGAACCGATTTATCAATTTTGCGAGGTTGGTGTCGACCGACACAACTCTTGTGTCGATCGACACTAGGCGAAAACAATTTTATTCGGGTTATCCTTCTGTGTCGACCGATACCGGATTGGTGTCGATCGACACAGGGCGATAAACCCTAATCGTTTTCAAGTCAAAAAGCTAAAAAATAGATTTTCATGAAAACGAATTTTAGCAAGTTTGTATCAACCATACACAGATTCAGATTCAACTAATCTAATCAACATGCTACAGATTCAATGGAACCCTAAAGCTCTGATACCACTGAAGGAATTTCTAGCAGATCCTAATCCAATTAGGCAATCCTGGTCTGAATTTCAAGCCTAGGATCTAAGGTTCATGTAATTGAATCTATGGAATCTCAGAATTACCTGGTGATTAGCAGCAGAAGTTTTGCAGATAATTGAGATCTAGAACGCCTCAAATGCTGCGCCTCTACTGGTATCCACACGCACACAAACTGAACAGGAGGGATGCTAGTGCCTATAGAGATCAAATCTCTCAAGAGGTTTCTCTTACAGTTCTGGTGGCTGTGTATTAGGTTAAACTAGAGTTTAGGTCGACCATATATCTTATATATGTCGACTTAAACCACAACGGAATTAACCAACGATTAAACCGAATTAATTTGGTAATCCGCGAGTTGTGTCGACCGACACACTCTTTGTGTCGATCGACACAGCCGATCTGTGTCGACCGACATACTTAGTGCGTCGATCAACACTGCCCATAAAAGTTGGTATTGAATGCATATAAAATATGCATTCACCCGATCATTACATTAATGATCAACCTCACATACAATGTCCAGTTTGCTTAGGTGTGTGACCCTGTAGGATCATATAACACTAGCAATGAGTTCTTAACCCATTGATCATAAGTGGCTTCTATCAAAGCATTATGACTGCCCAGTGTCATATGATTGTCTCATCTCGACAATACGACTTTCACTTGGAGTAAGTACAACAGATTTCAGGACATTCCCAACACAATCAAGTACTAATAGCTGGTCACGTGCTACCAAGACGTGACGAGCTCCACAACACTCAAGCATTCAAATAACAACACAACAACACAAAAGTAACCAAGGGAATCGAGAACATTGCAGCACATGCTCTCAATTAAACTCGATCTATCTACCGCATTTCTAACCCAATCTCCACACCATCTGGGCCTACTATGCGAACTCGGTGACTTCCACGGGAACACTTAGCTTCCACCACGGTATCTAAAACCTCCCACGACTCCTAGATGATAACATGAAGTCCAACGGCTAGGACACCGTTCTCCGTCCATTGATACGCGGTGACTCAAGTTACCCCCGGTAACCCGAGTTTCCATGCAATCCGACCCTAGGACGCGACCCCATATTATCCGGACCACACACCTACGGACGTCACTCCATAGGTTAACACCTGTCAGAACCACTACCAAAGGTACGTGAACTGACCAGGTTCTCAACTCCCGATGATCCAATCGGGCAGGAAGTACCGGAACGCCATCTTTAGACTTGCGGGATCTAACGCACCCTATAGAGTCCTAATAACATTAATGTAAACAAGCAGACTCAAAATGACTCTATCACGCAATACCAAAAAGGTCAAATAGAACTACCATCACAATCCCTAGTCTATCCTGCAAGTCCTATCACCATTCTCCACATCACCCGACCTTACTCAGACTTACCCGGTCCCACACCAGAGTAAGTCTCTACCAGTACAGTCTACTCGGCCCAACACCGAAGTAGATCCACACTCAAGCAAGCAATCAACAGTCTACTCAACCCAACACCGAAGTAGATATACAATCACACAATCAACAGTCTACTTGACCCAACACCGGAGTAGATACATAATCACACAATCAACAGTCTACTCGGCCCAACACCGACGTAGATACACAATCACACAATCAATTATCACAACACCACATAAACAATTATTTAGGATTATTAGTCTTTTCATATGTCCTTAACCTTTACTCAATCAATCCTTAACCTTTACATATTCAATCTGTTACATTGGGATTAGTGGATTACTAATCCCGTAGACGGCTCATCAATCACACCCTTTCTTTTACTTATCACTTCCTAAGTATCTTTTAATACGTCCTCGATCTGTCGGTTTATAGTTTGTCAGATTACTAACTCCCCGACATCTCTTTACTCATTAACTTTCATTCATTAACCTTAACCCGACTAATTAACCTGCCTCGTTATTATTTGCTAAGTGCGTTATATCTTTTAACCATGTTTTAATCAACTCATACTTTCCCGTGTGTGAGAGTCGAAACTCACACGGTCAAAACTTGTAGAGCAAAACTTTTAGGGAACATAAACTTTCAAGGATCACCACGAAATTAGCAAACCCAGAGGATATTTTATTGATTAGAAGTCGAAAAGAATACAAAGATCGTAAAAAAGAGTAAAGGAATCGGAAAGAAAGTACAAAAGAACTCTAAAAGCGGCCAAGAGAAACTACTAAGTTTTTGAGTCTAGGTCTCGGGTTTTTCGCTCTGCCTTCATCGTATGGCCACCATCTTCTTTTATAGCTGCGGAAAGTCGGTTTTCGAGAATATTTCCGCAAGATTTACGGAAATCTTCCTGTTACTATCTCTTTTCTTTTTCCGTTAAGATTTACATTTCTATCTCGGATTTCCTTTTTAGCTGATCGATATCTCTTTCTTTACTTCTTTGTCTTTATCTTCTTTCGTCTTTTTGAGGCTTGATTTATTTGCCGGATGGGCCGAGGCTTGGAGGTTTTGAGTCCGTTAATGTATCAACTTACTTATTTGGGTTAGAGTTTGTCGTACTCTTGGACCTAAGCTCCCCATTTCTCTCGACCTCGATCCGTCAGCCCAAGTCATCGGTCTGTGAAAGTATGGGTTGACATTTCCGAAGGTAGTTTGCGGAAAGTTATGCGTATCGGCAAACGTTTGGTTATCCGTTCGGAAAGTTCAGCTCGGAAAACCAGAAACGGTTTTAATTCGGAAATCCGAGATGGTTTGGCTCAAAGGTTCAACTCAGGATTCCGGAGGGGCAACTCATGATCAGGATCTAAAGGCGATGAGTTTAGATCCGAGCTGGTTCATCTCAGAAAATCCAAGCTGGTTCATTTCGTAAAATCCGAGATGGTTCACCTCGGAATTCCGAGATGGTTTATCTCGGAAAATCCGAGATGGTTCATCTCGGAATTCCGAGCTGGTTCAGCTCAGTTTTTCCGAGATGGTTTATCTCGTCCTTTGCTTCGTTTGGATGTTCCGTCAATCTGTAGTTCCTGTCGGAAGATATGTTTGTCCGGTTATGACGTCGTCTGTTTTGCCGAAGCCATTTTTCCGATAAATCATTTGTTGGTATCTCGTACGACTTTGTCATTTATACGTGTTCTTGAACGTCTAACTATAATACTCGTTCATGTCCAATTGCTTGATCCTTTCTTCGGCTATTGTTTTCGTCGAGGAGGTTTTTGACCTCAACAGTTAGCCCCCCAGCTTGTTATATCCGAATGCGGTGATGACGAGGTTGTTTCGTTTATTCGAGGCGAAAACGATTGTCCGAAAGAGTTTTATCCACTGTAGCCAATCCCTCTATGCCGAGATGCCTTGATATCACGCCTACTCATAGGCTGTTTTGCTATGATTTGCTCGGGCACGCTTGTGACAACATGATTGAAAGGTAATCATTTTGAAATTCCATGCCTTGGTGAATTCTATAAATGTTTATTTCTCCATTCTTCACTTCTTAATTGCTCGGAGGGTCCAACTCGTCCAATTGCGACTGATCTTGTCTTCCGTGGCTCCGAAAATTCCGAAATTGTTTTCGAGGAAACTTATGAAATTACAATTCTACCCTTAATTCTTTCTGGAGTGACATCTATAAATATCCTTCTTCTTTCGTTCACTTCTTCATTCACTCATTCTCTCTAGAGTTTGCAAGGTTTATCTCTCCAATCTCTCTCTAGATTTTGATACGATGTCGTTCCAGAGTGCACCCCTTCCGCTGTCTGAGCGTGAACTTGTGAAGGCTTGGAGGAGAGCGGCGGCGGAAGAGAAAAAAAGCAAAGGAAAAGCATCCGAGATAGCTGGAGAAGGCCAGGAATTCGTGCCCGGTTCGCCTCTCCACCAGGAGGTCCCTACGGTTCCCGACGGATTGGGAGCCGATCAAAAACCTGGTGCTCATTGTCCTCCTAGGCGTCTAGTCATAGGTTTGGCGGCTCAGGAACCTCTTCCTGAGAAAAAAAAAAGAAAAGGGCAAGGAAAGCTGGTGCGACTGAAGCTCCTCGAATGTTCAAGGGCCCTGTTTATGATAACGTTGCTGAAGTTACGGAGTTTTGTTCGGGAATATGGCATGCGGGGGACGTTCCGATCCGGTATGAGGAGATGTCGTGTGGATCTTCGCTTGCCCACGCGGGCCAACACTTCTTGAAGGTAGAAATCTTTCCCTTTTGACCGGCGCGAATTTTTTCTGATTTTTTTTTGTTTTAGGCATGGGCATCAGTGAAAAAGCAGGCTGCTGAATCCGATAGAGAATCCGCGGAGCTCAGGAGCTGTTTCGCAAGCATCTGGCCGATAGCCAGAAACTGGAGCTTTCTCTGTCGGAACTGAAAACTGCACACGAATTGCAGGTTGCCGAGTTTGAGGTGGCGCGGCGTTCCATTGATGAGGAAAAAGCGAAGGCCTTTGTCGAGGCTGAAGCTTTGAGGTTAAAGCTCGTGGAAGAGGCTCTTCCCGTGATGCCGCTTTGAAGGAGGCGGCCAAAAAAGGGAGGAAAGGAGTACTTGACAAATTTTCACCCCGTTTAAAAAAACTTCATGATATTTTCGCCAAGCTTCCCTCGGCCAAGAAGAAACACTGTCTTTTCGTGGAAACGAGCAGTAGTCTCGAGATGATTTCCGCGTTGAAGGCGCAGGACCCTCCGGCGTTCGAGGCCGAAAAGGAGCAGCTTGAGGTTACGAAGCCGCACTTCTTGCGGATGACGTTCCTGAGTATGATCGATTGATGGTCGAGGCAGGGAAGTGCTTTAAACTTTCTCCTTTCTTTGGGGATTCCGGAGAGCCGCTTCAATGGGATTCTTCTTTTACCGATGACGCGGAGTCCACTGGTGTCTTCAATGCTTATGGCTCTAATATTTGAAAATCTTGTTTGTTTGTGTTATTGCTTCAGTTCGTTGTTGTTCCCGGAATGGTTGGTTATTCCGTCTTGTGATCCTTTGAACTCTTTGAAATAAACTGCTTTTGCTTCTAGTTTCTGAATTTATTTTCAGGCTTGTTGAGTTTGTTTTGAGTCGGTTATTTAGCAGGATGGTACGCTCTTTGCATTGTTATGTTTGGTAAATTTGGAAGCTTTTCGTAGGGTCTTGAGTCTGAAAAGACGATCGATTGTTTTCCCCTTGCAGACTTATAATGATCAGACCAGTGTGTTCGGAGGCTTCCTACTGGGTTTCACAATTGTGTTCGAGAAAAGCGTCCTTTTCTCGTGAATTTACAACGATCAGATCAACGTGTTTGAAAATGTTTTGCTGGGTTTCTAGCCCAAAACGTTTTTCCATTTTGGATTCGTAAGGAATAACTTAGATCAGCGTGCTTAGAAGCGTCTTACTGGGTTTCGAGGAGTTTTTACGGTTTGATTTTAATACTAGTGCGGGGTTCTGCCGTCTTATGTTCCTAAGTCAGTCATGTATTTAGTTGTCGAGACAAGCATATCGTATTTTGCTGGGTTTGAATTTTCGATTCCGATTTTCCGCGAGGCTCTCTTCTTGCGTCTTTCGTATTTCGAAAATAAGTCGGTATCCGCAGGACCACCTTTAACGTCAATTTACCAGCGTGCTGAGTAGCGTCATGCTGGATTTTATTTTTCGGGGGTTTATTATCGTCTCTAGTACTGGTGCGGCGGATTTAAAGACCTGTCAACAACCCGTATTTGGGATTTTACGTCAACCTCTCGACTTATGTTCCCTTCGCCGATAATAAACATACATAGCGTGCTTTTATCCGTTTGTTGGATGTAATAGAGCCTCAATCCACATTGGACATGTTGGCTTATATCCGCGAAGGATGTATAAGTTCGTCCGTCGCGGCCGTCGACGGGTGAGATATATTATTCCTAACTAATATGCATGCGATAAACTTGCATGCTGGTTCTAAGTTCGTATCCTAATTTCTATCCAAAAGTAAATTAAACGGAATGAAGGAAAGAGTTTATTCTGTTACCTGGCGAAAGCAAAAGGAGTCTATTTTCGAACTGGTCCTGCTCAGTCTGATCATTTTCAGCTCGGATTTCCTGGCCGAAAGAATTCGGGTCCGACATGTTTCAGCTCAGATTTCCGAGATGGTTGGTCTCAGATCCGAGCCGGTTCAGCTCGGCTTCGATTCACTTTGAGAAATAGTCTATCAGGAAGAGGAGAAATCGTTTCTGTTTAGATTGATGAAGATTTCCCACGATGTCCATCGACCACCGCATGAACGGGTATGGTGCTGAAATAGACAACAACAGCTCGGCCGGTTGGCGGATGGTTGGAGCGTGACTGGCATTTTTCACATTTTCGTGAGAATCTTTCGCAGTTTTCACTATCGGCGGCCAGAAATAGCCATGGCGCTTGATCTTTATTGCTAGCGCTCTTCGTACAAAGTGATTTCCACACAAACCGCTGTAGACTTCTTGCATAACTCGTCTTGCTTCATCGCCTTCGGCGCCCTACATCAGGGGGCCGGACAATCTCCATTTATATATTTTCCCATCCATCAGGACATAGCGAGGAGCCTGCACTTTGGTTTTTCGTGCTGCCCACTTATCTTAAGGGAGTTCGCCGTTCGTGATGTATGAACGGATCATTTCTATCCATTTCTTATCGCATCCATATTCTCCGTCCCGCTTCTGTTTGTGTTTCTCCGCCAGAGATATTTCCGTGCGCCTCTTCTTCCATTGGCGGCAAGTTTTCGTCTTCTTCTTCTGGTTGATAAGCCAGATTGATCGTAGTGGAATTTTCGATGCTCTGTTCTCGATAAACTCCACCGGAATGATCCGTCTCAATCCCGGCTCTGATGTTGAAGCCAGTGCTGCCAATGCATCAGCAGGTGCATTTTCTCCTCGAGGGATCCGTTTCAGTTTGAAGTTCTTGAGTGGCTTTACTAGATCCTGGACGATCTTTCGATATGCTTCCATTCTTTCGTCCCTTGTTTCGTATTCTCCGCTGTACTGACTCGCAACTAGCTGTGAATCGCATAACGCTTGTACCGGATATTCAACGCGTGGACTAGTCTAAGCCCAGCTATCAGGGCTTCGTACTCTGCTCCGTTGTTCGAAGCGTGGAAAGTTAAGCGGAAAGTCTGTTCTAGGATCTCTCCGGTTGGCGAGGTTATTCGGATCCCTACTCAAGAGCCTTGCTTTGATGAGGAACCGTCAACGTGGAGCAGCCAGTCCGCGTCTTCCACTAGCCCCTCCTTTCCTTCTTGCGGTAGTTCGACGAGAAAATCTACCAGCACTTGCGATTTTGCGCATGTCCTGGATCAATACTCGATGTCGAACTCGCTAAGTTATATCGCCCATTTGGATAGTCTCCCAGATTGGCTTGGACTGTGAAGAATCGTCCGTAGCGGAAAGGTTGTTAAGACTACAATTGAATGGGACTGGAAATACGGCCTCAACTTCCGCGCGGACATTACTAGTGCAAGTTTTTCAATTTGCGGGTAACGATATTCTGCATCCGTCAGAGTCTGGCTGACATAGAAGATTGGCTTTTGTTCACCGCGGTCCGCTCTGATTAGAACTCCACTCACCGTAGTGGCGGATATAGACGTGTATAAGAGAAGGGGCTCTCCTTCGATTGGTTTTGCCAATACCGGTGGATTCGCCAAGTATTTCTTCAACTGCTGGAAAGCCTCTTCACATTTTTCCGACCACTCGAAAGTCTTGTTGCCCCCTCAAGGTGTCAGTCGTAGAAAGGCAGACATTTGTCGGTTGACCGTGAGATGAACCTGTTTAATGCTGCTACACGCCCAGTTAATCGTTGGACTTCGTGTTTCGTTGTTGGCGAGGACATCTGGATCAGCGCGTTGATCTGCTTTGGGTTTGCTTCTATACCTCGGTGGGTCACCAGATATCCGAGAAATTCTCCAAATGCCACTCCGAATCTGCATTTGGTCGGGTTGAGCTTCAAGTTGTGAATATTTATTAGTCCGAAGCATTCACGCAGGTGTTTGACATGGTCTTTTTCTTCGAGGGACTTGACCAGCATATCGTCTATGTATACTTCCATGGTCCTTTCGAGTTGTTCGGCGAACATTTTGTTTACCAAACGCTGGTATGTCGCTCCGGCGTTTTTGAGGCCGAAGGGCATGACCTTGTAGCAATAGATTCCTCTGTCAGTGATTAAGGCCGTTTTATCTCTATCGTCTGGGCTCATCATGATCTGGTTGTATCCTGAGAAAGCGTCCATGAATGTGAGTAGTTTATTTCCGGTTGTCGCCTCTACTAGCCGATCTATGTGCGGAAGCGGAAAGCTGTCTTAGGGACACGCCTTGTTTAGATTCGTGAAGTCGACGCAAACCCTCCATTTTCCGTTTTTCTTCTTCACGACTACGGGATTTGCGAGCCAGTCCAGATATTTGACTTCGGTGATCGAACCTACTTTAAGTAATCTTTCTACTTCGTCGTTGACGGCTTTAGTTCGTTCAGATCCCAACTTCCTTCTCTTCTGACGGACGGGTTTGATTGTTGGGTCTACGTTCAGCTCGTGACATGCGATATCCATACTGATTCCCAGCATATCTTCAGCTCACCAGGCGAAACTGTTGACATTTTCTCGGAGACATAACACTATCCCTTTTTTGATTGAGTCGTCCATATTCGCTCCGATGTCCACGCACTGTTCTGGATGCTCGTCGTCTATGCAGAATGACGTCACAGGTTCGCACGGCTCGTTATCTTCTTCTTCTTCCTGTTTTTCTATCGCCTTTTTGGGTTCTATCGTATCTTCTCGATCTGGTTGGATTCGCGGTCGCTTAGAGTTCCGAGTTATCTCGATTGTCGGTTTCTTGAGTTTGTGCTCGGCCATGAAACAAGATCGGGGTTGTGCTTGACTTCCCCATATTGTAGTAATCCCGTCGGGTGTTGGTAACTTCAGGCAAAGGTGGTATGTCGACGGGACAGCCCTCATGGAATTTATCCATGGAGTTCCCATGATTACGTTGTAGATTGCTGGAGCAACTGCTACCGAAAATTCGACGATTTTGGTTATTTCTCCAGCTCGTACCGGTAGCATGATCGTTCCGAGGGTCATTGTCGTGTCTCCAGTGAATCCTGTCAAGGGTTTTGGGACTGGAGATATCTCGGACAAACCGGTGTTCATCCTTTTTAGCATAACTCGAAAAATTACGTCCACGGAGCTCCCGGTGTCGATAAGAATCCTGGCGATGTCAAGATCTTCGATGATCAACTCGATGACGAGCGGATCATGGTGCGGCCTATCGATGTCCACGGTCTCGCATTCTTCGAATGTTATCGTGTCGTTTGGGGATCGATCAGAGGTGGTTTGACGAGTGTTTGTTTCAGCTCGCCTCTGATAAGCCTTGATCGATGATACTGTGTCTCGGTAGTATTGTGATCCTCCAATGATCATATTGTTGGTTGCAGCGTCTGGTGGATCGGTCATATCTTTGTCTGTATCTGCTTCTTCATATCCGCTAATTGGTGGTCTTTAAGTGTCGAAAGTTCCTTTTCCCCACAGACGGCGCCAAACTGTGAGAGTCAAAACTCACACGGTCAAAACTTGTAGAGTAAAACTTTTAGCGAACATAAACTTTCAAGGATCACCACAAAATTAGAAAACCCGGTGGATATTTTATTGATTAGAAGTCGAAAAGAATACAAAGATCGTAAAAAAGAGTAAATGAATCGGAAAGAAAGTACAAAAGAACTCTAAACGCGGCCAAGAGAAACTGCTAAGTTCTTAAGTCTAGGTCTAGGGTTTTTCGCTCTGCCTTCATCGTATGGCCACTGTGAGATCCGGGATTCACACTAAGAATTTGTATTCGTGGATTTGGACTTTAGGATATAGAAATGGTATAGTTTCCTATGAATCAAAGACTTTATTGAGATCGATCGTCGAGATAGAACAAACATAATCGAAAAGAGAGTACAAAGTATGATGACCGAGCTATCTAGTCGCAGTGTTCTAAATTAGGGTTGGAATGTCTTGAATGGATAGCCACTTCCTCTTTAAATAGTCTCGACTTTGATCTTTCTGTTCCGATATTTCGGCCTCTCCTTCATAACGATCCCCGAGATTCTCGCGGATTAGTTGAACTGGCAGAGACCGAGTCGCTCTATCTCTACGTCGTCTCTGTCGAGCTCGAGCTCGATCGCCTTTTACTTCGGCATCGCTTGGGCCTTGTCAAGACGTCATTCGTTCGGGCCCATCAAAAGAATCGGCTTGTCTCTTTATCTCTGATTCTGGAACGGGCTCATGAATATGGGCATTTGTCTTTGTTTGTTAATGGGCCAGATTTCCTAGAGGGAAATCCAGTACCAACAATAGCCCCCCAGCCCATTAATTTTGACAAGTCGAAGTTAATGGGCGGTGGACGTTTCTTGGGAAGACGCGCGTGTGCTCTAGGCATTAGGGAAGCCCTAATGATTGTTTTCGCCTCGTCCGCAGATCTTGTTTTAATCGGGTGGCCAGGGTTGGGCGCGTGGGTTGGATCAACCTGTTTGTGGCGCGTCCGTTACCACGGCGGATGTGACTCAATCGTTAATCATTCGCTCTTGCCTTTAGATCTTATATCGATGGTCGAGATCGCAGGGAACTGAAGGATCCCAACTGTCTCAATCTTTTCGTAATTATTTACAAATTTCGAATTGAGCGGTTGGGATTGTGGGATGCGAAAGATCCCATGGATCTAGAGCACGAGATAGTTTAAAAGGGGAAGTTACCTAGCACGATTCCCATTACTGCTCGCACTACAAATCGTCAAGGTAACTTCTTCTCCCTCATTATATCCCTTTTTTTTGTTTGCCTCTCGCTCTTATTCCTTTTGCCGTTATTCCGAGACTTTCTCTTCTAGAGATTTTGTCTTTCTTCTTTTCTCAAAAGAAATTTCCGATACACCGAACTATCATGGTTCGGAAGAGTACGGCCAGGGCAAGTTCAACTGTGGCGGCGGGACCGGTTGGTTCTCATCCACCGTCCAGTTTGACTGTTGACCAAATACGGAGTGCCAGATTCCGCCGGAGGTGGAGATACTTATCCCATCACCGGAAATGTCCCCAGAAACTGTCGTCGAGGGTTATTGATGTGCCTCTTATACCTATTTCGATAAATGCGGATTCTTTTTTCCAATCCCTAACATTATCTCTTAGGTTTTGGCTCAGCTCCAGCTGGCCTTTCACCAGATGACTCCGAATTTCGTTCGGTATGTCATCGTGCTCGGGGTCAGAGCCGTCGAGGAGGGCATCAACTTCGGGGTCGAGGAGTTGATGAGGGTTTGCTCGGTAAAACATAACACTCGTTTTCTCGGGACATACTACCTCTCTCCTCGCCATAGGAAGATCCTTGATGAGATCCCGACGAGGGATGTGTGGAAGAGTAAATTCTTTTACTTCAGGATCAATCATCACTCGGTCGAGGATTTTGATTATTCGGTTATCCCGACAAGATGGGCAGCTAGCGTTGGTTAGCTTATAGGGTTTACTAGTTTCTCTGGTTGCTACGGTGTCCTTCATTGACATCGAGCTGTTTGCTAATAACCTTTTTGGTTTCTTTGCAGAGGCTCTTGAGTCACTATCTTTTAACCCAAATACATCGAGTTTGATAGCTCGCCTTCGGAGAGGAGATATCCGCTGGTCTAACTTTACGGACCAGCGAATTCGAGCTGCCCTAGGTCCTGCGGCCCGACAACCTCCTTTATACCAACCTCGTCTTTCGCGAGACAGATCACACTTCCCTTGTCAGCCCACTTCGACTCGAATCGTTCAGGCTCCGCTTCAGATTATCGAGCGGGCTGGAGAGAGTAAGTATTTTGGTTAGTCCGTACAAGGATTTTTGCGCCATATGCCTTTCGTTTGCCGGGCTGACTCGAGTAAGTTTTGTCTGCAGATCGACCTGTTTCGGACGACAGTTCTACCGCAACTGAAAGCCGGCGACTTGAGCAACGCCATTCTTTTTTCCATGGGCGAGGGGCCTCCTCCTCCTTCGATCCCTCCTCCTAACCCTGTTCAGGTTTCTCTCCCCGTGGTCACAGGGTCCGGAGAGGCAAACGTAGGGGTGGAGAATTTACCTCCTCTTTCGGCCGGTCAGGAACCAGTTCAGATCCCGTCTGGAGAGCCTGCTTTGCGTAACTCATGGTCGAATGGTTCGAGGGGATCAAACGGTCGGAGCCGGGGCGGTCCTCCTCCTCCAGCGGCGAAGCGTCAAAGAACTGACGTGGAGGTGAGCTCGAGGAGATCGAACCAGAGTGTTGAGGTGAGACCTGCTTCTTCCGGGTCCTCCGGGTCTTTCAACTGGCGCTTCAGGCACCAGAAGGAATGTCTGATTGCGGATGACCCGAAGGGTATTGCCTATCTGCTGAGGCATTTTAAGCCCGAAGGTGTTCAGCTTCCGGCTGTCGGGGATATGGCTCTCAGTGAAGCTTATACCGAGATGATGGCGGCTTCTGAGAAGGTAACGATTTCCTTCCTTCGCTTTTTGATATGTTTTATGCTTAATTCTCGTTTTTTTCGTAGGCCTTGGAGGCTGCGAACATGTTTGCGGCTAGGGCTGAGCGTGAGCTGCGAGAGATACCGCAGGCGAGTGAGCTCGATACCGTCGAGAAAACGGTTAACGACCTGAGAGCGCAGTTGCAGGGGGCCTTGGCTCGGGGGGAGGATCTACGGAAGACGGCGGGCGACCTGGATGGGCAGTTTCAGGGTGCCTTGGCTCAGGTTTCCCTCGAACCGCCGTTGAGGTAGGTCGGGTTGGGGATGTGCGGGCTGCGCAATGTCTGACCGATCTGGACAAGGCTCTCGCCGACCGATAGTTTGACGTCAAAGTGGCGGCCCATGAGGCGATGAAAGGGCTAAACGGTGAATACCTCAAGATTATCGAGGGAATCACGGCGAAGGAGAGCCAAAGGAAAGTCGCCGTGATCGCCGAGATGAGGCTTCAGGAGGCTTTGGCCAATATCGCGCTTATCGACGAGTTCGCTTCTGGCGAACTGGATCTGACCAAGGAGGTGATGGACTTGGCTGAGAAGAAAAGATTGGCCACGGAGGAGATGAATGCCGCAGCGTGTCGGACTTCAGTATCAGCAAGCTTAATTTACCGGTGATGTCGGATGATTCCGTGATCTTGGCGCGCCCTCTCAACCAGGCGGCCGCTCGTCTTGATCAGTATGGATCAAACCTTCCGACCGGAGTTAGCTCGCGAGTTAGCGATGAGGTCGAGGGTCGACTCGAGGAGGACAAGGCGGCTGATGATCAGATGGAGAATCAAGACGAAGCTTCCTCTCCTTCCAAGCAGTTCTAGTCCTCTTTTTATTCGTTGCTGCCCTAGAGGTCTTTTAATTCTTCCTCAGACTTTTGTTGCCCAAGGGGGCTTTTTTCTTCTTTTTGGTGTTGCCCTTAGTGGGTTTTGTTCGAACTCGAGGACATCGTGTCCTCCTTTTCTTTTATGAATTTCTTTCGAATCTTTCATGTCTTAGCATAGACTTTACTGATTTGATGCTTCAGCATAGAGTTTGGCCGTTATGGCAACTTGAACCTCTTCGGAGGGGTTGACAAATAACTTGTATCGAATTGCCTTAGGGAATTCTTTTTGAACTTTTCAGGTCGATTATATGCGAGGTACCACTCTTTCGTGGTGTAGGATTCAAGCTTAACGCTGGATGCCTTCAAAATTGCTGACTATAAGGACGAATCGAAGTGGACGTACAAAGGTCGTTTGCTTGAATAATTGTCTCGACTTCGTTGTTTTTTGCTTGAAGGGAGGGGGTAGCCCCCCAATTCTTTTAATCCGTATAAGGTTTAGAAGAATTATAGGTTTTGGAAAGATCATTATGGATCTCTTTCTTTGGGACGATCATTTCAGTTCGTTAGACTTATGAGGACTATTTTAGGTCGCTTGTTTTGGTACGATCATTTCAGTTCGTTCGATTTGGAAGGACCATTTTAGGTCGCTTTGTTTGAAGGGATAATTTCATATCACTTAATTTTGGGGGAGGCCGTTTGAGATCTCTCGGAAGGGATAATTTCATATCGCTTGTTTATGGAGGGATAATTTCATATCGCTTTATTTTTTGGAGAGATAATTTCACATCTTTTGGTATTTGGAGGGATAATTTCATATCTCTTGATTTTGGGAGAGACCATTTCAGGTCGCTCGGAAAGGATAAATTAATATCGTTTGTTTTCGAAGAGATAATTTCATATCACTTTAGCTTCTTGGAGAGATAATTTCATATCACTTTATAGAATGTAATGGTGAGGTATTTCGCAACGACTCTAACTTTTACGACAGAAAGAGACATTGGACTGAGAGACTCATCTTTGATTTCACAAAGATAGGTTAGTACGACTTCGTTAGAAGTTGTTGAGCTCGGTAAGAGCTTTGTGTTTGGGGGGGGGGTGGCTGCGCTCGAAGTCGAGCTGCCTACGTACCCTTTTAAGGGGATCAAGCCATTTCGTAGTTCGATTATGTTGTCGTACTCTTAGTGGAAGTACTTTTTGAGGTTGATGATGTTCCAAGGTCGTAGTTCAGGTTTCTGGGTTTCCACCGACTTGAGTTGGTAGACCCCGTCCTTTACAACGTCGGTGACCTGGTAAGGACCTTCCCACTTTGCTCCTAACTTTCCAGCGTGTTCTTCCTTTTTATGGTCGAACACCTTCCGTAAGACGAGCTCTCCTACTTGAAACCTTCGAGTTTTGATCTTGGAATCGTAGTAACGAGCTGCGGCTTGTTGGTAGTTCTAGATTCGAGCTAGTGCGAGGTTCCTCCTTTCGTCGACGAGGTCGTCCCGATCGGTCAAGCCACGCGATCGATCGGGACGTGACGAGGCGTGCGATCTGGACGATCCATTCGGCACTCGTTCACGACTTTGCGCCTTACGGTCGATCGATCCATGCGATCGTACCGATCGATCCAAGCGATCATTCTCGGCCGATCCATGCGATTTTCTCGTGCCGACGCATACCGATTCATATAGATCGGATCATGCGATTTCTATTTGTTTAGGTTTCAATTCTTTGTTTCTTAAGTGAATTCTCTTATCAGTAGATTGATTCAAAACACTTTTAAACAAGAAAAACAATCCTAAACATGAATCTAAACAAGAAAAACCAGAACCAAAAGCTCTGATACCACTGAAGGATCTTTTGGTGTTAATCCTGATTCAATTCATCAGATTAATAGATCCTAAACATGCCAGATCTAGGTTCTCTTGAATAGAAACAATAATGGATCTCACCTTTTACCTGTTTATGCAGCGGAAAGAGAGAACAGGTCAGAGATCAGTAGAACCACCAAGAGATGGATCCTCCAAAGGCTCACACACGCACACTCGGGAAATTGGCTGCTAGACCAGCTGAGAGAGGAGGCGCAGAGAGAGAGGTGGCTGGCGCAGAAGTGGCTCAAAAAAATAAGAGCTAGGGCAAGTTTTATATAATAAAACCCTTGTCCAGTTCTTATGGGCTTTTGGGCCCAATTCTCAGTTCTGATTAAATCCCTTGCCCTTTAATCTCTCTAAGTACAGTAAATGCCTAGCACTTTTACCGTACTTCTGCTAAACCGTTCCTTCGTATTTTCCCGTTAGCTTAGGCGTGTGACCCATATGGGATCATATAATAAAGGCAATAAGTCCAAGACTTATAGATCATGAGCGGACTCTAGCAAGCCATCATGACCCCCAGCATTATATGACTTATGTCTGATCATTGACATACTCTTACTTTCTAGAGACAGTACAGAGATTACTGGACATAATTCCAACAACTACCGCCTCGATCCTGTAAGCCAGCAAGAAGGGAGTCTCGCTGGTGGATTTGCGGGGGGTAGTCTGGTAGGCCCAGAGTACGGCTGGGAGCTCGTCGCTCCAGCTCGTTTTGCACTCATTGAGTCATTTCTTGAGGCTATTTATGATTGCCTTGTTAGCCTCTTCCGCCAGCCCATTCCCTTGGGGATAGCGTGGCGTTGAGTAAGCCAGCTTTATGTTCCACGTTCTGCAGAACTCCTTGAAGGCGTTTGATATGAACTGGGAACCGTTATCGGTGACGATCTCGTGGGGTAGTCTGTGTCGACAGACGATGTTTCGCCAAACGAACTCCTTAACGTGAACATCTTTGACCTTTTGGTACGACTCTGCTTCAATCCATTTGGTGAAGTAGTCCGTCATTACCAATAAGTGTGTGGCTTTCTTTTTGCCGGATGCGACTAGGGGCCCCACGATGTCCATTCCCCACCGCATGAATGGGTATGGCGATGAGATAGAGGAGAGTTTCTCCGATGCTTGGTGGATAATCGGGGCGTGCTTTTGGTATTTGTCACATTTGTTGGAGAAGGACTCACATTCGGTGGCCATCGTTGGCCAAAAGTAGCCTTGCCTTTTGATTCGTACGGCCAAGGCTCGTCCTCCGGAATGGCTTCCGCAGGACCCATCGTGGGCCTGTGTGATCACGGCTAGGGCTTGTTTTTTGTTGAGGCATTTGGGGTAAGGTTCGGAGAGACTCCTTTTAAAGAGCTCTCCTTGTGTGACGCAGTACCTTGCACTTTGTGTCTTGAGTTTCCGTGCCTCCCATTTGTCGTCGGGAACTTTGCCATTTGTAATGTATTGAATGATCGGAGTTCTCCAATCTTCGTCATTGTCAGGCTCGGGTCCTTGACTAGCGGATGCGGCTTGGATTGGTCCGTCGGGGACGTTCGCGACATACACGGCGTTTCTTGGATCGAGATCATCGTCAATCTCGATAACATCGTGACTGATGTCCTTGGGACATTCCTTGTGCTCGACATCGTCCTTTATGGTAGCCTCATCTTCTTTTAAGGACAGAGCTTTAAGGGATATGTCGATGCTTGGTTTCTTGATCCCCTCGACTGGTATGATCCTTTTGAGGTTAGGATCTGATGTCGATGGTAATGCGGCTAGGGCATCGGCTGCGGTATTTCCCCCCGCGGGATCCGTGTTAGATCAAAGAATTCGATCTGTTTGGCGAGCGTATGGACTACTTGTAGGTATGCTTCCATTCGTTCGTCTTTGGCCTCGTAGTCGCCATGATATTGGCTCGTGACTAATTGGGAATCGCTGAAGGCGTCTACTTCCCGGGCTCCTATCGCTATCGCTAGTCTGAGCCTGGCTATTAACGCTTCGTATTCTGCTTCGTTGTTTGATGCGGCGAAGCCCATTCTGAACGACTGTTCCAGTACTTCGCCCGTTGGGGAAACCAGTTTCACCCCGACTCCGGATCCTTGCCTCGAGGAAGCTCCATCAACATAGAGTTTCCATTTTTTTGGCAGAGGTCGGGTCGAGTTCGATGGTTGGAGGGAGCTCGATTACGAAATCTGCCAGCACTTGCGCTTTTAGGCACGCCCGAGCTTTGTATTATATGTCGTACTCGCTAAGTTCGATAGCTCATTTGACCAGTCGACCTGACTGACTTGGACTGTGAAGGAAGGTTTTCAGTGGCTGAGAGGTCATCACTATGATCGAGTGCGATTGAAAGTATGGTCGGAGTTTCCGAGCTGATGTTACCAGTGCCAAGGCGAGTTTTTCCATGGCGGGATACTTGGTTTCAGCATCGATTAAGGTCTTACTGATGTAATACACCGGCCGTTGTTCGTTCTGTTCTTTGCGAACCAGGACTCCACTTACTGCTGCCATGGAAACAGCTAGGTAGAGGTAGAGGGGTTCCCCTTCTACTGGTTTCGCCAGTATAGGTGGTTCGCTCAGGTAGGCTTTAAGCTGGGTGAACGCTTCTTCGCACTTTTCATCCTAGAGGAACTTCTTGTTCGCTTTGAGCAGGTGATAGAAGGGCAGACATTTATCAGTCAACCTCGAGATGAAACGGTTCAGAGCAGCTATTTTGCCAGTCAGGCGTTGGACTCCTTGCGTTGTTCTGGGATATTTCATCTCTATAAACGTCGCGATCTGTTTGGGGTTCGCCTCAATCCCTCTTTCGGTCACTAGCTAGCCAAGGAATTCTCCTGAGGGGACTCCGAAGGTACACTTTGCTGGGTTGAGTTACATCCCGTATTTATTGAGAATGATAAAACAATCTTTTAGTTGGGGGATGTGATCCTCATACCTGGAAGATTTAACCAGCATATCGTCGATGTAGACTTCCATAGTTTTGCCTAGGAGTCCTGAAAACATCTTGTTGACGAGGCGTTGGTAAGTTGCTCCTGCGTTTTTTAGCCCGAAGGGCATGACTTTGTAGCAGTACGTGCCTCGATCAGTTATGAACGAAGTCTTTTCTTGGTCCTCGGGTCATTAATATTTGATTGTACCCCGAGAAAGCGTCCATGAAGGACAGTATTTGATGTCCGGCGGTGGCTTCGAGCAACCGGTCGATGTGTGGGAGTGGGAAGCTGTCCTTCGGACATGCCTTGTTGAGATCCGTGAAATCTACACAGACTCTCCACTTCTCGTTCTTTTTCTTAACCACTACGGGGTTCACAAGCCAGTCGGGGTACTTGACCTCTCTGATCGATCCGATTTTTAATAATCGATCGACCTCGTCATTGACGGCTTGAGGTCGTTCCGGACCTAGTTTTCGGCGTTTTTGTCTTACCGGTTTGTAGGTTGGGTCGACATTCAGCTCGTGGCTGGTGACGTCGATATTGATCCCTTTCATGTCTGCTGAAGACCAGGCAAAGGAGTCGACGCTTTGTTTAAGGAAAGAGACCAGTTCGTTTTTGACTGGCTCTGATAGGTCGATTCCAATGCCAACGAGTCTTTCGGGATGAGCATCGTCTATGCAAACTTGGGTCGTGAGGTCCTATTTGACTCGGGTCATTCGACCTTTTGGTCTGCATGGTGGCGAGCTCGTCCGCTTTCTGTAATTGCTACGCAGGGGATTTCTCAATCTGCTTGTATCCATTCATGTATCAATGGCGGGAAATCTTTTGACTTCCGTACATGGTTTTTACCCCTTAGGAGTTGGGAATTTTACGCATTGATGGTAGGTCGATGGTACCGCTTTCATGTCGTATATCCATGGTTGACCTAGAATAGCGTTATAGGGGGCTGGCCGATCCACTATGACGAACTCTGTCATTCTTCGGACTCCTCCAGCTACCACCGGGGCGAAGACAGAGCCCATCGAGTACGTTGTTGCGCCAGCGAACCCCACTAGTGGTGTCTTTTCTTCCACGATCTCGGAGTCGTTGAAGTCCATCTTTTTGAACGCGTCGTAAAAGAGGACATCCACCGAACTTCGTGTGTCGATCATTATTCTTGAGAGTTCGACATCTCCCACTACTATAAAAACGAGGAGAGCGTCGTCGTGTGGTTTGTCGAGATTGCTTGTCTCGCTCTCGTGGAAAGTAATCTCGTGGTCTGGACCTATTATTGGGATTTCCCCCCCCCCTTTGTCGGACTCGACTCTTCTTTGAAGAGCTTTGATTGAATTGACCGAGTCTCGGCAGAGCTTGGAGCCACCGAAGATGAAGTCGCTTCGTTTAGGGGGTATAGCCCGTACACCCCCCCTGCAGAGACGAGGGAGATTGATTCGTGAGCGTAAACTCTTAACGGGAGCCGGAGGTGGAGATAACGCCGAACCTTCCGGGGTGCCGCTCAGGCTGAGCTCACCGAGAATAAACTCAACTCGCTTCCGCGACCCCTGAGGGAGTGTTTCGGGAGATTCCGGCTCCTTTGTCCGTTCTCGTTTATTCTGAGAAGCCCTCTTGGTGTTCGACTCTTTGGTTTGTTTACTTTCCTTTTTGTCGGATGGAGTTTCCTCCTCGACTTCCGAGTCTTGTTTGCTTTCGGACTCTCGCTTTTGAGCCTCGGCTTTAGCTCGAGTATAGAAATCTTCAGTCGAGTGTCCTCTTTTGTTGTGAAATTCACAGAATTTTTCCTTGGCGAACTCGAATTTCTTCGAGCTCTTCGGGCTCTCGACCGCATTTACGTTTCCTGATTTACGGGAATCCTTTTTTAAGTTCGATTTCTGCAATCCCGACGGGTTATTTTCTTTTGATGCTTTTCTCTGAGGGTCGTGGTTTCGTCCTCGAGGCGAGCGAAGGCCGATGCGCGATGAAGGGCGTCATCGAGTGTTTGAGGTTCGCGGACTGTTATTTCCTCGCGGAATCTGGTTGAATACCATAGTCCACGTCGCAGTGCTTCTATAGCTACTTCGTCTCGTGGGTTTGCGATTTTGGATTTTATTTCCTTAAATCGGTCGATGTACGAGCGAAGCGATTCGTCAGGTTTTTGGGAGACGCCAAATAGAGCTGCCTCAGTAGTCTTTTCCTCGATAAAGACGGAGTATTGTTTGAGGAAAGCCGTCCTGAACTGGGTGAAGTTGTCTATGGACCTTTCTTCCAGTCCGGCAAACCATTCTAGGGCGGAGCCCGATAGATTTTCAGCAAAGAGCCTGCAGAAAGCTGGCCCTCTCTCCTCGTCGGTTAGGTATACCCTTGCCATTGCTAGTCGGAATGCCCTGATATGGGCTTTCGGGTCCGATTTTCCAGAGAATTCCAGAAATTTAGTTTTCTTGATTTCTCGGATCCTTGCGAAGGCGATCCGGTCTGTGAACGGCGTTTGTCGCGTTTCTTTGATCACTCGATCGATGTCAGGCGCCGCGCTTGTTTCCATGTGAACTTTCGAGCTTAGACTGTTGAATTGGGCCTTAGCCTGTTCGATGTACTGTCTAAGCATATCGTGTTCATCGCCTACCGTAGGCGCGAACTGGGCTTGTGCCTGGTTTGACGCTTGCTCCGGGAAAACGGGGTCGAGGAGATCGTTTGTTTGAATCGATCTCGTCTGGTCGACCTGCGGCATTCGGAACTGTACCGTATTTGACCCGTTAACGGGTCCCGAGCTCGAGGCGAAAGCAGAGCCTCCTAGTTGCCTCGGCCGGATGTTGGAGTTATTCGGGAGAAGTGGTGGCCCGGGTAATGGTCGGTTCCCTGATCCGGTTGGATCTGTGACCATTGAACTCGGAGTGAATGGTGTCGGCATCGCGATAGGGGTCATTATAGGGCGGAGGCCGCTACTTGACGTATTAGCGAAACTTCCCGACGCTCCCGGGGGAGTTACTACCTGGGAGAAGTCCAAGCGTGTACACGGTGGAGGACTTATGGGGGTTCGTGGATCATGTGTTGATCTACCCCCTTGGTTTTGGCTGGCGAGCTCTTCGAGGCGGGCGTTAATGCGCCTTTCCTGTTCGTCGAGTTGCGCGGCCAGAGAGCGGTTCGCGATCTCTTGGGCCTGTGCACTTGTCTCGTTGTTCCTCGTTCGGTTTACCAGCAGGCTTAACATCGAACGGATTTCAGCGAGATCATCTGGGCCTTGTCGCTGAGGAGCAGAAGGCAGTGGTGAGTTAGGTCTGGTTATTCCAGATCCGCCTCCAGGGGTGGGAATTGAATCGTTTCTCATCCACACCCAGTTTCTGCTCGGATCGCTAGTTCCTGACAAAACATTTGTCGGAGTCTGGCTCGTCGCGATCGTTTGGGCGACTGAGCCGGCTGGTGCCGAGTTCGTGGAGACTGAGGCAGAGCTCGTCAACACGCCATCGGTCTGACCCATGATTCTTACCCCGGTGGTGTTCTGAGGAACATTGTCGACCGTTTGAGGGTGGTCAACTGGTGTTGTGGCGCTGGGAGAGCCAGATTTGTCGGGATTCATCTCGATCTATCGGATCTAAGATCTGATTCTTAAGACAAGAAAAACTATAGATAATCCCCACAGTCGGCGCCAAATGTGAGATCCGGGATTCACACTAAGAATTTGTATTCGTGGATTTGGACTTTAGGACATAGAAATGGTATAGTTTCCTATGAATCAAAGACTTTATTGAGATTGATCGTCGAGATAGAACAAACACAATCGAAAAGAGAGTACAAAGTATGATGCCTGAGCTATCTAGTCGAAGTGTTCTAAATTAGGGTTGGAATGTCTTGAATGGATCGCCACTTCCTCTTTAAATAGTCTCGACTTTGATCTTTCTGTTCCGATATTTCGGCCTCTCCTTCATAACGATCCCCGAGATTCTCGCGGATCAGTTGAACTGGCAGAGACCGAGTCGCTCTATCTCCACGTCGTCTCTGTCGAGCTCGAGCTCGATCGCCTTTTACTTCGGCATCGCTTGGGCCTTGTCAAGACGTCATTCGTTTGGGCCCAACAAAAAAATCGTCTCGTCTCTTTATCTCTGATTCTGGAACGGGCTCATGAATATGGGCCTTTGTCTTTGTTTGTTAATGGGCCGGATTTCCTAGAGGGAAATCCAATACCAACAGCCACCATCTTCTTTTATAGCTGCGGGAAGTCGGTTTTCGAGAATATTTCCGCAAGATTTGCGGAAATCTTCCTGTTGCTATCTCTTTTCTTTTTCCGTTAAGATTTACATTTCTATCTCGGATTTCCTTTTTAGCTCGTCGATATCTCTTTCTTTACTTCTTTGTCTTTATCTTCTTTCGTCTTTTTGAGGCTAGATTTGTTTGCCGGATGGGCCGAGGCTTGGACATTCCGAGTCCGTTAACGTATCAACTTACTTATTTGGGTTAGAGTTTATCGTACGCTTGGGCCTAAGATCCCCATTTCTCTCGACCTTGATCCGTCAGCCCAAGTCATCGGTCTGTGAAAGTATGGGCTGACATTTCCGAAGGTAGTTTGCGGCAAGTTATGCGTATCGGCAAATGTTTGGTTATCCGTTCGGAAAGTTCAGCTCGGAAAACCAGAAACGGTTTAAGTCGGAAATCCGAGATGGTTTGGCTCAAAGGTTCAACTCAGGATTCCGGAGGGGCAACTCATGATCAGGATCGAAAGGCGATGGGTTTAGATCCGAGCTGGTTCATCTCGGAAAATCCAAGTTGGTTCATTTCGGAAAATCCGAGATGGTTCACCTCGGAATTCCGAGATGGTTCATCTCGGAATTGCGAGATGGTTTATCTCGGAATTTCGAGCTGGTTCAGCTCGGTTTTCCGAGATGGTTTATCTCGGAAAACCCGAGATGGTTTATCTCGGAAAACCCAAGATGGTTCATCTCGGAGTTCCGAGATGGTTCATCTCGGAAAATCCGAGATGGTTCATCTCTTAATTCCGAGATGGTTCAGCTCGGTTTTCCGAGATGGTTTGTCTCAGAATTCCGAGCTGGTTCAGCTCGGTTTTCGGAGATGGTTTATCTCGTCCTTTGCTTCGTTTGGATGTTCCGTCAATCCGTAGTTCATGTCGGAAGATATGTTTGTCAGATTCTGACGTCGTCTGTTTTGCCGAAACCATTTTTCCGATAAGTCATTTTTGGCATCTCATACGACTTTGTCATGTATACGTGTTCTTGAACGTCTAACTCAAATACTCGTTCATGTCCGATTGCTTGATCCTTTCTGCGGCTATTGTTTTCGTCGAGGAGGTTTTTGACCTCAACACCGTGTATAGATTCCTTTAGATACGTTCTTAAATGCTTATATATGCATATACGTCCTAGCATGCCATTCTATATGTATGCATCACCCAATCAAGCAATCAACGAAGTATCAATCAATTAATGCAACACCCAATCAAGCAATCAACGAACTATAGACGATTACGGATATATGCTAACTAGCATGCATCCCTTAGCCTAACCATTTCATTGATTAACCGAGTTATTAAATCAACCTAGACGTTCTAACCAATTCAATCAATTGGGTATGCAACCTAAACTACGGTTTATCAATTACAGATCTATATGATCTTAACTATATGCAACACACATTTAGCCGACTCACAGTGTTATTATGACGACAAATGGATGGATTGACGGACTAGCGGAACAAAGAGACCCGGAACAAACCCAACGCTAACCCGAACCTTCCCCGAACCTCTGTTGCTTTGACCCGACCTTGACCCGCACTTGAACGTACCATTGACCTAATGATTCTGATTGAGCCTCCGAACAACCTTCTTTCTCCTCTTTCTCTCTCCTCCGGTTTTCTCTCTCTCTCTCTCTCTCTCTCTCTCTCTCTCTCTCTCTCTCTCTCTCTCTCTCTCCTCTTCTTCTTCTTCACGCCTTTCTCTCTCTCCTTCTTCCTCCTCCGGATTCTTCTTCCTCTCCTCCTCCGGCTTCTTCTTCTCTTCCTTCTCCTTCTTCTTCTTCTTCTCCTTCTTATCCCACTCCTTTCTTTGTTGTGTTTTTGTTGGTGTGAGTGAAAATGAGAGGGTGAGGGTCTCTTTATATAGCAAACTGTAAGTGCTAAGAAGAAACCATGTGTCCATCAACTATTCTCCCTTGTTCTTCTGCCACGCCATCTCTCCCATGCAGGGTCACAAATAACTCATTTTGGTACTCATTTCACCTATGAAAAAACCATGTAGAAGCCCTTTGGGTGTGGACCCAAAACTTTCTTGTAGGTTCATTGAACCAAATTTCACAAAGTCTCTTCTTCCTTCTTGCATTATTTTCGTGGCACAAGCCTATTAATGGGATTTAATAAGGTCCATAGTGACTTCAGCCATTAGCTCTGATCAGCCTAAGCCAAGCTCAATCTCCCTTGAATTTATCTTGGATTTTAGTCATTAATTACCCATTAATGATCTAAAATTTATAACTTGATCTAGGAATCGAATCTTTCTGAATCCTTTTAACCATAGCTTCTAAATATTCTAATGGAGCGGTGGTCAAAATTTCATAATTTTTTCTGTACTTTAGAGGGTCCTTTTTCTTGCCTGAACAATGTATCGATTTCTCGGAAAATTGGTTTTACTCTTAATATTTTAAAAACTCTTTATATGCTTCTATAAATACACCAAACCTCATTTTCATATTCCATATGCTCTTAGATGAATTTAGAAATTTGAATCAGCTCAAACGGACACTCGTATCTCCGGTTATGGATTTTACAAGTTTCTTCGATTTTATCGGTTTCTTTCCCGATAATCCAAAAACTCATCTACGGTCTGTTTCCACCAATCTTCGTCTTCTAAATGTTTTCTTTCTTTAAAAATAATAACATTTGGCCCGTCTTCGCTTTCGTCTCACATTCTGGTAAAATTACCAAAATGCCCCTTAATTCTTGGAAATTATGAAAATGCCCCTCGTTGACTTCTTGACTGCCCGTTGACTAATTCTCGATACAGGGTATTACAATGACTGCCATCCTTCTCCTCTTAGCCAGAGCAGTTTTACCCGCCGCATTTTGGTCTTGAAAACACGCCTAGCGACCCAGTGGAATTCCCGCCAAACCGTGAAGATTATATCCGGACTAAAATTGAAATATACCTGAAATTAAATAAGTAAAAAAATATTTATTAGAGTTTGAAATAGTTTAAATAAATGTGAAAAATGTAACTTAGTTACCAAGAAATCCTAAAACCATAACTCTTTAAGGTTAGTCGGGATATTGTAGGATGCAAGATAACCCCCGGAAAAAGGAGCCTCTATTATGTCGCTAATGATAATCGGAATGGTAGCATTGTAACCGAACCAAATGGTCCGGTTTTGACGGCTCAGGTCAAGAACATGAAGATGTTCCCGACCCGGTTGGGTTATTTCCCGAATTAACCAAGAACATGTTGAAGGGGCCAAAAAAAGAAATCCATTTTGGGTTTTTTGTGTGTGTGGAGAATGTTTGATTAGATGATGCAAAACATAGAAACATCCGTACGCTATTTATTCAAAATTTTCCGACGGAAAAACCGACGGAATTCAATCAGTTTATAAATTAATTTCCGAAAAGACACTTACCGAAACGTTGCATGGGGAAGAGAGTGAAGTTAATTCAGATTTTGACCGTTTAATGAAGTAAACCGACGGATTTCCGACGAAGAACTGATGGAAAATCGACGGTTAACCGTCAAAAATTTCCGATGGAATTCCGAGAGTTTAGGGTTTAGAGTTTCAATTAGGGTTTTTACTTTGCCATTTTATAATTATCACATTTATATGTAACATTAACGTTGAAGTTTTTGATTATACGCCTCGGTTTAAAGAAAATTATAAAAATGACAAATTAGATAAGGTTTGACAATAACTTCAACTTAACCGTTATTGTATACCTCGAAGTGTTTCGGTCCGACGTGTTGTAATTTTTCTAGTCATACAAACCATGTCATTTGAATCAGAAATTGAAAACTAATAGTACAAACTATCATTACATTAACTACTCAGAGGTTTTACTATTATATGTTTCCCATTTGGAAACCTTAAACCCTAATCCGTCGAAAACCTGTTGGTAAAATCCGTCGGAATAACAAATATCGACGGATTCTCTTCGGAAAAAGAAATATCGACGGGTTTCCGTCGTAAAAATTTTTTAAACAATTTTTTTTTTGCACAATGCAAGGTTCGAACGCGAGACGCATTGAGGGCTGGTGGTGTTTAATGACCAATTGAGCAAAGTAGTACATTGTACTTTTGATACAATTATTTATAAATATTCATGCTTAGTAATAGAAACATCTAAAAAAATCAACTAAATAATTAATCCTAATACATTGAACCGACGCTAAACCGACCGAATACGATGAAAAATTGACGGAAAATTAAACCGTCGGTTTATCGTCGGGATTTTCCGATGAAATGAGAAACCGTCGGAAATTTCGACGATATTCCGTCGAAAAACGTCCCGTCGAAAATCCATCGGTTTATTGTCGGGAATTTCTGACGAATTTTATTCCATCGGTAAATACCTTGTTTTCTTGTAGTGTAAGTGTTTGACGCTCAATAGTAAAAATTAGACTCCGAAAAAAAAATTTATTCCAGTTTGAATTAGTATTTTTTTAAATGTTATCATACAGTAATCAAAATCACAAAACCATCTGTATTTTGTATTTTGGTTCATTACGACGATGAAGTAATTCGATGCTATACAACATCTGTATTTTGTATTTTGGTTGGTCTGACCTGTTTTAGTGCTTTTAGTCCATATGGTTCGATTTTTGTTGTTTACAGAGCCGTGTTTAGCTTTTCACGGGTTTTAATGTAAAACTTAAAGAATATGTCTCCTTATGTGCTCAAAAATTTACTTTTATTTAAATAAATGAGAATCTTTAGAAAACATATATCTAGCAGTGTTCCCTCATAATATATGCATCGTTTGGATATAGAAGCTTTTGTTTTGCTTTTGGATAAGACTCTAATGAATTAATTATTCATGTTGTTTGTATGTATCATATGATTGACAGTCTCATAAACCTGTAACCCACCGTTAAAACAAGTTAATATGACCCTTTATATATATGAGAGATAATATTACACACATGGTTCTAGTTAACTTCAGTGCATAAATGATCAACTACTAAAATCAAACTAACGGATACTTTTTCATAATGTGTTTTTTTTTCAAAAGATATTTATAGATTATAAAAGTTGGGTTTCAATCCCTTCTTAGATTGAAACGTGTTTTAGATTAAATTGTAGAATGGAAATTAAATAATAATCCTTATTTAGCTACAAAATAATACTGGTGATGGTTAATATACCGAAAAGCATAACTTTTTTAAATCATTTCTTTTGTCTCTTGGGACATTTACCTCTACCTCTTGATTTCTCGGTCTGTTAATTTTTTCTTAATTACCATCTCATAAGTCTTTAATATCTTGACATTGATGTGTAGTGAACAACTTATGTTTAAACTTTTAATCTAATATTTTATTACGAACAGTCCAACAAATCAACAAATAACGTTTCTTGTAAACCTCTAGCCGTGTTTTATTTTAACTGTAACACACCGCGACACAAATAACATATGACGGATCAAAAGACTGTCTGTTGGTAGCACACACTCCCAACGATGAACACAAAATGTATTTAACACTTTTAGGAATACTATATAATTCTTGCACCACTAAACATTGATCAACGAGCCACGTCATATGCGTTCTATACTCATATCGTTATATTGCAATCCCCAAATATGCTTCTATATCAAAACCAGAGAGCACCCACGATACCTTGCATTCACTAGCTTCAGAGCTTTACGCATATTGTGAATTCTACGTAACCAATCCCCCTGAATCCTGAATTTTCTCAAACTATATCTCACATGGATTCAATGCACAACGATTTGAAGCAATCCGAGATTTGTTTCAGTTGGTACCAACAAAACGTTTCTTAAACTCTAACAAGTTTTGTACCTCTAGATACCCATTAACGAGAGGCGGCTTTGGTGAACGATAGGTGCCACCATTCCAAATTTAAATTTGTATTTTTTCATATCTTAATAATAAAGAGTTCTAAATTATATATAGACTTTTATCAAATAATCAAAGTATATATATTTTTTTAAAAAAATAGAATGAAGAGAGCCAAAAAAGATTACATGTGTAATTTTGTTTTCATTACGAAATTACAAATACTATCCGATAAATTTTTAAACGAAAAAGTTTAATAAAAGTTTTAAAAATAAAATTGAAACCCATAAAAATGCTTTTCGGAAATTTGACATCCTTCTATGTTTATTGGCTAACAATAGTTTTCGGAACAAAAGTCTCATTTGGCCGATGTCTAATTAATTCATGGTTTCTTTAGTTTTAGCTAATAGCAAAAAGAAATTTTAGTAAATATAGTAAAAACGTCTTCCACAAATACATTTATAAATACTACATGCAGATGTCCTTATTACTCCAATAATAGAGTTAGATCCTGAAAAAAAAATGAATTATCTCATAATTTTTATATTTGTATCTACTCTATTTTTTGGGAAAATAGGAGCTTGTAAAAAAAATCAGATAGAAATTTATAACCAACTTGCCCCTGGTGATGTTCTCGAGGTTCATTGTTTGTCCCGTGGCGATGATCGAGGTTGGAAAAGATTAAATGTCAATGATTCTCCAATTACCATCAGGTTCAGCGATACTTTTCCCACAACTACAATTTGGACATGTGTTTTGAAACACAAAACTTTTTACTACAACGTCCAAGTATATCGTCAAGCTTTGTTCAATATACGATGTGGTCAATTACGTAGGTGGGCTGCCAGAAAAGATGGAATATATTTTACAAAGAATTGGGACAAACCATTTGGACACGTATTACAGTGGAAAAAGATATAGTGCACCTTTTATTTATAAACTAAATAATGTTTATGTGATTATGCTTTTGGAATATACTTACCTGTTGTTTTCAAATATGTGTTTAATTTTGTATATTATATCAATGTATTAAATCATAACATCATTTTTCTATATATAATAATATTTTTGTTCTTAAGAGAAAAATCTACATCTATTTGATTTCTATTACAAGAAGTTATTTCTTAGTTTATTCATATCAATGTTTTCGTATAACATCATTCAATAATTTATTTAACAAGAAAAAAAATGTTAAAGCCATACACTACAAGAAAACTACTTCGTAGCTACGAATTTTTTCGTGTCTACGAGCCAAAATTCGTGGCTATAATGACTATAGCCATGAATAGCCATAAAATTATTTTGTAGCTATGGGCTCGTGGATATCGCAGATTCGTGACAATTCGTGGCAACGCTTCCACGAACTAGCCATGAATAGCCACTATTTTATTTCGTGGCTATATTTCAACATGGCTCTAATACCATAAGGAAAACACCCATTAACATAGTATCAGAGCCATGTTGATGCATGAATTGAATATTGAAACTCTAGACTTTATATAAAAAACAATCATCAGTCTCAACTTATTAATCATTAATAATCTTTTTAAATTTTCCGAACTGTAAGTTTAGGCATCTAATCTCTGTTTTTTAGAGATCTTATTTTGTCTCCATTTTGATCTCATAGGTTTCAATCTTGGTCCTCCTGAGTGTTTTTGCCAGTCTAAACAAGGTCGTAAGTCTCTTAGGTGTTGGGTAACTAAAACCTAAGTCTAGACAATATTGTAAGGGGTCCTAGATACTTACCTTAAAAATCTAAATGGAATCATATTTTAGATCATCTTCAAATAGATCCCAAAACGTCTATTCTTCCAAATCGTACAAAAGGTCTATTAAAAATTCTAAAAGAGTCATCACTAGTCATGAAACAACCATTGATGATTTTCAAGGATCAAATAATTGGGAAATTCCAAAAGTCCATAAAGATCAAATTTATCAAATTTCAAAAATGAATTTCTTAAGAACAAATTTTTCGATTAAAACCGAAGAACGAGGTATTCAAATTACAAAACCTTTTGAAACATTACATTCCGAAAGTACTTTACAAAGGCATAGAAAAAAGAATTTTAAATATATTCATATTGGTTTAGTACAAGTTGGTATTAAACCACTTTCAAAAGAAGGGTTAAATACTTCAATATTAACAATTTTAAGAGATACACGATTTAAAATCTTTGAAGATTCTTTGCTAAGCTCTGTAGAATCCAGTTTGTGTGCTGGACCAATTTCTTTTGATTGTTATCCAAACTTTACTATCTCTTTAAATGACAAAAATATTTTAAAATCTCTAGTTTTACAAGTTAAAACACATAATTATGAAATGATCGAAGGATCAATTTCAATTGCTTTAATTAGAGTTCATTACAAAGCAATGACAAGTGCTTTTTCTTCAAAAGTAAAAATTTCAAGTAAAAAAGGAGAAACTCTATTGCTTCAAACTGATCTCTCGAGATCAATTTCCATTATCCTGAGATCTATCCAATGGAAAGATATAACTCTTCCTGATGAGTGGGTCCTCGAGGGAGCTGCCAAACCAAAACCACCAAAGCCTCAAGAACCATTAGAACCAAATACACGTTTGAAAAACATTGAATAATTTCATGACGGAAAGGTAAAACTTTCTTTTATTAGAAATAACCAAGAACGTAAAGATGAATATTTACGTGAATCTTGTTCCATTCGTGAAACTATTGATTTAGGAAGAGTATCTCCAACTTGCACAAGATTTTTCTAGAGAAGATAAATTCTCAAAATTCCAACCTCGACTTCAACGTCTGATATTCCAAATTCTGTTTTAAGAAATGTTGATTTTCGAACACAAATTCCAAAACCTGTATACTCAGCGGAAAATAGTTTTTACAAAGCGATTTTACAACAAAATCTGAGCCGACAAGTCCAACTTTTTCAGACATTACAGATAATATGCGAAATGAGTTAAATATCTTAGGGAAAGATTTTTACATTGATAAAAAATTTTTTAAGAGAAGCTTTTTACTCTAAAAATAATAGTCCCAAAAGACTTTGGTTTTTTTAAAACTTTTTGAAAAATAGAACTCATATTCAAGAAGAGTTTTACCATTATCTTCAAAAACATAAAGTACAAATCCTATTTTTCAACTGGTTTGAAGATTATGCATCCGAAAATAAATCTATTATCCATTTTTTAAAACATCAAATCCTTTACAAATCGTAACAAAACCCCTGAATGGAAAACACTTGCTAATGGTAAAATTATTCGCTCAAACCATCCTCCTCTCCAAGGAATAAGGCTCGAATGGTTAGGCACACCAATTGAAGCCATTCCTTTCAAAAGCCCCCAAGAAGATGATAAGGCTAATGTCAAAATATCATCGCCCAAAATAATTTTTCAAATACAAATCTAGCAACGATCATCAAAAACCTTGATAGAATTGAGAAATCAATTATAAATCAAACAACTATTCCAACAAAATCTTCTTCTGAAAAGAAAAGCAAAAGTCCCATGTGCAAACCTTTCCAGATTTCCAATTCCAGTGTCAAAACTTAGCAGGACACAAATTTAGAATTCATTCGTGCTCTTCAAAGTCAATTAAGCAAAGTTGAAATAGGAGAAACTAGTGTACCACATAATTCTGATATCCCTGATACTCCGACTTCTAAAATGGGAATAAATACCCTAGATCATGATTCAAATAGTAGTGAAAACTCTAAACAATTTCAAGCTTCTGTTTCAAAGATAAATCGTCTTGATTGGCATAACCATCAAGAACGTCAATTAGTCTATGCTCATGATTTAGGACAAATCCAGCCAATAGAGCAATCCAGGTTCAATTCCTCCTCAGTATATGACTGGAATATTGATGGTATATCTGAGTATAACATCTTAAGTTTCCTCCAAAAAATGACCATGGCCGTAAATGCCTACAGAACTCAAATCGGAAATGTGGATAAGACCGTAGTTGAACTCCTTATAGGTGGTTTTTCGGGACAGCTTAAAGGAGGTGGGATAATTATCTAACCAATCAGCAGGCACCTAAATTCTAGATGCGGTTAAAATGGATGAAGATAACATACCAATTTTAGATAATCTTGGAAACCTTCAACAAGCTGTTGTCGCTACATTAGTCATAGCCATAACTTTACACTTTATAGGAGATCCTTCAGTACTTAGAGATAAGAATGCTGAACTTCTTTCAAATCCTTAATGCAAAAAATTAAGTGATTTTCAATGGTACAAAAACACATTCCTTACTAGGGTTTTACTCCAACAAGATTCAAACCAACCCTTTTGGAAAGAAAAATTTCTAGCAGGACTTCCTACTCTTCTAGGAGATAAAGTCAGAAACAAAACTAGAGATTCCATGGGAACACAAATTATATATTACGATGATTTCACATATGGAGAGTTGATTGATAGGTTGGAAGTTTTACCCTATACTAAACTGCAAGTGCACAGTATCGTCAATGTAGTATATAGGGTTATCGAATCCACATGGACACTAGGTCTCAATAGATCAGAACAGTAGAGAATTATACTAGAAATAAGCAGGTGGTGAATAAAATAAATAGCGAAGCAAGAAAGTAAACACTAGCAAATCGGTTTTGTAAGCAATGAACTAAAAGCGTCAAGCCTAGGGAATTCTCAGGAAATCAGACAAGCAGACAGGTTAATCAGTCAGGATCAAATTAAACTCAGTTCTAGAACTCAAATCACGAAAATAGGATTAGCCAAATCTCTTTGCGAAAATCCCCTAAGTCTAAGTGCAGTAACCCAAATCTCTTTGCAATTACTAACAGATTAAACTAGCATTAAGTTCAAGTTCGATATGTTCACAATTAAACTAAACCAAATCTCTTTGCGAATAATTTAATTGCTCAACCTAAATAGTTCAGATTCTAAAACACACTCTCGTGTCGAATTTAGCAACCTAAGATCTAGATTCTAATTGATCAGGTTAGAACTAGCTTTAAGCACAATTTAGTTTGAAGAACATTCTAATCATATGAATCCTAACTGAATTAAACAAGCCTAGCAAGTCATCAAATCCTAATGAGAGACCCTAAGCTTAACTATGGATCTACTCAGACATGATTGATGAAAACATAATCATAGAAATAATAGATTGCATATAAGAAATTAAATAGATAAAGGGGTTCGAAATCTTCTCCAAAATAAGTGAAGTACAGGATAGGATCAGCCCCAAAAGCTCTAAAAATCTCTTAGCTCTAAGTATGAAAGCGTAACTAAAATAAAAGCCAAAACTCTAAATATATAGGCATAATCTCGGCTGGGGCTTCTGTGTAAATACTGGAACTATCTTGGGCTTTTCTGCAAATCTTCATAACTTCATTAAACCGCCGCGAAAAGCCCATCTCGCTAGTGTGTCGACCGATGCACAAGGTGTGTCGGTTGATGCATGATCAATAATTCGGGCAGTGAATTAAGCTCTCGGCCAAAACGCTCCAAAAGTTCCAAAATGCTCCAAATATCTCCAATTAGCTCCAAACCTGATTAAACCTGTAAAAGACTCTAAACAAAGACAAAAGACACTAAAAACACATCTATATCATGGTCTAAAATGGGTAAAAACCATGATATATCAACTCCCCCACACTTAGCCTTTGCTTGCCCTCAAGCAAAACAGAGAACTAAAATGCAGTGAAGAGGTTTGAAAACTCTTCAGAAACTCATTTCATCATAGAAGCAACAACATTCAGATTCCTCTTAGTAATCCACATGAAAGAATAAATCGACAGACCTCAAGACCAACATGTACTTCCCCCACACTTAGCAACTGTCCTAGGTAAACTCCACAATCACATTCAAGCATTCAAATTCTCCCTACTGACTTCTGCAAGTATTTAAGTGCGGTCTCACCTAAGGAGTATCGATCAAAGGCACATGGATTCTTACCTAATCAGCTCTAGACCACCCTACTATCTTTCTCTAGTCCCTTTCTTCTCTTTCCCTTCTTTAACAACTGATTTTTCCCACATTGGGTATCATTTTTTTTTATCAGTGTTCTTCCCGTTATGGGGTGTACTTTGGACACATTCCATGGATCGCACAGGAGATAATAGGGGTGTCTACCACACCCGTGACCACTTCGGAGTTACCAACTCATCCTCAGTTTATTATCTTTTTTTTACTTTATAGAAGGGGAGAAGGGAACTAAATAGGACAGGTTTACAGGCTGTGTCAGAACTAACAGGGAATCCGACACAAAGTATACCAAGCCCTTAGGTGAGAAATCTAAGTCAGTATTAATGGTGAAGTCAGTAAAGGATCCTCTGGTACCTGAAGTGATATGGGTGTTCCCAGTAGGTTGATCTGTGTCTGGGTTTTCTAATAGTCAGAGATAGTCTGCAGCTTCATCCCAATGGTTACTTAAGTTCCTGCAAATGCTGCTAGTCTCCTCAAAAGACTCAAAAACAAAAATTTTGAAAAATTTGACTGACTCTTAAGAAAACAAAAGAAAGTAATTAGTAGAGCCTCCCCCACACTTAAGACACACTGTCCCCAGTAGTGTCAAGCAAGGGATTGACAAAAAGAAAGAAGTAAAAAATTGTTAAAGGAATGGTTAGTTCTCTCGGGGTTTTCCCTCTGTCGCAGCCAGGCATCAATCGTTGCACTAGGTGCACCGACCGTTGCTGTGCGATTTTCGTATATGGTCGATCGTTGCTCAGGACCGCAACGACCGTTGCAATGCGATTTCGTTGTAACGATCGACACAATGGTGTGTCGATCAACGCAGTGCGATTTCATCGAACAATCAGCAAGTTAGCAGGTTAATCCGTCGGTTTATGTCAATTTTTAATCCTGCAAGCTGAAAACACTAGAAACAGAGTAAAACCGAAGCAACAAATGTATCAAGTCATGCAAAACCATCCAAATATGATACAATCCTAAGAAAAACAAAAGTGCAAGAAAAGATAAAGTCAGAATACAGAACCAAGTGTCTGAAAATGGAGACTACGCTCACTCACTATCATCAATCCCAGCGTATCTCTCGGCATCACTGGCATCCTCAGGAGATCTCTGTCGACGACGTCGGTCAGGTACGGGCTGATGGATCTGTGGCTCCCTCCTGCAGCTGAAAGAGCGAATGAAGTTCCAAACAACTCGTAGGATACCATCTTCTCTCTCTCTCCACTCGGCCTCAGAATATGCACCGTAATCCATCGTAGGCTCGGGAAAGGGACCCACATCGTCCACCGGGGCAGGGGCTGGTGCAGTAGTAGAGGCAGGGGAAGCAGAAGTCGAGGCTCGCGAGGAAGGCTCTCCCAGCGGATGAGCAATATAAGGAATCCCTCGCTGCGCAGACTCAGGAGGCTGAAATCTCAGAGCCTCTAATGTGTCAATCTGTGTCCATCTGGCAGCAGGAAGCTCTATACCAGTCCTCCCAGTGGTCGGATCAGTGTAGACCCAAACTCGCCCCTCCTTGAGCCAAGTAGAGCTCTGTAAATGGCTGAGATCCAGAAACTCCCGGGCTGTATCACGCTCTGTGCCCTGTAGAGGGATCCCGCAGTACTCAAAAATGGGAGTAAGCAAGCTCCCTACCGTCTCAGTACCAGCTCCATCAAAAGGCTTCAGCTGCAGATCAACTAAATGCTGTGCGAAAATAGCTCCCAAGTTGAGACCCTTAGTAGGATCTCTCACGCCAGAATTTGTAAACTGATCTCTCAGCCCCATGAATAACATCTCCATCTCATATTTGCGCATCTTGTTGGCCTCGAACTTGCAAAGCAAGCTCCGGCACAAGATACACGAGACATATTGCAGCACCGGATGTCTCATCTGCACTACCGGTGTGGTCCTGGAGTTGTATCGACCGCTGCCAATACATGTCCAGAACAGTCTAGCCTCATCTGGATCCCACTCGAGTGGCATGGCGATGCGCCTTGGCTCAGTACTGAACCCGTAGATCCTGCAAAGATCGAGTAGAGGAATCCGATATCTGACTCCCCAACTCATAAAGGTAAATATACCTCCAGTAGCGCTCCTGCTATCGGGATCCGAGTACACCACTCTGCAAGTGGCTAATAGCTGCATGACAAGCTCAGGATAGAGATCGTAAGGTCGCATTGGCATTGTCCCTAGACCAATGCCTCTGCACACTGTATGCACCTGCTCATCAATCCCCAGAGTCTTGCAGGTGGAGTAGTCAGCGAACTTTGTCGGCTTGAAGATCATCCCACACCAACCACTATAGATAAGTGAATCATACTCATCCCATTGGTCGAGCAACGGTATTTTTGTGAAGTCAGTGGACCTGAGGAATCGCAGGATGTCCTGTGGCCACTGTCTGGTCGTCTGAATTGGTGTGGCGTCTGCTCTGGGCCAAGGTAATGCGACTGTTGGACCATTTCTTACGTATGGTGCGGGTGGTTCTGACTCTCTGCTAAACCATGCAGGAGGTGCGATGTATTGTCGCGTTGCTGTAGAAGCTGTGGCTCGTTTCTTGCGGGGTTGCCTCTGAGACGCCATCTGCAAAACATCATCCAAATAGTATAAGTCTCGGCAAAAATTCTCTGTGAAATCGCGAAGCAACGACCGTTGCATCTAAGGCATCGATCGTTGCAAGGCGATTTCAATTATCGAACATTTCCCAAAATCGCAAAGCAACGACCGTTGCTCGAGAGCAACGACCGTTGCAAGGCGATTTCGCCGCAAACAAAATCAACAAAATCAGTTCAAATCCAAGCCACATTGCCTCAAAACAGCTCAAAATCACAACCCATCACCCTAAATCGGTCTAATCACACGCATGCATCATCAATTTTCAGTTCAAAAATCTCAAACCCTAAAACCCTAAACTTGAATCCGAAAATCTGAGAAATAGAAGTTCATTACCTTGGATTCTTGAGATATGAGTTGAAGACAAGAGTTTAGAGTATGGAATAAGAAGATTTAGCAATAGAAACGATTAAAGATGATGAAAATTTTCGTTTTTGGGTGTGGAGGTTCGGTCGTACGGACAATCGGAAATGAGAAGGAAAAGAGAAGAGAAAAGGGTTTAAGGTACTGACCTGGTCGCGTGTGCAACGATCGTTGCTTTAGGGGTAACGACCGTTGCTTGATAAATCGAGATCGATTTCTGGTTAAGTACATACCTTAATTTTTGCAATTGAACCAATTGCAACGACCGTTGCATAGGAGCAACGATCGTCACAATGCGATTACCCCTCTTCGTCAAATCTTCTTGCAACGACCGGTGCACAAGTGCATCGATCGTCACACATCTCCAGACTCGAATTCTGTATCTGAAACTTAGCAAAAACAAAACCAAAAACGTGAAATCCTAAGAAAAACACCAAAAATAAGAAGGAAAAACAACTAAACCTAACAGTGGGTTGCCTCCCACTCAGCGCTTGTTTAAGGTCATTAGCTTGACCGGACGCACAAGATCTTTCAGGCACTAAGAGATCCTGACATAGACTTTTTCTGTCTCTGTTCAAGTCTCCTCATCCAGGGTGGAGAATAAGCTGTTGCAGAATGCTTCAGTCCAAGAAAAGTAGGAGTAAAGTGTGCTCCAGGATCCAATATCACAGTATCATCCGGCTGCTCATCATCTGCATCCATGATTGTGAAGGTCTGTCCATCTATCAGTGGCTTTCGCAGCTTCTCCATCTCATACCGCAGCGGCTTATCTCCCAGATGGAGGTCTATTAGACTCTGTCTAACATCTATCACAGCTCCTGCTGTAGCCAAGAATGGTCTCCTAAGCAACAATGCTTCATCAGGATCACAGTCATACTTCAGTACAAGGAAGTCTGTCGGAACCAAGTAGTTTCCAACTCTCACTGGAATGTCCTTTAAGAGTCCTTCCGGAACTCGTATAGACTGATCAGCTAGGACAAGAGAGGTCCTAGTGGGAGTAAAATCCAACATCCCCAGCTTCTCTGCCACAGAATAAGGCATCATACTTCCAGCAGCTCCTAGATCGCAAAGAGAGCGTCTGAAACTGTCCTCGAAGATAGAGCAATCAAACACAAAGACTCCAGGGTCAGGCAGCTTCTTCGGGATCTTGTTTAGTAGCACCTCACTAATGTGTTGGGGAATTATAATCACCCAGTCTCTCAGATCGTCATCCAAAGGCAACATCCTGTTTAAGTACCTCTGCACACAGGGATGATAAGGCGGATCATCAGATGGTGGAATTTCTTCCAAGTCTTCACCAATTTCTTCCAGCTTCTTCAGCTCTTCAATCTCTTGCTTAATTACTTCAGACACTGAGGTATGTTGTTTAACAATCTGCGCATAAATCTCCTGTGGAGAGATCTCAGAAACTCTGGATAATAAGTCATCAAAATCCAAGTCTGCATCAATACCAGCATCACTCAGCGAATCTGTCTGTTCACGCCTGCATCGATCGTTACTATGGGGGTGTCGATCGATTCTATCCCGACAGGTGCATCAATCGTCGCAGATGTTGCATCGATCGACGCACTGCAGCAGATTTCACCCGAGAGTTTTTGACCAAAATCCGGGATTTCTCCATCCTTCACCAACTCAGCTGTACTTAGCTCAAATTTTTCACCAAGATGAGTCCCATCATTAATGTACACAGACCAGGCCTTAATGTGAGTGTCTGCAACTCCTTTTCCCTTCATAGACCCAGAAATCTGATTCACCTGAGTATCCAGCTGCTTCATGTGAGTGTTCATGGTTTCAAATTTTCCATTGAGATCCTCATATAACGCATCAATCTTCTTGTTGCAGTCTACAGAAATCTTGACCTGGCCCTCCAGAAACTGTTCCATCATTGTCTCCATCTTAGTTTCGAAAGCAGTGGGTGCAGGAGGTGTCTGATAAGATGAGGATCCGTAGGTTCTCTGAGCACTTTGTCCATAAGGCTTCTGAAAACCACTAGTCTGTCCAAAAGAGTTTTGATTTCCTGTGAAGGCACTCTTTTGTCCTTGGTTGAAGAACCGGTTTCCCTGTTGATTACCAAATCTGTTTCCTTGGAAACCAGATCCTCCGATGTAATTCACATCTTCTTCCTGAGTGTCCTCCTCAGTCTGAATTACCTCTACTTCTTGAGCAAAGTGGACAGCTTTCTTTTCACCTAGAAGAGTGCAGATTTTGTCCATCCTGGATCTCAATTCAGCCATCTCTGAGTTATCAATACTTCCACCAGATTTCTTTCTCCTCTCATCCATAGTCTTGCAACTGTTGCTGCCAATCAGATTCTCAATCAACTGCTTAGCCTGTGTAGGACTCCTGGTGTTGAAGTTGGCATTACTGGAATTGTCCAGCGCAGACTGATATGGAAGATCTATGCCTCTGAAGAAGATACCAATCAGCTGAACTTCAGTGAATCCATGGTGTGGGCAGTCACGCTGATACTGCTTAAATCTCATCCAGGCAGTCTTTAATGGCTCCACAGCTCCTTGGGAGAAAGTGAGTATGTCCTGTCTAGACTGGTCTGAACGCGCATCATCATAGAAGTGACGCAGGAACTCACTCTTTAAAGCTGCTCAAGTGGTATACTGGCCAGGTACCAGCTGCCTCAGCCATACACAAGCGTCTCCAGCAAGACTGTGTGGAAAGAGCTTGAGGAACAGATAGTCCGGGCATACTCCATCATACTTCATGCCAGTAACTATGTCCTCAAACCGATCAATGTGATCCATAGGCTGCTCCGCTTGGTGACCATGAAAAGCAATCTGTCTCATCAGCTGGTAGTAGATGGTCTTGATCTCAAAATCATTCCTCTCAAAGGTAGGAAGCACTAAAGCTGACAGGTTTGCATGAAACTCATCCGGTCTGTTGTAGTCAGCTAGAGTCCTCTCATGCATCTGTCCAGCTTGGTTCTGGCGCGGTGGCTCAGCTTCATCAACATCAGGGATCACTCGTCCATCAGCATCAATCCTTTGCCCAGCAGCATTGTAAGGATTGTTTTCCGGGTCCCTCAGGGTACCCTCAGCATCTGGTATCAGAATCAAACGCTCACGTACCATCCTTTCTCTTCTTTCTCTTCTGTTAGCTCTCTCTAGACGTCCAAGTTCTTCAAGATCGAGATTAACTAAGCTCAAGTTCGGATTACTTCTAGTTTTCTGCGTCTGCATAAACTGTCTGTAATCGTCCAGCAACGATCGATGCTAACAGTGCAACGATCGATTCAATCTCAAAATCGCTTAGTGACGATCGATGCTAGGGATGCAACGATCGACGCAAGGCGAAAGTCGTACCTGCGACAGAAAGAAGACAGAGAGAAAGTTAGTAACCAAAAATAAAACAAAAAACGAAAACAAAAACAAAAAGAAAAATTTCTAGTAAAAACCCTAAGTTCGGTCCTATCGAAGACTCAAAGAGTCCCCGGCAACGGCGCCAAAAACTTGATAGATTGTAAGTTTTACCCTATACTAAACTGCAAGTGCACAGTATCGTCAATGTAGTATATAGGGTTATCGAATCCACAGGGACACTAGGTCTCAATAGATCAGAACAGTAGAGAATTATACTAGAAATAAGCAGGTGGTGAATAAAATAAATAGCGAAGCAAGAAAGTAAACAGTAGCAAATCGGTTTTGTAAGCAATGAACTAAAAGCGTCAAGCCTAGGGAATTCTCAGGAAATCAGACAAGCAGACATGTTAATCAGTCAGGATCAAATTAAACTCAGTTCTAGAACTCAAATCACGAAAATAGGATTAGCCAAATCTCTTTGCGAAAATCCTCTAAGTCTAAGTGCAGTAACCCAAATCTCTTTGCAATTACTAACAGATTAAACTAGCATTAAGTTCAAGTTCGATATGTTCACAATTAAACTAAACCAAATCTCTTTGCGAATAATTTAATTGCTCAACCTAAATAGTTCAGATTCTAAAACACACTCTCGTGTCGAATTTAGCAACCTAAGATCTAGATTCTAATTGATCAGGTTAGAACTAGCTTTAAGCACAATTTAGTTTGAAGAACATTCTAATCATATGAATCCTAACTAAATTAAACAAGCCTAGCAAGTCATCAAACCCTAATGAGAAACCCCAAGCTTAACTATGGATCTACTCAGACATGATTGATGAAAACATAATCATAGAAATAATAGATTGCATATAAGAAATTAAATAGATAAAGGGGTTCGAAATCTTCTCCAAAATAAGTGAAGTACAGGATAGGATCAGCCCCAAAAGCTCTAAAAATCTCTTAGCTCTAAGTATGAAAGCGTAACTAAAATAAAAGCCAAAACTCTAAATATATAGGCATAATCTCGGCTGGGGCTTCTGTGTAAATACTGGAACTATCTTGGGCTTTTCTGTAAATCTTCATAACTTCATTAAACCGCCGCGAAAATCCCATCTCGCTAGTGTGTCGACCGATGCACAAGGTGTGTCGGTCGATGCATGATCAATAATTCGGGCAGTGAATTAAGCTCTCGGCCAAAACGCTCCAAAAGTTCCAAAATGCTCCAAATATCTCCAATTAGATCCAAACCTGATTAAACCTGTAAAAGACTCTAAACAAAGACAAAAGACACTAAAAACACATCTATATCATGGTCTAAAATGGGTAAAAACCATGATATATCATTGATCAGTATTGTTCAACAAGAAGGTTTTAAGATCTGTCAAGATCTGAAACTCAAGAAACATCTTAAATGGGAACTCAAAAGGACAAAAATTGAATTAGGTTCCTTTCGGAAACAATTTGAAACAGACCCCAATAGAGATAGCCAAACTTGTGTAGGAGATTGTAGCAAAACCTACTGCTCCATAAATAAGCCTAGAAAATACCCTAAAAACTATAGAAACCATAAATCTCGAGTAATTTCATTGAAAAACCTCACAACAAATTTCATCCAAAAGAAAATCTACCAAAAAACTTTTCTATAAAAATCTTACATGCTTCAAATGTAAAAAAAAGACCACACTTCTAAATTCTGTCGTTTTAATAGAAAAATCCAAGAACTCGACTTTGGAGAAGAACTTTCAAGTAAAATATCAAATCTTTTACTAGACCATTCTTCATCATCTTATGATTCTGATTCATCAATTTCTTCTGAAGATGCCATGCAATTTGATGAACTAAATAGTTCATCATCAAGCTCGGAATCTGATAGAAATAATATCCATGTCCTTCCAAAAGATCAAGAACTTCAGCTTGAAATCCTAAATTACATATCAGATCCAAGCCTAAAACAAAAATTTCTAGAAACAATTCTTCTTTCTTTAAACAAAACCTCAGAAAATTCTTCAAAATCTCATAATCATAATTCTTCCAAATCCTCTTATGATCTAACTACCATTCTTAACAAAAGAAAGAAAGAAAATTCCAAAACATCAATACAAGATCTTAGGATTGAAATTAAAGAGGTAAAAAACTATCTTAAAATCCTCAAAGAAAAGCAGAAACATGATTCTGAATATTTTCACTCGGTTATATCTTCTATCAAAGGACATCATGATTCTAGTTCTGATGAACAAGAAAATGATTGCATAGATAATACAGAAGAAGATCTAAATGAACATATACAATCTATAGACATGGCCGCTAATGATTTCCTATGTGTCCTTAGAGAAATTACCTTGCGAAAATAAAAGATACGAGTCACAATTGTTTTTTTTCCTGAAAATTACAAATTGATACAATTGTTCTATTTGATACGGGTGCTGATCTTAATTGCATCAAGCCTGGGCTTGTACCGAAATGCTTTCATTGCGAAACCCGAGAAAAATTATCTGCTGCAAACAATTCCAAACTTCGTATAACATCTAAAGCAGAAGCTTCGATTTTGATAATTTCCTAATCAGAACTGCATTTTTTCCTCACAGATGATATATATCAAAACGTTATTTTAGGTACTCCATTTATAAGTCTAACTACACCATACAAAGTGATGGATGATTCTATTTTTTTTTTAAACCAAAATAAAATTATCTTTTAATTTTCTTGAAACCCCAAAGAGGCGAAGCCTGAATTTAATAAAAGCTTGTTCAATACAAGAAATTTTATAAACTCTTTGATTCAAAGCAAAACATTTCATTCAGTAAACTTAAAATCAGAAGTTTTAATTCAGAAAACCATAAAATCTCCAAATTCGAAAGAAACACAAGAGAAATTTTTTAATATAAATAAATTTTTGAAAAAGAAATTTGTTCGGATTTACCAACTGCTTTTTGGAATCGAAAATAACATATAGTTGATTTACCTTATGATAAAAATTTTACTGAAAAAGAAATTCCAACAAAGGCCAAACCAATTCAAATGAATTCTGAATTAGAAAAACATTGTAGAAAAGAGATTTCTGATCTTCTTGATAAATGATTAATTTCAAAATCAAGATCCCCTTGGTTTTGTGCTGCTTCTTATGTAAATAAAAATTCTGAAATCGAAAGGGGCACTCCTAGGTTGGTAATTAATTACAAACCCTTAAACTCTGCATTAAAATGGATTAGATATTCAATACCAAATAAAAATAATTTGCTTCAAAAGCTTTACTCGGCTCACATATTTTCAAAATTTGATTTAAAATCAGGATTTTGGCGAATTCAAATATCCGAAGCCGATCGTTATAAAACTTCGTTTACAATACCTTTGGTCAATATCAATGGAACGTAATGCCTTTCGGTTTGAAAAATGCACCTTCAGAATTTCAAAGAATCATGAATGACATATTTTCAGAATATTCAAAATTTTGCATTTTCTATATTGATGATATACTAATATTTTCACACTCTATTGATGAACATTTTAAAAATTTAAAGACATTTTACTTTGTAGCAAGAAAAAATGGTCTTGTTGTTTCCAAAACAAAATGTCTTTATTTCAAACTAAGATCAGATTTCTAGGACACTACATATCGCAAGGTATGATAACTCCTATAGAAAGATCTTTGGAGTTTGCAAATAAATTTCCAGAAAAATCTTAGAAAAAACCCAATTACAAAGGTTCCTTGGAAGTCTCAATTATGTGCTAGATTTTTGTCCAAATATAAATAGAATAGCTAAACCATTGCATAATTGTCTTAAGAAAAATCCTACTCCGTGGACTAAAGAACATACTACATTAGTTCAAAAAATTAAAAAAACAGGTCCTAGAAATCCCATGTTTGCACATAGCAGATCCAATTTTAGATAAAATCGTAGAAACACATGCGTCAGATGTTGGATATGGGGGTATCCTTAAACAAAAGAAATTAGATGGTCGTGAGAGCATTGTACAATTTACGTCATTACATTGGAATGATACCTAAAAGAATTATTCTACCATTAAAAGGAAATTTTAAGTATTGTAATATGTATTCAAAAATTTCAAAGTGATCTCTTAAATAAAAAGTTTTCGTTTACGAATTGATTGCAAAAGTGCTAAAGATATTTTACAAAATATGTGAACAATCTTGCTTCAAAACAGATTTTTGCGCTATGGCAAATAATTTAAGTATTTTTTATTTTTAGATTGAATTTATTAAAGAAGATTCAAACTTTGTCCCAGACTTCTTGACACGAGAATTTCTTCAAAACAGGTACAATGCCTTCGAAGAAGATTGATAAAGGAAAATGCATAACCCTGGAAACAATCTCAGAAAACCCGAACCTATAAATATAATCCCACAAACAGAACCATGGATCTCAGTCACAAAAAGAGTGTCATAAAAAAGAAGATATACCAAAACCTTCTCAATCTCCAGAGCAAATTATGGATCAAATCTTGCAATTTCAGAAAGCTTTCGAGCGAAGTATGTCTAAACAAGAGATGGGAGAATCTTCTAAGAAAATCCCTTCTCAAGCTATTTCAAAATTTAACGAGGTCCCTTCAAAACTGATTTTAAAATAATACCAGACCTCAAAAGTTGTTTCAAAACCTTCAAATAATTCACAAATTATTTTGAAGGAGTTTTCACAAAACACACCCTCGGAGAATTTTGAAAAATCTATTTATCAAAACCTCATAAATGTCGAAAAGTTATTTCTTGTCAACAATGATCCATTTTTAACAATTGAAAAATATTTTGGGAAAAGTAATTTTTTGAAACCACATAATACGGATAAAACAGTGTTATTTTTTCAAACCATTTTGGAATTAACAGAATCAGTGTCCTTCAAACATTTTTTATCTCAACGAAAACCACACTGATGCTGCTTATTCCACTTTCAAAATTCATAAGATCATTGCACCAAGTGATTGGGAATATGATCTTAATGATCACCTAAATTTTCCAGAAAATTTGAAAAATCTCCCTTGTTACGCAGTCCCTTTCAATTACTGGGATTATTGACAAGCTTGGTACAATTCCTTTTTGATCCAATCTCCGAAACACAAACACACGTGGTTGATCTTTTTAGACACCGCTTGTGACCTTTCCAAATCTTCTCTCTGGTTCATGCCGTGGTGGAACTATTTTGGTTCTGTCACAGAAATTTTTAAACCTAATATCCAAAAATCATTCCAAATCTTCAATGCAAATTTCGTTCCATCCCAAGAAGAAAAGAATTTCCTCCATTAGACCTATTCCATTCAAAATTTCATTTCCCTTGGGTCTTTTCATGGACATTTGAATTTTCATCAGACACAATTCCTATTATCCGAAAAAATTCAGAGTCAAATGGTGGGTAAATACAAAATTCCTTCAAATCTCTATCCTTCAAATATCCTCACATGGATAAAAGAACAAAATTCAAAAGCACATTACCAAACACTTAACCAAACACAGGAAACTACCTCTTTCTTGGCCCAAAAATCCAGAATGCTTTCAATGTTGGCAGGAGCAAAACCTGAAGAAGAAATTAAGGCGATCTCCTTACAATTTCTACCTTTGATATTAGATCAACTTTCTCACACTACGGGGAGCGAATCAGAGTCAAACGTCCCGGAAATCGATAAAGAAATATTCGGCAATAATGGAGCATGATTTCTCTCCACAGAATACAAATCTTGACAAAACACATTGTTACGAATCTCGTGAGTGCGGTTACAAATCTCGACAAACGATCTCGTGTTATGATATCCGACAAAATCTTCCGTTGAATAATAAGTGCAATTTGCTGTAGCCATTATCATCAAGGTCCACCTTATCACAAACATCTTGGAGCTTTGTGGAGAAAGCTTTTGTGAGTGGTATCATTCGTAGATACCACTGGCTTATCTTTAAGTTTATTTTTTATTTTGATTGTATTTTTATTTTAAAAACATGTATGATTGCACCCCTTCTCTCCCATATTCTCCCTCTTGCTATCTCAGCCATTGTTCGATCTCCTTTAAGTAAGTTTTAATAAATAAGCTTTTTATCTTGTTTTTCTTATTTAAGTACTTTCTTTTTTATTTTTACCGTTTAAGTGGCTGGTGTAACCGTCCAATTTACTTATATGCTTTAATTTATGTTTATATTTATGTTTAAGTGGCTGGTTTAATCGCCCATATACTTTATTTGTTTTAATTTCAGTTTATATATCTGTTTAAATATTATCATCTTATATTAACTATGTTTAAATTTATTTTCTACTTCCGTTTCCTTCTGGTGTATATATATATATATATATATATGTTTAGATATTAGTAATTTATGTATATATAATTAATTTTTATATTTTGATTTATAGTTTATGATTAAGAGTAAGGTTTAGAGTATATTATGGTTATGATATATATGTTTAAAAGGTTGTGTTTAGGGTTATAAGTTAAGGTTTGAAAATAATAGGTTTTAGTTTTGGATATGTTATAGTAATTAGAATTTTATTAATTAGAGTTTTTTTTTCCTTTTTTTTCTTTTCGAATCTTGGCGACAAAGGGCTGAATCTCAGTGGATCGTGGCAGCAAGGCCAATCTGCCACTTACAATACCCCATCGCGTATTTAAGTCGTCTGCAAAGGATTCTACCCGCCGCTCGGTGGTAATTATGATTCAAGGTGGTCCGGACGGCACTTCCGCCGAACGGGCTTGGCCAACGACACGTGCCTTTGGGAGCCGGGGCTCCTACTGAGGGTCGGCAATCGGGCGGCGGGCGCATGCGTCGCTTCTAGCCCGGATTCTGACTAGAGTTTTGTTTATATTTCAGAATTTTATGGTTTGTTTAGGGTTTAGGGTTTAGAGGTAAATATTTATGGTTTGAGGTTTAGATTTAATGTTTGAAGTTTAAAGTATTATAGTTTCATTAATATTTTATTTTTATAATTTTTAAGAGTTTAAATTTAGAGTTAATTTATAATTTAGGGTTTGGGTAATAGGGTTTGAAAGGTTATGGTTAAGTTTTTAAGAATGTTTTAAAATGATAGATTTGTAAAATAAGAATATATTAGTGTTGAATCTTAGTTTTCTAGAAATAATTAGAGTTTTTGTTATTTGATTTTTGTTTGAACTTTAAAGTTTTAGGATTTAGGGTTAATTTGAATTTATTATTGTAAGAGATAAAATGTTTAATTAACTTTAGTTATGTTATAGTAATTGAAGTTTTAGTAATTATATTTTGGTTTAGGGTTTGTTTGGGGTTTAGGATTTTGAATAGCCACGGATCGCCACAATTTTTTTGTGGCTATTCGTGGCTAAGTCCTTCCACGAAACATTTCATGGCTATTTGTGAAAATATAGCCACGAAGTGTATTTTGTGGTTATTTTTCACGGATACCCACAAAATTATTTTGCGGCTAATTTGCCATGAAAAGTTTTGTGATTATTCAGGGCTAACTCCTTCCATGAAACATTTTGTGGCTATTCGTGGAAAATATAGCCATAGATAGCCACGAATTAGTTTTGTGGCTGTTTCGTGGCTGGTTTTTCATAGCCACGGAAATTCTTGGCTAGTTTGTGGCTATTTACAATTTTTCTTGTAGTGGTAAAAGGTAGAAATCTATAGCGAATTTATGAGATAAAAGATGAAATAGGAAAACAGTATGGCATATGCAATGTATGTTATGATGATTTCATTTATAATACCATTTGCATTTGGTGAGTATGATAGATAATGGGATTTCAAATTTCTAGAGACCTGAACTGTATCATCTCTATATTCAAAATTCTTATGATGATGATCTCAATATCTCTAGAGAAATACAGAATTATAAGGTATTACAGGGCTCAACTGATGGATTATAGTTTACCTATTTTTTTTATTTGTCGGTGTTAAGGAATATATCCAACATCGAAAGTTATAGATAATGTTCACAACAAAAGTTTGTTACTTATAGCATCGTGATTTGAGTTCTAGAACATTGTGAAATTGAATACTATTAACTAATCGATAATGTATTCCTGATTTCTTGAGAAATTATATGTGTCTGGTTCTCTTCCCATTTGATTTACATCTCGGTTACAGCTTGTTAATTTACTTTATTTCATTACAACTATTCTGCTTAGCTTGATTCGAATCTATTGCGTGTTCACGAGGTTTTTTGTTCTATACGTTTTAATTTATACTACGATTATCTTTGTTACGCACTTGCAGTTAGATCTTAAGGATAAAACTTTGACCTATCAACTAACAAATTGATACTATTGTTGGAGAAGATTTCAAGCTGAGCTATAGAAACAATGTTGAAGAGATTAAATGGTATTTCAACTTTCTCTCAAACCATAGAAGAGACTTGATCAAAAAGACAAGTCTATTTATATCTCTCCACTAATGCCCAAAGAAAAATCACAATTGTTACGTGCCTTGTTCCCCAAACCAATAACATACCATGGTCTGAGGTGTTTTTTTTTTTTTTTTTCCTACGTAAGTAACAAATTTTGTAACCAACCAACAACATTTCCCCATTCTCCTTTTTTTTTTTTGGGCTTAAACCCTTCCTCTTTTCTCTTTCTTTGTCCTCGAATAACATTGTAACCTCATAAACATTCTACAAACCTAGGACTCCATGTGGTGTTTTTCTCAACAACCTAGCCTACGAAGTGAATGACTTTCTCCATAACCCAAACCTACGAAGAGAAAAATATTGGCCTAGTTAAGTTTATTGCTCCCATACCAGGCATGCCATGTACTTATCTTCATAATTATTAGTTTGAATAGTTTTCAATGTTGCATTATAAAATCAAACCCTGAAACTCCATCCTAATGAGCACAACATAAAAAAACGAGTCTAAAGTAGTAGTATGCTCGAAAAACTACATATGTAAAATCAAGAGAGAAAAACTCTCACAATACCAATCACTTTGAACCATGGAAGCAACCGCTCGAGAAGGTCCTCAAGACCAAGAATCATCAGCGTTCGTAACGTACTTAAACCGTCAAGGTGATTGGTTAGAGAAAACCAGAGGGAATTTGGTGGTTGCGGCTACGGTTATAGCCACTATGAGCTTCCAAATAATGGTCAATCCCCCCGGTGGCGTTTGGCAGAGTGATAATTGTTCATCTAAAGATGAAACATACATTTGTAAGAGAAAAGCTGGAACATCCATATTGGAGCACGATCTTTTGAAGCGTAGGTACTATGTCGGGATGGTCATTAGCAGTGTCATGTCGTTTTCCGCCTCGATGAGTCTCATTCTCCTCGTCATTAGCGGATTTCGTCTTAGGTACTACTTATTGTGGATATAACTTTTTGGTAAAAAATGTGGATATAACTTATATGTTCGTGCAGGCTTTAAACCATTTTAATGATCTGATGTTATAACTTTACTCACAGGAACCGGTTGATAATGGCCATCATGGTATTGTTTATGGTGGTGGCAGTCCTTTGCGTATCGGCAGCGTTCTACTTTACAGTGGTCTTGGTTCATTACAACGATGAAGTAATTGATGCTATACAGCATCTATATTTTGTATTTTGGTTGGTCTTACCTGTTTTAGTGCTTTTAGTCCATATGGTTCGATTTTTATGGTGGTGTGTATGTTGTTGTTTACAGAGCCGTGTTTAGCTTTTCACGGATTTTAATGTAAGACTTAAAGAATATGCATGTCTCCTTATGTACTCAAAATTTTACTTTTATTTAAATAAATGAGAATCTTTAGAAAACACATATATAGAAGCTTTTGTTTTGCTTTTGGATAAGACTCAGATGAATTAATTATTCCTGTTGTTTGTATGTATCATATAACTTCAGTCTCATAAACCTGTAACCCAACTTTGAAACAATTTAATATGACCCTTAATATATAAGAGATAATATTACACACATGGTTCTAGTTAACTTCAGTGCATAAATGATCAACGCTCTTGGGACATTTACCTCTACCTCTTGATTTCTCGGTCTGTTAATTTTTTCTTAATTACCATGTCATAAGTCTTTAATATCTTGGCATTGATGTGTAGTGAACAACTTATGTTTAAACTTTTAATCTAATATTTTATTACGAACTGCCCAACAAATCAACAAATAACGTTTCTTGTAAACCTCTAGCCGTATTTTATTTTAACTGTAACACACCGTGACGCAAATAACGTATGGCGGATCAAAAGACTGTTTGTTGGTAGCACACACTCCCAACAATGCACACAGAATGTATTTAACACTTGAGAAATATGAATCTGTTGGAGTCAAGATTAACAACTTTCCCAAAAGGCACATTCAGAAATTTAGGTCGGCCCATTAAGGAAAGTCGATACAAACCCTAACCTAAAGAATTACGGCTCGGCCCAGAGACTTGGCATAGCTAGGGTTGCGAAGGAGGAGAAGGATAAAAGAAAAACGACGTGTGTGGCAAACACACCGGGTGAAGAGATATATCCAAGGCGACTCAAGCCGAGATAATATGAAAGATTTAGAATTATCTCAAGTTTTCCTATTTTATGTAACCGACTTTATAAGCCTATATAAGGGAAACCGCGTTCTTCAATAAACCCATCGAATTTTCATTATAGTTTTCAGAGAGTTCTTAGCTAAAATCGATTTAGACCTAATTACTCTCCGACGACCTAAACATCTTCTCAGCCGCTTTGTTTCTTCCCGGAAACCTAGAGAAAACCCTAACTTCTATTCATCCTCGCCGAGTTCTGAAACCCTTCTTTTAGAATCCCTCAAGAAACCTTAAAACTCTTTCTATCTTTGGATAGACCGAGTTATGAAATCAACAATTGTCGTCGACTGTGGGGATTTCTTAAGAAATTTATGAACTCGAAATGTCTGGAAACTTTGACGACATCTACCCGGAGGACAATCCTAGGGTTGATTATGAGCTAAGCGATCACGAACCGATTGATTCTGATGGGGAGATTGAGGCACTCAACGGCAAACCGCCGCAAGGTCCTAAATTTGGAAAAACCCAAAAGATGACGGATATATCCCGCCGAACGATAACATGGCATAACAAGTCGACCAAGACTCTGTTCTAGCCACTCTGATTGACAAAATCGATTCCCAGAACGATTTACTAAAAGAGTTTTCGGAGAAAATCGACCAGTTGCAGACTGAGTAGGACAAAATTCTCTCCGATCAACAGTCGAGAAAATCCCAACGCGTCATCCCCCCTAAGGCAAAAGAAAACTTTGTTATACGGCTAGTCTACGATACGCCCGAAGGAGACCCCCACCGGGAACAAGATCTGAACAATAATCCCAAGAAAGACTCACACAGAGGGCGAGGTCGGGAGGACAAGCATGAGCGAGATTCGCATCGAAAACGGGATTCGAAGGACGAACTCAAGCAAGATGACTCACATCAAAAACCATATTCGCACCACGAGCGATACTCACCTCATAGGAATCTAGATGATGAGTACGAACGAGGCGAGCACGATCGGGTTTTACATCGCAGAAGAAGCTCACGTCGAGAGAATGACTCACGCCGAGATCATCTTCGCTACAAGCGAGATGCATCTCACAAAGAAATCCATGAAACACCTATCCGAGGGGCAAATCATAGTCATGTCGAAAAGCAACTGACCGAGCTCAGAGATACCCTCATAGAACTCAAGGTCGAGGTTAAAAGTGTCAAAGGATTCGCCCCAGAGATCGACTGAATCATTGAGGATACTCAGAGGATGCCTTTCACTTCACGTATCACAAATACATATGTCCGTCAAAAGGAAAAACTCAAACTGCCGACATATAACGGTACGAAAGATCCCGCTGCTCACTTAACTACCTTCAAGATCATGGCAGCCAAAGCACGCTTCTCATCAACCAGTGAACGCGATATCGGCTTTTGTCAGCTATTCGCTGAAACTCTATAAGGAGATGCATTGACTTGGTTCTCTCGGCTTCCGCCCAAATCAGTCAACAGCTTCTCCGATTTTACACGAGCATTAGTAAGACATCACTTCGCATATGTGAACAAGGATATCTCGCTGAACACACTGATGTCCATGCCGCAAGAAAATAAGGAAACACTACGAGCCTTCATAGATTGTTTCAAAACAACCATCATGCACGCAAAGGCCCCAGATAAGTTCAATGTCGCGGCTTTAACAAACGTTGTATGGCACAAAACCCCCTTTTACCAAGATCTGATTCTCAACCCGCCGCTGACTATCGATGATGACCTTCATCGAGCAAAAAAATTCATCGAGTTAGATGAACAAAAAGTGGCCTTGGCTAAGAAATTTGGCTCAAATAAGCAAACCGACAAAAAGGAAGATCGAGAACCGATACAACACTTTGAGAAAGGAACAAAGACGACGATGGTGGTCGGCAACTCTGGAAGTCAACGTCCTTCCAAACCTTGGAACAAATGGAGCAAGGAGGACAAAGAAACGATACCCCAGACCACCTCCGAGCCGGAAGAAAAATATTGCGAGTATCACAAAACTATGTCGCATGACACTTCAGCTTGTCGTACCCTCAAAGATGCGTTATATTCCCGATTCAAGAGCGGCAAGATAAAGGCATCTATAGATGAGTTAAGGGAAGAATCACAAAGAAGTCACAGGTCGGCGATAAGTCACCCAAACAAGGCAAACAACAATGCTGCATTAAAAGCATAGCTTTGAAACGTGACTGTGATGACCAGGAGGATGAAGAAGGTGAAGCTCCTAAGGTCGTGCGAAGAATCAACATGATAATGGGTGGTTTAATCTCGGTAAATGATTCAGTCCGATCAATAAGAGGATATAAGCACAAGGCACTAGCTGCACAAAACGCACCTCAGCCGATCCTCTCTAACGAGCCGCCTGTTATCTTCAGTGGCCAAGATCTCTGGGGGACTCATTACCCTCAAAATGATCCGTCGGTAGTAGAACTCCTCATCAGAAGCTGTCAGGTATCTCGGATCCTGGTTGATACATGTAGCTCTATCGATTTAATCTTCCTAGATACGTTGAAGAAGATGAAAATCAAAGAGGAAGACATAGAGCAAAAGGCTAAGCCGCTCACTGGTTTCATAAGCGAGACAACATACACCGTCAGAACGATCAAGTTGCCTGTCTACGCTGGCGGGGTCAACAAACTGGTAAAGTTCCATGTTATTGACAAGCCGACTATTTACAATGCCTTTCTCGGCACGCCATGGCTGTACAACATGAAAGCGGTATCCTCGACCTACCATCAATATCTGAAATTCCCTTCTTCAAAAGGAATTCAAACAGTGAAAGGGTATCAAAGAGCAAGTCGGTCATGTTTCACGAGAGAACACAATATGAGAGTGCCATCATGCATGATTAATACGGAGCAAGGCAGAAAAGTCCCGGCAAAAGAACTCATGCTACAAATTATTATTGACGAATCCGGCGCAAGCAAGTGCGTGGGAATTGGATCGGAACTACTAGATGATATTAAGAGCGAGCTGATCACATTCCTACAGAAAAACATTTCAACCTTTGCTTGGTCGGTCAAAGACATGAAGGTTTTAATCCCTCTATCACGACCCATGAGCTCAACGTGGATCCTACTTACAAACCGATTGAGCAGAAGAGGCACAAGCTCGGTCCCGAGAGAGCCAAGGCAGTCAAAGACGAGGTAGAAAAGCTTCTCGACGCCGGTTCAATCAGGAAGTCAAATACCCTGACTGGATAGCTGATATGATATAAATCAGTTCCTCTTATGCTACTTCAGTTGCAAGTTTACAACCTAATCATTGTAGTTTTGAGGTGTCAATCCACTTGGGTAATTAAACACATTACGAATGCAAGTGTTTCCTTAGTCTAAGTGCAACCAAATTCGTTTATGGGTTTTGTAACTAATAACTAACAATGAAACTGAATTCCAAACATGATTAAACAAGTATTTAGACAATACAAAGTGAGTTCAAAAACAGAACATAAACATAATAATAAGATGGTTAAAGACAATTGATAAAAAGCTAAGCTCTTTGGGTTGAGTTCCGGTTCGGGTGATCAATTATCAGTTCAGAGATATTAAATAACTATGGGATAGTTTCTTAGGCTAAGAACAACGATCCAAGCTACTCCACTCTCGTGATAGCAACTCTATATCTATCAAGCATTAACATCAACTCTCGTTGGTAATTTCAAGATAAATATGCACTAAGAACAAGTTCTTACTACCACTAAACACCTTAAACATCAATTCTCATTGGTTAATAATGCAAAGCACTTGCTAGAGATTCAAACATAAACTATACCTCTCAATGCTAGCAACATTTAAGATCAAGAAATTGATTAGCTACTTCAATCCTAGCATTAAGAACTTCTAGCAAGTAAGAAACCAAAGTTCCCAAGTTCTAACAACCTAAACCATGTCTAGATCACTCTTACCTTCACTCAAACCCATAAACTTAAAGGAAACTACTCACTAGCCATAGCAATAACCAAACAAAACATGATTTTAACAAGATAAGTAGGAAGAACAAGAAGATGAACTCAAGAACACTAAGATTGCATAAAAGATCCAAAAGATTTGAATAGATTATTTTACAAAATGTGATATCGCTCTCTCAACACACCAAGAGCCATTAAATACACGAAAACAAGGTATCATGGTCGACAACACTCACATGGAGGGTCTACAAGCCAAAAGAAAAGGAGAAAAAGGAAGAGCAAGTGGGAAAAAGTGGGCTCACAGCGGCATACAACCATCGGTGCCACATGCCGCTGTGAGTGCTTGTGTTCTGCAACGGCTTGGTGCAGCCGCTGTGCGTTCCGCTGGGCAAATGGCCATTCCGCAAAGGATCCCGCAGCGGCTTGCAGCCCTCGCGGTGGCATGCCGCTGCACATGAAAGTGTTCCACAGCGGCTTGGTGCAGCCGTTGCGCATGCCGCTGTGGTTTCTGGCTTCCCGCAAATCTTCTACAGCGGCATGTGTATGCCGCTGCAAGGTGTTGCTGTGAGTGCACTCTGCGCTCCTTAGCTGTTTTTCCACTTTGTTTGAGTCTCACTTGGTCCCTACCACCTCCATTGCTCCTTGGTGCTTCCTAGGGTCATCCACCACCTACAAAAAGAGGAAAACAAAACACATGCATCCCTAATGATGTCTAAATGCTTTTCCTAAAGCTAAAACACACTAATGATGTCTAAATGTTTCTCCTAAAGCCAAAACACACACCAAATCATGCTTAAGAACACTTAAAAACACAACACATAAATAGCCAACCCCGTTGGTGTTAAAAAGAAAAATGGAAAGTGGAGAGTCTGTGTCGACTTCACGGACCTCAACAAAGCCTGTCCAAAAGACAGCTTTCCTTTGCTACACATCTATCGACTTGTCGAAGCTACAAATGGAAATGAGCTTCTCTTATTCATGGACGCGTTTTCGGGATATAATCAGATCCTCATGAATCCAGACGATCGAGCGAAGAGGGCGTTCATAACGAAACGCGGCACTTACTGCTACAAGGTTATGCCATTCGGCCTTAAGAACGCAGGTGCTACGTATCAACGTCTGGTCAACCAAATGTTCGCGAATCAGCTCGGCACAACGATGGAGGTGTACATTGACGATTTGCTGGTTAAGTCCTTGATCGCATCTCAACATGTTGGAGATCAGAAGGAATTCTTTGGCATCCTAAATCGGCATGGAATGAAACTTAACCCGGTAAAGTGCACGTTCGGTGTGACATCAGGAGATTTCCTCGGTTATGTTGTCACTCAAAGAGGGATAGAATCCAATCTGAAACAGAACTCGGCTATCATTGACCAACCGTCACCCAGGAACACTCGAGAAGTACATCGTCTTACTGGCCGCATAGCCGCCCTGAACAGATTCATATCTCGTTCGACGGACAAATGGTTACCTTTCATGAAATCCTCCGGGGGAACAAAAGGTTTATATGGGACGATAAGTGTCAAGAGGATTTCATTCAGCTTAAGGACTACTTATCGAACCCGCCAGTGCTGTCGAAACCAGAAATCAAAACGCTCTTTTTGTACATCGCGGTCTCAACAACCGCAGTCACCGGAGTCATAGTCCGAGAATATAGAGGCGAACAGAAGCCGGTCTTCTATGTAAGCAAAACGATGAACGGAGCCGAGACGAGATATCCTGCAATGGAAAAGTTAGCACTCGCGGTCGTAATCTCAACACGAAAATTGTGTCCTTACTTCCCATCTCACTAAATTGTTGTGTTAAGTAGCCAACCTCTTCGAACGATCTTACACAGTCCAAGACAATCAAGTCACTTGGCAAAATGGGTAGTGGAACTCAGTGAGTACGATATCGATTACAGGAACATGACAACCGCCAAATATCAGGTAATAGCCGACTTCCTTGTTGAACTATCACCAGATTTGGATGTCGACACTCAGGTGGAAGATAAAAAATGAAAATTGTTTGTCGACGGCGCATCGTCAAAACGAGGAGCCGGGGTAGGAGTATGGCTCATATCACCAACCGGCGAGATACTAGAACAGTCATTCCGACTTGGATTCACAGCGTCTAACAACACGGCCGAGTATGAGGCTTTACTAGCCGGCCTTAGATTAGCCAAAGAAATCAGAGTGCGAAATCTCCTAGCCCATTGTGACTCCATGCTTGTGGAAAATCAGGTTAACGGAAAATACAAGGCTAAAAATGAGCGGATGGAAGCTTACTGAAAGGCGGCACTGGAACTTACTAGCTCTTTTGAGTTCTTTAACATAATCCAGATACCAAAGAAAAAAATTCCACGGCTGATGCACTTGCATCTCTGGCATCAACACCGAATCTCGATCTCTGCTGACGAATCCCAGTAGAGGTTATTCACGAACCAAGTATGATAACTAGGATTTTGAATCCTTTTGAGGTATCAATTCCTCAATGCCTATCGTGTAGCATGAGGTATCAAACCACTTTCGGGATAGGACTTGACCAAAAGGAATTCACTATACCAATAAAGACAAGTTACTTAATCAAAGTTCAAGTTCTAACAACCTAAGAAAGAGAAATTCAATCAACTAAACAAGCAAGCAAACAAGATTAAAAGCTAAGAGTCAATATTAAAAGGCAAGGATCATGAGTTAAGGTTAATGGATAGGGATGAGTTTGGATAATTTAGAATGGTAACACACTTCAAAGAAGCTAATCTCCTAACAAGGAACATAAATAATTGACTAATCCAATATCTTGGTACAAATCACTTTCCCTAATCATAACTTAAGAACAAACTCTCATTTGTGAACTAAGACTAGACAAGCATTCATAAAAATTTCCAATTAGCTAATAATCACTCTAAACATTCATTCTCATGAGCTAGAATGTGAAAATCCAATCAAAGCTAAAACATGCATTTCATTGAACACATGGTATGCAAGAAAACCATAACATCATAATCAACATGATCAAGGCTAATTATTAAAAACACTAAGATAGAAGAGTTTATAAATAGATAAGCCCTAAGCATTCATCAATCGTCCCAAATCACCCAAATCCTACCTAACCCATAGAGTTTGGATGAAACTACTCAGTAATCATTCTATGTTCAACAAAATCTATAAGAATAGTGTTAAACATGAAGATTAGCAAAGGATTAAAAGAAGAAGAGAAGAAATCAAAGTAAAACAACTCTTAGATTAAGAAAATATTCAAACTTTCTTACAAAGTGTTTAGAAACAAAAACTAGCTTAAGAGAGACATAAAAATTAGTTTTTGGCTTTATATAGTGAAAGGGGGCGAACCAGGTCAACCCGGTTCAAACCGGGTGTTGAACCGGTTCAAATGGATTGATATCTTCATATTTTAGACCTTTTAGCTTGCTCTTAGTTCATGTTTTGATGTTTTTAGCATTGGAACATATATGTTTTCTTGAGTTTTATTGCATTTAAATGTTTAGGAGTCTATAGTTAGGAGTTTGCATTGTTTGGTCTTTTCTTTCATGTTTTAGATACTTTTGGAGCTTTGGAGAAATCATTGGATGAATGGTGATGAATGATCAAAATGATGTTCTTGAAAGATCGAGTGTAATGAAGCCTTCCCGTGCACATTTAGCTTTCGGAGCATCAAACAGAAGTTGTAGGAAATTGAGTTAGCTTTCCAAAGGAGGTAGCTTCAAGTCGTTTGGAGCTGTATGTGAGAAGTTATGGCCGATTTACTAGCCAGCGGTTTGTGTAGCGGGCAGGATCAAACAGTTGTGTATTCCGAAGATTTGCCGTGTGTCTTGCGGTTTGCCCAGCGGGCAAATGCAAACCGCTGGGAAACCCAGATTTCTGAAAAATTTGTGTTGACCAGCCTTTGACCCAACCTTTTTTTACCTAAGCTTTGTTTGGGTCGATCCAGATTTGTTGGGTTGACCCAGTTCGACCATTTTTACTATAAATGCTTAATTTGGGTTTCTAAAACCCTAAGCTACCTAAGCCTTAGTTTTTCTTTTCCTTAGGATCTTGTTTATGATTTTGGAACTTGTAAACTTTGATTTTGAGTTTTATCTAAGTACTTCTTTATATTTTGTTAGTCTTTTCCTCCTATCTTTCTTGATTCATGATTTCTCATATCTCTCTTATGGGTTTTGTGGGAATAATGGTGATTAGGGAGTAGAGATTTTGGGTTTTGTGGATGAGGTTGATGTAGGTGATTTAAGTGATGATTGGTGATGCTTAGGACTTGAATATGAATAATCATTCTCTAATTTGTGTGTTCTATGCTAGATTCTCAAGAGATTGTCAATCTAGTTGTTAGGATGTTTCTTGCTCACAAGGTGTTTGATGAAATGTCTCAATGAACTCTTTAGAGGATTTTCACATCTTAGCCTAAGAGATTAGATGTTTAAGGTGATTATTGGTAATGAGAACTTGAAATTAATGATTGTTTGTCTCTTAATCACAAATGAGAATTTGATCTTGATTAAGGATTAAACAAAGGGATTAGTGCCAAGAGATTGGATTAGTCTAATGATTAGTGTTCTTAGCCTAAGAATTAGCTTTGCTAAAAGGTATTTGATGTATATTAATGTATACTTGTCTTGTAATTTGCAAATGAGAATTGAATGATTACATGATTAGCATAGGAGTTATAAATATGAGAATATGATTAACTTAATTATGATCATTAGTCTTGTTTAGCATTGTTTGATTGACTGAAGCATCATGAACCATCTCTAGATCACTAGCTAGTCTCCATGGCCTCATCCTATGACCCTTCTTTTATCTTATTTGCCTTCTTGTTTAGTGTTTTGCTTTGTTCTTCTTGCTTTGTTTGTTTTCTTATTTAGATTTGTCTTTAGGTTGTTAGTTTAAACCATTTAGATTTTGCTCAGCTTTAGAAATATCTTGTATTCTTGATTGGCTACTCTTCTTGCCTCCTTGGATTGATATCTCCAATCTACAATGGCATGTGCATTTGGGTAATTGATTATGAATCTATAATTACCCGCATCAATTTGGCGCCGTTGCCGGTGAGGTGTAGCAATAGCCATTAGAATTTAGATTTTACATTAGACTAAGATTTTATTTTGTTTTAGTTTGTGTGGTTACTAACTTTCTTTCAAGTGTTTGTTCTTTTTGCAAGGTGCAAATCACAAGGAAGAGAGCATGACTTCGGAGATAGCTTCTATGTTGAGAGCTATGTTGGAAGCTCAAGAAAGAGAGATGGCTTGGAACCCTACAAGTCATCATGGATTTGAAAGCACATCCACTTATCAAGGTGATCTTCCAAATGAGTACTCTTCTCATGAGTACCAATATGGATATGGTGATGGATACCAATCTTGGAACATGGAGCATGAGCATGAAGCTACTCACTCTTCTCAAATCTCTTATGATGAATAACTTCTCAACATGGAAAGGTTGGCATTGGAAGGACAAGAGAGGTACACTGAGAGCTTAAGGATGATCAATAATGATTTTTCTCATTTGCCTCAAGATGCAAGCATTGTTGAGCCAACACATGAGGAGAATGCTCAAGTCCAAGATGATTTCTTGAAAGAAGCTGAAGAGACTATCAAAGAATTTGAAATTCTTCTTGGTTGCACTACTGGTGAAAACCTTGTGATAAGGTATGAAGATGAGTATGATGAAGAGACAGTCATGGGTAATTCAACCAATGGAAACAATGAAGGAGTAGAAGAAGTTGTGAGAGATGAGAATGAGACCTATGAAGATGAGTTGGTTGTTGAGTGCAAGGACATCAAGGAACAGAGCACACAAGATGAGCCCTCAATCATGGAAGAAGGGCCAAAGCAACCAAATCACAAGAAAGAGCCAACTGAAGGAAATCTTATGGAGAAGCAATATGACCTCAAGGAAGAAACCTTCAAGGAGGATGAAGAAGATGAATCTCCAATGGCACAACCATTTCACAAGCTTCTTGGTATAGTCTCTACCACACCATTGAGCTTTCATGATCCAAGGAAGATCCCTTTTTAGGAGATAAGGATAAAGGAGTTCAAGGGATGGTTCTACGATGAGTATGATCCCGGTGATACAAACTCATGCCACATCCCTAACCAAAAAGAGTTAAGGGATAGTCAAGCTTAGTGACTCAAAACAAGTTCACTTGGGTGGAATTCCCATGTTTATCCTTTTGGAGAGATTTGAGATCGATGCAAGGAAGAAGGGAAAGAGTTTTGGGATTGAGCAAAGGGACTTCAACGCTAAATAAAAATATGAGATGCCTATGCAATGGTCTAAGTTTGGGGGAAGCCTCATTCCAAATCAAAGATGCCTTCACCTCCCATTCCTCCTCTCCATCCCACTCTCCAAGTAACACTCCAAATTTTGTCCTTTTGATTTTGAATTTTTGATTTTCTTTTTGGTCTCTTTCCCTTGCTTCTTTCACACGAGGGATTGTGTGATTTAAGTTTGGAAGAGGAGACTAGTCGCTAATAATGTGTTTTGTGTTCTTATCTTCTTTTCTTGCATCTTGAGTCTCATTCATGCATCTAAGGCATAGAAAACCATAAAAATTTGAAATTAAAAAAAAAATTCACAAAAAGAAAGCATATAGTTGCATTGACATGCTTAGGATTGAGTCTGGAAGTCATTTAGGATTAATGTTTGAGAACTAAAGCTTGTGTTCCTTATAAAAAAAAAATTGTTTGAGCATGTGGTTATGTGATGCATCTTGTGAGCTTGAAATTAAGGAAGAACCCTTCTTGGATCTCATGCATTATTGTTCACTTTTTGGTTGAAACATGTTGTGATTTGAATCATTCCCTATCTATGAGAACTCTTAATCTTGACTTGAATTATCATGTTGTGCAATGAAGGTGAACTCATGGATATTTGATACATACTTGGACTATCTTATCTTTTTTTTTTACCACTCTCTTGTTAGTCCAAGTAGATTTTCCCACCTTGAACCAAGCTTTCCTTCAAGCTTAAACACCCTAGTAAGAGATGAGAGACCTTTTTCTTGAATCAACTAGGCAAAAAGTGTTGAGTTTGGAACGACAAGGATAAATCTTTATTGTAGAGCTAGCCTTACATCATTGGGCTATGCATAGGATAGGGGGGAATTGGGATGGAAAGTTAAAAAAATGGAATAAGGAAAAGATTGAGAAAAGAAAGAGGGGATTGGAAAAGAAAAAGAAAAGTTGATAGCTCTAAGTGTTATGAAAGATAAGTTTCAAGTTTTAAAGAAAGAAAAGAAGCCAAAGTTGGCTCAAGCATTAAAAGAGAAGAAAAAGAAAAGAGACTAGTGAAAAAAAAAAGAGTTAAGAAAAGAAAAAAAATATTCTAAGTGTTTAAAGAAGAAAGAAGTGATCAAAGTTGGGATAAGAAGGCAAAAATGCCTTAAGGAAAGGGTAGCTTAGGAAGGGAATCTTGGGTTTAGAAGAAGAGTTAAGATCATTATAGGGATTTGGGTAGAATGAGAATCTATCCTTGTATGCATGAGTTGTTTCTTACTCTTAGCATTTTGCTATAGTTCATTCCCTTCTTGAGAGATCCTTTGTTTTTGAAACCCTCACTTCATTTGAGATCACTTTTATCTCAAGACCTTAACCCTTTAGCCAAATGTGTTTATTTGATTTGCACAATCATGATCCACCATTGTTTAATGAATGTTAAAGGGAATGAGGATAGGAATTCATGTGTAGGTTGAGACTTGAACTTGATGCTTGTGTTGATGGGAATGGCTAACTATTTTGAAGTAGAGCAAGCTTGATTGTAGATCTTAATTGCTTCTCTATACTTTGTTTCCACTTATGCTTAACAATTGTTTTTGAAAGCTTTGAAATCTCGCTTTCAAACCCTTCTCCCATCTTAACTTTGATTATTTGCTTGCGGACAAGCAAAAGATAAGTTTGGGGGAATTGATATCTTCATATTTTAGACCTTTTTAGCTTGTTCTTAGTTTATGTTTTGATGTTTTTAGCATTGGAACATATATGTTTTCTTGAGTTTTATTGCATTTAGATGTTTAGGAGTCTATAGTTAGGAGTTTGAATTGTTTGGTCTTTTATTTCATGTTTTAGATACTTTTGGAGCTTTGGAGAAATCATTGGATGAATGGTGATGAATGATCAAAATGATGTTCTTGAAATATCGAGTGAAATGAGGCCCTTCCGTGCATATTTAGCTTTCGGAGCATCAAATAGAATTTGTAGGAAATTGAGTTAGCTTTCCAAAGGAGGTGGTTTTAAGTCGTTTGAACTGTATTTGAGAAGTTATGGCCGATTTACTAGCCAACGGTTTGTGTAGCGGGCAGAATCAAACAGCTGTGTTTTCCGAAAATTTGCCGTGTGTCTTGCGGTTTGCCCAGCGGGCAAATGCAAACCATTGGGAAACCTTGATTCTGAAAAATTTGTGTTGACCAGCCTTGGACCAAGCTTTTTTTACCCAAGCTTTGTTTGGGTCGATCCAGACTTGTTGGGTTGACCCAGTTTGACCCTTTTTACTATAAATGCTTAATTTTGGGTTTATAAAACTCTAAGCTACCTAAGCCTTAGTTTTTCTTTCCCTTAGGATCTTGTTTATGATTTTGGAACTTGTAAACTTTGATTTTGAGTTTTATCTAAGTACTTCTTTATATTTTGTTAGTCTTTTCCTCCTATCTTTCTTGATTCATGATTTCTCATATCTCTCTTATGGGTTTTGTGGGAATAATGGTGATTAGGGAGTAGAGCTTCTCTGACCAAAAAAAGAGGGAGTAGAGCTTTTGGGTTTTGTGGATGAGGTTGATTTAGGTGACTTAAGTGATGATTAGTGATGCTTAGGACTTGAATATGAATAATCCTTCTCTAATTTGTGTGCTCTATGCTAGATTCTCAGGAGACTGTCAATCTAGATGTTAGGATGTTTCTTGCTCACAAGGTGTTTGATGAAATGTCTCAATGAACTCTTTAGAGAATTTTCACATCTTAGCCTAAGAGATTAGATGTCTAAGGTGATTATTGGTATTGAGAACTTGAAATTAATGATTGTTTGTCTCTTAATCACAAATGAGAATTTGATTTTGATTAAGGATTAAACAAAAGGATTAGTGCCAAGAGATTGGATTAGTCTAATGATTAGTGTTCTTAGCCTAAGGATTAGCTTTGCTAAAAGGTATTTGATGGATATTAATGTATGATTGTCTTGTAATTTGCAAATGAGAATTGAATGATTACATGATTAGCATAGGAGTTATAAACATGAGAATGTGGTTAGCTTAATTATGATCATTAGCCTTGTTTAGCATTGATTGATTGATTGAAGCATCATGAACCATCTCTAGATCACCTAGTCTTCATAACCTCATCATAGGACCCTTCTTTTATCTTATTTGCCTTCTTGTTTAGTGTTTTGCTTTGTTCTTTCTTGCTTTGTTTGTTTCTTATTTAGATTTGTCTTTAGGTTGTTAGTTTAAACCATTTAAATTTTGCATAGCTTTAGTAGTATCTTGTATACTTGATTGGCTACTCTTCTTGCTTCCTTGGATTGATATCTCAAATGCTACAATGGCATGTGCATTTGGGTAATTGATTAGGAATCTATAATTATCCCGCATCAATTTGGCGTTGTTGCCGGTGTTGACCTGGTTCAAATGGATCAATGTTGGTTTGCAGGTGAAACCATCGGCCTCATTTGGCCGATGTGAGACGTTGATGGGAGTGTTGTGGATCCATCGGCTGCGTTTGCCAGATGGGAGCAGCCGATAGTTTCTCTGCCGAAAAATTGTGGAAATGCATGAGTGATTCCATCGACGTGATCTGCTCGGTGTTGGAAGCCGATGGAAATGAGATGGAAACCATCGGCCTCATTTGGTCGATTCACGCGACCGATAGAATCACTGTCCGAATGAAAGAAACTGCGCTGAGATTCTATCGGACTAGTTTGGCTGATGCTGCTGGCCGATGGAATTTGCTTCGTAACATCAACGTGGTCTGGTCGATGGGTCACGTCGATAGAACCACTGGACGACTTCATGGATTTTCTCCTTCACTCTTTGAGCTCCCACTTAGTTCCCTAGCTCCCCAGAACCTCCATAAACTTCCAAAAACCTGCAGAAACACAAGAAACACTCCAAACACAACCTAAAATGCTAATTCCTAACTCTATATGCTAACATGCTCTAAATGCAATCAAAGAACAACAAAGGACATGAATGCATGCAATATGAGGTCAAAACTTGTACTAAACACTATCCTAGAAGCATGGATATGCATGAATATCAATTCCCCCAAACTTAGGCCTTGCTTGTCCACAAGCAAGCATAAGACAATCAAAACAAGTTGGGGAGAAATGTTTGAAGGTGGGAGCTCATATCCAAAGGCGAAACCAAGATCAACAAGTTCTAATTTAAGTCATATCACTAGGATGTAATCAAGGAAAGCTTACTCAAAAATTTAGCCATACTCATCAAGACAATACTCTTAGCTCAATCCTCAAACTACACAAGCATTCAAATCCACCCGCTCCTTAACATCATTAGGTTTTTCAAGTGAATCCTATCCAAAGCAATGTGATTAAACTCATTTGGCAAAGGGATGTGGTTTTGAGATTAGATTGATCTCAATCAAAAGAGGGGATTCTCCACAGGCATAAAGGTCCTCTCAAGAATAAATGAATGAGCTATAGTAAAAGGCTAAGAGTTAGGGGCAATTGGTGCATACTAGGTTGATTTCCATCTACCCATGTCCCAATAGCTTTTTCTCCTAGCCTAGCCCACCTAATAGAAGTCTACCCTTTATCCAAGGCTATTATTGACTTATCCCCCTTTCAACAATCAAACACTTTCCCAATGAATCTCTCCAAGGATCATTCAAAACTTTCAAAACAGTGGTAAATCATTTCTTTTAACTTAGCTCATTTCTTTCTTTATTTAGCATTGGTCTCTTTCTTATATACTTTCTTTTCTTTTCTTTATGGTGAGCCTTTGGCTTCTTTTCATTTCATCACTTGAGACACTTTCTTTTCAAACACATAAGAGCTATCTTTTTCATTTCTTTTACCAACAAACTTTTGATCCCATTCCATTCCCTTTTTATTCTTTCCTTTCTTTACTCTTTTTCCTTTCCCAATTCCTTCCCCAAACTTTGATCCTAGCCTATTGCAAAGCTAAAGAATGTCAAGCTTGCATCTATATGAAAATTTCTCCTAGTCGCCTCATACTCAACACTTTTTACCTCATTCCAAAAGGCCTACCTCTCAATAGAGTGTTTATGGTTTGAAAGAAGGGTGGTGAAAGATATGGAAGTCTATTTGAGCAAGTAAGAGTGGTAGAAATGATAACAATGCTCAAATTTTTTAAGGTATCCATGAGTTTAACACACAAAACAAGAATAGGATAATTAGATGTCCCATTAAGGTTCTCACTTAGGTAGAGCTAGTTTCAATTCACAGCAAGTTTCAGTTTTAAATTGAGGTTCAAAGCCAGCATTCCGAGCATGTTCGTCTTAACTTTCTAGCCTTTCTTGAATTGCAATCCTAGGACAATCAACTAGCTCAAACAACGAGCATAAGGAACATGTTTTACTCAGTCAACCCTTACAAGGAAATCAAATCATCGCTCCACATACAACCTAAATGACAATATAGACTCAATCCTAGAATGCAAATGCAACCACATGCTCTTTTTTTTTGAATATGTTTTTTTTTGAAAATTTTCGCTTTTTTGTGTTTTTCTATGCCTTATATGAATGCATGAGACTCAAATGAATGCAAAAAGAAAATAAGATCAAAGAAAACTCATGATTAGAAACTGGTCCTTCACCCAAACTTAAATCACACAGTCCTTTGTGTGATCCAAGAAAGGAAGAAAGACCGAGAAAAACAAACAAATGCAAGAAAATAAAAGAAACGAAATATGTACAAAGATGGAGTGTTACTTGGTTCAGTTGTCGTGTGATGGGGATGATGAATCCACATGGAGTATGACGGATTTGAGGACGAGCATGATGGTGTCTTCATTGCTCTCCTCTTCATCCTCTTCACCTCATGGCTGGAATGTCTGTGAGGCTCATAGTATGATTCATCAGCCAATCTCGGGATGAGCCCCAGCTCGTGCCCAGCCATGGAGTATCGCGCCTGCTCCACCTCTGCCGCCTCCATCAACTGGTCAGATTCCTCAATAACTTCCTCGGTGACAGCTCGAACTTCTTCATCCAGCTCTGTCGGAAGCTCTCTTGCTGCTTCCGCCTGTCCCGAAGTGATGCATTTATCCTTCTTGCCAGTAATGAGCTTCAGCACTTTATTCACCTTCTTCAAGCAGCTGGCCAACTTCTTGATGTTCTTTCCGTGCCACTTACTCTGCTTTGAAGGTCCCGGTTTTGATCTCGCAGGGCTCTGACAGCTTTGTTTGTGATTGGGTCAGAGAATGGGCGGAAGTAGTAGCGGTGCAGTCCGTATACCTTCTCCCAAGCAGGAGCTTCCGTCGACTCATAAGCGGCTGCACCCTCACTACCGGGCACACTAGGGAATGTTTCACCCCTCCTCAGCTTCCTTTTGGGAGGTAGCGGGTCAAGACTCGAGTCAGAGATAGGGTCATAGAAATGCTCACTCCCTGGGTGGAACCTAATATTGTCAACATTCCCGAACGATGTGATGTCGGTGTTTGGTAGCAAGATCTTCACCTCATTCTCGCCATACCCCATCACATAAGCAAATTTGCCTGGTGTTCCTCCATACAGAAATCCGTCCTTGACCAGATGAGCAAGATCCAACCAATCAATTTCCGTAGCCCATTTGAGTGTCTCGCGGACAAGAGATCATTCTAACTTGAAGCCCACGGCTTGGAGAATTTGGGTAACTAAACCTCCCATTCTGAACTTAGGCTTTGAGGCTCGAAGGGCAAACACATATTCCTTATGCTCCATGAACTCGCGTACTAGGACCGCTGCCATGGTTAGTTTATATCGGACCGGTTGCATCTCTTCACCATTGTAGAAGGTGCGTAACAAAGGCTGTACCCAAGGTATAGGAATATCATCTCTGCTGAGGTCACATGTCATGTTTCCTTTCGTGCGAAGATCGTATGGGCTAATGCCTTGTGCGCATATCGGATGGCGGGGTTGCGGATTCGAGCTGATTTCATCACCTCCGACTGATAGTCCCCTGAGGTAATTGTGTGCCACAATTTCTTAAGCTCATCCTTGCTGATAACAAAATGATCACCTAGCCCTTCTCCTTCCTCATCAAACCCATAAATGGCACTGATGTCCTTGAAACCCACATAGTATCCCTGCTGCCCAATCTTGAACCCAATGTACCCAACACCTTCTTCAGAGGTTGCTGCTTCTCTCTCCGAGTAATGAACGACCTCCAAATGGGCAAGAAATTTACAGGTCGAGCCTTGGTAGCCAGCACTAGCCAAGGAAAAGAACTTCCACAATCCCATATTCTCGAAGATTGCATTCACATCATCCAATATTCCCAAGTCACTCAGGAAACCAAAGTGCAGATACTTGGTTGGAGAAAATTCGATAGCCTTGAGTTCGGACAAATATTCGGCACCTAAATGAACTTTCTTCTTAGGCTTGGGCACCTTCTTCTTTGGAGACACTATTTTTGTTCCCTCAACGGCTAGACCCTTTCCTTTCGGGTCAGAAGCGCCTTCATCATCGCTTGAAACATTAGCCTTCTTTCGACCCATTTTCCTACAAGAAGATGCTCAAGGAGAGAATAAGTACAATGCACAATTCATCCACACAAGCAACAAGAAGTTAAGTATCCCACACAAAGTATTTGAATGATCAAACAATAGCAGTTTAACAATTCAAACCAATGATCAAAAGATTATATGCTTAGACCTTATCCACACTTTTTCATTGTTAAGCGATCAAGCAAGCTAAAACATCATAAACAAACTCCTTTTCAAGCTTCCAAGTTAGCAGCTCATCATTAGTTTACCTCCAATTCACAATCAAACTCACTTTCTCAAGATAAAGGCTTTTGAAATGCATTTTGAATTTTTTTTATGAAACCAAACTCAGTTAAATCAAGTAGTTTCACAAACTTAATTTGTTATCAATCAAATGCACCATTAGACAAAATCAATTTAACTTTCCCCCAAAAAAGTTCGAAATTAAAATTCCTCAAGAACCCTAAATTCCAAAAGTTTCAATTCATGCAATTCAAGGGCGAAATTGGATTGGGTTTTCATCTAGAAGCAACCTAGCATGAGTTTCTAAGCCTAAACATCAATCACCAAGAAACAATTTCGAGTTCAAAAATTTTGAAAATTTTGGTCACTCACGAAAGTGATGAGAATGTGAAACTACCTTGCTTGGATTGTGAGAGGGAGAGAAAGAGAGTGATTGTGACTAAAAGAGATTTTTAAAACACGAATTTAGCACTTTAAATCAAAGAAATCCGTGGAGAATTGAGTGAGATGGAAGAGTTTGAAGTTCTTGAAATTTTTTGAAAAGAGTCTGATTTTGTTCAGAAAAATCGCAAAGGAAGAGAGAAGAGAGGCAGAATCGCGTGGTGGGAGGAGAAAACTAGGTGAAATTGAGTCCCACACCGGTTAAAATCGCTATTTTCGGTCAAAATCCGGTTAAATCTTGGTAAAAAAACGGTTTGAAATCGATATTGGTTCGAGAGACTTACCTGGGCGAGAGATTCCATCGGCGTGATTTGGCCGATTCATCTGACCAATGGGAGCTCCGTAAAACCATCGGCTCGTTTACGTAGATGGAAGGTGCCAATAATATCACTGCCCGTTTTCGACCAAAACTCTCCATTTTCCATCGGCATGTTTTGCTTGATTTGCCATGCCGATGGAACCACGATTTTTCAATCGGCCGCGTTTGCCTGATGAGTTAGGCTGATGGTTTCTCTGGCGATTTTTGCTTCATTTTTTATGACCTTGGCCCAATCCCAATGATCCAAAACTTCACCTAATAGCCAAAACTTGAGAAAACTTAAAGAAAAACATAAAAAATAACAAGCAAAAGATCATATATACAAAGATAAACATGGGAATGTCTCCCAAGTGCGCTTTTGTTTAAAGTCGGTAAGATCGACTGTTCAAGCCGAGTTTTTAAGCAGAAGGTGGGCTAGAGAGTAGAACTGAAGTCCCTTCCTCTCTAGCTTCTGAAATGGAGTAATGCCTGAGTTTTTGGCCATTAACCGTGAATTCCTCATTGGACTTTCCCCAAAGTACTACCCCTCCATAGGGCCTCACCTTTTTCACTCTAAACGGCCCCGACCACCTTGACTTGATCTTCCCGGGAAACAGCTTCAACCTAGAGTTGAATAGCAGCACAAGATCTCCTTCCTTAAACTCCTTCAGGATCAACTTATGATGGAAGATCTTGGTCCTCTCCTTGTATATCTTTGAGCTCTCAAATGCCTCAAGCCTTATCTCGTCAAGCTCGTTCAGCTGAATCAACCTCTTCTCGGTTGCAGTTTTTATGTCAAAGTTTAACAACTTGACTGCCCACAAAGCCTTATACTCTACCTCAACCGGCAAGTGACATGATTTCCCATACAACATAGTGAACGGTGTGGTGCCAAGCGGAGTCTTGAAAGCCGTCCTATGCGCTCATAGTGCATCATCAAGCTTCTTAAACCAATCTTTCCTCGAAGCTCCAACAGTCTTTTCTAAAATGGCCTTTATCTACCTACTAGACACCTCCACTTTCCCACTTGTCTGAGGATGATATGGTGTGGCGACCTTATGCTTCACTCCGTACTTCTTCAAAGGGCTCTCAAAGAGTTTATTGATGGATGGGAGCCTCCATCGCTGATCACTACCCTCGGGATTCCAAATCTTGGGAAGATGATACTCTTGAATAGCTTGAGAACCACCTTAGCGTCGTTCGTAGGACTTTCTATTGCCTGTACTCATTTAGAAATGTAATCAACCGCCACAAGGATGTAATTATTCCCGTAAGAAGAAGGGAAGGGTCCCATGAAGTCTATGCCCCAAACATCAAACACCTCAACCTCTAGAATGGGGTTTTAAGGCATCTCGTTCCTGCTACTGATGTTCCCTTTCCTTTGACAAGGATCACACTTGGTAATGAACTCTTGGGCATCTTTAAACATGGTAGGCCACCAAAATCCAGTTTGTAGAGCTTTTTGAACCGTCTTGAAAGTAGCAAAATGACCCCCATAAGCCGATCCATGACAGTGTAGAAGTATCCCTCCTACTTCCTCATCAGCTATTCACCTCATGTAGAGTTGATCCTTTCACAAAGTGTAGAGGTAAGGTTCATCCCAATAATATCGGTTGATCTACCTCAAGAACTTCTTTCTTTGGTAGCTATCTAGGGATGAGTTGGGACAATTTAGAATGCTAACACACTTCAAAGAAGCTATTCTCCTAGCAAGGAACATAAACAATTGACTAATCCAATATCTTGGTACTAATCACTTTCTCTAATCATAACTCAAGAACAAACTCTCACTTGTGAACTAAGACTAGGCAAGCATTCATAACAAGTTCAAATTAGCTAATAATCAATCTAAACATTCATTCTCATGAGCTAGAATGTGAAAATCCTATCAAAGCTAAAACATGCATTTCATCGAAAACATGGTGTGCAAGAAAACCATAACATCATAATCAACATGATCAAGGCTATTTAAGCATTAAGAACACTAAGATAGAAGAGATTATAGATAGATAAGCCCTAAGCATTCATCAATCATCCCAAATCACCCAAATCCTACCTAACCCATAAACCTTGGATGAAACTACTCACTAATCATTCTATGTTCAACAAAATCCATAAGAATAGTGTTAAACATGAAGATTAGCAAAAGATTAAAAGAAGAAGAAAAGAAATCAAAGCAAAACAACTCTTAGATTAAGAAAAGATTCAAACTTTCTTAGAAAGTGTTTAGAAACAAAAACTAGCTTAAGAGAGACATAAAAATTAGGTTTTGGCTTTATATAGTGAAAGAGGGCAAACCGGGTCAACCCAGGACAAACCGGGTGTTGACCGGTTCAAATGGATTAATGTTGGTTCGCAGGTGAAACCATCTGCCTCATTTGGCCGATTTGAGACGTCGATGAGAGTGTTGCGGATCCATCGGCTGTGTTTGCTAGATGGGAGCAGCCGATAGTTTCTCTGCCGAAAATCGGGGAAGTGCATGTGTGATTCCATCGACGTGATCTGCTCGGTGTTGGAAGACGATGGAAATGAGATAGAAACCATCGGCCTCATTTTGTCGATTCACGCGACCGATATAATCACTCTCCAAAAGAAAGAAACTGCGCTGAGATTTCCATCGGTCTAGTTTGGCTGATGCTGTTGGCTGATGGAAATTGCTTCGTAACATTGACGTGATCTGGCCGATGGGTCACATCGATAGAACCACTGTATGACTTCATGGCTTTTCTCTTTCAGTCTTTGAGCTCCCACTTAGTTCCTTAGCTCTCCAAAACCTCCCTAAACTTCCAAGAACCTACAAAACACAAGAAACACTCCAAACACAACCTAAAATGCTAATTCCTAACTCTATATGTGATATACCATGGATTTTAGGGTCTTTAACCATGGTATATGTGTTATTTATCGAGTCTTTTACTATGTTTTGGAGTCTTTTAGTTATGTTTACAGGTTTAAGGACATCTGGAGCCTAATTGGACGTTTTGGGAGCATTTGGAGCAATTCTGCACTACTTAGAGATTTCACAGAGTTCACTGGCTGCGTTTTCGCAGTGCAACGATCGGTGCAGTTGTGCAACTGTCGTTGCAGTGCAACTGTCGTTGCAGTTGTGCAACTGTCGTTGCAGTGCAACTGTCGTTGCAGTTGTGCAACTGTCGTTGCAGTTCTGCGCCCAAAAATCTGCATTTTGGAGAAATTACAGTTTTTGCCCAAAAACTTCCCAGACTTGCAAAAAGACCCCCAGCCGACTTTAGACCAATATATTAGGGTTTTTAAGCCATTGTTTAGGCTACGCTTTATTATTTTTCAGAGAGAGTTTTAGGGGCTGATCCGGCTCTCGAAAGAGAGAGGATTTTGAACCCCAGTTCTTTATTTGATTTTATAATATTTGGTTTTCTACTTATGATATTTTCTGTTTCGATGAACATGTCTGAGTAGTTTACCTGTTAGGTTGAAGGATTCTCATTAGGGATTTCATGGAACTATAGTTTAAATCAATCTGTAGGGATTCATATCTGCTAGTTCTTTATTTAGGTTGTTCTTAATGCTTAATCTGAAGTAGCTAATCAGAATTATGATGTTAGGTTGATTAATACAGCGGAAGTTGGTTAATTTAACTAGAAAGAACCTAGATAAGCAATTAAACTACTCGCAAACGGAAGTTTGGTTTAGGATAATTGTGAACATATCAAACCTGATCATTAATGCTAGTTTAATCTGTTAGTTCTCGCAAACGAAAGTTTGGTTTGCTGCACTTAGACTTAGAGAATTATCGCAAAGGAATTTGGTTAATTCTATATCTGTGTTTTGAGTTCTAGAACAGTTTCTGATTAGATTCCGACTGATTGATTGCTTGTGTTCCTGATTTCCTGAGAACTCCTGAAACCTAACGCTTCGCTTCCTTGCTCACAAACCACTCCTGCTACTGATTTACTTTTCTGCTCTGCTTTTAGTTTAATCATATTTACTTTCTCCTAGTTTAATCTTTTCTGTTCTTAATCTATCGTTGACCGGAGTCCCTGTGGATTCGATACCCTAAGTACTACAACTACATCACTGTGCACTTGCAGTTAGAATAGGGATAATTCTTGACCTATCAAGTTTTTGGCGCCGTTGCCGGGGACTCTTTTGAGTCCTCGATAGATTTGAACTTAGGGTTTAGACTAGGATTTTCGTTTTTAATTTTTGCTACTAATTTTTTTTTCTTTCTTTTTCTGTTCTTGCGTTTCAGGTACGCCTGTAATCGCCTTGCACCGATCGACACGGTCCTGTGTGTCGATCGTTGCATTCTCGAGCTTGCATCGATCGACGCTACTCTGCATCGATCGACACAGTGCGAAAGAATGATGGGAATGATGGAACAGATGTTGGAAAATCAGCAGAATAACTCGTTCTGCAGAGGCTATGGTTCCTATTCATTCACCAGGGATTATGAATCTCCATCATATCAGCCTGTTCCTCCTCAAAATAAAAAATATGGTAAGCTGATGAGTATGATGGAGCAGTTCCTGGAAAGACAGGAAGAAGAGAGGAACTACATAAATGGTTATAAATTTCAAGGAAACAGGAGCAAGATGGAATCCATTATGGAGCAGCTGCTAGAGGATCAGACTAAGATCGCTGCAAACTTCGACAGGAACCTGGAAGCTAAACATGAAAGTCAGAATGGGAAGCTTGAATACTTGAGCACACATTTGAAGAAGCTAGATATCCAAGTTCAGCAGACAGAAGGAGCAATACAAAGGCATAATGAAGCTAGGAAAGCTAAAGAGCACATATCCATCAAAGCTGTGACCTTAAAGGATGAGATTGAGTTGCTAGGTGAAGAAGAGAGCATAATCTCGGATTTTCTGGATGAATATTGTCTGCCTGATACAAGCATCGATCGACACCCCCTTAGTGACGATCGACACGCCATTCTGACGGCAATTTCGAGTTCTTTCGACACACAGAATCGCCTTGCATCGATCGACACACATCATGCAACGATCGACACAGAACGCAGACATGTCCAGAAACCTGCAACAGTGCCAGAACAAGCCTACAAGCCCCCAATGCCATATCCTAAGGTTCCTAAACCTTCCAAACAAGAGATAAAAGTGGCTAACTGCATAAAAGTGATGGATAAGAAGGTGAATAAAACACCACCAGTTGAAACTTTGCGAGTTCATGCAAAGAAGATGATCTCCACTGATGGTCATCTGAAAGAAGAAGTTCAGATTGGTGGAACTACAGTATCTGATAGTGGAAAGAAGAAGATGGCAGTTCCTCTTGAACCTGCTCTAACATCTTCAGCACCTACAACTGCTCATAAGCAGAAAGCTCTAGACATCAGATATACATCAAAGGTAAAGTACAAATCACCTAAGCTTAAACCTTCTGATCACATTGTTTTGAATGCAGGAGAACGCAGTAGACCGCTCAAGCTTCGCTCCCGCCCTGATTCTGATTTCTCTTTCCTTGGGAAGCCTCATGATCTGAAAGCATATACACCTCTTTGGATGAAGAGATACTCACAGAGACACTCAAAGTCTCTGTTGAAACCGCCATGAGTCTAATCTTTTTCCCATAGTCAAGCTACTGACTTTAAACAAGCGCTGAGTGGGAGGCAACCCACTGTTAGGTTCGTTTTTGTTTTTGTTTTCTTTCGTTTTGATTTGATATTTTTAATTTTTCTGTTTAAGTGTGTTCAGAGCTGAGGGAAACAAGAATAATCGCATTGCATCGATCGACACACATTGTGCATCGGTCGATGCAGTTTCGATTTACGGTTTAACGAATTGATTGCGGTTCAGACATCGGTTATCTAAATAACCGCGAGCTATAATCGCCTAGCATCGATCGACACCCTTGTGGCATCGATCGACACAGGGCGACGACAGGTAAGTAATCTGCAACTTTTCGGTTTGTTCTTCAATTTGATTATTCTTTCACCGAGCTCATGCTTTGATTACACTGGGGACAGTGTAGTTTTAGTGTGGGGGAGGAAGCTACTGACGCACGCTTTTGTTTTCTTAGTTTTTCAAAAACATTGTTTTATTGAGTCAAAATTTGTATGAAACTATGATTTTTCGAGGAAAATTTTTGCTCGAACAGGAACTAAGTGACCATTGGACAGACTTGCAGAGCCTCTATGACTATTAGAAAACCCAGACACAGATCAACCTACTGGGAACACCCACATCACTTCAGGTATCAGAGGATCCTTTTACTGACTTCAACCTTAATACTGACTTAGATTTCTCACATAAGGGCTTGGTATACTTTGTGTCGGATTCCCTGTTAGTTCTGACACAGCCTGTAAACCTGTCCTATTTAGTTCCCTTCTCCCCTTCTATAAAGTAAAAAAAAAAAAAAGATAATAAACTGAGGATGAGTTAGTAACTCCGAAGTGGTCACGGGAGTGGTAGAGACCCCTATTATCTCCTGTGCGATCCATGGAATGTGTCCAAAGTACACCCCATAACGGGAAGAACACTGATAAAAAAAATAAAATGATACCCAATGTGGGAAAAATCAGTTGTTAAGGAAGGGAAAGAGAAGAAAGAGACTAGAGAAAGATAGTATGGTGGTCTAGAGCTGATAAGGTAAGAATCCATGTGCCTTTGATCGATACTCCTTAGGTGAGACCGCACTTAAATACTTGCAGAAGTCAGTAGGGAGAATTTGAATGCTTGAATGTGATTGTGGAGTTTACTTAGGACAGTTGCTAAGTGTGGGGGAAGTACATTGTGGTCTTGAGTTCTGTAGGAAAGTTTTCAGTGGCTTACTAAGTGAATGTGATTGTGAAAGTTCCTAGGACGAAATGAGTTTCTGTGTTTTCAAACTTCTTTTCTTATGCTTTGGTTCTTTACTTGCTTGAGGACAAGCAAGAGCTAAGTGTGGGGGAGTTGATATACCATGGATTTTAGGGTTTTTAACCATGGTATATGTGTTATTTATCGAGTCTTTTACTATGTTTTGGAGTCTTTTAGTTATGTTTACAGGTTTAAGGACATCTGGAGCCTAATTGGACGTTTTGGGAGCATTTGGAGCAATTCTGCACTACTTAGAGATTTCACAGAGTTCACTGGCTGCGTTTTCGCAGTGCAACGATCGTTGCAGTTGTGCAACTGTCGTTGCAGTGCAACTGTCGTTGCAGTTGTGCAACTGTCGTTGCAGTGCAACTGTCGTTGCAGTTGTGCAACTGTCGTTGCAGTTCTGCGCCCAAAAATCTGCATTTTGGAGAAATTACAGTTTTTGCCCAGAAACTTCCCAGACTTGCAAAAAGACCCCCAGCCGACTTTAGACCAATATATTAGGGTTTTTAAGCCATTGTTTAGGCTACGCTTTATTATTTTTCAGAGAGAGTTTTAGGGGCTGATCCGGCTCTCGAAAGAGAGAGGATTTTGAACCCCAGTTCTTTATTTGATTTTATAATATTTGGTTTTCTACTTATGATATTTTCTGTTTCGATGAACATGTCTGAGTAGTTTACCTGTTAGGTTGAAGGATTCTCATTAGGGATTTCATGGAACTATAGTTTAAATCAATCTGTAGGGATTCATATCTGCTAGTTCTTTATTTAGGTTGTTCTTAATGCTTAATCTGAAGTAGCTAATCAGAATTATGATGTTAGGTTGATTAATACAGCGGAAGTTGGTTAATTTAACTAGAAAGAACCTAGATAAGCAATTAAACTACTCGCAAACGGAAGTTTGGTTTAGGATAATTGTGAACATATCAAACCTGATCATTAATGCTAGTTTAATCTGTTAGTTCTCGCAAACGAAAGTTTGGTTTGCTGCACTTAGACTTAGAGAATTATCGCAAAGGAATTTGGTTAATTCTATATCTGTGTTTTGAGTTCTAGAACAGTTTCTGATTAGATTCCGACTGATTGATTGCTTGTGTTCCTGATTTCCTGAGAACTCCTGAAACCTAACGCTTCGCTTCCTTGCTCACAAACCACTCATGCTACTGATTTACTTTTCTGCTCTGCTTTTAGTTTAATCATATTTACTTTCTCCTAGTTTAATCTTTTCTGTTCTTAATCTATCGTTGACCGGAGTCCCTGTGGATTCGATACCCTAAGTACTACAACTACATCACTGTGCACTTGCAGTTAGAATAGGGATAATTCTTGACCTATCAATATGCTAACATGCTCTAAATGCAATCAAAGAACAACAAAGGACATGAATGCATGCAAGATGAGGTCAAAACTTGTACTAAACACTATCCTAAATGCATGAATATCAAAGTATTCCGCCGCAAGAAAGTAATCATGAAGAGGCTTGTGACGGTACTATCCTCGCAATCGGACAGTCGGACGACCAAGTCGGTCCGGACGATAATCAGATTGAACATGCCGATCTCATTGCTTTCCTAACAGATGACGATACAGACTGGCGAGAAGAGATACTGGCATACTTAACCGAGTGAAAGCTTCCCGAGGATAAATGGGTGCACGACGACTAAAAGTCAAAAGTGTGCAGTACACTATTCACAACGGCGTCCTTTACAAGTTCTCGGCCAATAAAATCCTACTCAGATGCATATATGGAGATGAAATCCGCCAAGTCATCGAGGAAACACACTCAGGAGCTTGCGGAAATCACTCTGGAGGTCGGTCTCTTGCTCTTAAAATCAAGCTATATGGTCACTACTGGCCGACTATGCTAGCCGATTGCGAGTCCTATTCCAACAAGTGCGAGAAATGTCAACGTCATGCACCTTTATACATCGGCCTACAGAGCTACTTACTACATCCACCGTGGCATACCCATTCATGAGATGGACAATGGAAATCATTGGACCATTGCCGCTTTCTAATCAAAGGTGCTTCTTATTAATCATGACAGACTACTTCACAAAATGGGTCGAAGCCAAAGCCTATGTATCAATCCACGACATCCAAGTTCACAACTTCGTACGGAAATACATTATATGCCGATATGGGTTGCCTTACGAGATCGTCACTGATAACAAATCACAATTCACGTCCAACTTGTTTGAAGGATTTTGTAAAAAGTGGGACATACGACTTAGTAAGTCAGCACCGAGATATCCCCAAGGAAACGGTCAGGCAGAAGCCACCAACAAAACCATCATCGATGGCATCAAAAAGCGTCTCGAAAATAAGAAGGGAGTGTGGACCGATGAACTGGACAGAGTCCTTTGGTCGCACAGAATAACCTCTCGCCGCGCAACTGAGGCCACCCTCCGACGATCTCTTATGCCTCACAATAACGAGATCAAAGAAAAAATGCTGCTTCACACCCTCGATATAATCGAGTAAGAACGAGATTGGGCTTTGCTCCGTATCCAGAACCACCAACAACTCGCAACTCGGTATTACATCCAGCAGGTACAAGAACGAAAATTTCAACTCGGCGATTACGTGCTTCGCAAAGTCTATGAAAATACCAGAGAATGGAGAGCAGGTAAACTGCAAAATGGGAATGACCCTACAAGATAACAAAGGTCGTCAAACCTGGTGTCTACGAGCTCAAATCAATGATGGGCAAAGCTTTGCCGCGTTAGGCGGCTTATATATATATATATATTAGGAGTGGCTTGATTTTTCTTCGGAAGATACGTAGCCTTTATCGGCGCAGTCACAAACTTAATAAAAAATTTATTTTTCCAGCTGATGCCGAGATAGGAATACCTCCAGTCGAGTCAGCACTATTCTTCGCCGAGTTAGTTTTCTCTATCATATTGACACCTTTTTAATTGATGCCGAGTTATTATTCCTCTTTTAACTTATGCCGAGTTATTATTCATTTAACTTATGCCGAGTTATTATTCTTCTTAACTTATTTTTGTCATTCTTAACTTATGCCGAGTTAAAACCACTTGTCTTATACAATCTAACACTAAAAGCTGAGCTCCATAGTTCGCAAAAGTCGAGCAATACACGCCTTGACTTTAAGTCGAGCATCCAATAAGACCCGTACTATTAGCATCACGCTTCCTGGCCAGGAGCGTGATCTTCCTTGCACGCGAGATGCATATCGTGGTGAGGAAAAGCCGAGATCCGTCTCGCACTGAAAAAACGGTCCTTACCCGTAAGTTCTTTGAGGTGGGCGATAAAAAATAAGCCTAGCACTTAAGCCTCGCACATTCGCCCATCCCTAGAATGAGTAAGCCGAGCATGCATAAGCCTCGCAATTACAAACCCAGTGAAACGAATGCTTCGATATAAACCAGATCGTCTCACACTAAACCGTACTCTAATCGTTGTTTGGCCTAATTCGTACAAACGAATTAAAGGAAACACAGAACAGTCCGATTATACACGAAAACAAAGTTCTCAGGAAAGCAGAAAATAAACAGTCCTTCAAACGAGGAGAAGTTTTACAACACCAGCATAAAAAACAAATTACAAAATACTTGAAAGAAAGGAAAGCTAGAGTTACTCGGCCCCAACCCCGGTCTCCGCCACTTTCTCCGACTCGCTCGCCTTCTCGATTTCTCCATCTTTAGCACTCGCATCTTGAACCACTATAGACACGCCGGCCTGAGCGTCAGTCTCGGGATTACCAATCGACTGAGCAGGAATTGTCAGGAAGAACTTGGGAAATCATCCCACTGTTAGTCTCAAACTCATTGATGTTTTTCGGAACAGGAGGTGGAGAAACACGGTGAAGCGACCCCAGTAGAGGATGACGAGTCAAGAAAGAACGAACTTCAGCTCTTCCTTCGTTAAAACGTCCATTGCATCGATTTTGGCATCAATCTCTGCTTCATCCGCAGCGAGCTGATCCAAGACCGACTGAGGGAACGACACGCCTTCCCCACTAAGGTTCACCAAGCACTTTCTAAGACGAGAGATCTGACCCTTCTCAATCTGTTTTGCAGTGGCATCTTCCTGATCCTTGACGAAGCGGTGGAAAATATCAAAGCAAGATTGGGCCTTCGCCCTCATGTCGGCTTCCACAGGCTTCCTTTACTTCAGAACCAGCTCCCCGCAGAGTTTCTGTTGACGTTGTCCCTCAGATTGATTCCTAATGGAGTCGACTTTGGCCTTCTCATCGGCCTTGCGTAATTTTTCCTCTGCCTCACAGAGCTTAGTCGAGAGCTCCAGATTGCTGGCCTCCAATGCATCCTTCTCGTCCCTCAGCTTTTCGAGATGAACATCTTTCCTCTTGACAGCCTCCATGAGCTTCTGCGAACTCCATTCACTCTCAAGCGCCACGCGGTTCGATCACGCAATCATCTTAAATGAGAAATAGTGTAACTAAAGGGACCTCATGAATAAAAAAACAACACGGGCTTGTTTATGTGCAAGGATTGCTTTGGATTGCGGAAGATCCTTCAACGAGGGCCAATCCGAATCATTCCCTCTCAGACAGGTAAGCAAGTCGAAGCACGCTCGTGTGTTCTGAACGAAAGGGATTTCACTTTCATACTGGTAGGCAAATTTATGGATCGAAGGCCGAGTACTCACATCCGCATCACTCTGCAAGCTACGGGGAAGAACCGTGACGATTTCTTAACGAGAGAAAAACTTCTTCTTCTCGCCAGAGTTGGCATCGGGTATTTCCCCATCCTAAGAATAAAACCACTTCCACGGGTCCAGAGCCTTTGCCTTGACGGGTCTATCAGTAGCCGCCATCTTTGTAGGATTCTCTCTGACCGACTTATCCATAGCCACCCTCTTGGCAAGGTTCTCCTGATCCGGCTTCTCCACAGCCGCCCTCTTCTTAGGCTGGACCTTTGAAGGAACCTTCCAAGGGGGAGCCGCCATATTCGACATGGCCACTACGTTCTCCAGAAGGTGAGAAGGCACTAGCGACAATAGACGGATCACCACCGCTTGGAGGCAAATGAGTCGCCTCATTCTCCTTATATCGGTGCAGCCGAGCTCGAAGGATTTGAGGTGAGCCTCTGCGAGTATTCGACTGTAATTTTTTTTCTGCTTACCCATTCTCGGCTTCTTTAAATCGATTGGGTTAACCTTCTCTAGAATATTCCACTTAACTAAAACAAAAAAGAGAAGTCTGAACTCAAGGAAAACACGATAGGTCAGGCCGGATAATTTAGGAAGAACCTACCTTTAGAAACCCTCGGAAGAGACCGACTAATGCGCTCCCGAGTAAGATCCATCCACTTGCGGAGACTAAGGCTTCGGATTTTTTCAACGATAGCAAAGAAGTCGCCCGAGTAAGGCTTGTAGAACAGATGACGCAATGCGAAGAAGAAAAGTAAAATGAGTAAATCATCTGGGAGACCAGTCGACAAACTTGGAACAATATCTACCAATATTAGTGTTCCACGACGATCTAGGTTCACTATGCCGCTCTGGAATAACCAACGGCGTTATCTCGACGTAAAAAAAATCTATGCACACGAAACATCCCGGGCTGGTCTTTTTCATTTGACTGATGGAAGTTATTTCCTCGAATATCCTAACACTGATAGTGATATCACACTCAGAACCTAAAACAAGGAATCCCACCATGTGACGAACCGTGGTAGCTGATAGCTGTGAAATCGCAATATCGCGCTGGGCACAATAGGAGACGAGAAGATGAGGAAGAGGAAGCCAAAGTCGGCTACCCGATGTGTCCTCGTTGAGGAAATAAGACTCGTAAAGACACATTTCCTCGTCCAGGGACGATCTCTCGGTCCGGAAATAATAAATTTAATCCTTGGATCTGCTCCACAACCCGCCAAAGCAGAAGCAACCGAGTCTTCGGTAGAACGGGTACGGAAGACATTAGCAAACATCCCCTCCGAGCCGGATGATATCACGAGTGAAGGAATCACAGCACCTGTATTTCCCTCGGAAGAGACTGTCTCGCTATCACGTTCGTCAGAGTCATCTTTATCGGCTTCCACCTCATCCGACTCATCAAAATCAGATTCTCGGAGCCAAGGAATCACAAATTCTGTTCGACCCGAACTTTGCGCAGCACCAGTCAGCCGGGATAAGTCGTGACAAATATCGAGCTCTTTGGACGCTTGATAAACGGGGTGATTCCTCAAGTCGGGAGAAGTGCTACTACCAGAGGATGAATCAGAGGAGACAACACGCCGACTGGATGAATGATCCTCAGATGATACCGAAACAACATATTTATCCTTGTTCCCCGAACAACAGATCAAAGACATGACTAATCGAAGAACAAACGAAGAAACGAGCAAAGACAAAAGGATTTGATCCAAAATCCTAAACAAGTACGGCCAAAAAACGGCAGAAGACAATCAGAAATAAAAACCGGTTGAGAGCAAAAGAAAATACCTTATCTCTTCACTTGAGCATAAATGAGGAAATGGGAAGCGAGAGCAGAAAATATATAGAAGAAATGGGCGAGGTACCCGAGAAGTCATGATTACCTAGGCGAAGCTTCGTTTCCCGCACCTATAGACCGGTTCAACCAATTCGATTCGGTCTGCCTCTATCTAAACCGAATCAGTCGGTTTAAATCAAATTAACATAGGAAATCCGAAATAACGACGGTAAACTGAACCAACCTAATTCACTTCTTAAACCAAACAACATTCTCCTCGTACAAGACGGTCTGAATAAATTCGAATCGCCGCACTGGGGGCCTTATTGTTGGAGTCAAGATTAACACCTTTCCCAAAAGGCCCATTTAGAAATTTAGGTCGGGCCAATAAGGAAAGTCGATACAAACCCTAACCTGAAGAATCACGGCTCGGCCCCGAGACTTGGCATAGCTAGGGTTGCGAAGAAAGAGAAGGATAAAAGGAAAGCGGTGCGCGTGGCAAACACGCCGGGTGAAGAGATATATTCAAGGCGACTCAAGCCGAGATAATAGGAAAGATTCAGAATTATATAAATTTTTCTTATTTTATGTAACCGACTTTGTAAGCCTATATAAGAAACCGCGTTCTTCAATAAACCCATCCAATTTTCATTATAGTTTTCGGAGAGTTCTTAATTAAAACCGATTTAGCCCTAATTACTCTCCGATGACCTAAACATCTTTCTCAGCCGCTTTGTTTCTTCCCGGAAACCTAACGAAAACCCTATTTTCTATTCAACCTGCTGAGTTCTGAAACCCTTCTTTTAGAATCCCTCAAGAAATCCTAAAACTCTTTCGATCTTTGGATAGGCCGAGTTACGAAATCATCAAATCCATAGCAACCAATAATTGTATAATTAAATCTCCCACATGGTATTTTGGGTTCAAAATCCCCTCGACGAAAACAATAGCCTAAAATACGATCGGAAGATCAGACACGGATGTTCATCATATTTCGTGCGAACAGAGCTTCGTATAGTCAATGCTTTATACGAAGCACATAGTGCCGATGACTTCGTCTGAATAACATTTTATACGAAAATCTCCAAACGGATAACATTTCATATGAAGTGGACAAAACTGTTCACCAAAACATCCGAAAGGATCGATCGGACAAATACATCTCTTGATAGAAACTACGGATAGACGAAACATCCAAACAAGAGACTTCCGAGCTGAATCAGCTCGGATCCGAGCTAAACCAGCTCGGATTTTAGAGTTGAACGAGCTCGGAATCTCCGAGCTGAACCAGCTCGGATTTTAGAGCTGAACCAGCTAGGACTTTCTAAGCTGAAACCAGCTCGAATTCGAAAATCTCCTTTCTCTTTTCCCGAGCACAATCTATTCTTTTGTAAGTTCCGATCTGAATGCATTCCTTGGAAAGTTCCGATCTGAATTTACTTCTCGAACTTTCTGAGCAGATATTCCACTTAGATTGTATGATCAAACATTTGCCAATATCTCCTTCTTCGGATGCGCGACTGGCCGCAATCCATCTTCAGAAACATCGACTTAGACATTCCAAGCCGTTAAACCAAAATCATCGGATAAAGTCAGACGAAATATGAATTTGGACCCAACTTACAAGATTTGTTTTTCTGAGACTTTGGGCAAAATCAAGAAGTCTATTCTCAAACGGACTCAGACCATCTGTTGTCGGCATATTCGGCAAAATAGGTCAAGCCGCGGAAAGATAATTGTTGAAAAAAAGAAGATAACTCATATAAGCGAAGATGAAGATATCTCTGAGCTAAAGAGGAAAATCCGAGATAAAAATGTAAATCTTAACGGAAAATGGAAGGAGATAACAACATGAAGATTTTCGCAAATTTCGCAGAAAATATCCTCAAAGCCGACTTGCCGCAGCTATATAAGGAGATGGTGGTCATACGGTTTGGATATAGCAAAAAACCCTAGCATCTAGACTTAAAAACTTAGCGATTTTCTTAAGCTTTTTCCGTTCTTTGTACTCTTTTCCGATCTCATCAATAAAATATCCTCTGGGTTAACTATTTCAGCTATTTCACTCTTTGTACTCTCCTCCTCCTTCTTCTTCTTCTGGGTGTTTTTGCCAGTCTAAACAAGGTCATAAGTGTTGGGAAATTAAAACCTAAGTCTAGACAGGATTGTAAGGAGTCCTAGATACTTTCCTTAAAAATCTAAATGGAATCATATTTTAGATTATCTTTAAATAGATCCCAAAACGCTTCTTCTTCCAAATCGGACAAAAGGTCTATTAAAGATTCTAAAAGAGTCATCACTAGTCATGAAACAACCATTGATGATTTTCAAGGATTAATTATAATTGCGAAATTCCAAAAGTCCATAAAGATCAAATTTATCAAATTTCAAAAAAGAATTTCTTAAGAACAAATTTTCGATTAAAACCGAAGAACGAGATATTCAAATTACAAAACCTTTTGAAACAATACATTTGTTTTCCGAAAGTGCTTTACAAAGGCATAGAGAAAATAATTTTAAATATATTCACATTGGTTTAGTACAAGTTTGTATTAAAACTTTCAAAAGAAGGGTTAAATACTTCAATATTAGCAATTTTAAGAGATACACGATTTAAAATCTTTGAAGATTCTTTGCTAAGCTTTGTAGGATCAGGTTTGTGTGTTGGACCAATTTTCTTTTGATTGTTATCCAAACTTTACTGTCTCTTTAAATGACAAAAATATTTTAAAATCTCTAGTTTTACAAGTTAAACACACATAATTATGAAATGATCGAAGGATCAATTCCAATTGCTTTAATATTTAGAGTTCACTACAAAGCAATGACAAGTGCTTTTTCTTCAAAAGTAAAAATTTCAAGTAAAAAAGGAAAAACTCTTTTGCTTCAAACTGATCTCTCGAAATCCAATTTCGTTATCTCGAGATCTATCCAGTGGAAATATATATGTAACGCCCCGTCCGCTCCTACCGGTTATTCACTCATCCCTCTATCGGGCTCGTGTGCCCCACCCCTATCCGACGGTCGGTGCGTTATTTTTTGTAGGCCTGTCTGAGTAATTTACTGACCTTACAATCACCTGTGACCTTTTTCCATGTTTTTTTGTCCTCACACACATGCTACCACGAATCACTTTCCAGAAGGTCACCCATCATGGGGCTACTCCAGTCCAAGCACGCTTAACTCTGGAGTTCTTTTATGCAAGTGATTGGAAAAGGTAAGTGCACTTGGTGATATAGGTATCCAAATCAATTCATTTAAGCCTCTCCGCATATACCACAAACCGGGATGTTACAATTCACCCACTCACAGAGCGCAACACCCTCGTTGCGCACCAGGATCGTTATCATTGACGGTGTGAGCCCTCACTGACTCCACACGCGTCCTCGGATTCGGCTCTGATACCACTTTGTAATTAGACTTATAACTGGAGTACCTAAAATAACATTTTGATATATATCCGAGGACGCGTGTGGAGTCAGTGAGGGCTCACACCGTCAATGATAACGATCTTGGTGCGCAACGAGGGCGTTGCGCTCTGTGAGTGGGTGAATTGTAACATCCCGGTTTATGGTATATGCGGAGAGGCTTAAATGAATTGATTAGGATACCTATATCACCAAGTGCACTTAGCTTTTCCAAGAGATGGAGGAATCTTCTAAGAAAATCCCTTCTCAAGCTATTTAAAAATTTAACGAGGTCCCTTCAAAACTGATCTTAAAAGAAAACCAGGCTTAAAAAGTTGTTTCAAAACCTTCAAATAATTCACAAATTATTTTGAAGTAGTTTTCACAAAACACTCCCTCGGAGAATTTTGAAAAATCTATTTATCAAAACATTATAAATGTTGAAAAAGGATTTCTTGTCAACCATGATCCATTTTTAACAATTGAAAAATATTTTGGGAAAAATAATTTTTTTCAAACCACATAATACGGATAAAATTGTGTTATTTTTTCAAACTATTTTGGAATTAACAGAATCAGTGTCTTTCAAACATTTTTATCTCAATGAAAACCACACTGATGCTGCTTATTCCACTTTCAAAATTCATAAGATCATTTGTGATACCCCGATCTCAAAAACTTGATAAAAAAATTATTATTAAATATAATGGTATTTTTTTCATAAATAAAATGAATTATCTTGATAATAAATTCATGGGGTTATTTTTGGAAATTCTTGAGAATATTCATTAAAAACTAGTTTTTCCGAGAAACCGATAAAATATTCGGGCAAGCGAAAGAACCCTCTAATATCCACTAAAAATTATGAAATTTTGACCAAATCTCCGTTGAAATATTTAAAAGCTATGGTTAAAATTATTTTGCAAGATTTGATCCCTAGATTAAGTTAGAAATTTTGGGTCATTAATGGGTAATTAAGGATTAAAAATTCAAAATAAAATTAAAGAAGCTTGGGCTTGGTTGGGGCTGATTAGAGATGGTAGATAAAGTCATAATGGACCTAATGCAAGCCCATTCATGAGCTTGTGCCACGAAATTAGGCAAGAGGAAAACAAAAGAGGAGGCCTTGTGAGCTTGATTCAATGAGTCTCCAAAGGTTTGTGGCCCAAACCCAAGAGGCTTCTTCATGGGCCTTTCAGGTTTAACAAGGAGGTTAAAAGAGTGTGTTTTTGGCCAACATCTGGAGGGAGGTCGTGGCTTAAGGTGAGGGAAGATAAGTGACAAATGGAGGGTGGGGATTAACTCTCTTTGGTTATAAAAGGAACCCCTCCCCCTCCCCTTTTCTTCACAACACAAAAACTCACAAGAGTAGAGAAGAGGAAGAGGAGAGAAAGAATAGAGAAGGAAGAGAGGAAGAAGAGAGGAAGAAAAAGAAGGAGGCGCAAAGGAGAAGGAGAAGAAGAAGAGGAAGCCGGAAGAAGAAGAGAAGAAGGATGAGCCGGAGAGGAGAGAGAGAGAAGGAGGAGAGAGAGGGAGGGAGGGATGAGAGAGATGGAGAAGAGGGAGAAATTAGTGAAGGGTTGGGATGGTACCGGAGGAGAGGGGCAATTTTTCCTAAGTGGGGATTTTCAATGTTCCTCCCAAATACCGACCTTCTTTTCCGTCTTAAGCGGCTATGGGGCTGTCCGGAGGCTCGAGTAGTAAGGCAATAATGGGTCAACCGCGACAAAGTGTTGGTGAGTTGGGATTAATTGGTTGAGTAATATGTTACTCCGCAGCTCCCCGACACTAAGTTACGAGCCGTTGAGATAATTATGATTAGTGTCGGCTTGTTTAATAACTTGTCATGATATATGAGTATATGTGGTTGTTTGATTGGTTAATGGTGATGGTATGGATCTTGTTGTTATGATGTAACATGCGGTGATTACAAACCAAGTATTAAACAAAAGATTCAAACACATAAAAAATATGTGATAATAATATGACGTTCGGTTCACGAATGATCGATGTACGGAATGTTGTGCAAATGGTTACATTTGTTGTGATGTGGTATGTTTAATGGTTTGCTTTATGTGTTAGTGACATGATGTTATAGTGTGCATATCGACTTCCCGACCCGATGGATCCTCGGGAGCATACCGGTCGGTTCATGCACCTTCGGATCGTGTTATCAGCATGTGTTAACCTACCGAGTGACGCCGGTGTGTGTGTTCATGGAAGCTCAGGCTATCTAGGGGTAGCCCGTGAAGTGAGATGCTATGGAGGCGTGATGAGTGATGATCGAATGGAACGAGAAGCTGGCCGATGACACTCTCTTCTCGTCAAGGGATGATCGGATGATGATTGATGAACTACTGATCTGTAAGAACGCTAGAGATAACTGAGGCAGAAAGCAAAAGCCAAGAGATCCGCTCGTCTAAGGGGCAGCCACACGAAGAGAGAGAGAGAGAGAGATCGAGAGAAGCCTTTAGGGTTTCTTTTTCTTGGTTTAAACTTGCTTAACTTTATTGAAAACAATGAGTGGCTTTAAACAGCCAAAGTACTAGGGTTACAAGAAATAGAAAAGGGACATAAAGAGGCCTGGTCGAAACTACAAAAATAGAAAACAAGAAAGAAGGTTGGACGGGCCATATTCTCCTTCTCTTGAAGCGGGCCTTGGTTTACCTCATTAAAAACCTTAGTGGGAAAACCCAATTGTGACAAAACCACACTTAAGGGAAAAAGAGTATAAAACAATCCCCAAGGAGATGTTGCTCTTACTCCTGGTACATAAGTCTGAAGCCCACTAAGTCTGTGAGCTTCCAAACAAGGCAGGTCCAGCAACCTTCGGATTCGATCTTGCATATCTTCTTTGTCCGAGCTGGTATTGGTGTGATTACAATTCTCATGTATTCCCTTATGAATCAAGAATCTAGAACAAGTTCCTTTACTCCTTTATTCATCCTGGTTCGTTCTGAGCACTCCAAAATGTACAAGTCGGTATTTATCGCGTTCCATGAAAATCACCTGTCTTGAAACGGGCATAACTTCTTCATAGAAACTAGTATTGATGTGATTCAACTTCGTGAATATTCCCTGATGAGTCAGGTTTCCATAACAGGTTGATTTGCAGCTTTATTCCTCTTGTTCCATTCGCAATCCTCTCTTGAATGCACCTATATCCGCGGACAGGGCTAACTGGAAAGCTTCTAGACATCATCCTAGTTGATCTCGAACCCAAGCTGATTCCTTCTGACCAAACTCTTCCAAATAGCATACTTTATGATGAATATCAAGTCGGGCATGATTGGCTTGAACCAACTCTCCTATGGACATCTTCCAGGACACGGTTAAGGCTCCAGGAGGTCGGTTGTCGACCGTCTCCAAATGGGATCGTTCCAATTTGGTTCTGGAACGATCATTATTCCTGAAACATGCTGTTGGCTTATGAATTCTTGATACCATGTCATTGGATCGGGCAGAACACGCACTGGCCTTTTGAACCTCCTCAGGTACGTTCCGCGAGGTCGGGAATAGCTCGGTCAGCCTCGTGGTCGAGGCTGGTACGTACTGCTCGTCCGGGTTGGGTCTGAAGGATCTGATGTCCTCATCAGCCCGAGTCGCCGTGTATGGATGAACGGAGAAGGTGTCTTACTAGTAGTACTTCGTGTCTATGAGTAAGAGTCGAGGGAATCACTACTGTAAGCCTATATGGTAACGGGACGAGTATTCCGAGGGATTGAATATATTGCCGGGGCTCATAGCGTGCATATAGTCTAATTAATGTCTTCGTGCTACGGCTATCTATTAATGCTTGTGTAACTTTCTGTCATTAATTATGTGTGGGGATGGGTTGGGCGGACGGGAAGTTACCTTTTTAGTTGGGGAATCCCAACTCACTGGGTCGATAATATATCACTCACCCTCTCTTTTGTGTTTTTCAGGTAACCCATAAGAATAGTGGATCGCAGGATGTTAGGCCAGCGGATGTAGTGTTGACGTCTCTTTCGTAACGTTAAATTTCAAGTAATGTGATTTTAAATAAAGAACATCCATGGACATATTGTACTTCCGCACTTTAAAAGCAATGTTTTATAATCGTAAAAGCATGTTGATTATCTTAGATTACTCCAGTCTAATATAACTACCAAATTTTGTTACGGTTGCAAAGCCATAATTAAAATTTTGGAAACGTGTAATTGAATAACTCGGATCAGTTTAATGATGAAAGTTGTTAAGCCGACCTGAATTAATCAAACAGGGTAAAAATTGTGACGGCTCTGGTCCCGACTAAGGGAAACCGGTGATCATGTTCTTGTCTGATTGTTGTTTATCGGTTGACTAAGGTCAAAGCGGAACAGGGGCGTTACAAAAGGTGGAATCAGAGCATGGTTCCGATCGTGCTCACGCAACATGTGTTTTCAGATTTATCGAGTTAAAAATTGAGTCGCGAAAGAGACATTAGGAAACAGGACACGTCTTGTTTAGCTAGGACTTAGTCACTTACCTGTTTATGATGCAGATGGAGGACGAAGCGATCAATAGTGGCGGGCATGGTATGGGTTGATATATCATGGTTTTTGCCTGTTTTAAGCCATGATATAAGTGTGTTTTAGAGTCCGCTATAGTCTCTTTTGAGTCTATTTCAGGTGTTTATTAGGTACATGCACGTTTGGAGGATTATTGGAGATATTGGAGCTATTGGGACAAGTTTTGGAGCAAAAGCCGTGAGGAGCTTATTTCACTATCTCTGGACGACTAATGCAGCGATCGATGCATTCTTGGCATCGATCGACACAGCCCCGCACCAGCACATTAATGAAGACTTTAGAGATTTGCAGTTTTGCCCCAGAAAGTTCCAGTATTTGCGAAAAGACCCCAAGACGTGATTAAGGCTTAATAATTAGGTTTTTGGTGTTTTGTTTTGAAAAGGCATTCATACTATTAGCTAGTCTGAGAGAGAGAGCTTGAGGTTGATCGTTCTTGTACTACAGAGAGAAGATTTCGAACCTCTTTATTTCCCTACTCTTTTATTATATCCAATCTATTTATTCATTGATTTGTGTTTCATTGATTATGTCTGAATAGACTCATAGTTAGGTTTAGGGATTCTCTTAAGGTTTTCATGACTTGCTAGATCTATTTATCAGTTAAAGATACATATCTTATTTGTTCTTCAACCTGAATTGTGCTTAATACTAGTTTCTAATCTTATCACTTAGAATCTAGACTTTAGGTTTATAAATTGACACGAAAGTGTGGTTTAAAGTCTGATCAGTTTAGGTTGAGCAATTTAATTATATCTGCAAAGAAATTTGGTTTAATTGAATTGTAAATCGAACCTACACTTAAGGCTAGTTTAATCTGTTAGGAATTGCAAAGAAATTTGGGTTTCTGCTAATTAGACTTAGAGAATTCTCGCAACGAAAGTTGGTTCATTCTACATCTGTGTTTGAGTTCTAGAACCGAGCTTAATTTGATCCCGACTGATAATTGATATGCTTGTCTGAATTCCCGAGAACTCACTAGACTTAACGCTTTTAGTACTTGCTTCACAAACCCGTTCTTGCTACTGATTTACTTTCTGCTTAGTTATTTATTTTCTGATTTGCATCTCCTAGGTTAATTTGACATTCTATAGTCTATCGTAGGATTTCTTGAGTCCCTGTGTTCGACCCCTAGATACTACAATTGTCTTGTACACTTGCAGTGTTAACTTAGGGAATTAAACTATGAGCATATCAAGTTTTTGGCGTCATTGCTGGGAACTCTTTTGAGTCCTCGATAGATTTGAATTTAAAGTTTAGACTAGGTTTTTCGTTTTTGTTTTTGTTTCTAACTTGTCTCTGTTTTTCTGTCTCCGTGTGTTTCAGGTCTGATATCGCTTAGCATCGATCGACGCATCTTTTAAATCGATCAACACAAGGCGAATCCCGAGTTGAAACGATCGTTGCAGATCTTTGCATCGATCGACACAGTGAGATTACCGACGGTTTATGCAGACGCGTGAGACCAGAAGTAATCCGAACGTGGATCTCGTAAATCTCAGACTTGATGAGCTAGCTAAACTAGAGAGAACGAAGAGGAAGGGTCAAAGAACAAGAATGATGAACAACCGTTTGATTTTGAGACCCAATGCTGAGGGAGTTCTGAGAGACCAACAGAACAACCCGTACAATGATGAAGGGAAAAGGATCAATGTTGAGGGACAAGTAATTCCCGATCCTAAGCAGCCTCAAGGTCAGATGCAGATGATTAATCCTCCTGCTGCTGAGAGGACTCTTACTGAGTACAACCGTCCCGATGAGTTCTATGCTAACCGGTCAGCAGTTGTACCTCCTGGCTTTGAGAGGAATGACTTTGAGATCAAGATTGTCTACTACTCTGCTCTGAGGCAGAATCCTTTCCATGGTCTCCCACACGAGCAACCCATGGACCATATTGATGAGTTTGAAGACTTCGTCACTGGGATGAAGTACAATGGGGTAAACTATGATTTTCTCTACCTCAAGCTTTTCCCCTATTCTCTCGCTGGAGAGGCTGCAAGTTGGCTGAAACAACTTCCACCTGGGAAGTTTATTACTTGGGATGCTGTGAAAAGGGAGTTTTTGAGGCACTTTTACGATGATGCTCGCTCTGATCCGTCGAGGCAGGATATTCTCACCCTCACCCAAGGTCCTACAGAGCCTCTTAAGTCTGTGGTATGCTTGAAGTTTTAATTCTTATTCTACTGCAAGTGCACAGTTAATGCAGATGTAGTACTTAGGTATCGAATCCACAGAGACTCCGGTCAACGATAGATTATAGAACAGTCAAGTTTAAACTAGGTAAAAGCAATGTGATGTAAACTAAAAGCAGTGCAAGAAAGTAAATTAGATAGCAAGATTGGTTGTGAAAACAGTTAACTAAAAACGTTAAGTCTAGGACGTTCTTAGGAAATCAGACAAGCAGATAAATTATTCAGTCAGGATCTAATTAAGCTCAGTTCTAGAACTCGAATTACAAATATAGAATTAACCAACTGTCGTTGCGAGAATTCTCTAAGTCTAAGTGCAGCAATCCAAATTCCTTTGTAATTACTAACAGATTAAACCAGCTTTAATTCCATGTTCGATATGTTCACAATTAAACTAAACCAAATTCCTTTGCGAGTAATTCAATTGCTCAACATAAATAGTTCAGATTCTAAACCACACTATCGTGTCGTATTTAGCAACCTAGGATCTAGATTCTAAGTGATCATGTTAGAACTAGCATTAAACACAATTTAGATCGAAGAACAATTATAGTTATGAATCCTAAACTGAAATAAATAAATCTAGCAAGTCATGAAATCCTATATGAGAAACCCTAAACATAACTATGAATCTACTCAGACATATATGATGTAAACATAATCAATGAAATAATAGATTGCATATAAAAGATCAAACACTACAAGAAAAATCTCTATTCTTAGCACACGAAAAACGTCATCGTATGTATATGATAGCGTTTTTGAAAATGCTATTTCTGCCCCAGCTATAATAGGTCGGCCATATATGATAGTGTTTTTTGTCTGTGCTATAATATTGTTCACTATAATAGCGTTTTTGAAATGGCTATGTCTGCTCCAGTTATAATAGGTCGGCCATATATAATAGCGTTTTCGTCCGTGCTATAATATCGTTCACCTATAATAGCGATACTTCCCACCTGCTATCACTGGATGTATTTTAACACATTATCAATGCTGTAATATAATTTATTATAGCTCCATATCCATGCTATATTTTGTTATATAAAATCATATTTATTTACACATTATAATTAATTATAATTTATAATTTATATTTGATTCAAAACAAAGTTCATATATTATCAAAATTTACATAGCTGTAATATTACATTACTAAAAACACAATTAACTCTAAAAAAGTCTCACAGGTCCAAAATAAGAGTAAACCCACTTAAATTTACAAGAAGGTTGTGTATGGAGAAATGATGTTAAGGAGTTCTTCTCACGTGCTCATCAATCTTGGCAATGCCTTGAGAAAGCTTGGAGACATAGCTGCTTAGTAGTCTGAGTCCATTGCAGCAGCTTTCTTGACATTACTAGTCCTCTACGTTTTTTTTCTTATTCACTTAGTCTTCTCTAATTCTAGTTCACCTTTGACAGGAGTAAAGAAACCATGGGAAGAGAATGATACCTCCAAAATTACAGTGCCTCGGAAGTTTCTTTCTTCTTGCTTTTTTGTATAACCCAGCTAGAAACAGGTAAACGCTTAAGTCAGTAAGTGATTACAGTGCTTCCTCTTTTGCAGATATTTATATCAACACCAGAAGGACATACACTCTAAATACTAACCTTGCCAGTTTTCTCATTCAGAACAAACCAACGCCTACTCCATCCATTTGTTTTTGCACTTTTCTTCATTAAGTATCCTACATGGAAGATTTGTTATAGACCTTGGAAGTTGATTTTATCAAGGCTTAAGTGATAAAGACGGTAAAAGACAAAAAAAAAAAAAAATCATGCACTTGGACTAGAGAAACTTTGCAGCAATTAAATCAGGCAACGCAAGGAAAACGGATAGGGGAATAATGAATGTTTTTAGACAACAACTGAGTAGACGTATGCTAGGATACCAACCTGCTGTTATCTCTCCCTCAGGTCCATCAGTTTTCAGACCAGAGACCTCCGGCGTCTCTTTATCTTGCGGACTAGGTTTGTCTTTCATTGATTTCATGCTACCACCACCTATTGGCCCATCGGGCTGAGGACTCGAAGCTTGATATACATGCAGGTATGAGATTTCCGAGAATTCTACACAAGATTTAGTCACATCTTCTAAACAGAGAATTGGAGACCCACCTCTCTCCGCATCTTCGCTTCCAGAAACAATATGAATAGCCATAGGAAGCGTCTGGTGTTTAGAATCAGTTTCTTTTCTCTTCTTGCACTCTAATGATTCCCACGACCGACAAATGGCATATGGTCCTATCCATGACCCAGCAGCGAGACCATATGACTTCGTGAATGTCGTACTCAAGTTCTCAGGGACATCCGAGTGTTTCCCAGCCAAATTCTGCAACTTGCTCTGCACAAACACACAAAATCAGCACATCACACATAGATAAATCAATAATCAAATCAAGATGCAGAGAAAATCCTCAAACCAGAGTGTTTCTCTAAATCATTTTAGTCTGGAAAATCCTCAAACCAGAGTGTTTCTCTAAATAATTTCTCTAAACCAGATTGGAAACATAGAAAGCTTACTTATTCCCAACCTCAAACACTTCATTTCCAACGTCATCGTCAAGTTCACCTTCGCTACCATTGTCTACTCCAATAAAGTAGGAACTCTTTCCATTAATTATTCTATTACATACACTCAAAAGATAGGCCTCGTTTTCAACTTTCGAGTCTCCATCAATAATCAAAGGAACAGGCTCAGGCCCTAACTCATTTTTGTAAACTTTATGCATTTCTTGCGCAACTGCTTCAGCCAACATATCCTGCAATATATATAATATGAGAGATGTCAATGCCAAATATGTATTCATAGTTCCATACATAAGACAATAACACCAGATCAAAATTGTGAGAATTAATTCATAGTAAAAGCTTTGTACCTCGTGGCTTTCAGCTGTAGGGTTGTATGAGCATCATACATGATCAACTTCTACTGCTGGAATAGTCGAAGTCATTTTCGAAATCTGTACACCAGAAAAAGGTTTATTGCCAACTGAGTCAGTCTAAAACCAAATCACTTTCTCCTATAGAGGAACAAACGAAAACCAACAATTTAATTACATGACACAATACCTTTCTAGGGTTGCTCTCACGTTCTCCTGCAAGATTTTTACCAAAGAAAACATTGAATCTTAACATCTCTCCATAGAAGAACTGAGAAAAACAGATTCAGAAAGTACAATGTTTCAAAAAAACAAACCTTTATTATCATCACCCCTCAAGTCTACCATTTCAGAATCGCCATCAACATTCTGCAAAAATGGGAAAATTGTCGGAAATTAGATCACATGAAACAGTTTCAAATCTTAAAAAAAAACATGATGTCCAGACTTATCTTTTTAAAACTAACTCAAATCATTTGGTTTGTTAAAACTCCCCAACTTGAAAATAATTGTTTAGATAAAAAAATCTTGAGAGATCTTTGGTTGGGAAAGTGTTACCGCTTCTTCTTTCTTCTTCCCAATTTCATCGAAGGCTGCTTTCTCCGCCTGCAATACAAGATTAGATTGGCAATTATGATTAGTAACCAGAAACAAACAGTTGTGTTCCTGCACATGGGTATTCCTCAAACACGTACACAGCTAAAACCTGAACCTGAACTTACCGGGGAACAAATCCACCGCAGAGAAGCGCCGGAGGAAAAGGCGAGAAATCCAGTTGCTCGCCGTTCCTGACCGCACCGAATCTAGCCAATGGAGAAGATGACGGGAGCTAAAACGTGTTGGAACAGTCGATGAGGCCAAAAGAGATTTTTTTTCTTCTGAGATCTCAAACCCTAAGACGAGAGAAGTAGATGAAATAGATTATTTTTTCTTTGTTAAGGAGGAAGAAGAGGGAAGCTATTTTTTTAGGTAGAGTATAGGAGGGAAATTGTTTAAGGGTTTGGCGGTATTGGGAAATTTTATCTAAATATTGGCGGATTAGGCAAAATTTATTTCCCGCTTACTAATTCATTTTCTTAGCGTTATTTCAATGCTATTAAAAGTTTAAAAAATGTCAAATTTATTTTCAATAGCAGTTTGGAAAACTGTGCTATTGTACTATGCTATCAATGTTCATAATTTTTGTAGTGAAAAGTATGCTATTGTAGGTTCAGATCAGCCCCAAAATCTTTCTTTAACTCTCAGCTCAAAGTATGAATGTTTTTTGAAAATAAAAGTCTAAATCCTAATTATAATAGCATAATCACGTCTTGGGGCTTCTGTGTAAATATCTGGAACTTCTGGGCAATTCTGCAATATCTCATAACTTCATTAACTCGCCGAGATTGGCCAATTCGAGCTGTGCATCGATTGATGCAGTTGTGCAACGATCGACACACTCCTCTGTTCTGGAAAGTGAACTTCATCTCTCGGGTCAAAACTCCAAAATACTCCAAATAGCTCCATAATCTCCAAATCCGCTCCAAACGTGTGTGTACCTAATAACACCTGTAAAAGACTCTAAAGAAACACAAATAGACTCTAAAACACACCTATATCATGGTCTAAAACCAGTAAAAACCATGATATATCAACTCCCCCACACTTAGCCTTTGCTTGTCCTCAAGCAAAACAAAGACTTAGAATGTAGTGAAGAGGTTTGAAAACTTTCAGAAACTCTTTTTATCTTCGAAGCAACAACACTCAGATTCCCCTTAGTAAGCCACATGAAAGATTTTACCTGCAGACATCAAGACCAACATATACTTCCCCCACACTTAGCAACTGTCCTAAGTAAACTCCACAATCACATTCAAGCATTCAAATTCACCCTACTGACTTCTATAAGCAATTAAGTGCGGTCTCACCTAAGGATTATCGATCAAAGGCACATGGACTCTTACCTTGTCAGCTCTAGACCACCATACTGTCTTTCTTTGGTCCCTTTCTTCTCTTTTCCCTTCCTTAACAACTGATTTTTCCCCATTGGGTATCATTTTTTTTTATCAGTGTTCTTCCCGTTTTGGGGTGTACTTTGGACATATTCCATGGATGCACAGGAGATGATAGTTGTAGCTACCACTCCCAAAGACCACTTCGGAGCTACTAGCTCATCCTCAGTTTATTATCTTTTTTTTTACTTTATGGAAGGGGAGAAGGGAACCAAATTGGACAGGTTTACAAGCTGTGTAAGAACTAACAAAGGAATCTGACACAAGGTATTCCAAGCCCTTAGGTGAGAAAATTAAGTCAGTATTAGGGTGAAGTCAGTAAAAGGATCCTCTGATACCTGAAGTGATATGGTCAGTAGGCTGATCCGTGTTGGGTTTTCTAATAGTCATAGATTGTCCTGCAACTTCATCCCAATGGTTACTTAAGTTCTTGCAAGTGCTATTAATCTTCTCAAAAATTCATTCTTTCTTACTTAAACCATTTTTTACGCAATAAATTTTTTTTGAAAAACGGACTGACTCTAAGAAAACGGAAAGATAAAGTCAGTAGCTACCTCCCCACACTTTATTACTCCCTTATCCTTGTCCTTGTTCCTGTTCAGGTTCCACAGGTTCAGGGATTACACGTCACTCAGCATCAATCCTTTGCCCAACAGCATTGTGAGAATTGTTCTGTGGATTCCTCAGTACACCTTGAGCATCGGGTATCAAAATCAAACGTTCACCTCGTCTATCTCTTCTGTTATCTCTAGTTGTGCAAGTTCTTCAAGTCTGAGATTAACGAGATTCGAGTTCTGATTACTTCTGGTTTCACGCGTCTGCATAAACCGTCTGTAACCGCAGTGCAACGATCGATGCAAGTGATGCAACGATCGACTCAACTCAGAATCGCCTGGTAACGATCGACACAGAGTATGCAACGATCGATGCTAGGCGAAATCACAAACTGCGACAGAGAAAAATAGAGAAAAAGTCAGACTTAAAACAAAAATAACAATCCTAGTCTAAACCCTAAGTTCAAATCTATCGGAGACTCAAAAGAGTCCCCGACACTTGTTTACCTCTGTCGCACCTACATAGACCGTTGCACATAGTGCGTCGATCATTGTAGGGCGATTTGCGTTATGGGTCGATCGTTGCTCAGGACCGCAACGATCGCTGCAGTGAGATATCTTTCGTGTTGTGACGGATTGTGTCGATCGACGCACTGTGATTTCTCGGATCAGTCAGCAAGTTAGCAGGTTAGTCCGTGAGAAATTATCAAATATCAATCCTGCAAGCTGAAAACACTGCAAACAGACAAAATCAAAGCAACTGATAGTCTCAAAGCAAGCATATCATCCAAAAACATAGACATCCTAAGAAAAATCAAAAGAAAAATGCAGAAGAAAAAGAAGTAGAAAATACATAACCGATGTCTGAAAATGGAGACCACTCTCACTCGCTCACATCATCTATACCATCCATGCCTTCAGTGCTACTTGAAAGGTCAAGAGTCAGAGAACGCTGTCGACAACGACTAGAAGGAACGGGCTGGTGAACTCGTGGCTGTCTCCTGCAAGTGCATCCACGCATCCACTCCCAGATAGTCTTCAGAATCCCATCCTGACGCACTCTCCACTCAATCTCAGACATCACTCCAAATGGTACCGACGGAGCAGGATAAGGACCAATGTCATGTGCAGCAGGCTCTGATGCAGGCGCAAAAGAAGATGAAGCTCTCGTAGAAGGCTCTCCCGGCGGATGAGCCATCATGGGGACACTGCGCTGATCGCGTGTAGGAGGCTGGAAACTCAAAGCAGCCAGCGTATTGATCTTGGTCAGATTAGCAAAAGGAAGATCTACACCGTGCTTCCTAGCACTGGTGTCGTAGTAGACCCATATGCGTCCCTCCTTCAGCCAGGTAGCACTCTGCAGGTGAGTAAAATCAAGGAACTCCTTGCTGTAATCACACTTCGTACCCTCTAAGGGAATCATGCAATGCCTGAAAATGGGAATAAGCAGACTCCCTACTGACTCAGTGCCCTTCCCATCGTAAGCCTTCTTCTGCAGAGAGCATAAGTGATGGGCAAACACAGCTCCTAAGTTGAGTCCTCTGGTGGGATCTCTCAACTCAATGCCAGCAAACTGTCCTGTCATCCCACTGAAGAGCATCTCCAGCTCATTCTTACGCATCTTGTTGACTTCAGCCTTGCACAACAGAGTGCGTCCCAAGATGCGCAAGACATATCTGAGAACATGATGCCTAACCTGAATCACTGGTGTAGTCCGTGAGCAGTATCTGCCATTACCAAGGTGCTCCTAGAAAAACTGAGCCTCTGGCGCTTCCCACGGAAGAGACATACCGGTACGTGATGGCTCAATGCTGAATCCATATATCCAGCAGATGTCGAGAAGCGGAATCTTATACCTGACTCCTAAGCACATGAAGGTAAAGAAACCTCCTGAAGCTCTCCTGCTCTCTGGGTTAGGATAGATCACTCTGCAGGTAGCAAGCAGCTGTCTAACCAGATCGGGATACAACTCATATGGCAGCATAGGCATTGTCCCAAGACCAATGCCCTTGCACAATGTCAACACCTGCTCATCAATCCCCTGACCTCTACAAGTCCAATAGTCCGCGAACTTGGTCAGCTTGATCGTCATGTGACACCACCCATTGTAGAGCAGTGTATCGAACTCGTCCCAATGATCCAGCAACGGCCGCTCAGTAAATGTGTCGGTCTTAAACAGGTCGCAAATATCCATACCCCACACTTTGTCTGTCGGGATTTCTGTCTTATCTGCTCGGGGCCAAGGCAATGCTATGGCCTCACGATCTCTCTGATTATCCTCAGGTGGATCCGAGTCTCGAGGGAACCACTCTGGTGGCGGATGGCCTGCAGCTGTAGCTGCTGTGGTAGCTCTACGTTTGCAGGGTTGTCTGCGAGGAGGCATCTTAATTTTTGCAATTGAACCATCTGCAACGACCGTTGCACAGGACCGCAACGATCGTCACAAGGCGATCTCATCTCCTCGTCACAATCTCCCTGCATCGATCGTCACAATGGTGCAACGATCGACGTATGTCTCCAGACAGTGTTCTGTATCAAAAACTTAGCAAAAATAAAATCAAAACGTGAGATTCTAAGAAAAACACCAAAAATGAATAAGAAAAACAGTAAAACCTAACAGTGGGTTGCCTCCCACTCAGCGCTTGTTTAAGGTCATTAGCTTGACCGTACGAACAAGATTTAGGCTCCTGGAGGTTTCAACAGAGACTGTGAATGTCCCTGTGAAAGTCTCCTCATCCAAGGCGGAGAATAATCTGTGCCTGCGTGAGCTTGTCCAAGAAAAGGTGGAATGTGATGATCCCCAGGATCAGGAATCAATGTCTCACTCGTCTTCTCCATCCACATCTCTAATGGTAAATGTCTGACCATCAATCAGTGGCTTGTGAAGCTTATCCATCTCAAAGTGCAGAGGCTCATCTCCTAGATGGAGATCAATCAGGCTATGCCTCACATCTATCACTGCTCCAGCTGTGGCTAAGAATTGCCTCCCAAGTATCAAGGCATCATCAGGATCACTGTCGTACTTAAGTACCAAGAAATCTGTCGGAACCAAGTAGTTTCCAACTCTCACTGGGACGTCCTCAAGAACTCCTTCTGGAATCCTTATCGACTAATCAGCTAGGACAAGAGAGGTCCTAGTGGGTGAAAAATCCGTCATACCCAGCTTCACTGCCACAGCGTATGGCATAAGACTTCCAGCAGCTCCTAGATCACACAGAGAACGCCTAAAGCTATCTTCAAATATAGAACAACTCAGCATAAACACACCAGGATCAGGCAGCTTCTTTGGGATCTTAGTCAGCAGCACCTCACTGATATGTCTGGGAACCACTATCACCCAATCCTTCAACTCCTCATCCAAAGGCAGCATCTTAACCAAGTATCTCTGCACACAAGGGTGATAAGGTGGATCATCAGATTGTGGAACTTCATCCAACTCTTCACCAATCTCTTCCAGCTCTTCAATCTCATCAATCTCTTTTTGAATTACCTCAGACACCTTAGGATATAATTGAATAGATTGTGCATAAATTTCCTGTTGAGTTATCTCAGACACTCCAGGGAATAAACGATTAAGCTCTTGGTCTGCCTCTGCATCAATGCCATAAGAATCATATGAATCTGTCTGTTCACGACATGCAATGATCGACACTAGAGGTGCATCGATCGATGCAGTTAAGTTTTCACAGATTCCACCCAAGAGATTTTCCTCAAAATCAGAAATTACACTCTCTTCCACCAATTTAGCTGTATTCAACTCGAAATTTTCACCTTGTGTTGATCCATCATCAATGTACACTGACCAAGCCTTGATGTGGGTTTCTGCTACTCCTTTTCCTTTGACAGAACTTGAGATTTGGCTCACTTGTGTGTCCAATTGCCTCACATGTATGCTTAATGACTCACACTTACAATTGAGATCTTCATAGACAGCATTTATCTTCTTGTTGAAGTCCACATCACTCTTAGTCTGAATTTCCATCAGGTGATCCATCATAGCTTCCATCCTACTCTCATGAGCAGTAGCTGCAGGAGGCGTCTGATAAGCTGAAGATCCATAAGTCCTCTGATTACCTTGTCCAAAAGGTTTCTGAAAACCACTACTCTGTCCAAATCCAGAAGAGTTTTGATTGCTGTTGAAAGCACTCTTCTGTCCACCATTGAAGAACTTGTTACCAGACTGATATCCAAATCTATTCCCTTGTAATCCAGAACCACCAATGTAGTTCACATCCTCTTCCTTGTTGTCTTCCTCAGCTCCAGATACCTCAACATCCTGTGCAAAATGGACAGCCTTCTTCCCAGCTAGCAAATTACAAACTGTGTCCAAATTGTTCCTAATCTCAGCTATCTCCTGGTTATCTATCTTCCCACCAGACTCCTTCCTTCTCCTATCAGCAGTCTTGCATCTATTACTGCTCACCAGATTGTCTATCAATGTCTTAGCCTGCTCAGGAGTCCTCGTGTTGAAATTTCCATTGCTGGAATTATCCAACGCAGTCTGATAAGGGAGATCTATACCTCTCAAGAAGATACCAAGCAATGTCACCTCAGTGAATCCATGATGCGGGCAGTCACGTTGGTACTTCTTAAATCTCATCCAGGCAGCCTTCAGAGGCTCTATAGGGCCTTGGGAAAAAGTGAGAATGTCCTATCTGGACTGATCAGAACGCGCATCATCATAGAAATGCCTCAAGAACTCACTCTTCAGAGTATCCCAAGTAGTAAACTTCCTAGGTGGAAGTTGTTTCAGCCATGCACCAGCTTCTCTAGCAAGAGAGTAGGGGAAGAGTTTGAGAAACAGATAGTCTTGGCTCACTCCATCGTACTTCATTCCGGGGACTATGTCCTCAAACTCATCAATATGATCTATAGGCTGCTCACTCGGAAAACCATGGAAGGCATTCTGCCTCATCAGAGAATAGTAGATGGTCTTAATCTCAAAATCATTCCACTCAAAACCATGAGGTACAATGGCTGACCGGTTAGCATGAAACTCATTCGGACGATTGTAGTCAGCTAAAGTCCTCTCACAAACAACCATCTGCCTCCCTTGTCCTTGTCCTTGTTCCTGTTCAGGTTCCACATGTTCAGGGATTACACGTCCCTCATCATCAATCCTTTTCCCAGCAGCATTGTGAGAATTGTTCTGTTGATCCCTCAGTACACCTTGAGCATCGGGTATCAAAATCAAACGTTCACCTCGTCTATCTCTTCTGTTAGTTCTCTCTAGTTGTGCAAGTTCTTCAAGTATGAGATTAACGAGATTCGAGTTCTGATTACTTCTGGTTTCACGCGTCTGCATAAACCGTCTGTAACCACAGTGCAACGATCGATGCAAGTGATGAAACGATCGACTCAACTCAGAATCGCCTGGTAACGATCAACACAGAGTATGCAACGATCGATGCTAGGCAAAATCACAACCTGCGACAGAGAAAAACAGAGAAAAAATTCAGTAACTTTAAACAAAAATAACAATCCTAGTTTAAACCCTAAGTTCAAATCTATCGGAGACTCAAAAGAGTCCCCGGCACTTGTTTACCTCTGTCGCACCTACATCGACCGTTGCACATAGTGTGTCGATCATTGTAGGGCGATTTGCGTTATGGGTCGATCGTTGCTCAGGACCGCAACGATCGCTGCAGTAAGATTTCTTTCGTGTTGTGACGATCGACACAGATTGTGTCGCTCGACGCACTGCGATTTCTCGGATCAGTCAGCAAGTTAGCAAGTTAGTCCGTGAGAGATTTACAAATTTCAAACCTGCAAGCTGAAAAACATTGTAAACAGAAAAAATCAAAGCAACTGATAGTCTCAAAGCAAGCATATCATCCAAAACCATAAACATCCTAAGAAAAATCAAAGGAAAAATGCGGAAGAAAAGGAAGTAGAAAATACAGAACCGATGTCTGAAAATGGAGATCACTCTCACTCACTCACATCATCTATACCATCCATGCCTTCAGTGCTACTTGAAAGGTCAAGAGTCGGAGAATGCTGTCGACGACGACTAGCAGGAACGGGCTGGTGAACTCATGACTGTCTCCTGCAAGTGCATCCACGCATCCACTCCCATATAGTCTTCAGAATCCCATCCTGACGCTCTCTCCACTCAATCTCAGACATTTCTCCAAATGGTACCGACGGAGCAGGATAAGGACCAATGTCATGTGCAGCAGGCTCTGATGCAGGCGCAAAAGAAGATGAAGCTCTCGTAGAAGACTCTCCCAGCAGATGAGCCATCGTGGGGACACTGCGCTGATCGCGTGTAGGAGGCTGGAAACTCAAAGAAGCCAGCGTATCGATCTTGGCCAGATCGGCAGAAGGAAGATCTACACCTTGCTTCCTAGCACTGGTGTCATAGTTGACCCATATACGTCCCTCCTTCAGCCAGGTAGCACTCTGCAGGTGAGTAAAATCAAGGAACTCCTTGCTGTCATCACACTCCGTACCCTCTAAGGGAATCCTGCAATGCCTGAAAATGGGAGTAAGAAGACTCCCAACTGACTCAGTGCCCTTCCCATCGTAAGCCTTCTTCTGCAGAGAGCATAAGTGATGGGCAAACACAAAGCCTTCTTCTGCAGTCGGCGAAAAACCAAAGCTAGCATCGAAAGGGAGCTCGAAACCCTAACCGAGGAACTCGAGTCAGTAAAGTTGGCTGCAATGGAAGGGGAAGCAAATGAACCATTAGGTTTACGAGCTGTAAGACATGCGGATTTAGTTTTAAATTTGAGAAGAGAAGCAGAAAGACGAGAAGATTTTGATGATCATTAGGAAGTCAGAAACCAGGACTGACCAAACCAGAGCGGTTATTATCTTGTCAAAGATGGTACATTAATGCTTAAGGGAAGGATCACTGTACCGGAAGGTCAAGGTCTGCAAGAAGAAATTTTGGAGGTAGCACATCATTCTTTCCTTAGTATCCACCCCGAAGTTCAAAGATGTATAAAGACGTGAGGAGGTATTACCATTGGCCAGGAATGAAAAAGTCTGTAGCACGATGGGTAGCTCAATGTCCGACTTGTCAACAGATCAAAGTGGAGCATCAAGTACCTGGTGGTCTACTTCAGAGCTTACCTATCCCTCAGTAGAAATGGGATTCCATCTCAATGGATTTCATCACCGGAATGCCAACAGCAAAAGGAAGGGAAAACAACGAAATCTTGGTAATCATTGATCGTCTGACAATGGTGGCCCATTTGATTCCGATAAAGGACACTGATAAGGTGGAAGCCCTGGATGAGCTCTATATCGATCAAATCATTCGCCTTCATGGAGTTCCAGACGGCATCGTATCTGATCAAGATCCACGATTTACCTTCATCTTCTGGAGAGCACTACAAGAAGCGCTAGGAACCGAACTGTATATCAGCACTGCTTATTATCCGGATGCCGACGGTAAAACCAAAAGTACTATCCGAACCATTAAGGATATGTTGTGAATGTGTGCTCTCGATTGGGCCGGAAATTGGGAAAAACACTTACCTCTAGTGGAATTCTCATATAACAACTGCTATCATTCTAGTATCGGAATGTCTCCATATGAAGCTCTATATGGACGACCGTGTAGAACTCCGCTATGTTGGACCAAGATCGGAGAGCGAGAAGTCTTTGGACCCAAGATCGTTGATGAAACGACCATCAAACTGCAAATGATTCAAGCCAACATGAAGAAAGCTCAAGATCGGCAGAAGAAATTTACGGACCAAGCAAGGAGAGAGGTGAACTTTGAAGTCGTAGATTGGGTGTATTTGAGAGTCTCATCGCAAAGAAGAGGAGAACGGTTCGGAAAGGTTGGAAAGTTAGCAGATCGCTATATCGGACCTTACCAAGTAATTGGAAAGGTTGGAGAAGTGGCGAACAGATTTGATTTACCATCAGACATGCGGGTTCACCCAGTGTTCCATGTATCCATGTTGCGGAAATTCATCCGCGACCCAAGGGATGTGGAAACGGAGAAAATAGAGGAACTCCAGTCAAATCTCACCTACACCGAAGGACCCATTCGCATAGGAGAAAGATGTATCCGTAAACTCAAGAATCGAGAGATTCTGCAAGTCCCAAGTCTTTTGGGAAAGAAGAATCGTGTAATTGTCACATCGGAAGATGAATCGAAGTTTTGAAGAGGCATATACGGAGTTTTTTCATCAGTAAATAATAGAAAGGAGTTGTTTTAAACTGTAAAGAATTGGGGGACGAATTCTAATAAGGGGGAAGAATGTGATACCCCGATCTCGCAAACTTGATAAAAAATTATTATTAAATATAATGGTATTTTTATCATCAATAAAATTAATTATCTTGCTAAGAAATTCCTGTGGTTAATTTTGGAAATTCTTGAGAATTTTCATTAAAACCGGTTTTTCTGAGAAACCGATAAAAGTATTTGGCAAGATTTGATCCCTAGATTAATTTATGAATTTTGAGTCATTAATGGGTAACCAAAGATTAAAAATTCAAAATAAAATTAAAGATGCTTGGACTTGGTTGGGGCTGATTAGATATGGTAGATAAAGTAATTATGGAACTAATGAAAGTCCATTCATAAACTTGTGCCACGAAATTAAGCAAGAGGAAAACAAAAGAGGCCTTGTGAGATTGATTCAATGAATCTCCAAAGGTTTGTGGCCCAAACCCAAGAGGCTTCTGCATGGGCCTTACAGGTGTAAGAAGAAGGTTAAAAGAGTGTATTTTTGGCCAACATCTGGAGGGAGGTCTTAGCTTAAGATGAGGGAAGAGAAGAGACAAATGGAGGGTGGGGATTAACTCTCTTTGGTTATAAAAAGAACCCCTCCCCCTCCTATTTTCTTCACAACACGAAAACTCACAAGAGTAGAGAAGAGGAAGAGGAGAGAAAGAAGAGAGAAGGAAGAGAGGAAGAAGAAGAAGGAGGCGCAAAGGAGGAGGACAAGAAGAAGAGGAAGCCGAAAGAAGAAGAGAAGAAGGAGGAGCCGGAGAGGAGAGAGAGAGAGAGAGAGAGAGAGAGAGAGAGAGAGAGAGAGAGAGAGAGAGAGAGAGAGAGAGAGAGAGAGAGAGAGGAAGAGAGGGAGAAATTAGTGAAGAGTTGGGATGGTACCGGAGGAGCGGGGAAATATTTCCTAAGCAGAGACTTTCAACGTTCATCTCAAATACCGACATTCTTTCCGTCTTAAACGTCTATAGGGCGGTCCGGAGGTTCGAGTAGTAAGGCAATACAGGGTCAACCGCGACAAAGTGTTGGTGATTTGGGGTTAACTGGTTGAGTAATATGTTACTCCGCAGGTTCCCGACACTAAGTTACGAGCCGTTGAGATGATTATGATTATTGTCGGTTTGTTTAATAACTTGTCATGATATATGAGTATATATGGTTGTTTGATTGGCTAATGGTGATGGTATGTATCTTGTTGTTATGATGTAACATGCAGTGATTACGAACCAAGTATTTAACGAAAGATTAAAACACGGAAAAACTATGTGATAATAATATGACGTTCGGTTCACGAATGATTGATGTACGAAATGTTGTGCGAATGATGGTTACGTTTGTTGTGATGTGGTATGTTCAATGGTTTGCTTGATGTGTTAGTGACATGATGTTATAGTGGGCATATCGACTTCCCGACCCGATGGATCCTCGGGAGCATACCGTTCGGTTCACGTACCTTCGAGTCGTGTTATCGGCAGGTGTTAACCTACCGAGTGATGCTGGTAGGTGTGTGGTCCGGAGAATACGGGGTCATGTCCTAGGGCCGGACTGCATGGATGCTCAGGCTATCTAGGGGTAGCTCGAGTCGCCGCGTATTGATGGACGGAGAACGGTGTCTTACTCGTAGTACTTTTTGTCTTTGAGTAAGAGTCGAGGGAATCACTACTGTAAGCCAATATGGTAACGGGACGAGTATTCTGAGGGATTGACGATATTGTCAGGGCCCATAGCGTGCATATAGTCTAATTAATGTCTTCGTGCTTCGACTATCTATTAAAGCTTGTGTAACTTTCCGTCATTAATTGTGTGTGGGGATGGGTTGGGCGGACGGGAAGTTACTTTGTTAGTTGGGGAATCCCAACTCAATGGGTCGATAATAGATCGCTCAACCCTCTCTTTTGTTTTTTCAGATAACCCATAAGAATAACAGATCGCAGGTTAGGCCAGCCGGTGTAGTGTTGACGTCTCTTTCGTAACATTAAATTTCAAGTAATGTGATTATAAATAAAGAACATCCATGGACCTATTGTACTTCCGCATTTTAAAAGCAATGTTTTATAATCGTAAAAGCATTTTGATTATATTAGATTACTTCGGTCTAATATAACTACCAAATTTTGTTATGGTTTGCAAAGCCATAATTAAAATTTGGGAAACGTGTAATTGAATAACTCGGATCAGTTTAATGATGAAAGTTGTTAAGCCGAGCCGAATTAATCAAACATGGAAAAAATTGTGATGGCTCTGGTCCCGACTAAGGGAAACCAGTGTTCATGTTTTTGTCTGATTGTTGGTCATCGGTTGACTTGGGATTGGGAATATGATCTCAATGATAATCTAAATTCTCGGGAAAATTTGAAAAATCTCCCTTGTTACGCAGTCCCATTCACTTACTGGGATTATTGCCAAGCTTGGTACAATTCCTTTTTGGTCCAATCTCGAAAACACAAACACACGTGGTTGATCTTTTTCGACACCGCTTGGGACCTTTCCAAATCTCCTTATTGATTCATGCCGTGGTGGAACTATTTTGGTTCTATCCCAAAAAAAATTAAACCTAATATCCAAAAATCATTCCAAATCTTCAAAGAAAATTTCGTTCCATCCCAAAGAAAAGAAATTTCCTCCATTACATATTCCTTTCAAATTTTCATTTCCCTTGGGTCTTTTCATGGGCACTTGAATTTTCATCAGACACAATTCCTATTATCTGTAGAAAATTCAGAGTCAAATGGTGGGATAAATACAAAATTCCTTCAAATCTATATCCTTCAAATATCCTCACATGGATAAAATAAAAAAAAATTTAAAAAGCACATTATCAAACACTTAACCAAACACCGGAAACAACCTCTTTCTTGGCCCAAAAATCCAGAATGCTTTCAATGTTGGGAGGAGAAAAATCTGAAGAGAAATTAAGGCGACATCCTTACAGTTTCTACCATCGATATTAGATCAACTTTCTCACACTTTGGGGAGCGAATCAGAGTCAAACGTCCCGGAAATCGATGAAGAAATATTCGGCAACAGTGGAGCAGTATTTCTCTCCACAAAATATAAATCTCGACAAAACACATTGTTACGAATCTCGTGAGTGCGGTTACATAGTTACAAATCTCGACAAACGATCTCGTGTTACGATATCCGACAAAATCTTCCGTTGAATAATAAGTGCAATTTGTTGTAGCCATTATCATCAAAGTCCACCTTATCAAAGACATCTTGGAGCTTTGTGGAGACAGATTTTGTGAGTGATATTATCCATAGATGCCACTTGCTTATCTTTAAGTTTATTTTTATTTTGATTGTATTGTTATTTTAAAAACATGTATGATTTCACCCCTTGTAAACTCCTATATAAAGAAGTCTTAGTTTCACTTGTAAACAAGGTTTTCATTCTCTCATTTTCTTTTTTCTTATACACTCATTATCTCCCATATTCTCCCTTTTGTAATCCCAGCCATTGTTCGATCTCCTTTAAGTAAGTTTTAATAATAAGCTTTTTATCTTGTTTTCTTATTTAAGCACTTTCTTTTTTATTTTTACCGTTTAAGTGGCTGGTTTAACCGTTCAATTTACTTATATGCTTTAGTTTATGTTTATATTTATGTTTAAGTGGCTGGTTTAACCGCCCATATACACTATTTGTTTTAATTTCTGTTTATATATATGTTTAAATATTATCATCTTATATTAACTATGTTTAAATTTATTTTATACTTCTGTTTCCTTATGGTATATATATATATATATATATATATATATATATATATATATGTTTAGGTATTAGTAATTTATGTATATATAATTAATTTTTATATTTTGATTTATTGTATATGATTAAGAGTAAGGTTTAGAGTATATTATGGTCATGATATATATATATATATATATATATATATATGTTTAAAAGGTTGTGTTTAGGGTTATAAGTTAAGATTTGAAATAATAGGTTTTAGTTTTGGATATCACTGCAAGAAAACAATGCCAAAACCGACGGATTTTCTGATAGAAAATTTTCCGTCGGAAATTGAGCCAGATTCCGACAGCTTCCCGACGGTTTAGGAGTAGTCGGATATCCGTCGGTAAATTCCGACGGAAACACAATCTGTCGGAAATATTCCGACAGATTCCCGACAGGATGTATATTCTGTCGATAATCCGTCGGTAGGCCGTCGGTTAATAAAAACTTGGTAGAAGGGCGGTCTCGAACACGAGACCTTTGCACAGTTATACCTATTCCCGAACCACTGTGATACGCTGAGTTATTCGTTTATCTAATTCAAAATTAATAATATATTCTGTTATTGGTATATAATATTTAAAAAAACTATTTTATTTAAAAATTCATTGTTATTTTAAATAAAAATTACAATAAATTTTTTAATTGTTATTATTTTGTGTTTGGTTTCCGAACCAAATCCCGTCGTTCGTTTCCCTCCATTGGTTGACCATGATGTTCCACTTTCCCGCCGGAATCCAAGCCAGTCTTCCTTCACCCCGTTGCCACCGGAGCTTCATCCGCCGCATTTTTGTTTGGAAAACTTTCCTTGCGGCCCGGTGAAACTCCCGCCAAACAATAAAAAGATTATCCGGAGAGAATGTAAAAAATTCCTAAAATTAATAAAAAAATTGGGTTAAATAAAATTTCAAATTAAAATATAAGTATAAAAACATAAATATATAACTTACAAGAAAATCGATAAACCATGAAGTCTTCAGTGTAGATAGGACGTTGTAGTACGTTAGGTATCTTCCAGACCAGCGATTCTGGATGATGTCGCTGATCACGGAGGGAATGACTGCATTCAATCCAAACCAAACCCCCTGATGTGGTGGACGATTTGGGTCGAGGTTTGGCAATGCCTCCCGACCTGGTTCCGCGATCATTTGCAGAATCGTCGTGCGGGCTTCGGCCGAAAGAAAAATGTAATTCATTTTTGTTTTTTTTTGTTTTTTTGCTGATGCCAAAAAGGAAGAAACTCGGTGGATATATAAAGAAAAATTACCGACGGCCAAACCGTCGGAATCCGGATTTATTTTCGAAGGGACAATTACCGACTCGACGCCTCGGTAAGAGAAGAGAGTTAATTCTCTTTTTGACCGTTTACCAAATTTCCGACAGATTACCGACGGATAACATGCCGTCGGATTGCCGTCGGAATCCTTTCTGTCGGTATTCCGTCGGAAATTATGAATAAGACCGTTGGGCCGACATAACCGTTGTGTTGCACTGTTGGGCTGACATATTTTCCGAGGGAAAACCGACGGTAACGGCTAGTCCGTCGGTTTTCCGTCGGAAAATTTTCAATATAATCAATCATCTCTCCCTTCTTCTCTTCACCATTCTCTCTCACTCTCTCTCTCCCTCTCTCTCTCTCTCTCTCTCTCTCTCTCTCTCTCTCTCTCTCTGTTCTCTGACTTTCTTTTGAGATCAAAATGGCTTCTTCTAATTATTTTAGATCGTGGATGGACGGACCGATGGTAGATGAGATGACGGATTTAGTGTATAAACCATATGCACTCGGTATCGTGGAATTCATGACGATGGCTTGCAATCAACCTCATACGCAGAAAACCGGTAAGATGAAATGCCCATGTAGTCAATGTCGAAATGTTAGGAATCCTACAATTGGCGAAGTATGGCATCACCTTTACTCAGTTGGGTTTATGGCTGGTTATAAGATTTGGTATCTTCACGGGGAAACATTCGATGGCGCAAGTAGTAGTAGAGATCATTTTGGTAGTGCTAGTACGTGGGAACCTATTGGTAGTACTAGCAAACATCATAATATCGTTGATGAAGATGTTGGTGTAGCAACTGTTCAGATGGTTGATGATGCATTTAGAGAAAATATACAGGAAGTAGGTGAATATCAAATCCCTAGGGCAGAGGAGGAACCTAATATAGAATCTAGGAGATTTTTTGATATGTTAGATGCAGCGAAGCGTCCGCTTTATGCTAGTTGCAAAGACGGACATTCGCCATTATCATCTGCAACCAGACTAATGGGAATAAAGACGGACTATAATCTGGCGGAGCAATGTGTGGATGCTTTTTGCGAATACCTGAAAGATGTTCTTCCTGAAGATAATCTTGCGCCAGGTTCATACAACGAGGTTGAGAAACTGGTTAAAGGGCTTGGTTTACCATATCAGATGATAGATGTTTGCATCGACAATTGTATGATATATTGGCGAGAAGATGAATACCGTTTGGAATGTAAGTTCTGTAAGAAGCCGCGTTATGAGGATACAAGGGGAAGAGCTAAGGTTCCTTATAAGAGAATGTGGTATATGCCGCTAACCGATAGGCTGAGGCGCTTATACCAATCGGAGCGAACTGCAGGGGAAATGAGATGGCATGCTGAGCATAGAAGAGGACCAGAAATTGCGCATCCGTCTGAAGCTGAAGCGTGGCGACATTTTCAGAGTGTATATCCTGATTTTGCATACGAGCCACGTAATGTGTACCTCGGATTATGCACAGATGGTTTTAACCCGTTCGGAAGGCATGGGAGACCATATTCGTTGTGGCCAGTTATTTTAACTCCGTATAATCTACCGCCATCTATGTGTATGCGCCGAGAGTTTCTTTTCCTCTCTGTACTTGTTCCCGGTCCAGAGCATCCTAGGAGATCACTTGATGTTTTCTTGCAGCCATTGATACACGAGCTGCAAATGTTATGGCTGCCCGGTATTGTAGCATATGATGTCTCATGTAAGGAAAATTTTTTGATGAGGGCTGCATTAATGTGGACCATCAGCGACTTTCCAGCTTATGGTATGTTATTAGGATGGACTACGCATGGAAGGTTAGCATGACCGTATTGCCAGGAAAAGACCGATGCATTTCAGCTTAAGAACGGACGCAAAATGTCTTGGTTTGACTGTCATAGGAGATTTCTACCGCATGATCATCCATACCGGAAAAACACTAAACTTTTTACGAAGAAGAAGAAAGTGTTTGATGATCCTATTCTACAAGACAGTGGGTCATCTACTTTGGTTTTCTTAGAGGGTTTTGGTGCATTAAGAACTCGTGAATGTGGTGGTAATGGTCATGAGAATGTATATGGAGCTGGTGTAGTCCATAACTGGCACAAGCTGAGCATCTTCTGGGATTTACCGTATTGGAAGGACCAGCTACTAAGGCATAATCTTGATGTGATGCACATCGAGAAAAATTTCTTTGATAACATCATGAACACCGTTCTGAACGTCCAAGGAAAGACGAAAGATAATGTTAAGTCTAGGCTTGATTTGCCAGAAATTTGTCACCGGCCTGAACTTCATCTTCAAAAGAACGGTAAACCTCCAATTCCAGCGTACTGGGTAGATCAGAGATCAAAGGAAGAGTTCTTCTAGTGGATTACACGCCGCGTACGATTCCCTGACGGTTACGCATCAAATTTGCGTAATTGTGTTGACACAGAGGGGGACAAGTTCATTGGGATGAAGAGTCATGATTGTCATGTGGTGATGCAACGGCTACTGCCATTTGCGTTTGCTCATCTCCTCCCCAAAGATGTTCACAAAGTAATTGCCGCGGTAGGTTCCTTTTTCAGGGATATAAGCACGAGGTCCTTGACGGCTGATGGCATTCGAACTTTGGAGGATAACATTCCTAAAATCCTTTGCAATCTTGAGAAGATATTCCCACCGTCGTTTTTTGATGTTATGGAACATTTACCCATTAACCTACCCGGAGAAGCTCGACTAGGGGGTCCGGTACAATATCGGTGGATGTATCCCTTCGAACGCTATATGTTCCACCTTAAGAAAAAGGTTAAGAACCCAGCTAAAGTTGAGGGTTCAGTTGCTGTTCAGTACCACAACGAGGGAGCGGCGACATTTGCGGGTTATTATTTCCCTTCACAAGTACATACAAAGAGTCGGCGCCCGGCAAGAAACGATGATAGAGGTGAAAGACCATTTTATCCTTCAACGGTTCCCAGTATTTTTCAACAAGTTGGGCGGTTAAGCGGTAAAGAAAAAAAGCGACAATTAACGACCGAAGAACATGCCCACCTTCAAAAAATATTCTAAACAACTGCGAGGAAGTATTTGAGTATGAAAGGTATGTGTAGCTTACTTCGTCCACATCATTGCTTTTAAACTTCAGGATCACATGCATTTTTAACCCCTGGGTTGATTTTGATAGGTTATACATGGAGTCACTCCAACATCGGCATCCAGAGTTGAACGAGAATGACCGTGAAGAGTGGAAAGACACATACTTCTGTGCTTGGTTGCAGTTTTATGTGAGTTTTGCATTTTCATTTAACCTCAAAGACAACAGATTTGGTCATCTACAAAAAAATTTTACATGCTATTTTTTAGGTGGAAACAGAAGTCAAATGTGGGCGCAGACCGGCATATTGGTTAGTAGACATAGTCAACGGCCTCCACTACAACACAAAGTCTTATCCGCGATATTGCACGAGGGGATATGCCTTTAAAGTGTATAAAGAAGGGTCCTCTAGAACGACGGCCGAACATGGAGTCTCATCTACATCCGGCGAAGTTGTGTACTACGGTGTACTCAAAGAAATACTTGAAGTCAAATACATCGGAAAGCTAGGCATGAGATGCGTTGTTTTTTTGTTGCGATTGGTACAACCCTATTATCGGGAGAGGTGTATCAATATATGAGTTTGGTGTAACGTCTATACATTCGAATAGGAAGCTTCAAAAATTCGACCCCTTCATTATTGCATCTCAAGCAGACCAGGTAAATAAACACGAATGTTTTGGCCTAGTTCTATTTTTCCATCATCGATATAACGTGATTATATAGAGCATCGTATGCTAATTTATCCTAACTAATATAGGTTAGTTACATCCCCTATCCTCGAGTAACATACAAGAACGATCCATGGGTTACGGTTACCAAAATTTATCGCCGAGGAAGAGTACAAGGAGTAGAAGAACAAGAACCACTTCAAGCAAGGCAAAGTGAATACATAGCTCCGGTTGAAGAATCTCTAGAAGTGAATCTCGTCGTTGATTTTACTCATTTTGGGAACATTGTTCTCCACTCGGATTCCGAAGAAGAGAGGGGGGGAATTCGACGACGACACATATTCTATTTCAACGGACTACGATTCAGGAGATGATTCGGATTAATATTGTTGTAATAAGATTTTGTAAAATGGAACTAAAAATAATATTCTTACTTGTTGTATTTGTGTTGGTCATTGTTAATCTTTACTTTAATAATTATGGAAGTACTTATAAAACATTTATTTTTGTCTAGTAGTTAATATCTTCTCTATAATAATAAAACGTTACATTAAAACGCTAACTTGGCAGATAGCCGAATTGGTTCTAACTATCCTTGTGTCACTACCTGAGCGTGGGATCGAATCCACGCGGAGTAAAAATTTAGCCCATCTTTTAATTTCCGACGGATTTCCGATGGATCACCTATTTCCGTCATTAATCCGTCGGAAATTTCCGACAGAAAACCGACAGAACAATATTTAGGGTTTAGGGTTTCAGACCCTAAAACACCTAATTAATAGAGAGCTCTCCTCATAAGCCTTCAGCTTTTGTTGCAATACGAAAAACTAACATTATGCGTTATAACAAGAATACGAAATACATCGGACGATATAACTCCTTAACGTACAATGCCGTTTATAGAAAGATTCAACTCTTCGTATCACCGATTTAGATAATATCTACACATTATTGCATAATTCCGCTTTATTCTAAATGTGATGAATAGAACATCTAGTTTTAGTATAAGTGTTTAATAAGCTTCAAACCCTAACCCCCAAACAAACCCTAAACATAACCTATCGGAATTCCGTCGGAAATTTCCGACGGATTTCCGATGGAGATTATAAAATATGTCGGAAATCCGTCGGAAATCAGTCAAAGGCTGCAATTACGCAGGCCTGTTAAGCCCGAATCTTTCCTGCATGTTTCATTGCAACGTCTCTTCATGTATTAAATTAAATAATTTCCGATGGCAGCCGTCGGAAAACCCGTCGGAAAATTTTGCATAAATATGAGCTCATTGTTTCAATTTACTCCACACCCTACAACTTCACAAACACTTAAATGGATTTTGTTTATATGTCTCCTGAGAACCGCGATTCTTATCTGCAGGAAATCCGTAAGCGTGGTCGGGGACATCTTCCTGTTCTTAACCCCTCTGGAGAAAACCGTTCTCTTTGGTTTGGCTACCATGCAAACATTTTGGGCCTCATCAGTAGAATCATCGAGAATCATTGGTCGGGGAGCAACGTCGTGTATTACACAATCCCAGATGACCTTAAATCTGCATGGTTCAAACATTTTCTGGTAATTAATTATTTTTCTTATTGATTTTTGGTGAAGTCATTATTGATTTTTTATTATATAATTAACCATAACAGGATCACTACAATTTCACTCCTGAAAACCTCTTTAATGTCTGGCGGGAATTCCATAAGACCGCAAGACGTGTTTTCCAGACAAAAATGCGCCGTTTGAAGTCACTTGCGGAAAATGGCGGAGAAAAACCGGAGTGGATCCCTGCAAGGTCATGGAACCGTATGATCCGCAAGTGGAGGCAAACTGACACAGACAATTGGTTCGAGAACCAATTTCCAAATTATAATAACCGGACTATCTAAGTGTAACTCTTTAATTAAAACAATAATGCTTGTAACTGGAATGTACTGTGTTGTCTTTAATTATGAATTAATGAATGTTCGTTTTCAAAATAGTGAATGTCCTTATATTATTAACGCGGTATGAACATTACAATTAGTAACATCAGCACATTGGTTAAGGTACGACATAGACATAACAAAAGGCGCAGGTTCGAATCCTGCTAGCGCATTCTTTATAAACCGACGGATTTCCGACGGTAATTATGTATCCGTCGTAAATCCGTCGGAATGTAAATTTTTACAAATTTTTTCGTTTTTGCGCCCAACCGTTTTCATTTGACCGCCAAATAATTGGACCGACTAGGAACCGACGGATTTCCGACAGAACTTTAATTGCCGTCGGAAATCCGTCGGTTTTTAAATAGATAATATCGATTAAACTTCTTCTTCCTCATTTTCTCTGTGATTTCTCTCTCTCTCCACCGCGGATCTCCGACTTCTCTCTGCTTTTTCTCGACGATTCCGGCCACCGACTAGCAATCCCCACCGCCCAACGCTATATAATCATGTAAGTTCCCTTTCTAACCGATCAAAAACGGAAATTACATGATTTTTAGGTTGTTAGAAGTTTGGATTTATGATGCATGTGGTGATTAAGGCGTTTTAGATCTTAGATTATGGTTTGTGTACTTAGATTTGTAGAAGTATTGTGGTTTACAAGTTAAGATTTTTTTTTTTTTTTTTACAAATTTCATCCTAAATTTTATTTTTATGGTTTTCATAATTTTTAAATCTTGTTTTAAATTTTTTGAAAACGTTTTTATTTGTTGTAAGTTTTTTTTAAGTTATAAAACGTTTTTTAATTTTGTAGATTTGATCCAAATTATGAAAAATGTTTTTCAAATTTTATATATGTTAAGAATAGATTTTACAAATTTTTTAATTGAAGACTATAATTGTATAATTTAGAAACTTTATTCTGATTTTTAGGATAAGAATTGTGATTATGATTTTTTTTGGGTTTTTAAAAATATTGCGGATTTATAAACGTTTAATATATATTTTTTAACATTTTTAACAATATATAAGTATTCCTAATTAATTATGAAGACTTTTTAATTTCTTTAAAATGATATATTAGTTTTTAAAAAATTTTTTGAAGAAATGAAAACTTTATTTTGTGTATTGTAGGTCGTACGAGGAGTTCGAGGCTTTTTTGAGCCAGACCGATGGGTTGTTGCCGGGGAGTGATAGGTCGAATTTTAATCCCTATACTAAATTGCAAGTGCACAGCAATATCAATGTAGTATATAGGGTATCGAAATCCACAGAGACTCCGGTATTCAATAGCTCAAGAACAAGAATTTAACTAGGAAGAAAGTATGTAATTGAATTAAAAGCAATGCGAGAAAGTAAATCAGTAGCAGAGATTGATTGGTTGTGAAAGCAAGTTATTAAGAGCGCTAGGTCTAGGGCGTTCTCAGAAAATCAGACAAGCAGACAGTTCATTCAGCAAGGATCTAATTAAGCACAGTTCTAGAACTCAAAACACAGATATAGAATTAACCAAATTCCTTTGCGATAATTCTCTAAGTCTAAGTGCAGCAAACCAAACTTTCGTTTGCGAGAACTAACAGATTAAACTAGCAATAAGTCCAAGTTTGATATGTTCACAATTATCCTAAACCAAACTTTCGTTTGCGCAAAGTTTAATTTCCCAATTTAATTAGTTCAGATTCCTAAACCCCACTTCCGTGACGTATTTAGCAACCTAAGATCTAGATTCTAATTGATCATGTTAGAACTAGCTTTAAGCACAATTAAATTGAAGAACATATATAGTTTGAATCCTTAACTGAAATTGAACAAGTCTAGCAAGTCATGAAATCCTATGTGAGAAACCCTAAACCTAACAAGGAATCTACTCAGACATAGATAATGAGCCCCAAAACGTGTTTTAGGTTATAAATAGAGTTTTAATCCCTATACTAAACTGCAAGTGCACAGCAATATCAATGTAGTATATAGGGTATCGAAATCCACAGAGACTCCGGTATTCAATAGCTCAAGAACAAGAATTTAACTAGGAAGAAAGTATGTAATTGAATTAAAAGCAAAGCGAGAAAGTAAATCAGTAGCAGAGATTGATTGGTTGTGAAAGCAAGTTATTAAGAGCGCTAGGTCTAGGGCGTTCTCAGAAAATCAGACAAGCAGACAGTTCATTCAGCAAGGATCTAATTAAGCACAGTTCTAGAACTCAAAACACAGATATAGAATTAACCAAATTCCTTTGCGATAATTCTCTAAGTCTAAGTGCAGCAAACCAAACTTTCGTTTGCGAGAACTAACAGATTAAACTAGCAATAAGTCCAAGTTTGATATGTTCACAATTATCCTAAACCAAACTTTCGTTTGCGCAAAGTTTAATTGCCCAATTTAATTAGTTCAGATTCCTAAACCCCACTTCCGTGACGTATTTAGCAACCTAAGATCTAGATTCTAATTGATCAGGTTAGAACTAGCTTTAAGCACAATTAAATTGAAGAACAGATATAGTTTGAATCCTTAACTGAAATTGAACAAGTCTAGCAAGTCATGAAATCCTATGTGAGAAACCCTAAACCTAACAAGGAATCTACTCAGACATAGATAATGAGCCCCAAAACGTGTTTTAGGTTATAAATAGAGTTTTAATCCCTATACTAAACTGCAAGTGCACAGCAATATCAATGTAGTATATAGGGTATCGAAATCCACAGAGACTCCGGTATTCAATAGCTCAAGAACAAGAATTTAACTAGGAAGAAAGTATGTAATTGAATTAAAAGCAAAGCGAGAAAGTAAATCAGTAGCAGAGATTGATTGGTTGTGAAAGCAAGTTATTAAGAGCGCTAGGTCTAGGGCGTTCTCAGAAAATCAGACAAGCAGACAGTTCATTCAGCAAGGATCTAATTAAGCACAGTTCTAGAACTCAAAACACAGATATAGAATTAACCAAATTCCTTTGCGATAATTCTCTAAGTCTAAGTGCAGCAAACCAAACTTTCGTTTGCGAGAACTAACAGATTAAACTAGCAATAAGTCCAAGTTTGATATGTTCACAATTATCCTAAACCAAACTTTCGTTTGCGCAAAGTTTAATTGCCCAATTTAATTAGTTCAGATTCCTAAACCCCACTTCCGTGACGTATTTAGCAACCTAAGATCTAGATTCTAATTGATCAGGTTAGAACTAGCTTTAAGCACAATTAAATTGAAGAACAGATATAGTTTGAATCCTTAACTGAAATTGAACAAGTCTAGCAAGTCATGAAATCCTATGTGAGAAACCCTAAACCTAACAAGGAATCTACTCAGACATAGATAATGAAAACATGATCATATGATAAGTAAATTGCATAAAAGAATAAGAGTAAAAGGGGTTCGAAATCTTCTCCAAATACAGATGATGTAATAGGTTCAGATCAGCCCCAAAAGCTCTAAAAATCCTCTGCTCTTAATTATGAATGCGTAATGTAAAAAGTATAAAGCGTCTCTAATTAAAACACTAAAAACTCTAATATATAGGTATAATCTCGGCCAGGGGCTTCTTTGTAAATATCAGGAACTTCTGGATCAAAGTGCAATATCTTGATTCTTCTAAACCGCCGAGTTTTGGCCCATCTCGCTGGTGCATCGATCGATGCTTTGAGTGCAACGATCGACACCTTCCTCTGTTTCGGACAGTGAACTCTATCTCTCGGCCAATCACTCCAAAAATCTCCAAAATGCTCCATTATCTTCAATTCAGCTCCCAACCTTATTTACCTGTAAAAGACTCTAAAAGAACACAAAAGACACTAAAAACACACTTATATCATGGCCTAAAACTAGTAAAAACCATGATATATCAGGGAGCACTTCTCAGACTCATGTGGCGACCACTTCGCATCCTCCACCTCAGACTGCTCCGACGAGATTGCCACCGCAACGCCACGCTCGGTCGACACAGCTTAGACCGACGCAGTCCGGGCCACAGCAGTCAACCCATGCTGGCAGCGACTCGATGTCCAACGTCCCAGCAACCCCGGACGACGATGCGCCAGCGACGATTGCACCGGAGATAGAGTTGGTGCTGGAACAGCCAGGGCGGGAGACGCTGAAACGGCTCCATCCAGATCCGTTTAACAACCCGGGGACGACTTGGTGAGTAGTTTTTAACTTTAACAATTAATTTTTATTCTTTTTAAAATTATGTAAACCGTTTGCATAATTGACCAATTTTTTATGAACTTTTACAGGTTCAATATCACGTCCTCCAAGATCACCAAGTCTATTTTAGCAATGATGTGTAGCATGCTCCGTCATCCGTACCCGACGTACGCGAAAATGCCAAAGTCTGACCAGCATAACTGGTTCCGGGCTTTTGCGGTACGTAACTTATATTCAGTTTTTATCAACCTTTTATTTTGTTTATCCATGTTAACGTTAATCTTGTTTTTTTTTAAAGCAAGAATACACTTGGGACAAGAACCTTACGTCCCAAGTGGAGAAGGCTTTCCACAAGAAGGCACGGTCCCATTACACTCACGTCATCAACGAGTGGAAGCAGAAGCGGATCGCAAAGGAAGACGTGAAGGGAGTCAACCCATCGCTGATTGAAGGGTTCAACCGCCACTGGATCAACCCCACTACTGCAGCAGATTCGGCGATGCATTCCCAGAACCGCAAGAGCGAGAGGGACGGTTTGGGAATTGCGACTCATAACGCGGGAGCTAAGAGCACCGCACAACGAAAAATTGAATTTGTAAGTATTGCTTTATTCAATAGTTTTCCTTATTGGATTTGACTAACCGTTATTGTAATGTGCAGAAAGAAAAAACGGGGAGGGATCCAAATTTTCTTGAACTTACCCAGGAGGTCCACACGAACAAGTTCACCGGTCAGATCCAGGATCCGTTCGCTCGGAGAATCGTCAAATCAGCAAAGAGGCGGGTTGACGAGGTGCAGACTCAATTATCCGAGGAGGTCGGTTCGACGGAGGAGGTAGTACCGTCACAAAGGATCAACGAGATATTTCTTGAGGTAAGTTCGTTTGTTTACTCAAAATTTACATAGATGTTTTGTTTATTTTAAATTGTTTCACTAAGATTTGTTAATATACTTTGCAGGAAACGCAACGCAGGAAGGGCCGTGTTTTCGGTTTGGGAAACATGGGGGAAGCCTCCACTCCGCATTCACGCTTCCGACCTGAGAGCGACGTGTTCGCCAAGGCTCTGCGCGAGAAGGATGCTGAAATTGCAGCTCTTAAGGACACCTTTGAAGCTCGGATACGAGAGGAAAGGGCCGAGAATGAAAGAAAGATGGCGGAGATGCAAGAACGGATCATGCACTACATCCAGTTTGGCGGACCTCCTCCAGGACAAGGATTGGGCGGGACTGAGCGTGCAGCGTGACCAGGGGCGGGAACGGGAACGGGAGCTTCAGCTACGGGTTCTGTTCAGGGGTTGGGAACGGGATTCGGACCCGGAAACGGTCCGGATCCCAATGTTATGTAATTTTTAAAACACTTTTATTTTATAAATTCAATACAAAATTTTTATAATATTTTCGTATATAAATTTTTTATAAAAATAATTGATTATAAAATAATATATTAAATATAATTTAAAAAAATAATTATTTCATATCCGTCGGAAAAACCGTTGGAAACTATCCGTCGGTAAACCGTCGGTCCCACTGTCGGAATACTCTCGGAAATCAACCGTCGGTTTACCGTCGGTTAAGATCCGTCTGTTTACCGTCGGTTGCTAGCCGTCGGTAAACCGTCGATAAACAACCGTCGGTAAAACGTCGATGAACAACCGTCGGTAAACCGTCGTTAAATTATCATCGGTTTGACGTCGGTTTTCTTCTATCGGTATATTGTCGGTTAGCCGTCGGTTTTTGTGTTCTCGGTAAGCCGTCGATATTCTGTCGGAAAATTGCCTGTCGGAAAATATTGACGGATTTTCGACAGATTGTTTTTTACGACGCCCTGGAACCGACGGATTTGTCCTATCGGAATACCATCAGAAAACGCCTTTTCCGACAGTATACCGACGGTTATGTTCGTCGGTTCCCGGCTGTTTTCTTGCAGTGTATGTTATAGTAATTAGAATTTTATTAATTAGAAATTTGTTTATATTTTAGAATTTTATGGTTTGTTTAGGGTTTAGAGGTAAAGATTTATGGTTTGAGTTTTAGATTTAAGGTTTGAAGTTTAAAGTACTATAGTTTCATTAATATTTTAATTTTATAGTTTTTAAATAGTTTAAATTTTAGAGTTAATTTATAATTTAGGGTTTGGGTAATAGGGTTTGAAAGGTTATGGTTAAGGTTTTAAGAATGCTTCAAAATTATAGATTTTTAAAATAAGAATATATTAGTGTTGAATCTTAGTTTTCTAGAAATAATTAGAGTTTTAGTGATTTGATTTTTGTTTGAACTTTAAAGTTTTAGGTTTAGAGTTTAAATTTGAATTTATAATTGTAAGAGATAAAATGTTTAGTTAACTTTAGTTATGTTATAGTAATTGAAGTTTTAGTAATTAGATTATGATTTATATTTTAGGTTTAGGGTTTTGAATAGCCACGGATAGTCGTGGCTAAGTCCTTCCACGAAACATTTCGTGGCTATTCGTGGAAATATAGCCACGAATAGCCACAAAGTGTATTTTGTGGTTATTTTTCCACGGATAGCCACAAAATTATTTTGTGACTAATTTTCCATGAAAAGTTTTTGTGACTATTCGCGGCTAGCTCCTTCCGCAAAATATTTTATGGCTATTCGTGGAAAATATAGCCACGAATAGCCACAAAGTGTATTTCGTGGTTATTTTTCCACAGATAGCCACGAAATTCGATTTTCTAGTTTCGTGGTTATTTCATGGCTATTCGTGGCTGGTATTTCATAGCCACGAAAATTTTGCAGCTAGTTCGTGGCAATTTACAGTTTTTCTTTTAGTGATAAAAGGTAGAAATATATAGCGAATTAATGAGATGAAAGATGAAATAGGAAAACGATATGGCATAAACAATATATGTTATGATGCTATCATTTATAATACCATTTGCATTTTGTGAGTATGATGAGATAATGGGATTTCAAATTTCTAGAGACATGAACTGTATTATCTCTATATTCTGAATTCTTATGATGATGATCTCAATATCTCTAGAGAAATATAGAATTATAAGGAATTACAGGGTTCAACTGATGGATTATAGTTTACCTATTTTTTATTTGTCGGTATTAAGGAATATATCCAACATCGAACGTTATAGATAATGTTCACAACAAAAGTTTGTTACTTATAGCATCGTGATTTGAGTTCAAGAACATTGTGAAATTGAATACTATTAACTAATCGATAATGTATTCCTGATTTCTTGAGAATTTATATGTGTCTGATTATCTTCCCATTTGATTTACATCTCGGTTACTGGTTACTGCTTGTTTACTTTTTTCATTCCAACTATTCTGCTTAGCTTGATTCGAATCTATAAATCTATTGCGTGTTCACAAAGGTTCTTTGTTCTATACCCTTTAATTTATACTACTATTGCATTTGCTATGCAATTGCAGTTTGATCTTAGGGATAAAACTTTGATCTATCAACTAACAAATTGATACTATTGTTGGAAAAGGTTTCAAGTTGAAGAGATTAATGGTATTTCAACTTTCTCTCAAACCATAGAAGAGACTTGATCAAAAACACAAGTCTATTTATATCTCTCCACTAATGCCTAAAGAAAAATCACAATTGTTACGTGCCTTGTTCCCCAAACCAATAACATACCATGGTCTGAGGTGTTTTCTTTTTTTCCTACGTAAGTAACAAATTTTGTAACCAACCAACAACATTTCCCCATTCTCCATATCCCAAACCTACGAAGAGAAAAATATTTAAATGTATGATATCTTCATAATTATTATTTTGAATAGTTTTCAATGTGGCTTTATAAAATCAAACCATGTAGCTCCAGCCTAATGAGCACAACATAAAAAAACTAGTCTCAACCAGCAATATGCTCGAAAAACTACATATATAAAATCAAGTGAGAAAAACTCTCACAATACCAATCACTTTGAGCCATGGAAGCAACCACATGAGAAGGTCCTCAAGACCAAGAATCATCAGCGTCCGTAACGTACTTAAACCTTCAAGGTGATTGGTTAGAGAAAACCAGAGGAAATTTGGTGGTTGCGGCTACGGTTATAGCCACTATGAGCTTCCAAATAATGGCCAATCCCCCCGGTGGTGTTTGGCAGAGTGATAATTGTTCATCTAAAGATGAAACGGACTATAAAAGAATAACTGGAACATCCATATTGGAGCACGATCTTTTCAAGCGTGGGTACTATGTCGGGATGGTCATTAGCAGTGTCATGTCGTTTTCCGCCTTGATGAGTCTCATTCTCCTCGTCATTAGCGGATTTTGACTTAGGTACTACTTATTGTGGATATAACTTATATGTTCGTGTAGGCTTTAAAACATTTTAATGATCTGATGTTACAATTGTACTCACAGGAACCGGTTGATAATGGGCATCATGGTATTTTATATGATGGTGGCAGTCCTTTGCATATCAATAGCGTTCTACTTTGCAGTGGCCTTGATTCATTACGACGATAAGTAATTCAAGCTATACAAAATCTATATTTGGTATTTTGGTTGGTCGTACCTGCTTTAGTGTTTTTAGTCCATATTGTTCGATTTTTATGGTGGTGTATATGTTGGTGTTTACAGAGCCGTGTTTAACCTTAAAGAATATGTCTTCTTATGTACTCAAAATTTTACTTTTATTTAAATAAATGAGAATCTTATATCTAGCAGTGTTCCCTCATAATATATGCATGTTTTGTTTTGCTTTTGGATAAGACTGAGAATAATTAATTATTCATGTTGTTTGTATGTATCATATGATTGACAGTCTCATAAACCTGTAACCCAACGTTGAAACAAGTTAATATGACCCTTTATATATATAAGAGAGAGAATATTACACACATGGTTCTAGTTAACTTCAGTGCATATAAATGATCAACTACCAAAATCAAACTAACGGATACCTTTTCATAATATGTTTTTTTTCTTTCAAAAAGACATTTATAGATTATAAAAGTTGGGTTTCAATCCCTTCTTAGATTGACATGTGTTTTAGACTAAATTGTAGATTGGAAATTAAATAATTATCCTTATTTAGCTACAAAACAATATTGGTGATGGTTAATCATTTCTTTTGTCTCTTGGGACATTTACCCCTACCTCTTGATTTTGTTTTATTTTTCTTAATTACCATGTCATAAGTCTTTAATATCTTGACATTGATGTGTAGTGAACAACTTATGTTTAAACTTTTAATCTAATATTTTATTACGAACAGTCAAACAAATCAACAAAAAACGTTTCTTGTAAACCTCTAACCGTATTTTATTTTGTTGGTAGACACAAATAACGTATGACGGATCAAAAGACTGTTTGTTGGTAGCATACACTCCCAACAATGAACACAAAATGTATTTAACACTTCTAGGAATACTATATAATTCTTGCACCACTAAACAATGATCAATGAGCCACGTCATATGCCTTCTATACTCACATCCTTATATTGCAATCCCCAAATATGCTTCTATATCAAAACCAGATCCCCCACGATACCTTGCATTCACTAGCTTTAGAGCTTTACGCATATTGTGAGTTCTACGTAACCAATCCCCCTGAATCCTGAATTTTCTCAAACTATATCTCACATGGATTTGATATACTTGCGTTTTCATGTATTTATAAATGCACTTTAGCTCATATTCATGTTCTTCTTGCCATCTTTTCTTATTCTCTTTTGACTATTTGATTGCATTTTGAGTCTAGGAACATTTAGGATTATGATCTAGCATAATAGGTTGTATTGGAGATTTATTTTCAGTTTTGTAGGTCCTATGGAGTGGAAATGAGCTATGCATTAGAAGTAAACAAGAAAGATCAGAGATTCCATCGGGTGAGGCCATCGGTCTAGCTCACCCGATGGAACAACTAAAGAACTGGACGAAGGGGAGCCATCGGGATGATCCATCGGCCTATGCCAACCTATGGATCCACAACCACCAAGGACCATCAAGCCACAAAGAATCCATCGGGTGAGCCCATCGGTGTAACTCACCCGATGGAAATGCAGTTTTCGAATCCCCGTTTTGGCAGTGAATCCATCGAGCATCCCCATCGGCCTGATGCACCCGATGGATTCCTCTGCGTACCACTTTTAGCCCATTTGAACCGGGTCAATACCCGATTTGTCCCAGGTTGACCCGGTTCGTGTCTCTTTACTATTTAAAGCCCAAAACCTGATTTTAGTTGTCTCCTTAAGCTTGTTTTTATTTCAAACCTTTTGTAAGAACAAGTTTGATCTTTTGGTGAATCTAATTTTTCTCTTGTTGATTTCTTCATCTTCTTCTTTTAATCCTTCTCTAATCTTCATGTTTAACACTATCTTCATGGGTTTTGTTGGACTTGGAATGATTAGTGAGTAGTCTTCTTAAGGCTTGATGGGTTAGGCAGATTAGGGTGATCTAAGGTGATTTAAGGATGCTTAGGGCTTGATAGTATATGATCCTACCTATTTAGATGTTTCTAATGCTAGGTTGACCATGATCAAGTTAGTCTAGATCATTTGGCTTTTATTGCACACCATGTGTTCGTTGAAATGCTAGATAGGATCTTTATGGGAATTTGCATGTTCTAACTCATGAAAGTGAATGTTTAGAATGCATTTTAGCTTATGAGAACTTGAGTTCAATGCTTGCCTTGTTTTTACTCACAAATGAGAATTTGGTCTTGATTAAGAATTTGGCAAAGTGATTAGCACTAAAAGATTAGGTTAATCAATTCAATGATGTTCTTGCTTAGGATTAGCTTCTTTGTTGATTTATTTAGCATCCTTAATAGCTTGAGATCGCCCAACTCTTTGATCTTGACCCATTTAGTCTTGCTTTTATCTTTGATATCTTGAATTTGATAATTGTTTACTTGATTTTCCTTTTAATCTTTGTTTCTTGTTTATTGCATTTAGATCATTAGGTTCGCAACTAAATTGATTTATGCTTGACTTTCTTGGTTTAGTGCATTCGAATTGACTCAATCCCATCCCGAATGGATTGATACTTCATTGCTACACGATAAGCGTGAGGAATTGATACATCCAAGGGATTCTAAAATCCTATTATCAGGATTCAATGCACAACCAATTAAAGCAATCCGAGATGAACAAATGTTTGTTTCTAGTTGGTACCAACAAAAAGCTTCTTAAACTCTAACAAGTTTTGTACCTTCAGATACCCACTATGTCGAGAGGCGGTTTTGGTGAAGGACAATAGGTGCGACCATTCCGAATTTAAATTTGTATTTTTTCATATCATAATAATAAAGAGTTCTAAATTATATATAGATTTTTATTAAATAATCAAAGTATTTAAAAAAAAAAATAGAATGAAGAGAGCCAAAAAAGATTACATGTGTAATTTTGTTTTCATTACGAATTTACAAATACTATCTCATAAAATTCTAAACGAAAAAAGTTTAATTAAAATTAAAAAAATAAAATTGAAACCCATAAAAATGTTGAGCTGGCCCTGCCAATAACAACCAGCAGCATATGCTTTTCGGAAATTTGACATCCTTCTATGCTTATTGGCTAACAATAGTTTTCGGAACAAAAGTCTCATTTGGCCAATGTCTAATTAATTCATGGTTTCTTTAGTTTTAGCTAATAGCAAAAAGAAATTTTAGTAAATATAGTAAAAACGTCTTCCACAAATACATTTATAAATACTACATAAAGATGTCCTTATTACTCCAATAATAGAGTTAGATCCTGAAAAAAATGAATTATCTCATAATTTTTATATTTGTATCTACTCTATTTTTTGGGAAAATAGGAGCTTGTAAAAAAAATCAGATAGAAATTTATAACCAACTTGCCCCTGGTGATGTTCTCGAGGTTCATTGTTTGTCCCGTGGCGATGATCGAGGTTGGAAAAGATTAAATGTCAATGATTCTCCAATTACCATCAGGTTCAGCGATACTTTTCCCACAACTACAATTTGGACATGTGTTTTGAAACACAAAACTTTTTACTACAACGTCCAAGTATATCGTCAAGCTATGTTCAATATACGATGTGGTCAATTACGTAGGTGGGCTGCCAGAAAAGATGGAATATACTTTACAAAGAATTGGGACAAACCATTTGGACACGTATTACAGTGGAAAAAGATATAGTGCACCTTTTATTTATAAACTAAATAATGTTTATGTGATTATGCTTTTGGAATATACTTACCTGTTGTTTTCAAATATGTGTTTAATTTTGTATATTATATCAATGTATTAAATCATAACATCATTTTTCTATATATAATAATACTTTTGTTCTTAAGAGAAAAATCTACATCTATTTGATTTCTATTACAAGAAGTTATTTCTTAGTTTATTCATATCAATGTTTTCGTATAACATCATTCAATAATTTATTTAACAAGAAAAAAAATGTTAAAGCCATACACTACAAGAAAACTACTTCGTAGCTACAAATTTTTTTCGTGTCTATGAGCCAAAATTCGTGGCTATAATGACTATAGCCATGAATAGCCATAAAATTATTTTGTAGCTATGGGCTCATGAATATCGCAGATTCGTGACAATTCGTGGCAACGCTTCCACGAACTAGCCACGAATAGCCACTATTTTATTTCGTGGCTATATTTCAACATGGCTCTGATACCATAAGGAAAACACCCATTAACATGATATCAGAGCCATGTTGATGCATGAATTGAATATTGAAACTCTAGACTTTATATAAAAAACAATCACCAGTCTCAACTTATTAATCATTAATAATCTTTTTAAATTTTCCGAACCGTAAGTTTAGGCATCTAATCTCTGTTTTTTAGAGATCTTATTTTGTCTCCATTTTGATCTCATAGGTTTCAATCTTGGTCCTCCTGAGTGTTTTTGCCAGTCTAAACAAGGTCGTAAGTCCCTTAGGTGTTGGGTAACTAAAACCTAAGTCTAGACAATATTGTAAGGGGTCCTAGATACTTACCTTAAAAATCTAAATGGAATCATATTTTAGATCATCTTCAAATAGATCCCAAAACGTCTATTCTTCCAAATCGTACAAAAGGTCTATTAAAGATTCTAAAAGAGTCATCACTAGTCATGAAACAACCATTGATGATTTTCAAGGATCAAATACTTGGGAAATTCCAAAAGTCCATAAAGATCAAATTTATCAAATTTCAAAAATGAATTTCTTAAGAACAAATTTTTCGATTAAAACCGAAGAACGAGGTATTCAAATTACAAAACCTTTTGAAACATTACATTCCGAAAGTACTTTACAAAGGCATAGAAAAAAGAATTTTAAATATATTCATATTGGTTTAATACAAGTTGGTATTAAACCACTTTCAAAAGAAGGGTTAAATACTTCAATATTAGCAATTTTAAGAGATACACGATTTAAAATCTTTGAAGATTCTTTGCTAAGCTCTGTAGAATCCAGTTTGTGTGCTGGACCAATTTCTTTTGATTGTTATCCAAACTTTACTATCTCTTTAAATGACAAAAATGTTTTAAAATCTCTAGTTTTACAAGTTAAAACACATAATTATGAAATGATCGAAGGATCAATTCCAATTGCTTTAATATTTAGAGTTCATTACAAAGCAATGACAAGTGCTTTTTCTTCAAAAGTAAAAATTTCAAGTAAAAAAAGGAGAAACTCTATTGCTTCAAACTGATCTCTCGAGATCAATTTCCGTTATCCTGAGATCTATCCAATGGAAAGATATAACTCTTCCTGATGAATGGGTCCTCGAGGGAGCTGCCAATCCAAAACCACCAAAACCTCAAGAACCATTAGAACCAAATACACGTTTAAAAAACATTGAATAATTTCATGACGGAAAGGTAAAACTTTCTTTTATTAGAAATAACCAAGAATGTATAGATGAATATTTATGTGAATCTTGTTCCATTCGTGAAACTATTGATTTAGGAAGAGTATCTCCAACTTGCACAAGATTTTTCTAGAGAAGATAAATTCTCAAAATTCCAACCTCGACTTCAACGTCTGATATTCCAAATTCTGTTTTAAGAAATGTTGATTTTCGAACACAAATTCCAAAACATGTATACTCAGCGGAAAATAGTTTTTACAAAGTGATTTTACAACAAAATCTGAGCCGACAAGTCCAACTTTTTCAGACATTACATATAATATGCTAAATGAGTTAAATGTCTTAGGGAAAGATTTTTACATTGATAAAAAAATTTTAAGAGAAGCTTTTTACTCTAAAAATAATAGTCCCAAAAGACTTTGGTTTTTTAAAAACTTTTTGAAAAATAGAACTCATATTCAAGAAGAGTTTTACCATTATCTTCAAAAACATAAAGTACAAATCCTATTTTTCAACTGGTTTGAAGATTATGCATCCGAAAATAAATCTATTATCCATTTTTTAAAACATCAAACCCTTTACAAATCGTAACAAAACCCCTGAATGGAAAACACTTGCTAATGGTAAAATTATTCGCTCAAACCATCCTCCTCTCCAAGGAATAAGGCTCGAATGGTTAGGCACACCAATTGAAGCCATTCCTTTCAAAAGCCCCCAAGAAGATGATAAGACTAATGTCAAAAATATCATCGCCCAAAATAAATTTTCAAATACAAATCTAGCAACGATCATCAAACAACTTGATAGAATTGAGAAATCAATTCTAAATCAAACAACTATTCCAACAAAATCTTCTTCTGAAAAGAAAAGCAAAAGTCCCATGTTCAAACCTTTCCAAATTTCCAATTCCAGTGTCAAAACTTATCATGACACAAATTTAGAATTCATTTGTGCTCTTCAAAGTCAATTAAGCAAAGTTGAAATAGGAGAAACTAGTGTACCACATAATTCTGATATCCCTGATACTCCGACTTCTAAAATGGGAATAAATACCCTAGATCATGATTCAAATATTAGTGAAAACTCTAAACAATTTCAAGCTTCTGTCTCAAAGATAAATCGCCTTGATTGGCATAACCATCAAGAACGTCAATTAGTCTATGCTCATGATTTAGGACAAATCCAGCCAATAGAGCAATCCAGGTTCAATTCCTCCTCAGTATATGACTGGAATATTGATGGTATATCTGAGTATAACATCTTAAGTTTCCTCCAAAAAATGACCATGGCCGTAAATGCCTACAAAACTCAAATCGGAAATGTGGATAAGACCGTAGTTGAACTCCTTATAGCTGGTTTTTCGGGACAGCTTAAAGGAGGTGGGATAATTATCTAACCAATCAGCAAGGCACCTAAATTCTAGATGCGGTTAAAATGGATGAAGATAACATACCAATTTTAGATAATCTTGGAAACCTTCAACAAGATGTTGTCGCTACATTAGTCATAGCCATAACTTTACACTTTATAGGAGATCCTTCAGTACTTAGAGATAAGAATGCTGAACTTTTTTCAAATCTTGAATGCAAAAAATTAAGTGATTTTCAATGGTACAAAAACACATTCCTTACTAGGGTTTTACTCCAACAAGATTCAAACCAACCCTTTTGGAAAGAAAAATTTCTAGCAGGACTTCCTACTCTTCTAGGAGATAAAGTCAGAAACAAAACTTGAGATTCCATGGGAACACAAATTATATATTACGATGATTTCACATATGGAGAGTTGATCAGTATTGTTCAACAAGAAGGTTTTAAGATCTGTCAAGATCTGAAACTTAAGAAACATCTTAAATGGGAACTCAAAAGGACAAAAATTGAATTAGGTTCCTTTCGGAAACAATTGGAAATAGACCCCAATAGAGATAGCAAAACTTGTGTAGGAGATTGTAGCAAAACCTACTGCTCCATAAATAAGCCTAGAAAACACCCTAAAAACTATAGAAACCATAAAACTCGAGAAATTTCATTGAAAAACCTCGCAACAAATTTCCTCCAAAAGAAAATCTACCAAAAAAACCTTTCTATAAAAATCTTACATGCTTCAAATGTAAAAAGAAAGACCACACTTCTAAATTCTGTCGTTTTAATAGAAAAATCCAAGAACTCGACTTTGTATAATAACTTTCAAGTAAAATATCAAATCTTTTACTAGACCATTCTTCATCATCTTATGATTCTGATTCATCAATTTCTTCTGAAGATGCCATGCAATTTGATGAACTAAATAGTTCATCATCAAGATCGAAATCTGATAGAAATAATATCCATGTCCTTCCAAAAGATCAAGAACTTCAGCTTGAAATCCTAAATTACATATCAGATCCAAGCCTAAAACAAAAATTTCTAGAAACAATTCTTCTTTCTTTAAACAAAACCTCAGAAAATTCTTCAAAATCTCATAATCATAATTCTTCCAAATCCTCTTATGATCTAACTACCATTCTTAACAAAAGAAAGAAAGATAATTCCAAAACATCAATACAAGATCTTAGGATTGAAATTAAAGAGGTAAAAAACGATCTTAAAATCCTCAAAGAAAAGCAGAAACGTGATTCTGAATATTTTCACTCGGTTCTATCTTCTATCAAAGGACATCATGATTCTAGTTCTGATGAACAAGAAAATGATTGCATAGATAATACAGAAGAAGATCTAAATGAACAGATACAATCTATAGACATGACCCCTAATGATTTCCTATGTGTCTTTAGAGAAATTACCTCGCGAAAATATAAGATACGAGTCACAATTGTTTTTTTTTTCCTGAAAATTACAAAATTGATACAATTGCTCTATTTGATACGGGTGCTGATCTTAATTGCATCAAGCATGGGCTTGTACCGAAATGCTTTCATTGAGAAACCCGAGAAAAATTATCTGCTGCAAACAATTCCAAACTTCTTATAACATCTAAAGCAGAAGCTTCGATTTTGATAATTTCCTAATCAGAACTGCATTTGTCCTCACAGATGATATATATCAAAACGTTATTTTAGGTACTCCATTTATAAGTCTAACTACACCATACAAAGTGATGGATGATTCTATTTGTTTTTAAAAACCAAAATAAAAATTATCTTTTAATTTTCTTGAAACACCAAAGAGGCGAAGCCTGAATTTAATAAAAGCTTGTTCAATACAAGAAAATTTTATAAACTCTTTGATTCAAAGCAAAACATTTCATTCAGTAAACTTAAAATCAGAAGTTTTAATTCAGAAAACCATAAAATCTCCAAATTCGAAAGAAATACAAGAGAAACTTTTTAATATAAATAAAAATTTTGAAAAAGAAATTTGTTCGGATTTACCAACTGCTTTTTGGAATCGAAAATAACATATAGTTGACTTACCTTATGATAAAAATTTTATTGAAAAAGAAATTCCAACAAAGGCCAAACCAATTCAAATGAATTATGAATTAGAAAAACATTGTAGAAAAGAGATTTCTGATCTTCTTGATAAATGATTAATTTCAAAATCAAGATCCCCTTGGTTTTGTGCTGCTTCTTATGTAAATAAAAATTCTGAAATCGAAAGGGGCACTCCTAGGTTGGTAATTAATTACAAATCCTTAAACACTGCATTAAAATGGATTAGATATTCAATACCAAATAAAAATAATTTGCTTCAAAAGCTTTACTCGGCTCACATATTTTCAAAATTTGATTTAAAATCAGGATTTTGGCGAATTCAAATATCCAAAGCCGGTCGTTATAAAACTGCGTTTACAATACCTTTGGTCAATATCAATGGAACGTAATGCCTTTCGGTTTGAAAAATACGCCTTCAGAATTTCAAAGAATCATGAATGACATATTTCTGAATATTCAAAATTTTGCATTTTCTATATTGATGATATACTGATATTTTCACACTCTATTGATGAACATTTTAAAAATTTAAAGACATTTTACTTTGTAGCAAGAAAAAATGGTCTTGTTGTTTCCAAAACAAAATGTCTTTATTTCAAACTAAGATCAGATTTCTAGGACATTACATATCGCAAGGTATGATAACTCCTATAGAAAGATCTTTGGAGTTTGCAAATAAATTTCCAGAAAAATCTTAGAAAAAAACCCAATTACAAAGGTTCCTTGGAAGTCTCAATTATGTGCTAGATTTTTGTCCAAATATAAATAGTATAGCTAAACCATTGCATAATTGTCTTAAGAAAAATCCTACTCCGTGGACTAAAGAACATACTGCATTAGTTCAAAAAATTAAAAAACAGGTCCTAGAAATCCCATGTTTGCACATAGCAGATCCAGTTTTAGATAAAATCGTAGAAACACATGCGTCAGATGTTGGATATGGGGGTATCCTTAAACAAAAGAATTTAGATGGTCGTGAGAGCATTGTACAATTTACGTCATTACATTGGAATGATACCTAAAAGAATTATTCTACTATTAAGAGGAAATTTTAAGTATTGTATTATGTATTCAAAAATTTCAAAGTGATCTCTTAAATAAAAAGTTTTCGTTTACGAATTGATTGCTTCTTCAAAACAGATTTTTGCGCTATGGCAAATAATTTTACAAAATATGTGAAAAATCTTGCTTCAAAACAGATTTTTGCGCTATGGCAAATAATTTTAAGTATTTTTTATTTTGAGATTGAATTTATTAAAGGAGATTCAAACTTTGTCCCAGACTTCTTGACACGAGAATTTCTTCAAAACAGGTACAATGCCTCCGAAGAAGATTGATAAAGGAAAAGGCATAACCCTGGAAACAATCTCAGAAAAACCCGAACCTATAAATATAATCCCACAAACAGAACCATGGATCTCAGTCACAAAAAAGAGTGTCATAAAAAAGAAGATATACCAAAACCTTCTCAATCTCCAGAGCAAATTATGGATCAAATCTTGCAATTTCAGAAAGCTTTCGAGCGAAGTATGTCTAAACAAGAGATGGAGGAATCTTCTAAGAAAATCCCTTCTGAAGCTATTTCAAAATTTAACGAGGTCCCTTCAAAACTGATTTTAAAATAATACCAGACCTCAAAAGTTGTTTCAAAACCTTCAAATAATTCACAAATTATTTTGAAGGAGTTTTCACAAAACACTCCCTCGGAGAATTTTGAAAAATCTATTTATCAAAACCTTATAAATGTCGAAAAATGATTTCTTGTCAACAATGATCCGTTTTTAACAATTGAAAAATATTTTGGGAAAAGTAATTTTTTGAAACCACATAATACGGATAAAACAATGTTATTTTTTCAAACCATTTTGGAATTAACAGAATCAGTGTCCTTCAAACATTTTTTATCTCAACAAAAACCACACTGATGCTGCTTATTCCACTTTCAAAATTCATAAGATCATTGCACCAAGTGATTGGGAATATGATCTTAATGATCACCTAAATTTTCCAGAAATTTTGAAAAATCTCCCTTGTTACGCAGTCCCTTTCAATTACTGGGATTATTGACAAGCTTGGTACAATTCCTTTTTGATCCAATCTCTGAAACACAAACACACGTGTTTGATCTTTTTCGACACCGCTTGTGACCTTTCCAAATCTTCTTTCTGGTTCATGCCGTGGTGGAACTATTTTGGTTCTATCACAGAAATTTTTAAACCTAATATCCAAAAATCATTCCAAATCTTCAATGCAAATTTCGTTCCATCCCAAGAAGAAAGAATTTCCTCCATTAGCCCTATTCCATTCAAAATTCCATTTCCCTTGGGTCTTTTCATGGACATTTGAATTTTCATCAGACACAATTCCTATTATCCGAAAAAAAATTCAGAGTCAAATGGTGGGTAAATACAAAATTCCTTCAAATCTCTATCCTTCAAATATCCTCACATGGATAGAAGAACAAAATTCAAAAGCACATTACCAAACACTTAACCAAACACCGGAAACTACCTCTTTCTTGGCCCAAAAATCCAGAATGCTTTCAATGTTGGCAGGAGCAAAACCTGAAGAAGAAAGTAAGGTGATCTCCTTACAGTTTCTACCTTCGATATTAGATCAACTTTCTCACACTACGGGGAGCGAATCAGAGTCAAACGTCCCGGAAATCGATAAAGAAATATTCGGCAATAATGGAGCATGATTTCTCTCCACAAAATACAAATCTCGACAAAACACATTGTTACGAATCTCGTGAGTGCGGTTACAAAGTTACAAATCTCGACAAACGATCTCGTGTTACGATATCCGACAAAATCTTCCGTTGAATAATAAGTGCAATTTGCTGTAGCCATTATCATCAAGGTCCACCTTATCACAAACATCTTGGAGCTTTGTGGAGACAACTTTTGTGAGTGGTATCATCCGTAGATGCCACTGGCTTATCTTTAAGTTTATTTTTTATTTTGATTGTATTTTTATTTTAAAAACATGTATGCTTGCACCCCTTCTCTTCCATATTCTCCCTCTTGCTATCTCAGCCATTGTTCGATCTCCTTTAAGTAAGTTTTAGTAAATAAGCTTTTATCTTGTTTTTCTTATTTAAGTACTTTCTTTTTTATTTTTACCTTTTAAGTGGCTGGTGTAACCGTCCAATTTACTTATATGCTTTAATTTATGTTTATATTTATGTTTAAGTGGCTGGTTTAATCGTCCATATACTTTATTTGTTTTAATTTCAGTTTATATATCTGTTTAAATATTATCATCTTATATTAACTATGTTTAAATTTATTTTCTACTTTCGTTTCCTTATGGTATATATATATATATATATATATATATATGTTTAGATATTAGTAATTTATGTATATATAATTAATTTTTATATTTTGATTTATAGTTTATGATTAAGAGTAAGGTTTAGAGTATATTATGGTTATGATATATATGTTTAAAAGGTTGTGTTTAGGGTTATAAGTTAAGGTTTGGAAATAATAGGTTTTAGTTTTGGATATGTTATAGTAATTAGAATTTTATTAATTAGAGTTTTTTTTTCCTTTTTTTTCTTTTCGAATCTTGGCGACAAAGGGCTGAATCTCAGTGGATCGTGGCAGCAAGGCCAATCTGCCACTTACAATACCCCATCGCGTATTTAAGTCGTCTGCAAAGGATTCTACCCGCCGCTCGGTGGTAATTATGATTCAAGGCGGTCCGGACGGCACTTCCGCCGAACGGGCTTGGCCAACGACACGTGCCTTTGGGAGCCGGGGCTCCTACTGAGGGTCGGCAATCGGGCGGCGGGCGCATGCGTCGCTTCTAGCCCGGATTCTGACTAGAGTTTTGTTTATATTTCAGAATTTTATGGTTTGTTTAGGGTTTAGGGTTTAGAGGTAAATATTTATGGTTTGAGGTTTAGATTTAATGTTTGAAGTTTAAAGTATTATAGTTTCATTAATATTTTATTTTTATAATTTTTAAGAGTTTAAATTTAGAGTTAATTTATAATTTAGGGTTTGGGTAATAGGGTTTGAAAGGTTATGGTTAAGTTTTTAAGAATGTTTTAAAATGATAGATTTGTAAAATAAGAATATATTAGTGTTGAATCTTAGTTTTCTAGAAATAATTAGAGTTTTAGTTATTTGATTTTTGTTTGAACTTTAAAGTTTTAGGATTTAGGGTTAATTCGAATTTATTATTGTAAGAGATAAAATGTTTAATTAACTTTAGTTATGTTATAGTAATTGAAGTTTTAGTAATTATATTTTGGTTTAGGGTTTGTTTGGGGTTTAGGATTTTGAATAGCCACGGATCGCCACAATTTTTTTTGTGCCTATTCGTGGCTAAGTCCTTCCACGAAACATTTCATGGCTATTTGTGAAAATATAGCCACGAAGTGTATTTCGTGGTTATTTTTCACGGATACCCACAAAATTATTTTGCGGCTAATTTGCCATGAAAAGTTTTGTGATTATTCAGGGCTAACTCCTTCCATGAAACATTTTGTGGCTATTCGTGGAAAATATAGCCATAGATAGCCACGAATTAGTTTTGTGGCTGTTTCGTGGCTGGTTTTTCATAGCCACGGAAATTCTTGGCTAGTTTGTGGCTATTTACAATTTTTCTTGTAGTGGTAAAAGGTAGAAATCTATAGCGAATTTATGAGATGAAAGATGAAATAGGAAAACAATATGGCATATGCAATGTATGTTATGATGATTTCATTTATAATACCATTTGCATTTGGTGAGTATGATAGATAATGGGATTTCAAATTTCTAGAGACCTGAACTGTATCATCTCTATATTCAAAATTCTTATGATGATGATCTCAATATCTCTAGAGAAATACAGAATTATAAGGTATTACAGGGCTCAACTGATGGATTATAGTTTACCTATTTTTTTATTTGTCGGTGTTAAGGAATATATCCAACATCGAAAGTTATAGATAATGTTCACAACAAAAGTTTGTTACTTATAGCATCGTGATTTGAGTTCTAGAACATTGTGAAATTGAATACTATTAACTAATCGATAATGTATTCCTGATTTCTTGAGAAATTATATGTGTCTGGTTCTCTTCCCATTTGATTTACATCTCGGTTACAGCTTGTTAATTTACTTTATTTCATTACAACTATTCTGCTTAGCTTGATTCGAATCTATTGCGTGTTCACGAGGTTTTTTGTTCTATACGTTTTAATTTATACTACGATTATCTTTGTTACGCACTTGCAGTTAGATCTTAAGGATAAAACTTTGACCTATCAACTAACAAATTGATACTATTGTTGGAGAAGATTTCAAGCTGAGCTATAGAAACAATGTTGAAGAGATTAAATGGTATTTCAACTTTCTCTCAAACCATAGAAGAGACTTGATCAAAAAGACAAGTCTATTTATATCTCTCCACTAATGCCCAAAGAAAAATCACAATTGTTACGTGCCTTGTTCCCCAAACCAATAACATACCATGGTCTGAGGTGTTTTTTTTTTTTTTTTCCTACGTAAGTAACAAATTTTGTAACCAACCAACAACATTTCCCCATTCTCCTTTTTTTTTTTTGGGCTTAAACCCTTCCTCTTTTCTCTTTCTTTGTCCTCGAATAACATTGTAACCTCATAAACATTCTACAAACCTAGGACTCCATGTGGTGTTTTTCTCAACAACCTAGCCTACGAAGTGAATGACTTTCTCCATAACCCAAACCTACGAAGAGAAAAATATTGGCCTAGTTAAGTTTATTGCTCCCATACCAGGCATGCCATGTACTTATCTTCATAATTATTAGTTTGAATAGTTTTCAATGTTGCATTATAAAATCAAACCCTGAAACTCCATCCTAATGAGCACAACATAAAAAAACGAGTCTAAAGTAGTAGTATGCTCGAAAAACTACATATGTAAAATCAAGAGAGAAAAACTCTCACAATACCAATCACTTTGAACCATGGAAGCAACCGCTCGAGAAGGTCCTCAAGACCAAGAATCATCAGCGTTCGTAACGTACTTAAACCGTCAAGGTGATTGGTTAGAGAAAACCAGAGGGAATTTGGTGGTTGCGGCTACGGTTATAGCCACTATGAGCTTCCAAATAATGGTCAATCCCCCCGGTGGCGTTTGGCAGAGTGATAATTGTTCATCTAAAGATGAAACATACATTTGTAAGAGAAAAGCTGGAACATCCATATTGGAGCACGATCTTTTGAAGCGTAGGTACTATGTCGGGATGGTCATTAGCAGTGTCATGTCGTTTTCCGCCTCGATGAGTCTCATTCTCCTCGTCATTAGCGGATTTCGTCTTAGGTACTACTTATTGTGGATATAACTTTTTGGTAAAAAATGTGGATATAACTTATATGTTCGTGCAGGCTTTAAACCATTTTAATGATCTGATGTTATAACTTTACTCACAGGAACCGGTTGATAATGGCCATCATGGTATTGTTTATGGTGGTGGCAGTCCTTTGCGTATCGGCAGCGTTCTACTTTACAGTGGTCTTGGTTCATTACAACGATGAAGTAATTGATGCTATACAGCATCTATATTTTGTATTTTGGTTGGTCTTACCTGTTTTAGTGCTTTTAGTCCATATGGTTCGATTTTTATGGTGGTGTGTATGTTGTTGTTTACAGAGCCGTGTTTAGCTTTTCACGGATTTTAATGTAAGACTTAAAGAATATGCATGTCTCCTTATGTACTCAAAATTTTACTTTTATTTAAATAAATGAGAATCTTTAGAAAACACATATATAGAAGCTTTTGTTTTGCTTTTGGATAAGACTCAGATGAATTAATTATTCCTGTTGTTTGTATGTATCATATAACTTCAGTCTCATAAACCTGTAACCCAACTTTGAAACAATTTAATATGACCCTTAATATATAAGAGATAATATTACACACATGGTTCTAGTTAACTTCAGTGCATAAATGATCAACGCTCTTGGGACATTTACCTCTACCTCTTGATTTCTCGGTCTGTTAATTTTTTCTTAATTACCATGTCATAAGTCTTTAATATCTTGGCATTGATGTGTAGTGAACAACTTATGTTTAAACTTTTAATCTAATATTTTATTACGAACTGCCCAACAAATCAACAAATAACGTTTCTTGTAAACCTCTAGCCGTATTTTATTTTAACTGTAACACACCGTGACGCAAATAACGTATGGCGGATCAAAAGACTGTTTGTTGGTAGCACACACTCCCAACAATGCACACAGAATGTATTTAACACTTGAGAAATATGAATCTGTTGGAGTCAAGATTAACAACTTTCCCAAAAGGCACATTCAGAAATTTAGGTCGGCCCATTAAGGAAAGTCGATACAAACCCTAACCTAAAGAATTACGGCTCGGCCCAGAGACTTGGCATAGCTAGGGTTGCGAAGGAGGAGAAGGATAAAAGAAAAACGACGTGTGTGGCAAACACACCGGGTGAAGAGATATATCCAAGGCGACTCAAGCCGAGATAATATGAAAGATTTAGAATTATCTCAAGTTTTCCTATTTTATGTAACCGACTTTATAAGCCTATATAAGGGAAACCGCGTTCTTCAATAAACCCATCGAATTTTCATTATAGTTTTCAGAGAGTTCTTAGCTAAAATCGATTTAGACCTAATTACTCTCCGACGACCTAAACATCTTCTCAGCCGCTTTGTTTCTTCCCGGAAACCTAGAGAAAACCCTAACTTCTATTCATCCTCGCCGAGTTCTGAAACCCTTCTTTTAGAATCCCTCAAGAAACCTTAAAACTCTTTCTATCTTTGGATAGACCGAGTTATGAAATCAACAATTGTCGTCGACTGTGGGGATTTCTTAAGAAATTTATGAACTCGAAATGTCTGGAAACTTTGACGACATCTACCCGGAGGACAATCCTAGGGTTGATTATGAGCTAAGCGATCACGAACCGATTGATTCTGATGGGGAGATTGAGGCACTCAACGGCAAACCGCCGCAAGGTCCTAAATTTGGAAAAACCCAAAAGATGACGGATATATCCCGCCGAACGATAACATGGCATAACCAGTCGACCAAGACTCTGTTCTAGCCACTCTGATTGACAAAATCGATTCCCAGAACGATTTACTAAAAGAGTTTTCGGAGAAAATCGACCAGTTGCAGACTGAGTAGGACAAAATTCTCTCCGATCAACAGTCGAGAAAATCCCAACGCGTCATCCCCCCTTAAGGCAAAAGAAAACTTTGTTATACGGCTAGTCTACGATACGCCCGAAGGAGACCCCCACCGGGAACAAGATCTGAACAATAATCCCAAGAAAGACTCACACAGAGGGCGAGGTCGGGAGGACAAGCATGAGCGAGATTCGCATCGAAAACGGGATTCGAAGGACGAACTCAAGCAAGATGACTCACATCAAAAACCATATTCGCACCACGAGCGATACTCACCTCATAGGAATCTAGATGATGAGTACGAACGAGGCGAGCACGATCGGGTTTTACATCGCAGAAGAAGCTCACGTCGAGAGAATGACTCACGCCGAGATCATCTTCGCTACAAGCGAGATGCATCTCACAAAGAAATCCATGAAACACCTATCCGAGGGGCAAATCATAGTCATGTCGAAAAGCAACTGACCGAGCTCAGAGATACCCTCATGGAACTCAAGGTCGAGGTTAAAAGTGTCAAAGGATTCGCCCTAGAGATCGACTGAATCATTGAGGATACTCAGAGGATGCCTTTCACTTCACGTATCACAAATACATATGTCCGTCAAAAGGAAAAACTCAAACTGCCGACATATAACGGTACGAAAGATCCCGCTGCTCACTTAACTACCTTCAAGATCATGGCAGCCAAAGCACGCTTCTCATCAACCAGTGAACGCGATATCGGCTTTTGTCAGCTATTCGCTGAAACTCTATAAGGAGATGCATTGACTTGGTTCTCTCGGCTTCCGCCCAAATCAGTCAACAGCTTCTCCGATTTTACACGAGCATTAGTAAGACATCACTTCGCATATGTGAACAAGGATATCTCGCTGAACACACTGATGTCCATGCCGCAAGAAAATAAGGAAACACTACGAGCCTTCATAGATTGTTTCAAAACAACCATCATGCACGCAAAGGCCCCAGATAAGTTCAATGTCGCGGCTTTAACAAACGTTGTATGGCACAAAACCCCCTTTTACCAAGATCTGATTCTCAACCCGCCGCTGACTATCGATGATGACCTTCATCGAGCAAAAAAATTCATCGAGTTAGATGAACAAAAAGTGGCCTTGGCTAAGAAATTTGGCTCAAATAAGCAAACCGACAAAAAGGAAGATCGAGAACCGATACAACACTTTGAGAAAGGAACAAAGACGACGATGGTGGTCGGCAACTCTGGAAGTCAACGTCCTTCCAAACCTTGGAACAAATGGAGCAAGGAGGACAAAGAAACGATACCCCAGACCACCTCCGAGCCGGAAGAAAAATATTGCGAGTATCACAAAACTACGTCGCATGACACTTCAGCTTGTCGTACCCTCAAAGATGCGTTATATTCCCGATTCAAGAGCGGCAAGATAAAGGCATCTATAGATGAGTTAAGGGAAGAATCACAAAGAAGTCACAGGTCGGCGATAAGTCACCCAAACAAGGCAAACAACAATGCTGCATTAAAAGCATAGCTTTGAAACGTGACCGTGATGACCAGGAGGATGAAGAAGGTGAAGCTCCTAAGGTCGTGCGAAGAATCAACATGATAATGGGTGGTTTAATCTCGGTAAATGATTCAGTCCGATCAATAAGAGGATATAAGCACAAGGCACTAGCTGCACAAAACGCACCTCAGCCGATCCTCTCTAACGAGCCGCCTGTTATCTTCAGTGGCCAAGATCTCTGGGGGACTCATTACCCTCAAAATGATCCGTCGGTAGTAGAACTCCTCATCAGAAGCTGTCAGGTATCTCGGATCCTGGTTGATACATGTAGCTTTATCGATTTAATCTTCCTAGATACGTTGAAGAAGATGAAAATCAAAGAGGAAGACATAGAGCAAAAGGCTAAGCCGCTCACTGGTTTCATAAGCGAGACAACATACACCGTCAGAACGAACAAGTTGCCTGTCTACGCTGGCGGGGTCAACAAACTGGTAAAGTTCCATGTTATTGACAAGCCGACTATTTACAATGCCTTTCTCAGCACGCCATGGCTGTACAACATGAAAGCGGTATCCTCGACCTACCATCAATATCTGAAATTCCCTTCTTCAAAAGGAATTCAAACAGTGAAAGGGTATCAAAGAGCAAGTCGGTCATGTTTCACGAGAGAACACAATATGAGAGTGCCATCATGCATGATTAATACGGAGCAAGGCAGAAAAGTCCCGGCAAAAGAACTCATGCTACAAATTATTATTGACGAATCCGGCGCAAGCAAGTGCGTGGGAATTGGATCGGAACTACTAGATGATATTAAGAGCGAGCTGATCACATTCCTACAGAAAAACATTTCAACCTTTGCTTGGTCGGTCAAAGACATGAAGGTTTCAATCCCTCTATCACGACCTATGAGCTCAACGTGGATCCTACTTACAAACCGATTGAGCAGAAGAGGCACAAGCTCGGTCCCGAGAGAGCCAAGGCAGTCAAAGACGAGGTAGAAAAGCTTCTCGACGCCGGTTCAATCAGGAAGTCAAATACCCTGACTGGATAGCTGATATGATATAAATCAGTTCCTCTTATGCTACTTCAGTTGCAAGTTTACAACCTAATCATTGTAGTTTTGAGGTGTCAATCCACTTGGGTAATTAAACACATTACGAATGCAAGTGTTTCCTTAGTCTAAGTGCAACCAAATTCGTTTATGGGTTTTGTAACTAATAACTAACAATGAAACTGAATTCCAAACATGATTAAACAAGTATTTAGACAATACAAAGTGAGTTCAAAAACAGAACATAAACAAAATAATAAGATGGTTAAAGACAATTGATAAAAAGCTAAGCTCCTTGGGTTGAGTTCCGGTTCGGGTGATCAATTATCAGTTCAGAGATATTAAATAACTATGGGATAGTTTCTTAGGCTAAGAACAACGATCCAAGCTACTCCACTCTCGTGATAGCAACTCTATATCTATCAAGCATTAACATCAACTCTCGTTGGCAATTTCAAGATAAATATGCACTAAGAACAAGTTCTTACTACCACTAAACACCTTAAACATCAATTCTCATTGGTTAATAATGCAAAGCACTTGCTAGAGATTCAAACATAAACTATACCTCTCAATGCTAGCAACATTTAAGATCAAGAAATTGATTAGCTACTTCAATCCTAGCATTAAGAACTTCTAGCAAGTAAGAAACCAAAGTTCCCAAGTTCTAACAACCTAAACCATGTCTAGATCACTCTTACCTTCACTCAAACCCATAAACTTAAAGGAAACTACTCACTAGCCATAGCAATAACCAAACAAAACATGATTTTAACAAGATAAGTAGGAAGAACAAGAAGATGAACTCAAGAACACTAAGATTGCATAAAAGATCCAAAAGATTTGAATAGATTATTTTACAAAATGTGATATCGCTCTCTCAACACACCAAGAGCCATTAAATACACGAAAACAAGGTATCATGGTCGACAACACTCACATGGAGGGTCTACAAGCCAAAAGAAAAGGAGAAAAAGGAAGAGCAAGTGGGAAAAAGTGGGCTCACAGCGGCATACAACCATCGGTGCCACATGCCGCTGTGAGTGCTTGTGTTCTGCAACGGCTTGGTGCAGCCGCTGTGCGTTCCGCTGGGCAAATGGCCATTCCGCAAAGGATCCCGCAGCGGCTTGCAGCCCTCGCGGTGGCATGCCGCTGCACATGAAAGTGTTCCACAGCGGCTTGGTGCAGCCGTTGCGCATGCCGCTGTGGTTTCTGGCTTCCCGCAAATCTTCTACAGCGGCATGTGTATGCCGTTGCAAGGTGTTGTTGTGAGTGCACTCCGCGCTCCTTAGCTGTTTTTCCACTTTGTTTTAGTGCTCACTTGGTCCCTACCACCTCCATTGCTCCTTGGTGCTTCCTAGGGTCATCCACCACCTACAAAAAGAGGAAAACAAAACACATGCATCCCTAATGATGTCTAAATGCTTTTCCTAAAGCTAAAACACACTAATGATGTCTAAATGTTTCTCCTAAAGCCAAAACACACACCAAATCATGCTTAAGAACACTTAAAAACACAACACATAAATAGCCAACCCCGTTGGTGTTAAAAAGAAAAATGGAAAGTGGAGAGTCTGTGTCGACTTCACGGACCTCAACAAAGCCTGTCCAAAAGACAGCTTTCCTTTGCTACACATCTATCGACTTGTCGAAGCTACAAATGGAAATGAGCTTCTCTTATTCATGGACGCGTTTTCGGGATATAATCAGATCCTCATGAATCTAGACGATCGAGCGAAGAGGGCGTTCATAACGAAACGCGGCACTTACTGCTACAAGGTTATGCCATTCGGCCTTAAGAACGCAGGTGCTACGTATCAACGTCTGGTCAACCAAATGTTCGCGAATCAGCTCGGCACAACGATGGAGGTGTACATTGACGATTTGCTGGTTAAGTCCTTGATCGCATCTCAACATGTTAGACATCAGAAGGAATTCTTTGGCATCCTAAATCGGCATGGAATAAAACTTAACCCGGTAAAGTGCACGTTCGGTGTGACATCAGGAGATTTCCTCGGTTATGTTGTCACTCAAAGAGGGATAGAATCCAATCTGAAACAGAACTCGGCTATCATTGACCAACCGTCACCCAGGAACACTCGAGAAGTACATCGTCTTACTGGCCGCATAGCCGCCCTGAACAGATTCATATCTTGTTCGACGGACAAATGGTTACCTTTCATGAAATCCTCCGGGGGAACAAAAGGTTTATATGGGACGATAAGTGTCAAGAGGATTTCATTCAGCTTAAGGACTACTTATCGAACCCGCCAGTGCTGTCGAAACCAGAAATCAAAACGCTCTTTTTGTACATCGCGGTCTCAACAACCGCAGTCACCAGAGTCCTAGTCCGAGAATATAGAGGCGAACAGAAGCCGGTCTTCTATGTAAGCAAAACGATGAACGGAGCCGAGACGAGATATCCTGCAATGGAAAAGTTAGCACTCGCGGTCGTAATCTCAACACGAAAATTGTGTCCTTACTTCCCATCTCACTAAATTGTTGTGTTAAGTAGCCAACCTCTTCGAACGATCTTACACAGTCCAAGACAATCAAGTCGCTTGGCAAAATGGGTAGTGGAACTCAGTGAGTACGATATCGATTACAGGAACATGACAACCGCCAAATATCAGGTAATAGCCGACTTCCTTGTTGAACTATCACCAGATTTGGATGTCGACACTCAGGTGGAAGATAAAAAATGAAAATTGTTTGTCGACGGCGCATCGTCAAAACGAGGAGCCGGGGTAGGAGTATGGCTCATATCACCAACCGGCGAGATACTAGAACAGTCATTCCGACTTGGATTCACAGTGTCTAACAACACGGCCGAGTATGAGGCTTTACTAGCCGGCCTTAGATTAGCCAAAGAAATCAGAGTGCGAAATCTCCTAGCCCATTGTGACTCCATGCTTGTGGAAAATCAGGTTAACGGAAAATACAAGGCTAAAAATGAGCGGATGGAAGCTTACTGAAAGGCGGCACTGGAACTTACTAGCTCTTTTGAGTTCTTTAACATAATCCAGATACCAAAGAAAAAAATTCCCCGGCTGATGCACTTGCATCTCTGGCATCAACACCGAATCTCGATCTCTGCTGACGAATCCCAGTAGAGGTTATTCACGAACCAAGTATGATAACTAGGATTTTGAATCCTTTTGAGGTATCAATTCCTCAATGCCTATCGTGTAGCATGAGGTATCAAACCACTTTCGGGATAGGACTTGACCAAAAGGAATTCACTATACCAATAAAGACAAGTTACTTAATCAAAGTTCAAGTTCTAACAACCTAAGAAAGAGAAATTCAATCAACTAAACAAGCAAGCAAACAAGATTAAAAGCTAAGAGTCAATATTAAAAGGCAAGGATCATGAGTTAAGGTTAATGGATAGGGATGAGTTTGGATAATTTAGAATGGTAACACACTTCAAAGAAGCTAATCTCCTAACAAGGAACATAAATAATTGACTAATCCAATATCTTGGTACAAATCACTTTCCCTAATCATAACTTAAGAACAAACTCTCATTTGTGAACTAAGACTAGACAAGCATTCATAAAAATTTCCAATTAGCTAATAATCACTCTAAACATTCATTCTCATGAGCTAGAATGTGAAAATCCAATCAAAGCTAAAACATGCATTTCATTGAACACATGGTATGCAAGAAAACCATAACATCATAATCAACATGATCAAGGCTAATTATTAAAAACACTAAGATAGAAGAGTTTATAAATAGATAAGCCCTAAGCATTCATCAATCGTCCCAAATCACCCAAATCCTACCTAACCCATAGAGTTTGGATGAAACTACTCAGTAATCATTCTATGTTCAACAAAATCTATAAGAATAGTGTTAAACATGAAGATTAGCAAAGGATTAAAAGAAGAAGAGAAGAAATCAAAGTAAAACAACTCTTAGATTAAGAAAATATTCAAACTTTCTTACAAAGTGTTTAGAAACAAAAACTAGCTTAAGAGAGACATAAAAATTAGTTTTTGGCTTTATATAGTGAAAGGGGGCGAACCAGGTCAACCCAGGACAAACCGGGTGTTGAACCGGTTCAAATGGATTGATATCTTCATATTTTAGACCTTTTAGCTTGCTCTTAGTTCATGTTTTGATGTTTTTAGCATTGGAACATATATGTTTTCTTGAGTTTTATTGCATTTAAATGTTTAGGAGTCTATAGTTAGGAGTTTGCATTGTTTGGTCTTTTCTTTCATGTTTTAGATACTTTTGGAGCTTTGGAGAAATCATTGGATGAATGGTGATGAATGATCAAAATGATGTTCTTGAAAGATCGAGTGTAATGAAGCCTTCCCGTGCACATTTAGCTTTCGGAGCATCAAACAGAAGTTGTAGGAAATTGAGTTAGCTTTCCAAAGGAGGTAGCTTCAAGTCGTTTGGAGCTGTATGTGAGAAGTTATGGCCGATTTACTAGCCAGCGGTTTGTGTAGCGGGCAGGATCAAACAGTTGTGTATTCCGAAGATTTGCCGTGTGTCTTGCGGTTTGCCCAGCGGGCAAATGCAAACCGCTGGGAAACCCAGATTTCTGAAAAATTTGTGTTGACCAGCCTTTGACCAAACCTTTTTTTTACCTAAGCTTTGTTTGGGTCGATCCAGATTTGTTGGGTTGACCCAGTTCGACCATTTTTACTATAAATGCTTAATTTGGGTTTCTAAAACCCTAAGCTACCTAAGCCTTAGTTTTTCTTTTCCTTAGGATCTTGTTTATGATTTTGGAACTTGTAAACTTTGATTTTGAGTTTTATCTAAGTACTTCTTTATATTTTGTTAGTCTTTTCCTCCTATCTTTCTTGATTCATGATTTCTCATATCTCTCTTATGGGTTTTGTGGGAATAATGGTGATTAGGGAGTAGAGATTTTGGGTTTTGTGGATGAGGTTGATGTAGGTGATTTAAGTGATGATTGGTGATGCTTAGGACTTGAATATGAATAATCATTCTCTAATTTGTGTGTTCTATGCTAGATTCTCAAGAGATTGTCAATCTAGTTGTTAGGATGTTTCTTGCTCACAAGGTGTTTGATGAAATGTCTCAATGAACTCTTTAGAGGATTTTCACATCTTAGCCTAAGAGATTAGATGTTTAAGGTGATTATTGGTAATGAGAACTTGAAATTAATGATTGTTTGTCTCTTAATCACAAATGAGAATTTGATCTTGATTAAGGATTAAACAAAGGGATTAGTGCCAAGAGATTGGATTAGTCTAATGATTAGTGTTCTTAGCCTAAGAATTAGCTTTGCTAAAAGGTATTTGATGTATATTAATGTATACTTGTCTTGTAATTTGCAAATGAGAATTGAATGATTACATGATTAGCATAGGAGTTATAAATATGAGAATATGATTAACTTAATTATGATCATTAGTCTTGTTTAGCATTGTTTGATTGACTGAAGCATCATGAACCATCTCTAGATCACCTAGTCTCCATAGCCTCATCCTATGACCCTTCTTTTATCTTATTTGCCTTCTTGTTTAGTGTTTTGCTTTGTTCTTCTTGCTTTGTTTGTTTTCTTATTTAGATTTGTCTTTAGGTTGTTAGTTTAAACCATTTAGATTTTGCTCAGCTTTAGAAATATCTTGTATTCTTGATTGGCTACTCTTCTTGCCTCCTTGGATTGATATCTCCAATCTACAATGGCATGTGCATTTGGGTAATTGATTATGAATCTATAATTACCCGCATCAATTTGGCGCCGTTGCCGGTGAGGTGTAGCAATAGCCATTAGAATTTAGATTTTACATTAGACTAAGATTTTATTTTGTTTTAGTTTGTGTGGTTACTAACTTTCTTTCAAGTGTTTGTTCTTTTTGCAAGGTGCAAATCACAAGGAAGAGAGCATGACTTCGGAGATAGCTTCTATGTTGAGAGCTATGTTGGAAGCTCAAGAAAGAGAGATGGCTTGGAACCCTACAAGTCATCATGGATTTGAAAGCACATCCACTTATCAAGGTGATCTTCCAAATGAGTACTCTTCTCATGAGTACCAATATGGATATGGTGATGGATACCAATCTTGGAACATGGAGCATGAGCATGAAGCTACTCACTCTTCTCAAATCTCTTATGATGAATAACTTCTCAACATGGAAAGGTTGGCATTGGAAGGACAAGAGAGGTACACTGAGAGCTTAAGGATGATCAATAATGATTTTTCTCATTTGCCTCAAGATGCAAGCATTGTTGAGCCAACACATGAGGAGAATGCTCAAGTCCAAGATGATTTCTTGAAAGAAGCTGAAGAGACTATCAAAGAATTTGAAATGCTTCTTGGTTGCACTACTGGTGAAAACCTTGTGATAAGGTATGAAGATGAGTATGATGAAGAGACAGTCATGGGTAATTCAACCAATGGAAACAATGAAGGAGTAGAAGAATTTGTGAGAGATGAGAATGAGACCTATGAAGATGAGTTGGTTGTTGAGTGCAAGGACATCAAGGAAGAGAGCACACAAGATGAGCCCTCAATCATGGAAGAAGGGCCAAAGCAACCAAATCACAAGAAAGAGCCAACTGAAGGAAATCTTATGGAGAAGCAATATGACCTCAAGGAAGAAACCTTCAAGGAGGATGAAGAAGATGAATCTCCAATGGCACAACCATTTCACAAGCTTCCTTGTATAGTCTCTACCACACCATTGAGCTTTCATGATCCAAGGAAGATCCCTTTTTAGGAGATAAGGATAAAGGAGTTCAAGGGATGGTTCTACGATGAGTATGATCCCGGTGATACAAACTCATGCCACATCCCTAACCAAAAAGAGTTAAGGGATAGTCAAGCTTAGTGACTCAAAACAAGTTCACTTGGGTGGAATTCCCATGTTTATCCTTTTGGAGAGATTTGAGATCGATGCAAGGAAGAAGGGAAAGAGTTTTGGGATTGAGCAAAGGGACTTCAACGCTAAATAAAAATATGAGATGCCTATGCAATGGTCTAAGTTTGGGGGAAGCCTCATTCCAAATCAAAGATGCCTTCACCTCCCATTCCTCCTCTCCATCCCACTCTCCAAGTAACACTCCAAATTTTGTCCTTTTGATTTTGAATTTTTGATTTTCTTTTTGGTCTCTTTCCCTTGCTTCTTTCACACGAGGGATTGTGTGATTTAAGTTTGGAAGAGGAGACTAGTCGCTAATAATGTGTTTTGTGTTCTTATCTTCTTTTCTTGCATCTTGAGTCTCATTCATGCATCTAAGGCATAGAAAACCATAAAAATTTGAAATTAAAAAAAAATTCACAAAAAGAAAGCATATAGTTGCATTGACATGCTTAGGATTGAGTCTGGAAGTCATTTAGGATTAATGTTTGAGAACTAAAGCTTGTGTTCCTTATAAAAAAAAAATTGTTTGAGCATGTGGTTATGTGATGCATCTTGTGAGCTTGAAATTAAGGAAGAACCCTTCTTGGATCTCATGCATTATTGTTCACTTTTTGGTTGAAACATGTTGTGATTTGAATCATTCCCTATATATGAGAACTCTTAATCTTGACTTGAATTATCATGTTGTGCAATGAAGGTGAACTCATGGATATTTGATACATACTTGGACTATCTTATCTTTTTTTTTACCACTCTCTTGTTAGTCCAAGTAGATTTTCCCACCTTGAACCAAGCTTTCCTTCAAGCTTAAACACCCTAGTAAGAGATGAGAGACCTTTTTCTTGAATCAACTAGGCAAAAAGTGTTGAGTTTGGAACGACAAGGATAAATCTTCATTGTAGAGCTAGCCTTACATCATTGGGCTATGCATAGGATAGGGGGGAATTGGGATGGAAAGTTAAAAAATGGAATAAGGAAAAGATTGAGAAAAGAAAGAGGGGATTGGAAAAGAAAAAGAAAAGTTGATAGCTCTAAGTGTTATGAAAGATAAGTTTCAAGTTTTAAAGAAAGAAAAGAAGCCAAAGTTGGCTCAAGCATTAAAAGAGAAGAAAAAGAAAAGAGACTAGTGAAAAAAAAAAGAGTTAAGCAAAGAAAAAAAATATTCTAAGTGTTTAAAGAAGAAAGAAGTGATCAAAGTTGGGATAAGAAGGCAAAAATGCCTTAAGGAAAGGGTAGCTTAGGAAGGGAATCTTGGGTTTAGAAGAAGAGTTAAGATCATTATAGGGATTTGGGTAGAATGAGAATCTATCCTTGTATGCATGAGTTGTTTCTTACTCTTAGCATTTTGCTATAGTTCATTCCCTTCTTGAGAGATCCTTTGTTTTTGAAACCCTCACTTCATTTGAGATCACTTTTATCTCAAGACCTTAACCCTTTAGCCAAATGTGTTTATTTGATTTGCACAATCATGATCCACCATTGTTTAATGAATGTTAAAGGGAATGAGGATAGGAATTCATGTGTAGGTTGAGACTTGAACTTGATGCTTGTGTTGATGGGAATGGCTAACTATTTTGAAGTAGAGCAAGCTTGATTGTAGATCTTAATTGCTTCTCTATACTTTGTTTCCACTTATGCTTAACAATTGTTTTTGAAAGCTTTGAAATCTCGCTTTCAAACCCTTCTCCCATCTTAACTTTGATTATTTGCTTGCGGACAAGCAAAAGATAAGTTTGGGGGAATTGATATCTTCATATTTTAGACCTTTTTAGCTTGTTCTTAGTTTATGTTTTGATGTTTTTAGCATTGGAACATATATGTTTTCTTGAGTTTTATTGCATTTAGATGTTTAGGAGTCTATAGTTAGGAGTTTGAATTGTTTGGTCTTTTATTTCATGTTTTAGATACTTTTGGAGCTTTGGAGAAATCATTGGATGAATGGTGATGAATGATCAAAATGATGTTCTTGAAATATCGAGTGAAATGAGGCCCTTCCGTGCATATTTAGCTTTCGGAGCATCAAATAGAATTTGTAGGAAATTGAGTTAGCTTTCCAAAGGAGGTGGTTTTAAGTCGTTTGAACTGTATTTGAGAAGTTATGGCCGATTTACTAGCCAACGGTTTGTGTAGCGGGCAGAATCAAACAGCTGTGTTTTCCGAAAATTTGCCGTGTGTCTTGCGGTTTGCCCAGCGGGCAAATGCAAACCATTGGGAAACCTTGATTCTGAAAAATTTGTGTTGACCAGCCTTGGACCAAGCTTTTTTTACCCAAGCTTTGTTTGGGTCGATCCAGACTTGTTGGGTTGACCCAGTTTGACCCTTTTTACTATAAATGCTTAATTTTGGGTTTATAAAACTCTAAGCTACCTAAGCCTTAGTTTTTCTTTCCCTTAGGATCTTGTTTATGATTTTGGAACTTGTAAACTTTGATTTTGAGTTTTATCTAAGTACTTCTTTATATTTTGTTAGTCTTTTCCTCCTATCTTTCTTGATTCATGATTTCTCATATCTCTCTTATGGGTTTTGTGGGAATAATGGTGATTAGGGAGTAGAGCTTCTCTGACCAAAAAAAGAGGGAGTAGAGCTTTTGGGTTTTGTGGATGAGGTTGATTTAGGTGACTTAAGTGATGATTAGTGATGCTTAGGACTTGAATATGAATAATCCTTCTCTAATTTGTGTGCTCTATGCTAGATTCTCAGGAGACTGTCAATCTAGATGTTAGGATGTTTCTTGCTCACAAGGTGTTTGATGAAATGTCTCAATGAACTCTTTAGAGAATTTTCACATCTTAGCCTAAGAGATTAGATGTCTAAGGTGATTATTGGTATTGAGAACTTGAAATTAATGATTGTTTGTCTCTTAATCACAAATGAGAATTTGATTTTGATTAAGGATTAAACAAAAGGATTAGTGCCAAGAGATTGGATTAGTCTAATGATTAGTGTTCTTAGCCTAAGGATTAGCTTTGCTAAAAGGTATTTGATGGATATTAATGTATGATTGTCTTGTAATTTGCAAATGAGAATTGAATGATTACATGATTAGCATAGGAGTTATAAACATGAGAATGTGGTTAGCTTAATTATGATCATTAGCCTTGTTTAGCATTGATTGATTGATTGAAGCATCATGAACCATCTCTAGATCACCTAGTCTTCATAACCTCATCATAGGACCCTTCTTTTATCTTATTTGCCTTCTTGTTTAGTGTTTTGCTTTGTTCTTTCTTGCTTTGTTTGTTTCTTATTTAGATTTGTCTTTAGGTTGTTAGTTTAAACCATTTAAATTTTGCATAGCTTTAGTAGTATCTTGTATACTTGATTGGCTACTCTTCTTGCTTCCTTGGATTGATATCTCAAATGCTACAATGGCATGTGCATTTGGGTAATTGATTAGGAATCTATAATTATCCCGCATCAATTTGGCGTTGTTGCCGGTGTTGACCTGGTTCAAATGGATCAATGTTGGTTTGCAGGTGAAACCATCGGCCTCATTTGGCCGATGTGAGACGTTGATGGGAGTGTTGTGGATCCATCGGCTGCGTTTGCCAGATGGGAGCAGCCGATAGTTTCTCTGCCGAAAAATTGTGGAAATGCATGAGTGATTCCATCGACGTGATCTGCTCGGTGTTGGAAGCCGATGGAAATGAGATGGAAACCATCGGCCTCATTTGGTCGATTCACGCGACCGATAGAATCACTGTCCGAATGAAAGAAACTGCGCTGAGATTCTATCGGACTAGTTTGGCTGATGCTGCTGGCCGATGGAATTTGCTTCGTAACATCAACGTGGTCTGGTCGATGGGTCACGTCGATAGAACCACTGGACGACTTCATGGATTTTCTCCTTCACTCTTTGAGCTCCCACTTAGTTCCCTAGCTCCCCAGAACCTCCATAAACTTCCAAAAACCTGCAGAAACACAAGAAACACTCCAAACACAACCTAAAATGCTAATTCCTAACTCTATATGCTAACATGCTCTAAATGCAATCAAAGAACAACAAAGGACATGAATGCATGCAATATGAGGTCAAAACTTGTACTAAACACTATCCTAGAAGCATGGATATGCATGAATATCAATTCCCCCAAACTTAGGCCTTGCTTGTCCACAAGCAAGCATAAGACAATCAAAACAAGTTGGGGAGAAATGTTTGAAGGTGGGAGCTCATATCCAAAGGCGAAACCAAGATCAACAAGTTCTAATTTAAGTCATATCACTAGGATGTAATCAAGGAAAGCTTACTCAAAAATTTAGCCATACTCATCAAGACAATACTCTTAGCTCAATCCTCAAACTACACAAGCATTCAAATCCACCCGCTCCTTAACATCATTAGGTTTTTCAAGTGAATCCTATCCAAAGCAATGTGATTAAACTCATTTGGCAAAGGGATGTGGTTTTGAGATTAGATTGATCTCAATCAAAAGAGGGGATTCTCCACAGGCATAAAGGTCCTCTCAAGAATAAATGAATGAGCTATAGTAAAAGGCTAAGAGTTAGGGGCAATTGGTGCATACTAGGTTGATTTCCATCTACCCATGTCCCAATAGCTTTTTCTCCTAGCCTAGCCCACCTAATAGAAGTCTACCCTTTATCCAAGGCTATTATTGACTTATCCCCCTTTCAACAATCAAACACTTTCCCAATGAATCTCTCCAAGGATCATTCAAAACTTTCAAAACAGTGGTAAATCATTTCTTTTAACTTAGCTCATTTCTTTCTTTATTTAGCATTGGTCTCTTTCTTATATACTTTCTTTTCTTTTCTTTATGGTGAGCCTTTGGCTTCTTTTCATTTCATCACTTGAGACACTTTCTTTTCAAACACATAAGAGCTATCTTTTTCATTTCTTTTACCAACAAACTTTTGATCCCATTCCATTCCCTTTTTATTCTTTCCTTTCTTTACTCTTTTTCCTTTCCCAATTCCTTCCCCAAACTTTGATCCTAGCCTATTGCAAAGCTAAAGAATGTCAAGCTTGCATCTATATGAAAATTTCTCCTAGTCGCCTCATACTCAACACTTTTTACCTCATTCCAAAAGGCCTACCTCTCAATAGAGTGTTTATGGTTTGAAAGAAGGGTGGTGAAAGATATGGAAGTCTATTTGAGCAAGTAAGAGTGGTAGAAATGATAACAATGCTCAAATTTTTTAAGGTATCCATGAGTTTAACACACAAAACAAGAATAGGATAATTAGATGTCCCATTAAGGTTCTCACTTAGGTAGAGCTAGTTTCAATTCACAGCAAGTTTCAGTTTTAAATTGAGGTTCAAAGCCAGCATTCCGAGCATGTTCGTCTTAACTTTCTAGCCTTTCTTGAATTGCAATCCTAGGACAATCAACTAGCTCAAACAACGAGCATAAGGAACATGTTTTACTCAGTCAACCCTTACAAGGAAATCAAATCATCGCTCCACATACAACCTAAATGACAATATAGACTCAATCCTAGAATGCAAATGCAACCACATGCTCTTTTTTTTTTGAATATGTTTTTTTTTGAAAATTTTCGCTTTTTTGTGTTTTTCTATGCCTTATATGAATGCATGAGACTCAAATGAATGCAAAAAGAAAATAAGATCAAAGAAAACTCATGATTAGAAACTGGTCCTTCACCCAAACTTAAATCACACAGTCCTTTGTGTGATCCAAGAAAGGAAGAAAGACCGAGAAAAACAAACAAATGCAAGAAAATAAAAGAAACGAAATATGTACAAAGATGGAGTGTTACTTGGTTCAGTTGTCGTGTGATGGGGATGATGAATCCACATGGAGTATGACGGATTTGAGGACGAGCATGATGGTGTCTTCATTGCTCTCCTCTTCATCCTCTTCACCTCATGGCTGGAATGTCTGTGAGGCTCATAGTATGATTCATCAGCCAATCTCGGGATGAGCCCCAGCTCGTGCCCAGCCATGGAGTATCGCGCCTGCTCCACCTCTGCCGCCTCCATCAACTGGTCAGATTCCTCAATAACTTCCTCGGTGACAGCTCGAACTTCTTCATCCAGCTCTGTCGGAAGCTCTCTTGCTGCTTCCGCCTGTCCCGAAGTGATGCATTTATCCTTCTTGCCAGTAATGAGCTTCAGCACTTTATTCACCTTCTTCAAGCAGCTGGCCAACTTCTTGATGTTCTTTCCGTGCCACTTACTCTGCTTTGAAGGTCCCGGTTTTGATCTCGCAGGGCTCTGACAGCTTTGTTTGTGATTGGGTCAGAGAATGGGCGGAAGTAGTAGCGGTGCAGTCCGTATACCTTCTCCCAAGCAGGAGCTTCCGTCGACTCATAAGCGGCTGCACCCTCACTACCGGGCACACTAGGGAATGTTTCACCCCTCCTCAGCTTCCTTTTGGGAGGTAGCGGGTCAAGACTCGAGTCAGAGATAGGGTCATAGAAATGCTCACTCCCTGGGTGGAACCTAATATTGTCAACATTCCCGAACGATGTGATGTCGGTGTTTGGTAGCAAGATCTTCACCTCATTCTCGCCATACCCCATCACATAAGCAAATTTGCCTGGTGTTCCTCCATACAGAAATCCGTCCTTGACCAGATGAGCAAGATCCAACCAATCAATTTCCGTAGCCCATTTGAGTGTCTCGCGGACAAGAGATCATTCTAACTTGAAGCCCACGGCTTGGAGAATTTGGGTAACTAAACCTCCCATTCTGAACTTAGGCTTTGAGGCTCGAAGGGCAAACACATATTCCTTATGCTCCATGAACTCGCGTACTAGGACCGCTGCCATGGTTAGTTTATATCGGACCGGTTGCATCTCTTCACCATTGTAGAAGGTGCGTAACAAAGGCTGTACCCAAGGTATAGGAATATCATCTCTGCTGAGGTCACATGTCATGTTTCCTTTCGTGCGAAGATCGTATGGGCTAATGCCTTGTGCGCATATCGGATGGCGGGGTTGCGGATTCGAGCTGATTTCATCACCTCCGACTGATAGTCCCCTGAGGTAATTGTGTGCCACAATTTCTTAAGCTCATCCTTGCTGATAACAAAATGATCACCTAGCCCTTCTCCTTCCTCATCAAACCCATAAATGGCACTGATGTCCTTGAAACCCACATAGTATCCCTGCTGCCCAATCTTGAACCCAATGTACCCAACACCTTCTTCAGAGGTTGCTGCTTCTCTCTCCGAGTAATGAACGACCTCCAAATGGGCAAGAAATTTACAGGTCGAGCCTTGGTAGCCAGCACTAGCCAAGGAAAAGAACTTCCACAATCCCATATTCTCGAAGATTGCATTCACATCATCCAATATTCCCAAGTCACTCAGGAAACCAAAGTGCAGATACTTGGTTGGAGAAAATTCGATAGCCTTGAGTTCGGACAAATATTCGGCACCTAAATGAACTTTCTTCTTAGGCTTGGGCACCTTCTTCTTTGGAGACACTATTTTTGTTCCCTCAACGGCTAGACCCTTTCCTTTCGGGTCAGAAGCGCCTTCATCATCGCTTGAAACATTAGCCTTCTTTCGACCCATTTTCCTACAAGAAGATGCTCAAGGAGAGAATAAGTACAATGCACAATTCATCCACACAAGCAACAAGAAGTTAAGTATCCCACACAAAGTATTTGAATGATCAAACAATAGCAGTTTAACAATTCAAACCAATGATCAAAAGATTATATGCTTAGACCTTATCCACACTTTTTCATTGTTAAGCGATCAAGCAAGCTAAAACATCATAAACAAACTCCTTTTCAAGCTTCCAAGTTAGCAGCTCATCATTAGTTTACCTCCAATTCACAATCAAACTCACTTTCTCAAGATAAAGGCTTTTGAAATGCATTTTGAATTTTTTTTATGAAACCAAACTCAGTTAAATCAAGTAGTTTCACAAACTTAATTTGTTATCAATCAAATGCACCATTAGACAAAATCAATTTAACTTTCCCCCAAAAAAGTTCGAAATTAAAATTCCTCAAGAACCCTAAATTCCAAAAGTTTCAATTCATGCAATTCAAGGGCGAAATTGGATTGGGTTTTCATCTAGAAGCAACCTAGCATGAGTTTCTAAGCCTAAACATCAATCACCAAGAAACAATTTCGAGTTCAAAAATTTTGAAAATTTTGGTCACTCACGAAAGTGATGAGAATGTGAAACTACCTTGCTTGGATTGTGAGAGGGAGAGAAAGAGAGTGATTGTGACTAAAAGAGATTTTTAAAACACGAATTTAGCACTTTAAATCAAAGAAATCCGTGGAGAATTGAGTGAGATGGAAGAGTTTGAAGTTCTTGAAATTTTTTGAAAAGAGTCTGATTTTGTTCAGAAAAATCGCAAAGGAAGAGAGAAGAGAGGCAGAATCGCGTGGTGGGAGGAGAAAACTAGGTGAAATTGAGTCCCACACCGGTTAAAATCGCTATTTTCGGTCAAAATCCGGTTAAATCTTGGTAAAAAAACGGTTTGAAATCGATATTGGTTCGAGAGACTTACCTGGGCGAGAGATTCCATCGGCGTGATTTGGCCGATTCATCTGACCAATGGGAGCTCCGTAAAACCATCGGCTCGTTTACGTAGATGGAAGGTGCCAATAATATCACTGCCCGTTTTCGACCAAAACTCTCCATTTTCCATCGGCATGTTTTGCTTGATTTGCCATGCCGATGGAACCACGATTTTTCAATCGGCCGCGTTTGCCTGATGAGTTAGGCTGATGGTTTCTCTGGCGATTTTTGCTTCATTTTTTATGACCTTGGCCCAATCCCAATGATCCAAAACTTCACCTAATAGCCAAAACTTGAGAAAACTTAAAGAAAAACATAAAAAATAACAAGCAAAAGATCATATATACAAAGATAAACATGGGAATGTCTCCCAAGTGCGCTTTTGTTTAAAGTCGGTAAGATCGACTGTTCAAGCCGAGTTTTTAAGCAGAAGGTGGGCTAGAGAGTAGAACTGAAGTCCCTTCCTCTCTAGCTTCTGAAATGGAGTAATGCCTGAGTTTTTGGCCATTAACCGTGAATTCCTCATTGGACTTTCCCCAAAGTACTACCCCTCCATAGGGCCTCACCTTTTTCACTCTAAACGGCCCCGACCACCTTGACTTGATCTTCCCGGGAAACAGCTTCAACCTAGAGTTGAATAGCAGCACAAGATCTCCTTCCTTAAACTCCTTCAGGATCAACTTATGATGGAAGATCTTGGTCCTCTCCTTGTATATCTTTGAGCTCTCAAATGCCTCAAGCCTTATCTCGTCAAGCTCGTTCAGCTGAATCAACCTCTTCTCGGTTGCAGTTTTTATGTCAAAGTTTAACAACTTGACTGCCCACAAAGCCTTATACTCTACCTCAACCGGCAAGTGACATGATTTCCCATACAACATAGTGAACGGTGTGGTGCCAAGCGGAGTCTTGAAAGCCGTCCTATGCGCTCATAGTGCATCATCAAGCTTCTTAAACCAATCTTTCCTCGAAGCTCCAACAGTCTTTTCTAAAATGGCCTTTATCTACCTACTAGACACCTCCACTTTCCCACTTGTCTGAGGATGATATGGTGTGGCGACCTTATGCTTCACTCCGTACTTCTTCAAAGGGCTCTCAAAGAGTTTATTGATGGATGGGAGCCTCCATCGCTGATCACTACCCTCGGGATTCCAAATCTTGGGAAGATGATACTCTTGAATAGCTTGAGAACCACCTTAGCGTCGTTCGTAGGACTTTCTATTGCCTGTACTCATTTAGAAATGTAATCAACCGCCACAAGGATGTAATTATTCCCGTAAGAAGAAGGGAAGGGTCCCATGAAGTCTATGCCCCAAACATCAAACACCTCAACCTCTAGAATGGGGTTTTAAGGCATCTCGTTCCTGCTACTGATGTTCCCTTTCCTTTGACAAGGATCACACTTGGTAATGAACTCTTGGGCATCTTTAAACATGGTAGGCCACCAAAATCCAGTTTGTAGAGCTTTTTGAACCGTCTTGAAAGTAGCAAAATGACCCCCATAAGCCGATCCATGACAGTGTAGAAGTATCCCTCCTACTTCCTCATCAGCTATTCACCTCATGTAGAGTTGATCCTTTCACAAAGTGTAGAGGTAAGGTTCATCCCAATAATATCGGTTGATCTACCTCAAGAACTTCTTTCTTTGGTAGCTATCTAGGGATGAGTTGGGACAATTTAGAATGCTAACACACTTCAAAGAAGCTATTCTCCTAGCAAGGAACATAAACAATTGACTAATCCAATATCTTGGTACTAATCACTTTCTCTAATCATAACTCAAGAACAAACTCTCACTTGTGAACTAAGACTAGGCAAGCATTCATAACAAGTTCAAATTAGCTAATAATCAATCTAAACATTCATTCTCATGAGCTAGAATGTGAAAATCCTATCAAAGCTAAAACATGCATTTCATCGAAAACATGGTGTGCAAGAAAACCATAACATCATAATCAACATGATCAAGGCTATTTAAGCATTAAGAACACTAAGATAGAAGAGATTATAGATAGATAAGCCCTAAGCATTCATCAATCATCCCAAATCACCCAAATCCTACCTAACCCATAAACCTTGGATGAAACTACTCACTAATCATTCTATGTTCAACAAAATCCATAAGAATAGTGTTAAACATGAAGATTAGCAAAAGATTAAAAGAAGAAGAAAAGAAATCAAAGCAAAACAACTCTTAGATTAAGAAAAGATTCAAACTTTCTTAGAAAGTGTTTAGAAACAAAAACTAGCTTAAGAGAGACATAAAAATTAGGTTTTGGCTTTATATAGTGAAAGAGGGCAAACCGGGTCAACCCAGGACAAACCGGGTGTTGACCGGTTCAAATGGATTAATGTTGGTTCGCAGGTGAAACCATCTGCCTCATTTGGCCGATTTGAGACGTCGATGAGAGTGTTGCGGATCCATCGGCTGTGTTTGCTAGATGGGAGCAGCCGATAGTTTCTCTGCCGAAAATCGGGGAAGTGCATGTGTGATTCCATCGACGTGATCTGCTCGGTGTTGGAAGACGATGGAAATGAGATAGAAACCATCGGCCTCATTTTGTCGATTCACGCGACCGATATAATCACTCTCCAAAAGAAAGAAACTGCGCTGAGATTTCCATCGGTCTAGTTTGGCTGATGCTGTTGGCTGATGGAAATTGCTTCGTAACATTGACGTGATCTGGCCGATGGGTCACATCGATAGAACCACTGTATGACTTCATGGCTTTTCTCTTTCAGTCTTTGAGCTCCCACTTAGTTCCTTAGCTCTCCAAAACCTCCCTAAACTTCCAAGAACCTACAAAACACAAGAAACACTCCAAACACAACCTAAAATGCTAATTCCTAACTCTATATGTGATATACCATGGATTTTAGGGTCTTTAACCATGGTATATGTGTTATTTATCGAGTCTTTTACTATGTTTTGGAGTCTTTTAGTTATGTTTACAGGTTTAAGGACATCTGGAGCCTAATTGGACGTTTTGGGAGCATTTGGAGCAATTCTGCACTACTTAGAGATTTCACAGAGTTCACTGGCTGCGTTTTCGCAGTGCAACGATCGGTGCAGTTGTGCAACTGTCGTTGCAGTGCAACTGTCGTTGCAGTTGTGCAACTGTCGTTGCAGTGCAACTGTCGTTGCAGTTGTGCAACTGTCGTTGCAGTTCTGCGCCCAAAAATCTGCATTTTGGAGAAATTACAGTTTTTGCCCAAAAACTTCCCAGACTTGCAAAAAGACCCCCAGCCGACTTTAGACCAATATATTAGGGTTTTTAAGCCATTGTTTAGGCTACGCTTTATTATTTTTCAGAGAGAGTTTTAGGGGCTGATCCGGCTCTCGAAAGAGAGAGGATTTTGAACCCCAGTTCTTTATTTGATTTTATAATATTTGGTTTTCTACTTATGATATTTTCTGTTTCGATGAACATGTCTGAGTAGTTTACCTGTTAGGTTGAAGGATTCTCATTAGGGATTTCATGGAACTATAGTTTAAATCAATCTGTAGGGATTCATATCTGCTAGTTCTTTATTTAGGTTGTTCTTAATGCTTAATCTGAAGTAGCTAATCAGAATTATGATGTTAGGTTGATTAATACAGCGGAAGTTGGTTAATTTAACTAGAAAGAACCTAGATAAGCAATTAAACTACTCGCAAACGGAAGTTTGGTTTAGGATAATTGTGAACATATCAAACCTGATCATTAATGCTAGTTTAATCTGTTAGTTCTCGCAAACGAAAGTTTGGTTTGCTGCACTTAGACTTAGAGAATTATCGCAAAGGAATTTGGTTAATTCTATATCTGTGTTTTGAGTTCTAGAACAGTTTCTGATTAGATTCCGACTGATTGATTGCTTGTGTTCCTGATTTCCTGAGAACTCCTGAAACCTAACGCTTCGCTTCCTTGCTCACAAACCACTCCTGCTACTGATTTACTTTTCTGCTCTGCTTTTAGTTTAATCATATTTACTTTCTCCTAGTTTAATCTTTTCTGTTCTTAATCTATCGTTGACCGGAGTCCCTGTGGATTCGATACCCTAAGTACTACAACTACATCACTGTGCACTTGCAGTTAGAATAGGGATAATTCTTGACCTATCAAGTTTTTGGCGCCGTTGCCGGGGACTCTTTTGAGTCCTCGATAGATTTGAACTTAGGGTTTAGACTAGGATTTTCGTTTTTAATTTTTGCTACTAATTTTTTTTTCTTTCTTTTTCTGTTCTTGCGTTTCAGGTACGCCTGTAATCGCCTTGCACCGATCGACACGGTCCTGTGTGTCGATCGTTGCATTCTCGAGCTTGCATCGATCGACGCTACTCTGCATCGATCGACACAGTGCGAAAGAATGATGGGAATGATGGAACAGATGTTGGAAAATCAGCAGAATAACTCGTTCTGCAGAGGCTATGGTTCCTATTCATTCACCAGGGATTATGAATCTCCATCATATCAGCCTGTTCCTCCTCAAAATAAAAAATATGGTAAGCTGATGAGTATGATGGAGCAGTTCCTGGAAAGACAGGAAGAAGAGAGGAACTACATAAATGGTTATAAATTTCAAGGAAACAGGAGCAAGATGGAATCCATTATGGAGCAGCTGCTAGAGGATCAGACTAAGATCGCTGCAAACTTCGACAGGAACCTGGAAGCTAAACATGAAAGTCAGAATGGGAAGCTTGAATACTTGAGCACACATTTGAAGAAGCTAGATATCCAAGTTCAGCAGACAGAAGGAGCAATACAAAGGCATAATGAAGCTAGGAAAGCTAAAGAGCACATATCCATCAAAGCTGTGACCTTAAAGGATGAGATTGAGTTGCTAGGTGAAGAAGAGAGCATAATCTCGGATTTTCTGGATGAATATTGTCTGCCTGATACAAGCATCGATCGACACCCCCTTAGTGACGATCGACACGCCATTCTGACGGCAATTTCGAGTTCTTTCGACACACAGAATCGCCTTGCATCGATCGACACACATCATGCAACGATCGACACAGAACGCAGACATGTCCAGAAACCTGCAACAGTGCCAGAACAAGCCTACAAGCCCCCAATGCCATATCCTAAGGTTCCTAAACCTTCCAAACAAGAGATAAAAGTGGCTAACTGCATAAAAGTGATGGATAAGAAGGTGAATAAAACACCACCAGTTGAAACTTTGCGAGTTCATGCAAAGAAGATGATCTCCACTGATGGTCATCTGAAAGAAGAAGTTCAGATTGGTGGAACTACAGTATCTGATAGTGGAAAGAAGAAGATGGCAGTTCCTCTTGAACCTGCTCTAACATCTTCAGCACCTACAACTGCTCATAAGCAGAAAGCTCTAGACATCAGATATACATCAAAGGTAAAGTACAAATCACCTAAGCTTAAACCTTCTGATCACATTGTTTTGAATGCAGGAGAACGCAGTAGACCGCTCAAGCTTCGCTCCCGCCCTGATTCTGATTTCTCTTTCCTTGGGAAGCCTCATGATCTGAAAGCATATACACCTCTTTGGATGAAGAGATACTCACAGAGACACTCAAAGTCTCTGTTGAAACCGCCATGAGTCTAATCTTTTTCCCATAGTCAAGCTACTGACTTTAAACAAGCGCTGAGTGGGAGGCAACCCACTGTTAGGTTCGTTTTTGTTTTTGTTTTCTTTCGTTTTGATTTGATATTTTTAATTTTTCTGTTTAAGTGTGTTCAGAGCTGAGGGAAACAAGAATAATCGCATTGCATCGATCGACACACATTGTGCATCGGTCGATGCAGTTTCGATTTACGGTTTAACGAATTGATTGCGGTTCAGACATCGGTTATCTAAATAACCGCGAGCTATAATCGCCTAGCATCGATCGACACCCTTGTGGCATCGATCGACACAGGGCGACGACAGGTAAGTAATCTGCAACTTTTCGGTTTGTTCTTCAATTTGATTATTCTTTCACCGAGCTCATGCTTTGATTACACTGGGGACAGTGTAGTTTTAGTGTGGGGGAGGAAGCTACTGACGCACGCTTTTGTTTTCTTAGTTTTTCAAAAACATTGTTTTATTGAGTCAAAATTTGTATGAAACTATGATTTTTCGAGGAAAATTTTTGCTCGAACAGGAACTAAGTGACCATTGGACAGACTTGCAGAGCCTCTATGACTATTAGAAAACCCAGACACAGATCAACCTACTGGGAACACCCACATCACTTCAGGTATCAGAGGATCCTTTTACTGACTTCAACCTTAATACTGACTTAGATTTCTCACATAAGGGCTTGGTATACTTTGTGTCGGATTCCCTGTTAGTTCTGACACAGCCTGTAAACCTGTCCTATTTAGTTCCCTTCTCCCCTTCTATAAAGTAAAAAAAAAAAAAGATAATAAACTGAGGATGAGTTAGTAACTCCGAAGTGGTCACGGGAGTGGTAGAGACCCCTATTATCTCCTGTGCGATCCATGGAATGTGTCCAAAGTACACCCCATAACGGGAAGAACACTGATAAAAAAAATAAAATGATACCCAATGTGGGAAAAATCAGTTGTTAAGGAAGGGAAAGAGAAGAAAGAGACTAGAGAAAGATAGTATGGTGGTCTAGAGCTGATAAGGTAAGAATCCATGTGCCTTTGATCGATACTCCTTAGGTGAGACCGCACTTAAATACTTGCAGAAGTCAGTAGGGAGAATTTGAATGCTTGAATGTGATTGTGGAGTTTACTTAGGACAGTTGCTAAGTGTGGGGGAAGTACATTGTGGTCTTGAGTTCTGTAGGAAAGTTTTCAGTGGCTTACTAAGTGAATGTGATTGTGAAAGTTCCTAGGACGAAATGAGTTTCTGTGTTTTCAAACTTCTTTTCTTATGCTTTGGTTCTTTACTTGCTTGAGGACAAGCAAGAGCTAAGTGTGGGGGAGTTGATATACCATGGATTTTAGGGTTTTTAACCATGGTATATGTGTTATTTATCGAGTCTTTTACTATGTTTTGGAGTCTTTTAGTTATGTTTACAGGTTTAAGGACATCTGGAGCCTAATTGGACGTTTTGGGAGCATTTGGAGCAATTCTGCACTACTTAGAGATTTCACAGAGTTCACTGGCTGCGTTTTCGCAGTGCAACGATCGTTGCAGTTGTGCAACTGTCGTTGCAGTGCAACTGTCGTTGCAGTTGTGCAACTGTCGTTGCAGTGCAACTGTCGTTGCAGTTGTGCAACTGTCGTTGCAGTTCTGCGCCCAAAAATCTGCATTTTGGAGAAATTACAGTTTTTGCCCAGAAACTTCCCAGACTTGCAAAAAGACCCCCAGCCGACTTTAGACCAATATATTAGGGTTTTTAAGCCATTGTTTAGGCTACGCTTTATTATTTTTCAGAGAGAGTTTTAGGGGCTGATCCGGCTCTCGAAAGAGAGAGGATTTTGAACCCCAGTTCTTTATTTGATTTTATAATATTTGGTTTTCTACTTATGATATTTTCTGTTTCGATGAACATGTCTGAGTAGTTTACCTGTTAGGTTGAAGGATTCTCATTAGGGATTTCATGGAACTATAGTTTAAATCAATCTGTAGGGATTCATATCTGCTAGTTCTTTATTTAGGTTGTTCTTAATGCTTAATCTGAAGTAGCTAATCAGAATTATGATGTTAGGTTGATTAATACAGCGGAAGTTGGTTAATTTAACTAGAAAGAACCTAGATAAGCAATTAAACTACTCGCAAACGGAAGTTTGGTTTAGGATAATTGTGAACATATCAAACCTGATCATTAATGCTAGTTTAATCTGTTAGTTCTCGCAAACGAAAGTTTGGTTTGCTGCACTTAGACTTAGAGAATTATCGCAAAGGAATTTGGTTAATTCTATATCTGTGTTTTGAGTTCTAGAACAGTTTCTGATTAGATTCCGACTGATTGATTGCTTGTGTTCCTGATTTCCTGAGAACTCCTGAAACCTAACGCTTCGCTTCCTTGCTCACAAACCACTCATGCTACTGATTTACTTTTCTGCTCTGCTTTTAGTTTAATCATATTTACTTTCTCCTAGTTTAATCTTTTCTGTTCTTAATCTATCGTTGACCGGAGTCCCTGTGGATTCGATACCCTAAGTACTACAACTACATCACTGTGCACTTGCAGTTAGAATAGGGATAATTCTTGACCTATCAATATGCTAACATGCTCTAAATGCAATCAAAGAACAACAAAGGACATGAATGCATGCAAGATGAGGTCAAAACTTGTACTAAACACTATCCTAAATGCATGAATATCAAAGTATTCCGCCGCAAGAAAGTAATCATGAAGAGGCTTGTGACGGTACTATCCTCGCAATCGGACAGTCGGACGACCAAGTCGGTCCGGACGATAATCAGATTGAACATGCCGATCTCATTGCTTTCCTAACAGATGACGATACAGACTGGCGAGAAGAGATACTGGCATACTTAACCGAGTGAAAGCTTCCCGAGGATAAATGGGTGCACGACGACTAAAAGTCAAAAGTGTGCAGTACACTATTCACAACGGCGTCCTTTACAAGTTCTCGGCCAATAAAATCCTACTCAGATGCATATATGGAGATGAAATCCGCCAAGTCATCGAGGAAACACACTCAGGAGCTTGCGGAAATCACTCTGGAGGTCGGTCTCTTGCTCTTAAAATCAAGCTATATGGTCACTACTGGCCGACTATGCTAGCCGATTGCGAGTCCTATTCCAACAAGTGCGAGAAATGTCAACGTCATGCACCTTTATACATCGGCCTACAGAGCTACTTACTACATCCACCGTGGCATACCCATTCATGAGATGGACAATGGAAATCATTGGACCATTGCCGCTTTCTAATCAAAGGTGCTTCTTATTAATCATGACAGACTACTTCACAAAATGGGTCGAAGCCAAAGCCTATGTATCAATCCACGACATCCAAGTTCACAACTTCGTACGGAAATACATTATATGCCGATATGGGTTGCCTTACGAGATCGTCACTGATAACAAATCACAATTCACGTCCAACTTGTTTGAAGGATTTTGTAAAAAGTGGGACATACGACTTAGTAAGTCAGCACCGAGATATCCCCAAGGAAACGGTCAGGCAGAAGCCACCAACAAAACCATCATCGATGGCATCAAAAAGCGTCTCGAAAATAAGAAGGGAGTGTGGACCGATGAACTGGACAGAGTCCTTTGGTCGCACAGAATAACCTCTCGCCGCGCAACTGAGGCCACCCTCCGACGATCTCTTATGCCTCACAATAACGAGATCAAAGAAAAAATGCTGCTTCACACCCTCGATATAATCGAGTAAGAACGAGATTGGGCTTTGCTCCGTATCCAGAACCACCAACAACTCGCAACTCGGTATTACATCCAGCAGGTACAAGAACGAAAATTTCAACTCGGCGATTACGTGCTTCGCAAAGTCTATGAAAATACCAGAGAATGGAGAGCAGGTAAACTGCAAAATGGGAATGACCCTACAAGATAACAAAGGTCGTCAAACCTGGTGTCTACGAGCTCAAATCAATGATGGGCAAAGCTTTGCCGCGTTAGGCGGCTTATATATATATATATATTTAGGAGTGGCTTGATTTTTCTTCGGAAGATACGTAGCCTTTATCGGCGCAGTCACAAACTTAATAAAAAATTTATTTTTCCAGCTGATGCCGAGATAGGAATACCTCCAGTCGAGTCAGCACTATTCTTCGCCGAGTTAGTTTTCTCTATCATATTGACACCTTTTTAATTGATGCCGAGTTATTATTCCTCTTTTAACTTATGCCGAGTTATTATTCATTTAACTTATGCCGAGTTATTATTCTTCTTAACTTATTTTTGTCATTCTTAACTTATGCCGAGTTAAAACCACTTATCTTATACAATCTAACACTAAAAGCTGAGCTCCATAGTTCGCAAAAGTCGAGCAATACACGCCTTGACTTTAAGTCTAGCATCCAATAAGACCCGTACTATTAGCATCACGCTTCCTGGCCAGGAGCGTGATCTTCCTTGCACGCGAGATGCATATCGTGGTGAGGAAAAGCCGAGATCCGTCTCGCACTGAAAAAACGGTCCTTACCCGTAAGTTCTTTGAGGTGGGCGATAAAAAATAAGCCTAGCACTTAAGCCTCGCACATTCGCCCATCCCTAGAATGAGTAAGCCGAGCATGCATAAGCCTCGCAATTACAAACCCAGTGAAACGAATGCTTCGATATAAACCAGATCGTCTCACACTAAACCGTACTCTAATCGTTGTTTGGCCTAATTCGTACAAACGAATTAAAGGAAACACAGAACAGTCCGATTATACACGAAAACAAAGTTCTCAGGAAAGCAGAAAATAAACAGTCCTTCAAACGAGGAGAAGTTTTACAACACCAGCATAAAAAACAAATTACAAAATACTTGAAAGAAAGGAAAGCTAGAGTTACTCGGCCCCAACCCCGGTCTCCGCCACTTTCTCCGACTCGCTCGCCTTCTAGATTTCTCCATCTTTAGCACTCGCATCTTGAACCACTATAGACACGCCGGCCTGAGCGTCAGTCTCGGGATTACCAATCGACTGAGCAGGAATTGTCAGGAAGAACTTGGGAAATCATCCCACTGTTAGTCTCAAACTCATCGATGTTTTTCGGAACAGGAGGTGGAGAAACACGGTGAAGCGACCCCAGTAGAGGATGACGAGTCAAGAAAGAACGAACTTCAGCTCTTCCTTCGTTAAAACGTCCATTGCATCGATTTTGGCATCAATCTCTGCTTCATCCGCAGCGAGCTGATCCAAGACCGACTGAGGGAACGACACGCCTTCCCCACTAAGGTTCACCAAGCACTTTCTAAGACGAGAGATCTGACCCTTCTCAATCTGTTTTGCAGTGGCATCTTCCTGATCCTTGACGAAGCGGTGGAAAATATCAAAGCAAGATTGGGCCTTCGCCCTCATGTCGGCTTCCACAGGCTTCCTTTACTTCAGAACCAGCTCCCCGCAGAGTTTCTGTTGACGTTGTCCCTCAGATTGATTCCTAATGGAGTCGACTTTGGCCTTCTCATCGGCCTTGCGTAATTTTTCCTCTGCCTCACAGAGCTTAGTCGAGAGCTCCAGATTGCTGGCCTCCAATGCATCCTTCTCGTCCCTCAGCTTTTCGAGATGAACATCTTTCCTCTTGATAGCCTCCATGAGCTTCTGCGAACTCCATTCACTCTCAAGCGCCACGCGGTTCGATCACGCAATCATCTTAAATGAGAAATAGTGTAACTAAAGGGACCTCATGAATAAAACACAACACGGGCTTGTTTATGTGCAAGGATTGCTTTGGATTGCGGAAGATCCTTCAACGAGGGCCAATCCAAATCATTCCCTCTCAGACAGGTAAGCAAGTCGAAGCACGCTCGTGTGTTCTGAACGAAAGGGATTTCACTTTCATACTGGTAGGCAAATTTATGGATCGAAGGCCGAGTACTCACATCCGCATCACTCTGCAAGCTACGGGGAAGAACCGTGACGATTTCTTAACGAGAGAAAAACTTCTTCTTCTCGCCAGAGTTGGCATCGGGTATTTCCCCATCCTAAGAATAAAACCACTTCCACGGGTCCAGAGCCTTTGCCTTGACGGGTCTATCAGTAGCCGCCATCTTTGTAGGATTCTCTCTGACCGACTTATCCATAGCCACCCTCTTGGCAAGGTTCTCCTGATCCGGCTTCTCCACAGCCGCCCTCTTCTTAGGCTGGACCTTCGAAGGAACCTTCCAAGGGGGAGCCGCCATATTCGACCTGGCCACTACGTTCTCCAGAAGGTGAGAAGGCACTAGCGACAATAGACGGATCACCACCGCTTGGAGGCAAATGAGTCGCCTCATTCTCCTTATATCGGTGCAGCCGAGCTCGAAGGATTTGAGGTGAGCCTCTGCGAGTATTCGACTGTAATTTTTTTCTGCTTACCCATTCTCGGCTTCTTTAAATCGATTGGGTTAACCTTCTCTAGAATATTCCACTTAACTAAAACAAAAAAGAGAAGTCTGAACTCAAGGAAAACACGATAGGTCAGGCCGGATAATTTAGGAAGAACCTACCTTTAGAAACCCTCGGAAGAGACCGACTAATGCGCTCCCGAGTAAGATCCATCCACTTGCGGAGACTAAGGCTTCGGATTTTTTCAACGATAGCAAAGAAGTCGCCCGAGTAAGGCTTGTAGAACAGATGACGCAATGCGAAGAAGAAAAGTAAAATGAGTAAATCATCTGGGAGACCAGTCGACAAACTTGGAACAATATCTACCAATATTAGTGTTCCACGACGATCTAGGTTCACTATTCCGCTCTGGAATAACCAACGGCGTTATCTCGACGTAAAAAAAATCTATGCACGCGAAACATCCCGGGCTGGTCTTTTTCATTTGACTGATGGAAGTTATTTCCTCGAATATCCTAACACTGATAGTGATATCACACTCAGAACCTAAAACAAGGAATCCCACCATGTGACGAACCGTGGTAGCTGATAGCTGTGAAATCGCAATATCGCGCTGGGCACAATAGGAGACGAGAAGATGAGGAAGAGGAAGCCAAAGTCGGCTACCCGATGTGTCCTCGTTGAGGAAATAAGACTCGTAAAGACACATGTCCTCGTCCAGGGACGATCTCTCGGTCCGGAAATAATAAATTTAATCCTTGGATCTGCTCCACAACCCGCCAAAGCAGAAGCAACCGAGTCTTCGGTAGAACGGGTACGGAAGACATTAGCAAACATCCCCTCCGAGCCGGATGATATCACGAGTGAAGGAATCACAGCACCTGTATTTCCCTCGGAAGAGACTGTCTCGCTATCACGTTCGTCAGAGTCATCTTTATCGGCTTCCACCTCATCCGACTCATCAAAATCAGATTCTCGGAGCCAAGGAATCACAAATTCTGTTCGACCCGAACTTTGCGCAGCACCAGTCAGCCGGGATAAGTCGTGACAAATATCGAGCTCTTTGGACGCTTGATAAACGGGGTGATTCCTCAAGTCGGGAGAAGTGCTACTACCAGAGGATGAATCAGAGGAGACAACACGCCGACTGGATGAATGATCCTCAGATGATACTGAAACAACATATTTATCCTTGTTCCCCGAACAACAGATCAAAGACATGACTAATCGAAGAACAAACGAAGAAACGAGCAAAGACAAAAGGATTTGATCCAAAATCCTAAACAAGTACGGCCAAAAAACGGCAGAATACAATCAGAAATAAAAACCGGTTGAGAGCAAAAGAAAATACCTTATCTCTTCACTTGAGCATAAATGAGGAAATGGGAAGCGAGAGCAGAAAATATATAGAAGAAATGGGCGAGGTACCCGAGAAGTCATGATTACCTAGGCGAAGCTTCGTTTCCCGCACCTATAGACCGGTTCAACCAATTCGATTCGGTCTGCCTCTATCTAAACCGAATCAGTCGGTTTAAATCAAATTAACATAGGAAATCCGAAATAACGACGGTAAACTGAACCAACCTAATTCACTTCTTAAACCAAACAACATTCTCCTCGTACAAGACGGTCTGAATAAATTCGAATCGCCGCACTGGGGGCCTTATTGTTGGAGTCAAGATTAACATCTTTCCCAAAAGGCCCATTTAGAAATTTAGGTCGGGCCAATAAGGAAAGTCGATACAAACCCTAACCTGAAGAATCACGGCTCGGCCCCGAGACTTGGCATAGCTAGGGTTGCGAAGAAAGAGAAGGATAAAAGGAAAGCGGTGCGCGTGGCAAACACGTCGGGTGAAGAGATATATTCAAGGCGACTCAAGCCGAGATAATAGGAAAGATTCAGAATTATATAAATTTTTCCTATTTTATGTAACCGACTTTGTAAGCCTATATAAGAAACCGCGTTCTTCAATAAACCCATCCAATTTTCATTATAGTTTTCGGAGAGTTCTTAATTAAAACCGATTTAGCCCTAATTACTCTCCGATGACCTAAACATCTTTCTCAGCCGCTTTGTTTCTTCCCGGAAACCTAACGAAAACCCTATTTTCTATTCAACCTGCTGAGTTCTGAAACCCTTCTTTTAGAATCCCTCAAGAAATCCTAAAACTCTTTCGACCTTTGGATAGGCCGAGTTACGAAATCATCAAATCCATAGCAACCAATAATTGTATAATTAAATCTCCCACATGGTATTTTGGGTTCAAAATCCCCTCGACGAAAACAATAGCCTAAAATACGATCGGAAGATCAGACACGGATGTTCATCATATTTCGTGCGAACAGAGCTTCGTATAGTCAATGCTTTATACGAAGCACATAGTGCCGATGACTTCGTCTGAATAACATTTTATACGAAAATCTCCAAACGGATAACATTTCATATGAAGTGGACAAAACTGTTCACCAAAACATCCGAAAGGATCGATCGGACAAATACATCTCTTGATAGAAACTACGGATAGACGAAACATCCAAACAAGAGACTTCCGAGCTGAATCAGCTCGGATCCGAGCTAAACCAGCTCGGATTTTAGAGTTGAACGAGCTCAGAATCTCCGAGCTGAACCAGCTCGGATTTTAGAGCTGAACCAGCTAGGACTTTCTAAGCTGAAACCAGCTCGAATTCGAAAATCTCCTTTCTCTTTTCCCGAGCACAATCTATTCTTTTGTAAGTTCCGATCTGAATGCATTCCTTGGAAAGTTCCGATCTGAATTTACTTCTCGAACTTTCTGAGCAGATATTCCACTTAGATTGTATGATCAAACATTTGCCAATATCTCCTTCTTCGGATGCGCGACTGGCCGCAATCCATCTTCAGAAACATCGACTTAGACATTCCAAGCCGTTAAACCAAAATCATCGGATAAAGTCAGACGAAATATGAATTTGGACCCAACTTACAAGATTTGTTTTTCTGAGACTTTGGGCAAAATCAAGAAGTCTATTCTCAAACGGACTCAGACCATCTGTTGTCGGCATATTCGGCAAAATAGGTCAAGCCGCGGAAAGATAATTGTTGAAAAAAAGAAGATAACTCATATAAGCGAAGATGAAGATATCTCTGAGCTAAAGAGGAAAATCCGAGATAAAAATGTAAATCTTAACGGAAAATGGAAGGAGATAACAACATGAAGATTTTCGCAAATTTCGCAGAAAATATCCTCAAAGCCGACTTGCCGCAGCTATATAAGGAGATGGTGGTCATACGGTTTGGATATAGCAAAAAACCCTAGCATCTAGACTTAAGAACTTAGCGATTTTCTTAAGCTTTTTCCGTTCTTTGTACTCTTTTCCGATCTCATCAATAAAATATCCTCTGGGTTAACTATTTCAGCTATTTCACTCTTTGTACTCTCCTCCTCCTTCTTCTTCTTCTGGGTGTTTTTGCCAGTCTAAACAAGGTCATAAGTGTTGGGAAATTAAAACCTAAGTCTAGACAGGATTGTAAGGAGTCCTAGATACTTTCCTTAAAAATCTAAATGGAATCATATTTTAGATTATCTTTAAATAGATCCCAAAACGCCTCTTCTTCCAAATCGGACAAAAGGTCTATTAAAGATTCTAAAAGAGTCATCACTAGTCATGAAACAACCATTGATGATTTTCAAGGATTAATTATAATTGCGAAATTCCAAAAGTCCATAAAGATCAAATTTATCAAATTTCAAAAAAGAATTTCTTAAGAACAAATTTTTCGATTAAAACCGAAGAACGAGATATTCAAATTACAAAACCTTTTGAAACAATACATTTGTTTTCCGAAAGTGCTTTACAAAGGCATAGAGAAAATAATTTTAAATATATTCACATTGGTTTAGTACAAGTTTGTATTAAAACTTTCAAAAGAAGGGTTAAATACTTCAATATTAGCAATTTTAAGAGATACACGATTTAAAATCTTTGAAGATTCTTTGCTAAGCTTTGTAGGATCAGGTTTGTGTGTTGGACCAATTTTCTTTTGATTGTTATCCAAACTTTACTGTCTCTTTAAATGACAAAAATATTTTAAAATCTCTAGTTTTACAAGTTAAACACACATAATTATGAAATGATCGAAGGATCAATTCCAATTGCTTTAATATTTAGAGTTCACTACAAAGCAATGACAAGTGCTTTTTCTTCAAAAGTAAAAATTTCAAGTAAAAAAGGAAAAACTCTCTTGCTTCAAACTGATCTCTCGAAATCCAATTTCGTTATCTCAAGATCTATCCAGTGGAAATATATATGTAACGCCCCGTCCGCTCCTACCGGTTAGTCACTCATCCCTCTATCGGGCTCGTGTGCCCCACCCCTATCCGACGGTCGGTGCGTTATTTTTTGTAGGCCTGTCTGAGTAATTTACTGACCTTACAATCACCTGTGACCTTTTTCCATGTTTTTTTGTCCTCACACACATGCTACCACGAATCACTTTCCAGAAGGTCACCCATCATGGGGCTACTCCAGTCCAAGCACGCTTAACTCTGGAGTTCTTTTATGCAAGTGATTGGAAAAGGTAAGTGCACTTGGTGATATAGGTATCCAAATCAATTCATTTAAGCCTCTCCGCATATACCACAAACCGGGATGTTACAATTCACCCACTCACAGAGCGCAACACCCTCGTTGCGCACCAGGATCGTTATCCTTGACGGTGTGAGCCCTCACTGACTCCACACGCGTCCTCGGATTCGGCTCTGATACCACTTTGTAATTAGACTTATAACTGGAGTACCTAAAATAACGTTTTGATATATATCCGAGGACGCGTGTGGAGTCAGTGAGGGCTCACACCGTCAAGGATAACGATCTTGGTGCGCAACGAGGGCGTTGCGCTCTGTGAGTGGGTGAATTGTAACATCCCGGTTTATGGTATATGCGGAGATGCTTAAATGAATTGATTAGGATACCTATATCACCAAGTGCACTTAGCTTTTCCAAGAGATGGAGGAATCTTCTAAGAAAATCCCTTCTCAAGCTATTTAAAAATTTAACGAGGTCCCTTCAAAACTGATCTTAAAAGAAAACCAGGCTTAAAAAGTTGTTTCAAAACCTTCAAATAATTCACAAATTATTTTGAAGTAGTTTTCACAAAACACTCCCTCGGAGAATTTTGAAAAATCTATTTATCAAAACATTATAAATGTTGAAAAAGGATTTCTTGTCAACCATGATCCATTTTTAACAATTGAAAAATATTTTGGGAAAAATAATTTTTTTCAAACCACATAATACGGATAAAATTGTGTTATTTTTTCAAACTATTTTGGAATTAACAGAATCAGTGTCTTTCAAACATTTTTATCTCAATGAAAACCACACTGATGCTGCTTATTCCACTTTCAAAATTCATAAGATCATTTGTGATACCCCGATCTCAGAAACTTGATAAAAAAAATTATTATTAAATATAATGGTATTTTTTTCATAAATAAAATGAATTATCTTGATAATAAATTCATGGGGTTATTTTTGGAAATTCTTGAGAATATTCATTAAAAACTAGTTTTTCCGAGAAACCGATAAAATATTCGGGCAAGCGAAAGAACCCTCTAATATCCACTAAAAATTATGAAATTTTGACCAAATCTCCGTTGAAATATTTAAAAGCTATGGTTAAAATTATTTTGCAAGATTTGATCCCTAGATTAAGTTAGAAATTTTGGGTCATTAATGGGTAATTAAGGATTAAAAATTCAAAATAAAATTAAAGAAGCTTGGGCTTGGTTGGGGCTGATTAGAGATGGTAGATAAAGTCATAATGGACCTAATGCAAGCCCATTCATGAGCTTGTGCCACGAAATTAGGCAAGAGGAAAACAAAAGAGGAGGCCTTGTGAGCTTGATTCAATGAATCTCCAAAGGTTTGTGGCCCAAACCCAAGAGGCTTCTTCATGGGCCTTTCAGGTTTAACAAGGAGGTTAAAAGAGTGTGTTTTTGGCCAACATCTGGAGGGAGGTCGTGGCTTAAGGTGAGGGAAGATAAGTGACAAATGGAGGGTGGGGATTAACTCTCTTTGGTTATAAAAGGAACCCCTCCCCCTCCCCTTTTCTTCACAACACAAAAACTCACAAGAGTAGAGAAGAGGAAGAGGAGAGAAAGAATAGAGAAGGAAGAGAGGAAGAAGAGAGGAAGAAAAAGAAGGAGGCGCAAAGGAGGAGGAGAAGAAGAGGAAGCCGGAAGAAGAAGAGAAGAAGGATGAGCCGGAGAGGAGAGAGAGAGAAGGAGGAGAGAGAGGGAGGGAGGGATGAGAGAGATGGAGAAGAGGGAGAAATTAGTGAAGAGTTGGGATGGTACCGGAGGAGAGGGGCAATTTTTCCTAAGTGGGGATTTTCAATGTTCCTCCCAAATACCGACCTTCTTTTCCGTCTTAAGCGGCTATGGGGCTGTCCGGAGGCTCGAGTAGTAAGGCAATAATGGGTCAACCGCGACAAAGTGTTGGTGAGTTGGGATTAATTGGTTGAGTAATATGTTACTCCGCAGCTCCCCGAACTAAGTTACGAGCCGTTGAGATAATTATGATTAGTGTCGGCTTGTTTAATAACTTGTCATGATATATGAGTATATGTGGTTGTTTGATTGGTTAATGGTGATGGTATGGATCTTGTTGTTATGATGTAACATGCGGTGATTACAAACCAAGTATTAAACAAAAGATTCAAACACATAAAAAATATGTGATAATAATATGACGTTCGGTTCACGAATGATCGATGTACGGAATGTTGTGCAAATGGTTACGTTTGTTGTGATGTGGTATGTTTAATGGTTTGCTTTATGTGTTAGTGACATGATGTTATAGTGGGCATATCGACTTCCCGACCCGATGGATCCTCGGGAGCATACCGGTCGGTTCATGTACCTTCGGATCGTGTTATCAGCATGTGTTAACCTACCGAGTGACGCCGGTGTGTGTGTTCATGGAAGCTCAGGCTATCTAGGGGTAGCCCGTGAAGTGAGATGCTATGGAGGCGTGATGAGTGATGATCGAATGGAACGAGAAGCTGGCCGATGACACTCTCTTCTCGTCAAGGGATGATCGGATGATGATTGATGAACTACTGATCTGTAAGAACGCTAGAGATAACTGAGGCAGAAAGCAAAAGCCAAGAGATCCGCTCGTCTAAGGGGCAGCCACACGAAGAGAGAGAGAGAGAGAGAGAGAGAGAGAGAGAGAAGCCTTTAGGGTTTCTTTTTCTTGGTTTAAACTTGCTTAACTTTATTGAAAACAATGAGTGGCTTTAAACAGCCAAAGTACTAGGGTTACAAGAAATAGAAAAGGGACATAAAGAGGCCTGGTCGAAACTACAAAAATAGAAAACAAGAAAGAAGGTTGGACGGGCCATATTCTCCTTCTCTTGAAGCGGGCCTTGGTTTACCTCATTAAAAACCTTAGTGGGAAAACCCAATTGGGACAAAACCACACTTAAGGGAAAAAGAGTATAAAACAATCCCCAAGGAGATGTTGCTCTTACTCCTGGTACATAAGTCTGAAGCCCACTAAGTCTGTGAGCTTCCAAACAAGGCAGGTCCAGCAACCTTCGGATTCGATCTTGCATATCTTCTTTGTCCGAGCTGGTATTGGTGTGATTACAATTCTCATGTATTCCCTGATGAATCAAGAATCTAGAACAAGTTCCTTTACTCCTTTATTCATCCTGGTTCGTTCTGAGCACTCCAAAATGTACAAGTCGGTATTTATCGCGTTCCATGAAAATCACCTGTCTTGAAACGGGCATAACTTCTTCATAGAAACTAGTATTGATGTGATTCAACTTCGTGAATATTCCCTGATGAGTCAGGTTTCCATAACAGGTTGAGTTGCAGCTTTATTCCTCTTGGTCCATTCGCAATCCTCTCTTGAATGCACCTATATCCGCGGACAGGGCTAACTGGAAAGCTTCTAGACATCATCCTAGTTGATCTCGAACCCAAGCTGATTCCTTCTGACCAAACTCTTCCAAATAGCATACTTTATGATGAATATCAAGTCGGGCATGATTGGCTTGAACCAACTCTCCTATGGACATCTTCCAGGACACGGTTAAGGCTCCAGGAGGTCGGTTGTCGACCGTCTCCAAATGGGATCGTTCCAATTTGGTTCTGGAACGATCATTATTCCTGAAACATGCTGTTGGCTTATGAATTCTTGATACCACGTCATTGGATCGGGCAGAACACGCACTGGCCTTTTGAACCTCCTCAGGTACGTTCCGCGAGGTCGGGAATAGCTCGGTCAGCCTCGTGGTCGAGGCTGGTACGTACTGCTCGTCCGGGTTGGGTCTGAAGGATCTGATGTCCTCATCAGCCCGAGTCGCCGTGTATGGATGAACGGAGAAGGTGTCTTACTAGTAGTACTTCGTGTCTATGAGTAAGAGTCGAGGGAATCACTACTGTAAGCCTATATGGTAACGGGACGAGTATTCCGAGGGATTGAATATATTGCCGGGGCTCATAGCGTGCATATAGTCTAATTAATGTCTTCGTGCTACGGCTATCTATTAATGCTTGTGTAACTTTCTGTCATTAATTATGTGTGGGGATGGGTTGGGCGGACGGGAAGTTACCTTTTTAGTTGGGGAATCCCAACTCACTGGGTCGATAATATATCACTCACCCTCTCTTTTGTGTTTTTCAGGTAACCCATAAGAATAGTGGATCGCAGGATGTTAGGCCAGCGGATGTAGTGTTGACGTCTCTTTCGTAACGTTAAATTTCAAGTAATGTGATTTTAAATAAAGAACATCCATGGACATATTGTACTTCCGCACTTTAAAAGCAATGTTTTATAATCGTAAAAGCATGTTGATTATATTAGATTACTCCAGTCTAATATAACTACCAAATTTTGTTACGGTTGCAAAGCCATAATTAAAATTTTGGAAACGTGTAATTGAATAACTCGGATCAGTTTAATGATGAAAGTTGTTAAGCCGACCTGAATTAATCAAACACGGTAAAAATTGTGACGGCTCTGGTCCCGACTAAGGGAAACCGGTGATCATGTTCTTGTCTGATTGTTGTTTATCGGTTGACTAAGGTCAAAGCGGAACAGGGGCGTTACAAAAGGTGGAATCAGAGCATGGTTCCGATCGTGCTCACGCAACATGTGTTTTCAGATTTATCGAGTTAAAAATTGAGTCGCGAAAGAGACATTAGGAAACAGGACACGTCTTGTTTAGCTAGGACTTAGTCACTTACCTGTTTATGATGCAGATGGAGGACGAAGCGATCAATAGTGGCGGGCATGGTATGGGTTGATATATCATGGTTTTTGCCTGTTTTAAGCCATGATATAAGTGTGTTTTAGAGTCCGCTATAGTCTCTTTTGAGTCTATTTCAGGTGTTTATTAGGTACATGCACGTTTGGAGGATTATTGGAGATATTGGAGCTATTGGGACAAGTTTTGGAGCAAAAGCCGTGAGGAGCTTATTTCACTATCTCTGGACGACTAATGCAGCGATCGATGCATTCTTGGCATCGATCGACACAGCCCCGCACCAGCACATTAATGAAGACTTTAGAGATTTGCAGTTTTGCCCCAGAAAGTTCCAGTATTTGCGAAAAGACCCCAAGACGTGATTAAGGCTTAATAATTAGGTTTTTGGTGTTTTGTTTTGAAAAGGCATTCATACTATTAGCTAGTCTGAGAGAGAGAGCTTGAGGTTGATCGTTCTTGTACTACAGAGAGAAGATTTCGAACCTCTTTATTTCCCTACTCTTTTATTATATCCAATCTATTTATTCATTGATTTGTGTTTCATTGATTATGTCTGAATAGACTCATAGTTAGGTTTAGGGATTCTCTTAAGGTTTTCATGACTTGCTAGATCTATTTATCAGTTAAAGATACATATCTTATTTGTTCTTCAACCTGAATTGTGCTTAATACTAGTTTCTAATCTTATCACTTAGAATCTAGACTTTAGGTTTATAAATTGACACGAAAGTGTGGTTTAAAGTCTGATCAGTTTAGGTTGAGCAATTTAATTATCTGCAAAGAAATTTGGTTTAATTGAATTGTAAATCGAACCTACACTTAAGGCTAGTTTAATCTGTTAGGAATTGCAAAGAAATTTGGGTTTCTGCTAATTAGACTTAGAGAATTCTCGCAACGAAAGTTGGTTCATTCTACATCTGTGTTTGAGTTCTAGAACCGAGCTTAATTTGATCCCGACTGATAATTGATATGCTTGTCTGAATTCCCGAGAACTCCCTAGACTTAACGCTTTTAGTACTTGCTTCACAAACCCGTTCTTGCTACTGATTTACTTTCTGCTTAGTTATTTATTTTCTGATTTGCATCTCCTAGGTTAATTTGACATTCTATAGTCTATCGTAGGATTTCTTGAGTCCCTGTGTTCGACCCCTAGATACTACAATTGTCTTGTACACTTGCAGTGTTAACTTAGGGAATTAAACTATGAGCATATCAAGTTTTTGGCGTCGTTGCTGGGAACTCTTTTGAGTCCTCGATAGATTTGAATTTAAAGTTTAGACTAGGTTTTTCGTTTTTGTTTTTGTTTCTAACTTGTCTCTGTTTTTCTGTCTCCGTGTGTTTCAGGTCTGATATCGCTTAGCATCGATCGACGCATCTTTTAAATCGATCAACACAAGGCGAATCCCGAGTTGAAACGATCGTTGCAGATCTTTGCATCGATCGACACAGTGAGATTACCGACGGTTTATGCAGACGCGTGAGACCAGAAGTAATCCGAACGTGGATCTCGTAAATCTCAGACTTGATGAGCTAGCTAAACTAGAGAGAACGAAGAGGAAGGGTCAAAGAACAAGAATGATGAACAACCGTTTGATTTTGAGACCCAATGCTGAGGGAGTTCTGAGAGACCAACAGAACAACCCGTACAATGATGAAGGGAAAAGGATCAATGTTGAGGGACAAGTAATTCCCGATCCTAAGCAGCCTCAAGGTCAGATGCAGATGATTAATCCTCCTGCTGCTGAGAGGACTCTTACTGAGTACAACCGTCCCGATGAGTTCTATGCTAACCGGTCAGCAGTTGTACCTCCTGGCTTTGAGAGGAATGACTTTGAGATCAAGATTGTCTACTACTCTGCTCTGAGGCAGAATCCTTTCCATGGTCTCCCACACGAGCAACCCATGGACCATATTGATGAGTTTGAAGACTTCGTCACTGGGATGAAGTACAATGGGGTAAACTATGATTTTCTCTACCTCAAGCTTTTCCCCTATTCTCTCGCTGGAGAGGCTGCAAGTTGGCTGAAACAACTTCCACCTGGGAAGTTTATTACTTGGGATGCTGTGAAAAGGGAGTTTTTGAGGCACTTTTACGATGATGCTCGCTCTGATCCGTCGAGGCAGGATATTCTCACCCTCACCCAAGGTCCTACAGAGCCTCTTAAGTCTGTGGTATGCTTGAAGTTTTAATTCTTATTCTACTGCAAGTGCACAGTTAATGCAGATGTAGTACTTAGGTATCGAATCCACAGAGACTCCGGTCAACGATAGATTATAGAACAGTCAAGTTTAAACTAGGTAAAAGCAATGTGATGTAAACTAAAAGCAGTGCAAGAAAGTAAATTAGATAGCAAGATTGGTTGTGAAAACAGTTAACTAAAAGCGTTAAGTCTAGGACGTTCTTAGGAAATCAGACAAGCAGATAAATTATTCAGTCAGGATCTAATTAAGCTCAGTTCTAGAACTCGAATTACAAATATAGAATTAACCAACTGTCGTTGCGAGAATTCTCTAAGTCTAAGTGCAGCAATCCAAATTCCTTTGTAATTACTAACAGATTAAACCAGCTTTAATTCCATGTTCGATATGTTCACAATTAAACTAAACCAAATTCCTTTGCGAGTAATTCAATTGCTCAACATAAATAGTTCAGATTCTAAACCACACTATCGTGTCGTATTTAGCAACCTAGGATCTAGATTCTAAGTGATCAGGTTAGAACTAGCATTAAACACAATTTAGATCGAAGAACAATTATAGTTATGAATCCTAAACTGAAATAAATAAATCTAGCAAGTCATGAAATCCTATATGAGAAACCCTAAACATAACTATGAATCTACTCAGACATATATGATGTAAACATAATCAATGAAATAATAGATTGCATATAAAAGATCAAACACTACAAGAAAAATCTCTATTCTTAGCACACGAAAAACGTCATCGTATGTATATGATAGCGTTTTTGAAAATGCTATTTCTGCCCCAGCTATAATAGGTCGGCCATATATGATAGTGTTTTTTGTCTGTGCTATAATATTGTTCACTATAATAGCGTTTTTGAAATGGCTATGTCTGCTCCAGTTATAATAGGTCGACCATATATAATAGCGTTTTCGTCCGTGCTATAATATCGTTCACCTATAATAGCGATACTTCCCACCTGCTATCACTGGATGTATTTTAACACATTATCAATGCTGTAATATAATTTATTATAGCTCCATATCCATGCTATTTTTTGTTATATAAAATCATATTTATTTACACATTATAATTAATTATAATTTATAATTTATATTTGATTCAAAACAAAGTTCATATATTATCAAAATTTACATAGCTGTAATATTACATTACTAAAAACACAATTAACTCTAAAAAAGTCTCACAGGTCCAAAATAAGAGTAAACCCACTTAAATTTACAAGAAGGTTGTGTATGGAGAAATGATGTTAAGGAGTTCTTCTCACGTGCTCATCAATCTTGGCAATGCCTTGAGAAAGCTTGGAGACATAGCTGCTTAGTAGTCTGAGTCCATTGCAGCAGCTTTCTTGACATTACTAGTCCTCTACGTTTTTTTTCTTATTCACTTAGTCTTCTCTAATTCTAGTTCACCTTTGACAGGAGTAAAGAAAGCATGGGAAGAGAATGATACCTCCAAAATTATAGTGCCTCGGAAGTTTCTTTCTTCTTGCTTTTTTGTATAACCCAGCTAGAAACAGGTAAACGCTTAAGTCAGTAAGTGATTACAGTGCTTCCTCTTTTGCAGATATTTATATCAACACCAGAAGGACATACACTCTAAATACTAACCTTGCCAGTTTTCTCATTCAGAACAAACCAACGCCTACTCCATCCATTTGTTTTTGCACTTTTCTTCATTAAGTATCCTACATGGAAGATTTGTTATAGACCTTGGAAGTTGATTTTATCAAGGCTTAAGTGATAAAGACGGTAAAAGACAAAAAAAAAAAAAAAAAAATCATGCACTTGGACTAGAGAAACTTTGCAGCAATTAAATCAGGCAACGCAAGGAAAACGGATAGGGGATACCAACCTGCTGTTATCTCTCCCTCAGGTCCAGCAGTTTTCAGACCAGAGACCTCCGGCGTCTCTTTATCTTGCGGACTAGGTTTGTCTTTCATTGATTTCATGCTACCACCACCTATTGGCCCATCGGGCTGAGGACTCGAAGCTTGATATACATGCAGGTATGAGATTTCCGAGAATTCTACACAAGATTTAGTCACATCTTCTAAACAGAGAATTGGAGCCCCACCTCTCTCCGCATCTTCGCTTCCAGAAACAATATGAATAGCCATAGGAAGCGTCTGGTGTTTAGAATCAGTTTCTTTTCTCTTCTTGCACTCTAATGATTCCCACGACCGACAAATGGCATATGGTCCTATCCATGACCCAGCAGCGAGACCATATGACTTCGTGAATGTCGTACTCAAGTTCTCAGGGACATCCGAGTGTTTCCCAGCCAAATTCTGCAACTTGCTCTGCACAAACACACAAAATCAGCACATCACACATAGATAAATCAATAATCAAATCAAGATGCAGAGAAAATCCTCAAACCAGAGTGTTTCTCTAAATCATTTTAGTCTGGAAAATCCTCAAACCAGAGTGTTTCTCTAAATAATTTCTCTAAACCAGATTGGAAACATAGAAAGCTTACTTATTCCCAACCTCAGACACTTCATTTCCAACGTCATCGTCATCTTCACCTTCGCTACCATTGTCTACTCCAATAAAGTAGGAACTCTTTCCATTAATTATTCTATTACATACACTCAAAAGATAGGCCTCGTTTTCAACTTTCGAGTCTCCATCAATAATCAAAGGAACATGCTCAGGCCCTAACTCATTTTTGTAAACTTTATGCATTTCTTGCGCAACTGCTTCAGCCAACATATCCTGCAATATATATAATATGAGAGATGTCAATGCAAAATATGTATTCATAGTTCCATACATAAGACAATAACACCAGATCAAAATTGTGAGAATTAATTCATAGTAAAAGCTTTGTACCTCGTGGCTTTCAGCTGTAGGGTTGTATGAGCATCATACAGGATCAACTTCTACTGCTGGAATAGTCGAAGTCATTTTCGAAATCTGTACACCAGAAAAAGGTTTATTGCCAACTGAGTCAGTCTAAAACCAAATCACTTTCTCCTATAGAGGAACAAACGAAAACCAACAATTTAATTACATGACACAATACCTTTCTAGGGTTGCTCTCACGTTCTCCTGCAAGATTTTTACCAAAGAAAACATTGAATCTTAACATCTCTCCATAGAAGAACTGAGAAAAACAGATTCAGAAAGTACAATGTTTCAAAAAAACAAACCTTTATTATCATCACCCCTCAAGTCTACCATTTCAGAATCGCCATCAACATTCTGCAAAAATGGGAAAATTGTCGGAAATTAGATCACATGAAACAGTTTCAAATCTTAAAAAAAACATGATGTCCAGATTTATCTTTTTTAAAACTAACTCAAATCATTTGGTTTGTTAAAACTCCCCAACTTGAAAATAATTGTTTAGATAAAAAAATCTTGAGAGATCTTTGGTTGGGAAAGTGTTACCGCTTCTTCTTTCTTCTTCCCAATTTCATCGAAGGCTGCTTTCTCCGCCTGCAATACAAGATTAGATTGGCAATTCTGATTAGTAACCAGAAACAAACAGTTGTGTTCCTGCACATGGGTATTCCTCAAACACGTACACAGCTAAAACCTGAACCTGAACTTACCGGGGAACAAATCCACCGCAGAGAAGCGCCGGAGGAAAAGGCGAGAAATCCAGTTGCTCGCCGTTCCTGACCGCACCGAATCTAGCCAATGGAGAAGATGACGGGAGCTAAAACGTGTTGGAACAGTCGATGAGGCCAAAAGAGATTTTTTTTTTCTGAGATCTCAAACCCTAAGACGAGAGAAGTAGATGAAATAGATTATTTTTTCTTTGTTAAGGAGGAAGAAGAGGGAAGCTATTTTTTTAGGTAGAGTATAGGAGGGAAATTGTTTAAGGGTTTGGCGGTATTGGGAAATTTTATCTAAATATTGGCGGATTAGGCAAAATTTATTTCCCGCTTACTAATTCATTTTCTTAGCGTTATTTCAATGCTATTAAAAGTTTAAAAAATCTCAAATTTATTTTCAATAGCAGTTTGGAAAACTGTGCTATTGTATTATGCTATCAATGTTCATAATTTTTGTAGTGAAAAGTATGCTATTGTAGGTTCAGATCAGCCCCAAAATCTTTCTTTAACTCTCAGCTCAAAGTATGAATGTTTTTTGAAAATAAAAGTCTAAATCCTAATTATAATAGCATAATCACGTCTTGGGGCTTCTGTGTAAATATCTGGAACTTCTGGGCAATTCTGCAATATCTCATAACTTCATTAACTCGCCGAGATTGGCCAATTCGAGCTGTGCATCGATTGATGCAGTTGTGCAACGATCGACACACTCCTCTGTTCTGGACAGTGAACTTCATCTCTCGGGTCAAAACTCCAAAATACTCCAAATAGCTCCATAATCTCCAAATCCGCTCCAAACGTGTGTGTACCTAATAACACCTGTAAAAGACTCTAAAGAAACACAAATAGACTCTAAAACACACCTATATCATGGTCTAAAACCAGTAAAAACCATGATATATCAACTCCCCCACACTTAGCCTTTGCTTGTCCTCAAGCAAAACAAAGACTTAGAATGTAGTGAAGAGGTTTGAAAACTTTCAGAAACTCTTTTTATCTTCGAAGCAACAACACTCAGATTCCCCTTAGTAAGCCACATGAAAGATTTTACCTGCAGACATCAAGACCAACATATACTTCCCCCACACTTAGCAACTGTCCTAAGTAAACTCCACAATCACATTCAAGCATTCAAATTCACCCTACTGACTTCTATAAGCAATTAAGTGCGGTCTCACCTAAGGATTATCGATCAAAGGCACATGGACTCTTACCTTGTCAGCTCTAGACCACCATACTGTCTTTCTTTGGTCCCTTTCTTCTCTTTTCCCTTCCTTAACAACTGATTTTTCCCCATTGGGTATCATTTTTTTTTATCAGTGTTCTTCCCGTTTTGGGGTGTACTTTGGACATATTCCATGGATGCACAGGAGATGATAGTTGTAGCTACCACTCCCAAAGACCACTTCGGAGCTACTAGCTCATCCTCAGTTTATTATCTTTTTTTTTACTTTATGGAAGGGGAGAAGGGAACCAAATTGGACAGGTTTACAAGCTGTGTAAGAACTAACAAAGGAATCTGACACAAGGTATTCCAAGCCCTTAGGTGAGAAAATTAAGTCAGTATTAGGGTGAAGTCAGTAAAAGGATCCTCTGATACCTGAAGTGATATGGTCAGTAGGCTGATCCGTGTTGGGTTTTCTAATAGTCATAGATTGTCCTGCAACTTCATCCCAATGGTTACTTAAGTTCTTGCAAGTGCTATTAATCTTCTCAAAAATTCATTCTTTCTTACTTAAACCATTTTTTACGCAATAAATTTTTTTTGAAAAACGGACTGACTCTAAGAAAACGGAAAGATAAAGTCAGTAGCTACCTCCCCACACTTTATTACTCCCTTATCCTTGTCCTTGTTCCTGTTCAGGTTCCACAGGTTCAGGGATTACACGTCACTCAGCATCAATCCTTTGCCCAACAGCATTGTGAGAATTGTTCTGTGGATTCCTCAGTACACCTTGAGCATCGGGTATCAAAATCAAACGTTCACCTCGTCTATCTCTTCTGTTAGTTCTCTCTAGTTGTGCAAGTTCTTCAAGTCTGAGATTAACGAGATTCGAGTTCTGATTACTTCTGGTTTCACGCGTCTGCATAAACCGTCTGTAACCGCAGTGCAACGATCGATGCAAGTGATGCAACGATCGACTCAACTCAGAATCGCCTGGTAACGATCGACACAGAGTATGCAACGATCGATGCTAGGCGAAATCACAACCTGCGACAGAGAAAAATAGAGAAAAAGTCAGACTTAAAACAAAAATAACAATCCTAGTCTAAACCCTAAGTTCAAATCTATCGGAGACTCAAAAGAGTCCCCGACACTTGTTTACCTCTGTCGCACCTACATCGACCGTTGCACATAGTGCGTCGATCATTGTAGGGCGATTTGCGTTATGGGTCGATCGTTGCTCAGGACCGCAACGATCGCTGCAGTGAGATATCTTTCGTGTTGTGACGGATTGTGTCGATCGACGCACTGTGATTTCTCGGATCAGTCAGCAAGTTAGCAGGTTAGTCCGTGAGAAATTATCAAATATCAATCCTGCAAGCTGAAAACACTGCAAACAGACAAAATCAAAGCAACTGATAGTCTCAAAGCAAGCATATCATCCAAAAACATAGACATCCTAAGAAAAATCAAAAGAAAAATGCAGAAGAAAAAGAAGTAGAAAATACATAACCGATGTCTGAAAATGGAGACCACTCTCACTCGCTCACATCATCTATACCATCCATGCCTTCAGTGCTACTTGAAAGGTCAAGAGTCAGAGAACGCTGTCGACAACGACTAGAAGGAACGGGCTGGTGAACTCGTGGCTGTCTCCTGCAAGTGCATCCACGCATCCACTCCCAGATAGTCTTCAGAATCCCATCCTGACGCTCTCTCCACTCAATCTCAGACATCACTCCAAATGGTACCGACGGAGCAGGATAAGGACCAATGTCATGTGCAGCAGGCTCTGATGCAGGCGCAAAAGAAGATGAAGCTCTCGTAGAAGGCTCTCCCGGCGGATGAGCCATCATGGGGACACTGCGCTGATCGCGTGTAGGAGGCTGGAAACTCAAAGCAGCCAGCGTATTGATCTTGGTCAGATTAGCAAAAGGAAGATCTACACCGTGCTTCCTAGCACTAGTGTCGTAGTAGACCCATATGCGTCCCTCCTTCAGCCAGGTAGCACTCTGCAGGTGAGTAAAATCAAGGAACTCCTTGCTGTCATCACACTTCGTACCCTCTAAGGGAATCATGCAATGCCTGAAAATGGGAATAAGCAGACTCCCTACTGACTCAGTGCCCTTCCCATCGTAAGCCTTCTTCTGCAGAGAGCATAAGTGATGGGCAAACACAGCTCCTAAGTTGAGTCCTCTGGTGGGATCTCTCAACTCAATGCCAGCAAACTGTCCTGTCATCCCACTGAAGAGCATCTCCAGCTCATTCTTACGCATCTTGTTGACTTCAGCCTTGCACAACAGAGTGCGTCCCAAGATGCGCAAGACATATCTGAGAACATGATGCCTAACCTGAATCACTGGTGTAGTCCGTGAGCAGTATCTGCCATTACCAAGGTGCTCCTAGAAAAACTGAGCCTCTGGCGCTTCCCACGGAAGAGACATACCGGTACGTGATGGCTCAATGCTGAATCCATATATCCAGCAGATGTCGAGAAGCGGAATCTTATACCTGACTCCTAAGCACATGAAGGTAAAGAAACCTCCTGAAGCTCTCCTGCTCTCTGGGTTAGGATAGATCACTCTGCAGGTAGCAAGCAGCTGTCTAACCAGATCGGGATACAACTCATATGGCAGCATAGGCATTGTCCCAAGACCAATGCCCTTGCACAATGTCAACACCTGCTCATCAATCCCCTGACCTCTACAAGTCCAATAGTCCGCGAACTTGGTCAGCTTGATCGTCATGTGACACCACCCATTGTAGAGCAGTGTATCGAACTCGTCCCAATGATCCAGCAACGGCCGCTCAGTAAATGTGTCGGTCTTAAACAGGTCGCAAATATCCATACCCCACACTTTGTCTGTCGGGATTTCTGTCTTATCTGCTCGGGGCCAAGGCAATGCTATGGCCTCACGATCTCTCTGATTATCCTCAGGTGGATCCGAGTCTCGAGGGAACCACTCTGGTGGCGGATGGCCTGCAGCTGTAGCTGCTGTGGTAGCTCTACGTTTGCAGGGTTGTCTGCGAGGAGGCATCTTAATTTTTGCAATTGAACCATCTGCAACGACCGTTGCACAGGACCGCAACGATCGTCACAAGGCGATCTCATCTCCTCGTCACAATCTCCCTGCATCGATCGTCACAATGGTGCAACGATCGACGTATGTCTCCAGACAGTGTTCTGTATCAAAAACTTAGCAAAAATAAAATCAAAACGTGAGATTCTAAGAAAAACACCAAAAATGAATAAGAAAAACAGTAAAACCTAACAGTGGGTTGCCTCCCACTCAGCGCTTGTTTAAGGTCATTAGCTTGACCGTACGAACAAGATTTAGGCTCCTGGAGGTTTCAACAGAGACTGTGAATGTCCCTGTGAAAGTCTCCTCATCCAAGGCGGAGAATAATCTGTGTCTGCGTGAGCTTGTCCAAGAAAAGGTGGAATGTGATGATCCCCAGGATCAGGAATCAATGTCTCACTCGTCTTCTCCATCCACATCTCTAATGGTAAATGTCTGACCATCAATCAGTGGCTTGCGAAGCTTATCCATCTCAAAGTGCAGAGGCTCATCTCCCAGATGGAGATCAATCAGGCTATGCCTCACATCTATCACTGCTCCAGCTGTGGCTAAGAATTGCCTCCCAAGTATCAAGGCATCATCAGGATCACTGTCGTACTTAAGTACCAAGAAATCTGTCGGAACCAAGTAGTTTCCAACTCTCACTGGGACGTCCTCAAGAACTCCTTCTGGAATCCTTATCGACTAATCAGCTAGGACAAGAGAGGTCCTAGTGGGTGAAAAATCCGTCATACCCAGCTTCACTGCCACAGCGTATGGCATAAGACTTCCAGCAGCTCCTAGATCACACAGAGAACGCCTAAAGCTATCTTCAAATATAGAACAACTCAGCATAAACACACCAGGATCAGGCAGCTTCTTTGGGATCTTAGTCAGCAGCACCTCACTGATATGTCTGGGAACCACTATCACCCAATCCTTCAACTCCTCATCCAAAGGCAGCATCTTAACCAAGTATCTCTGCACACAAGGGTGATAAGGTGGATCATCAGATTGTGGAACTTCATCCAACTCTTCACCAATCTCTTCCAGCTCTTCAATCTCATCAATCTCTTTTTGAATTACCTCAGACACCTTAGGATATAATTGAATAGATTGTGCATAAATTTCCTGTTGAGTTATCTCAGACACTCCAGGGAATAAACGATTAAGCTCTTGGTCTGCCTCTGCATCAATGCCATAAGAATCATATGAATCTGTCTGTTCACGACATGCAATGATCGACACTAGAGGTGCATCGATCGATGCAGTTAAGTTTTCACAGATTCCACCCGAGAGATTTTCCTCAAAATCAGAAATTACACTCTCTTCCACCAATTTAGCTGTATTCAACTCGAAATTTTCACCTTGTGTTGATCCATCATCAATGTACACTGACCAAGCCTTGATGTGGGTTTCTGCTACTCCTTTTCCTTTGACAGAACTTGAGATTTGGCTCACTTGTGTGTCCAATTGCCTCACATGTATGCTTAATGACTCACACTTACCATTGAGATCTTCATAGACAGCATTTATCTTCTTGTTGAAGTCCACATCACTCTTAGTCTGAATTTCCATCAGGTGATCCATCATAGCTTCCATCCTACTCTCATGAGCAGTAGCTGCAGGAGGCGTCTGATAAGCTGAAGATCCATAAGTCCTCTGATTACCTTGTCCAAAAGGTTTCTGAAAACCACTACTCTGTCCAAATCCAGAAGAGTTTTGATTGCTGTTGAAAGCACTCTTCTGTCCACCATTGAAGAACTTGTTACCAGACTGATATCCAAATCTATTCCCTTGTAATCCAGAACCACCAATGTAGTTCACATCCTCTTCCTTGTTGTCTTCCTCAGCTCCAGATACCTCAACATCCTGTGCAAAATGGACAGCCTTCTTCCCAGCTAGCAAATTACAGACTGTGTCCAACTTGTTCCTAATCTCAGCTATCTCCTGGTTATCTATCTTCCCACCAGACTCCTTCCTTCTCCTATCAGCAGTCTTGCATCTATTACTGCTCACCAGATTGTCTATCAATGTCTTAGCCTGCTCAGGAGTCCTCGTGTTGAAATTTCCATTGCTGGAATTATCCAACGCAGTCTGATAAGGGAGATCTATACCTCTCAAGAAGATACCAAGCAATGTCACCTCAGTGAATCCATGATGCGGGCAGTCACGTTGGTACTTCTTAAATCTCATCCAGGCAGCCTTCAGAGGCTCTATAGGGCCTTGGGAAAAAGTGAGAATGTCCTATCTGGACTGATCAGAACGCGCATCATCATAGAAATGCCTCAAGAACTCACTCTTCAGAGTATCCCAAGTAGTAAACTTCCTAGGTGGAAGTTGTTTCAGCCATGCACCAGCTTCTCTAGCAAGAGAGTAGGGGAAGAGTTTGAGAAACAGATAGTCTTGGCTCACTCCATCGTACTTCATTCCGGGGACTATGTCCTCAAACTCATCAATATGATCTATAGGCTGCTCACTCGGAAAACCATGGAAGGCATTCTGCCTCATCAGAGAATAGTAGATGGTCTTAATCTCAAAATCATTCCACTCAAAACCATGAGGTACAATGGCTGACCGGTTAGCATGAAACTCATTCGGACGATTGTAGTCAGCTAAAGTCCTCTCACGAACAACCATCTGCCTCCCTTGTCCTTGTCCTTGTTCCTGTTCAGGTTCCACATGTTCAGGGATTACACGTCCCTCATCATCAATCCTTTGCCCAGCAGCATTGTGAGAATTGTTCTGTTGATCCCTCAGTACACCTTGAGCATCGGGTATCAAAATCAAACGTTCACCTCGTCTATCTCTTCTGTTAGTTCTCTCTAGTTGTGCAAGTTCTTCAAGTATGAGATTAACGAGATTCGAGTTCTGATTACTTCTGGTTTCACGCGTCTGCATAAACCGTCTGTAACCGCAGTGCAACGATCGATGCAAGTGATGAAACGATCGACTCAACTCAGAATCGCCTGGTAACGATCAACACAGAGTATGCAACGATCGATGCTAGGCAAAATCACAACCTGCGACAGAGAAAAACAGAGAAAAAATTCAGTAACTTTAAACAAAAATAACAATCCTAGTTTAAACCCTAAGTTCAAATCTATCGGAGACTCAAAAGAGTCCCCGGCACTTGTTTACCTCTGTCGCACCTACATCGACCGTTGCACATAGTGCGTCGATCATTGTAGGGCGATTTGCGTTATGGGTCGATCGTTGCTCAGGACCGCAACGATCGCTGCAGTAAGATTTCTTTCGTGTTGTGACGATCGACACAGATTGTGTCGCTCGACGCACTGCGATTTCTCGGATCAGTCAGCAAGTTAGCAAGTTAGTCCGTGAGAGATTTACAAATTTCAAACCTGCAAGCTGAAAAACATTGTAAACAGAAAAAATCAAAGCAACTGATAGTCTCAAAGCAAGCATATCATCCAAAACCATAAACATCCTAAGAAAAATCAAAGGAAAAATGCGGAAGAAAAGGAAGTAGAAAATACAGAACCGATGTCTGAAAATGGAGATCACTCTCACTCACTCACATCATCTATACCATCCATGCCTTCAGTGCTACTTGAAAGGTCAAGAGTCGGAGAATGCTGTCGACGACGACTAGCAGGAACGGGCTGGTGAACTCATGACTGTCTCCTGCAAGTGCATCCACGCATCCACTCCCATATAGTCTTCAGAATCCCATCCTGACGCTCTCTCCACTCAATCTCAGACATTTCTCCAAATGGTACCGACGGAGCAGGATAAGGACCAATGTCATGTGCAGCAGGCTCTGATGCAGGCGCAAAAGAAGATGAAGCTCTCGTAGAAGACTCTCCCAGCAGATGAGCCATCGTGGGGACACTGCGCTGATCGCGTGTAGGAGGCTGGAAACTCAAAGAAGCCAGCGTATCGATCTTGGCCAGATCGGCAGAAGGAAGATCTACACCTTGCTTCCTAGCACTGGTGTCATAGTAGACCCATATACGTCCCTCCTTCAGCCAGGTAGCACTCTGCAGGTGAGTAAAATCAAGGAACTCCTTGCTGTCATCACACTCCGTACCCTCTAAGGGAATCCTGCAATGCCTGAAAATGGGAGTAAGCAGACTCCCAACTGACTCAGTGCCCTTCCCATCGTAAGCCTTCTTCTGCAGAGAGCATAAGTGATGGGCAAACACAAAGCCTTCTTCTGCAGTCGGCGAAAAACCAAAGCTAGCATCGAAAGGGAGCTCGAAACCCTAACCGAGGAACTCGAGTCAGTAAAGTTGGCTGCAATGGAAGGGGAAGCAAATGAACCATTAGGTTTACGAGCTGTAAGACATGCGGATTTAGTTTTAAATTTGAGAAGAGAAGCAGAAAGACGAGAAGATTTTGATGATCATTAGGAAGTCAGAAACCAGGACTGACCAAACCAGAGCGGTTATTATCTTGCCAAAGATGGTACATTAATGCTTAAGGGAAGGATCACTGTACCGGAAGGTCAAGGTCTGCAAGAAGAAATTTTGGAGGTAGCACATCATTCTTTCCTTAGTATCCACCCCGAAGTTCAAAGATGTATAAAGACGTGAGGAGGTATTACCATTGGCCAGGAATGAAAAAGTCTGTAGCACGATGGGTAGCTCAATGTCCGACTTGTCAACAGATCAAAGTGGAGCATCAAGTACCTGGTGGTCTACTTCAGAGCTTACCTATCCCTCAGTAGAAATGGGATTCCATCTCAATGGATTTCATCACCGGAATGCCAACAGCAAAAGGGAGGGAAAACAACGAAATCTTGGTAATCATTGATCGTCTGACAATGGTGGCCCATTTGATTCCGATAAAGGACACTGATAAGGTGGAAGCCCTGGATGAGCTATATATCGATCAAATCATTCGCCTTCATGGAGTTCCAGACGGCATCGTATCTGATCAAGATCCACGATTTACCTTCATCTTTTGGAGAGCACTACAAGAAGCGCTAGGAACCGAACTGCATATCAGCACTGCTTATTATCCGGATGCCGACGGTAAAACCAAAAGGACTATCCGAACCATTAAGGATATGTTGTGAATGTGTGCTCTCGATTGGGCCGGAAATTGGGAAAAACACTTACCTCTAGTGGAATTCTCATATAACAACTGCTATCATTCTAGTATCGGAATGTCTCCATATGAAGCTCTATATGGACGACCGTGTAGAACTCCGCTATGTTGGACCAAGATCGGAGAGCGAGAAGTCTTTGGACCCAAGATCGTTGATGAAACGACCATCAAACTGCAAATGATTCAAGCCAACATGAAGAAAGCTCAAGATCGGCAGAAGAAATTTACGGACCAAGCAAGGAGAGAGGTGAACTTTGAAGTCGTAGATTGGGTGTATTTGAGAGTCTCATCGCAAAGAAGAGGAGAACGGTTCGGAAAGGTTGGAAAGTTAGCAGATCGCTATATCGGACCTTACCAAGTAATTGGAAAGGTTGGAGAAGTGGCGAACAGATTTGATTTACCATCAGACATGCGGGTTCACCCAGTGTTCCATGTATCCATGTTGCGGAAATTCATCCGCGACCCAAGGGATGTGGAAACGGAGAAAATAGAGGAACTCCAGTCAAATCTCACCTACACCGAAGGACCCATTCGCATAGGAGAAAGATGTATCCGTAAACTCAAGAATCGAGAGATTCTGCAAGTCCCAAGTCTTTTGGGAAAGAAGAATCGTGTAATTGTCACATCGGAAGATGAATCGAAGTTTTGAAGAGGCATATACGGAGTTTTTTCATCAGTAAATAATAGAAAGGAGTTGTTTTAAACTGTAAAGAATTGGGGGACGAATTCTAATAAGGGGGAAGAATGTGATACCCCGATCTCGCAAACTTGATAAAAATTATTATTAAATATAATGGTATTTTTATCATCAATAAAATTAATTATCTTGCTAAGAAATTCCTGTGGTTAATTTTGGAAATTCTTGAGAATTTTCATTAAAACCGGTTTTTCTGAGAAACCGATAAAAGTATTTGGCAAGATTTGATCCCTAGATTAATTTATGAATTTTGAGTCATTAATGGGTAACCAAAGATTAAAAATTCAAAATAAAATTAAAGAAGCTTGGACTTGGTTGGGGCTGATTAGATATGGTAGATAAAGTAATTATGGAACTAATGAAAGTCCATTCATAAACTTGTGCCACGAAATTAAGCAAGAGGAAAACAAAAGAGGCCTTGTGAGATTGATTCAATGAATCTCCAAAGGTTTGTGGCCCAAACCCAAGAGGCTTCTGCATGGGCCTTACAGGTGTAAGAAGAAGGTTAAAAGAGTGTATTTTTGGCCAACATCTGGAGGGAGGTCTTAGCTTAAGATGAGGGAAGAGAAGAGACAAATGGAGGGTGGGGATTAACTCTCTTTGGTTATAAAAAGAACCCCTCCCCCTCCTATTTTCTTCACAACACGAAAACTCACAAGAGTAGAGAAGAGGAAGAGGAGAGAAAGAAGAGAGAAGGAAGAGAGGAAGAAGAAGAAGGAGGCGCAAAGGAGGAGGACAAGAAGAAGAGGAAGCCGAAAGAAGAAGAGAAGAAGGAGGAGCCGGAGAGGAGAGAGAGAGAGAGAGAGAGAGAGAGAGAGAGAGAGAGAGAGAGAGAGAGAGAGAGAGAGAGAGAGAGAGAGAGAGAGAGAGAAGAGAGGAGAGGGAGAAGAGGGAGAAATTAGTGAAGAGTTGGGATGGTACCGGAGGAGCGGGGAAATATTTCCTAAGCAGAGACTTTCAACGTTCATCTCAAATACCGACATTCTTTCCGTCTTAAACGTCTATAGGGCGGTCCGGAGGTTCGAGTAGTAAGGCAATACAGGGTCAACCGCGACAAAGTGTTGGTGATTTGGGGTTAACTGGTTGAGTAATATGTTACTCCGCAGGTTCCCGACACTAAGTTACGAGCCGTTGAGATGATTATGATTATTGTCGGTTTGTTTAATAACTTGTCATGATATATGAGTATATATGGTTGTTTGATTGGCTAATGGTGATGGTATGTATCTTGTTGTTATGATGTAACATGCAGTGATTACGAACCAAGTATTTAACGAAAGATTAAAACACGGAAAAACTATGTGATAATAATATGACGTTCGGTTCACGAATGATTGATGTACGAAATGTTGTGCGAATGATGGTTACGTTTGTTGTGATGTGGTATGTTCAATGGTTTGCTTGATGTGTTAGTGACATGATGTTATAGTGGGCATATCGACTTCCCGACCCGATGGATCCTCGGGAGCATACCGTTCGGTTCACGTACCTTCGAGTCGTGTTATCGGCAGGTGTTAACCTACCGAGTGATGCTGGTAGGTGTGTGGTCCGGAGAATACGGGGTCATGTCCTAGGGCCGGACTGCATGGATGCTCAGGCTATCTAGGGGTAGCTCGAGTCGCCGCGTATTGATGGACGGAGAACGGTGTCTTACTCGTAGTACTTTTTGTCTTTGAGTAAGAGTCGAGGGAATCACTACTGTAAGCCAATATGGTAACGGGACGAGTATTCTGAGGGATTGACGATATTGTCAGGGCCCATAGCGTGCATATAGTCTAATTAATGTCTTCGTGCTTCGACTATCTATTAAAGCTTGTGTAACTTTCCGTCATTAATTGTGTGTGGGGATGGGTTGGGCGGACGGGAAGTTACTTTGTTAGTTGGGGAATCCCAACTCAATGGGTCGATAATAGATCGCTCAACCCTCTCTTTTGTTTTTTCAGATAACCCATAAGAATAACAGATCGCAGGTTAGGCCAGCCGGTGTAGTGTTGACGTCTCTTTCGTAACATTAAATTTCAAGTAATGTGATTATAAATAAAGAACATCCATGGACCTATTGTACTTCCGCATTTTAAAAGCAATGTTTTATAATCGTAAAAGCATTTTGATTATATTAGATTACTTCGGTCTAATATAACTACCAAATTTTGTTATGGTTTGCAAAGCCATAATTAAAATTTGGGAAACGTGTAATTGAATAACTCGGATCAGTTTAATGATGAAAGTTGTTAAGCCGAGCCGAATTAATCAAACATGGAAAAAATTGTGATGGCTCTGGTCCCGACTAAGGGAAACCAGTGTTCATGTTTTTGTCTGATTGTTGGTCATCGGTTGACTTGGGATTGGGAATATGATCTCAATGATAATCTAAATTCTCGGGAAAATTTGAAAAATCTCCCTTGTTACGCAGTCCCATTCACTTACTGGGATTATTGCCAAGCTTGGTACAATTCCTTTTTGGTCCAATCTCGAAAACACAAACACACGTGGTTGATCTTTTTCGACACCGCTTGGGACCTTTCCAAATCTCCTTATTGATTCATGCCGTGGTGGAACTATTTTGGTTCTATCCCAAAAAAAATTAAACCTAATATCCAAAAATCATTCCAAATCTTCAAAGAAAATTTCGTTCCATCCCAAAGAAAAGAAATTTCCTCCATTACATATTCCTTTCAAATTTTCATTTCCCTTGGGTCTTTTCATGGGCACTTGAATTTTCATCAGACACAATTCCTATTATCTGTAGAAAATTCAGAGTCAAATGGTGGGATAAATACAAAATTCCTTCAAATCTATATCCTTCAAATATCCTCACATGGATAAAATAAAAAAAATTTAAAAAGCACATTACCAAACACTTAACCAAACACCGGAAACAACCTCTTTCTTGGCCCAAAAATCCAGAATGCTTTCAATGTTGGGAGGAGAAAAATCTGAAGAGAAATTAAGGCGACATCCTTACAGTTTCTACCATCGATATTAGATCAACTTTCTCACACTTTGGGGAGCGAATCAGAGTCAAACGTCCCGGAAATCGATGAAGAAATATTCGGCAACAGTGGAGCAGTATTTCTCTCCACAAAATATAAATCTCGACAAAACACATTGTTACGAATCTCGTGAGTGCGGTTACATAGTTACAAATCTCGACAAACGATCTCGTGTTACGATATCCGACAAAATCTTCCGTTGAATAATAAGTGCAATTTGTTGTAGCCATTATCATCAAAGTCCACCTTATCAAAGACATCTTGGAGCTTTGTGGAGACAGATTTTGTGAGTGATATTATCCATAGATGCCACTTGCTTATCTTTAAGTTTATTTTTATTTTGATTGTATTGTTATTTTAAAAACATGTATGATTTCACCCCTTGTAAACTCCTATATAAAGAAGTCTTAGTTTCACTTGTAAACAAGGTTTTCATTCTCTCATTTTCTTTTTTCTTATACACTCATTATCTCCCATATTCTCCCTTTTGTAATCCCAGCCATTGTTCGATCTCCTTTAAGTAAGTTTTAATAATAAGCTTTTTATCTTGTTTTCTTATTTAAGCACTTTCTTTTTTATTTTTACCGTTTAAGTGGCTGGTTTAACCGTTCAATTTACTTATATGCTTTAGTTTATGTTTATATTTATGTTTAAGTGGCTGGTTTAACCGCCCATATACACTATTTGTTTTAATTTCTGTTTATATATATGTTTAAATATTATCATCTTATATTAACTATGTTTAAATTTATTTTCTACTTCTGTTTCCTTATGGTATATATATATATATATATATATATATATATATATATAATGTTTAGGTATTAGTAATTTATGTATATATAATTAATTTTTATATTTTGATTTATTGTATATGATTAAGAGTAAGGTTTAGAGTATATTATGGTCATGATATATATATATATATATATATATATATATATATATATATATGTTTAAAAGGTTGTGTTTAGGGTTATAAGTTAAGATTTGAAATAATAGGTTTTAGTTTTGGATATCACTGCAAGAAAACAATGCCAAAACCGACGGATTTTCTGATAGAAAATTTTCCGTCGGAAATTGAGCCAGATTCCGACAGCTTCCCGACGGTTTAGGAGTAGTCGGATATCCGTCGGTAAATTCCGACGGAAACACAATCTGTCGGAAATATTCCGACAGATTCCCGACAGGATGTATATTCTGTCGATAATCCGTCGGTAGGCCGTCGGTTAATAAAAACTTGGTAGAAGGGCGGTCTCGAACACGAGACCTTTGCACAGTTATACCTATTCCCGAACCACTGTGATACGCTGAGTTATTCGTTTATCTAATTCAAAATTAATAATATATTCTGTTATTGGTATATAATATTTAAAAAAACTATTTTATTTAAAAATTCATTGTTATTTTAAATAAAAATTACAATAAATTTTTTAATTGTTATTATTTTGTGTTTGGTTTCCGAACCAAATCCCGTCGTTCGTTTCCCTCCATTGGTTGACCATGATGTTCCACTCTCCCGCCGGAATCCAAGCCAGTCTTCCTTCACCCCGTTGCCACCGGAGCTTCATCCGCCGCATTTTTGTTTGGAAAACTTTCCTTGCGGCCCGGTGAAACTCCCGCCAAACAATAAAAAGATTATCCGGAGAGAATGTAAAAAATTCCTAAAATTAATAAAAAAATTGGGTTAAATAAAATTTCAAATTAAAATATAAGTATAAAAACATAAATATATAACTTACAAGAAAATCGATAAACCATGAAGTCTTCAGTGTAGATAGGACGTTGTAGTACGTTAGGTATCTTCCAGACCAGCGATTCTGGATGATGTCGCTGATCACGGAGGGAATGACTGCATTCAATCCAAACCAAACCCCCTGATGTGGTGGACGATTTGGGTCGAGGTTTGGCAATGCCTCCCGACCTGGTTCCGCGATCATTTGCAGAATCGTCGTGCGGGCTTCGGCCGAAAGAAAAATGTAATTCATTTTTGTTTTTTTTTGTTTTTTTGCTGATGCCAAAAAGGAAGAAACTCGGTGGATATATAAAGAAAAATTACCGACGGCCAAACCGTCGGAATCCGGATTTATTTTCGAAGGGACAATTACCGACTCGACGCCTCGGTAAGAGAAGAGAGTTAATTCTCTTTTTGACCGTTTACCAAATTTCCGACAGATTACCGACGGATAACATGCCGTCGGATTGCCGTCGGAATCCTTTCTGTCGGTATTCCGTCGGAAATTATGAATAAGACCGTTGGGCCGACATAACCGTTGTGTTGCACTGTTGGGCTGACATATTTTCCGAGGGAAAACCGACGGTAACGGCTAGTCCGTCGGTTTTCCGTCGGAAAATTTTCAATATAATCAATCATCTCTCCCTTCTTCTCTTCACCATTCTCTCTCACTCTCTCTCTCCCTCTCTCTCTCTCTCTCTCTCTCTCTCTCTCTCTCTCTCTCTCTCTCTCTCTCTCTCTCTTCTCTGACTTTCTTTTGAGATCAAAATGGCTTCTTCTAATTATTTTAGATCGTGGATGGACGGACCGATGGTAGATGAGATGACGGATTTAGTGTATAAACCATATGCACTCGGTATCGTGGAATTCATGACGATGGCTTGCAATCAACCTCATACGCAGAAAACCGGTAAGATGAAATGCCCATGTAGTCAATGTCGAAATGTTAGGAATCCTACAATTGGCGAAGTATGGCATCACCTTTACTCAGTTGGGTTTATGGCTGGTTATAAGATTTGGTATCTTCACGGGGAAACATTCGATGGCGCAAGTAGTAGTAGAGATCATTTTGGTAGTGCTAGTACGTGGGAACCTATTGGTAGTACTAGCAAACATCATAATATCGTTGATGAAGATGTTGGTGTAGCAACTGTTCAGATGGTTGATGATGCATTTAGAGAAAATATACAGGAAGTAGGTGAATATCAAATCCCTAGGGCAGAGGAGGAACCTAATATAGAATCTAGGAGATTTTTTGATATGTTAGATGCAGCGAAGCGTCCGCTTTATGCTGGTTGCAAAGACGGACATTCGCCATTATCATCTGCAACCAGACTAATGGGAATAAAGACGGACTATAATCTGGCGGAGCAATGTGTGGATGCTTTTTGCGAATACCTGAAAGATGTTCTTCCTGAAGATAATCTTGCGCCAGGTTCATACAACGAGGTTGAGAAACTGGTTAAAGGGCTTGGTTTACCATATCAGATGATAGATGTTTGCATCGACAATTGTATGATATATTGGCGAGAAGATGAATACCGTTTGGAATGTAAGTTCTGTAAGAAGCCGCGTTATGAGGATACAAGGGGAAGAGCTAAGGTTCCTTATAAGAGAATGTGGTATATGCCGCTAACCGATAGGCTGAGGCGCTTATACCAATCGGAGCGAACTGCAGGGGAAATGAGATGGCATGCTGAGCATAGAAGAGGACCAGAAATTGCGCATCCGTCTGAAGCTGAAGCGTGGCGACATTTTCAGAGTGTATATCCTGATTTTGCATACGAGCCACGTAATGTGTACCTCGGATTATGCACAGATGGTTTTAACCCGTTCGGAAGGCATGGGAGACCATATTCGTTGTGGCCAGTTATTTTAACTCCGTATAATCTACCGCCATCTATGTGTATGCGCCGAGAGTTTCTTTTCCTCTCTGTACTTGTTCCCGGTCCAGAGCATCCTAGGAGATCACTTGATGTTTTCTTGCAGCCATTGATACACGAGCTGCAAATGTTATGGCTGCCCGGTATTGTAGCATATGATGTCTCATGTAAGGAAAATTTTTTGATGAGGGCTGCATTAATGTGGACCATCAGCGACTTTCCAGCTTATGGTATGTTATTAGGATGAACTACGCATGGAAGGTTAGCATGACCGTATTGCCAGGAAAAGACCGATGCATTTCAGCTTAAGAACGGACGCAAAACGTCTTGGTTTGACTGTCATAGGAGATTTCTACCGCATGATCATCCATACCGGAAAAACACTAAACTTTTTACGAAGAAGAAGAAAGTGTTTGATGATCCTATTCTACAAGACAGTGGGTCATCTACTTTGGTTTTCTTAGAGGGTTTTGGTGCATTAAGAACTCGTAAATGTGGTGGTAATGGTCATGAGAATGTATATGGAGCTGGTGTAGTCCATAACTGGCACAAGCTGAGCATCTTCTGGGATTTACCGTATTGGAAGGACCAGCTACTAAGGCATAATCTTGATGTGATGCACATCGAGAAAATTTTCTTTGATAACATCATGAACACCGTTCTGAACGTCCAAGGAAAGACGAAAGATAATGTTAAGTCTAGGCTTGATTTGCCAGAAATTTGTCACCGGCCTGAACTTCATCTTCAAAAGAACGGTAAACCTCCAATTCCAGCGTACTGGGTAGATCAGAGATCAAAGGAAGAGTTCTTCTAGTGGATTACACGCCGCGTACGATTCCCTGACGGTTACGCATCAAATTTGCGTAATTGTGTTGACACAGAGGGGGACAAGTTCATTGGGATGAAGAGTCATGATTGTCATGTGGTGATGCAACGGCTACTGCCATTTGCGTTTGCTCATCTCCTCCCCAAAGATGTTCACAAAGTAATTGCCGCGGTAGGTTCCTTTTTCAGGGATATAAGCACGAGGTCCTTGACGGCTGATGGCATTCGAACTTTGGAGGATAACATTCCTAAAATCCTTTGCAATCTTGAGAAGATATTCCCACCGTCGTTTTTTGATGTTATGGAACATTTACCCATTAACCTACCCGGAGAAGCTCGACTAGGGGGTCCGGTACAATATCGGTGGATGTATCCCTTCGAACGCTATATGTTCCACCTTAAGAAAAAGGTTAAGAACCCAGCTAAAGTTGAGGGTTCAGTTGCTGCTCAGTACCACAACGAGGAAGCGGCGACATTTGCGGGTTATTATTTCCCTTCACAAATACGTACAAAGAGTCGGCGCCCGGCAAGAAACGATGATAGAGGTGAAAGACCATTTTATCCTTCAACGGTTCCCAGTATTTTTCAACAAGTTGGGCGGTTAAGCGGTAAAGAAAAAAAGCGACAATTAACGACCGAAGAACATGCCCACCTTCAAAAAATATTCTAAACAACTGCGAGGAAGTATTTGAGTACGAAAGGTATGTGTAGCTTACTTCGTCCACATCATTGCTTTTAAACTTCAGGATCACATGCATTTTTAACCCCTGGGTTGATTTTGATAGGTTATACATGGAGTCACTCCAACATCGGCATCCAGAGTTGAACGAGAATGACCGTGAAGAGTGGAAAGACACATACTTCTGTGCTTGGTTGCAGTTTTATGTGAGTTTTGCATTTTCATTTAACCTCAAAGACAATAGATTTGGTCATCTACAAAAAAAATTTACATGCTATTTTTTAGGTGGAAACAGAAGTCAAATGTGGGCGCAGACCGGCATATTGGTTAGTAGACATAGTCAACGGCCTCCACTACAACACAAAGTCTTATCCGCGATATTGCACGAGGGGATATGCCTTTAAAGTGTATAAAGAAGGGTCCTCTAGAACGACGGCCGAACATGGAGTCTCATCTACATCCGGCGAAGTTGTGTACTACGGTGTACTCAAAGAAATACTTGAAGTCAAATACATCGGAAAGCTAGGCATGAGATGCGTTGTTTTTTTGTTGCGATTGGTACAACCCTATTATCGGGAGAGGTGTATCAATATATGAGTTTGGTGTAACGTCTATACATTCGAATAGGAAGCTTCAAAAATTCGACCCCTTCATTATTGCATCTCAAGCAGACCAGGTAAATAAACACGAATGTTTTGGCCTAGTTCTATTTTTCCATCATCGATATAACGTGATTATATAGAGCATCGTATGCTAATTTATCCTAACTAATATAGGTTAGTTACATCCCCTATCCTCGAGTAACATACAAGAACGATCCATGGGTTACGGTTACCAAAATTTATCGCCGAGGAAGAGTACAAGGAGTAGAAGAACAAGAACCACTTCAAGCAAGGCAAAGTGAATACATAGCTCCGGTTGAAGAATCTCTAGAAGTGAATCTCGTCGTTGATTTTACTCATTTTGGGAACATTGTTCTCCACTCGGATTCCGAAGAAGAGAGGGGGGGAATTCGACGACGACACATATTCTATTTCAACGGACTACGATTCAGGAGATGATTCGGATTAATATTGTTGTAATAAGATTTTGTAAAATGGAACTAAAAATAATATTCTTACTTGTTGTATTTGTGTTGGTCATTGTTAATCTTTACTTTAATAATTATGGAAGTACTTATAAAACATTTATTTTTGTCTAGTAGTTAATATCTTCTCTATAATAATAAAACGTTACATTAAAACGCTAACTTGGCAGATAGCCGAATTGGTTCTAACTATCCTTGTGTCACTACCTGAGCGTGGGATCGAATCCACGCGGAGTAAAAATTTAGCCCATCTTTTAATTTCCGACGGATTTCCGATGGATCACCTATTTCCGTCATTAATCCGTCGGAAATTTCCGACAGAAAACCGACAGAACAATATTTAGGGTTTAGGGTTTCAGACCCTAAAACACCTAATTAATAGAGAGCTCTCCTCATAAACCTTCAGCTTTTGTTGCAATACGAAAAACTAACATTATGCGTTATAACAAGAATACGAAATACATCGGACGATATAACTCCTTAACGTACAATGCCGTTTATAGAAAGATTCAACTCTTCGTATCACCGATTTAGATAATATCTACACATTATTGCATAAGTCCGCTTTATTCTAAATGTGATGAATAGAACATCTAGTTTTAGTATAAGTGTTTAATAAGCTTCAAACCCTAACCCCTAAACAAACCCTAAACATAACCTATCGGAATTCCGTCGGAAATTTCCGACGGATTTCCGATGGAGATTATAAAATATGTCGGAAATCCGTCGGAAATCAGTCAAAGGCTGCAATTACGCAGGCCTGTTAAGCCCGAATCTTTCCTGCATGTTTCATTGCAACGTCTCTTCATGTATTAAATTAAATAATTTCCGATGGCAGCCGTCGGAAAACCCGTCGGAAAATTTTGCATAAATATGAGCTCATTGTTTCAATTTACTCCACACCCTACAACTTCACAAACACTTAAATGGATTTTGTCTATATGTCTCCTGAGAACCGCGATTCTTATCTGCGGGAAATCCGTAAGCGTGGTCGGGGACATCTTCCTGTTCTTAACCCCTCTGGAGAAAACCGTTCTCTTTGGTTTGGCTACCATGCAAGCATTTTGGGCCTCATCAGTAGAATCATCGAGAATCATTGGTCGGGGAGCAACGTCGTGTATTACACAATCCCAGATGACCTTAAATCTGCATGGTTCAAACATTTTCTGGTAATTAATTATTTTTCTTATTGATTTTTGGTGAAGTCATTATTGATTTTTTATTATATAATTAACCATAACAGGATCACTACAATTTCACTCCTGAAAACCTCTTTAATGTCTGGCGGGAATTCCATAAGACCGCAAGACGTGTTTTCCAGACAAAAATGCGCCGTTTGAAGTCACTTGCGGAAAATGGCGGAGAAAAACCGGAGTGGATCCCTGCAAGGTCATGGAACCGTATGATCCGCAAGTGGAGGCAAACTGACACAGACAATTGGTTCGAGAACCAATTTCCAAATTATAATAACCGGACTATCTAAGTGTAACTCTTTAATTAAAACAATAATGCTTGTAACTGGAATGTACTGTGTTGTCTTTAATTATGAATTAATGAATGTTCGTTTTCAAAATAGTGAATGTCCTTATATTATTAACGCGGTATGAACATTACAATTAGTAACATCAGCACATTGGTTAAGGTACGACATAGACATAACAAAAGGCGCAGGTTCGAATCCTGCTAGCGCATTCTTTATAAACCGACGGATTTCCGACGGTAATTATGTATCCGTCGTAAATCCGTCGGAATGTAAATTTTTACAAATTTTTTCGTTTTTGCGCCCAACCGTTTTCATTTGACCGCCAAATAATTGGACCGACTAGGAACCGACGGATTTCCGACAGAACTTTAATTGCCGTCGGAAATCCGTCGGTTTTTAAATAGATAATATCGATTAAACTTCTTCTTCCTCATTTTCTCTGTGATTTCTCTCTCTCTCCACCGCGGATCTCCGACTTCTCTCTGCTTTTTCTCGACGATTCCGGCCACCGACTAGCAATCCCCACCGCCCAACGCTATATAATCATGTAAGTTCCCTTTCTAACCGATCAAAAACGGAAATTACATGATTTTTAGGTTGTTAGAAGTTTGGATTTATGATGCATGTGGTGATTAAGGCGTTTTAGATCTTAGATTATGGTTTGTGTACTTAGATTTGTAGAAGTATTGTGGTTTACAAGTTAAGTTTTTTTTTTTTTTTTTACAAATTTCATCCTAAATTTTATTTTTATGGTTTTCATAATTTTAAATCTTGTTTTAAATTTTTTGAAAACGTTTTTATTTGTTGTAAGTTTTTTTTTTAAGTTATAAAACGTTTTTTAATTTTGTAGATTTGATCCAAATTATGAAAAATGTTTTTCAAATTTTATATATGTTAAGAATAGATTTTACAAATTTTTTAATTGAAGACTATAATTGTATAATTTAGAAACTTTATTCTGATTTTTAGGATAAGAATTGTGATTATGATTTTTTTTTGGGTTTTTAAAAATATTGCGGATTTATAAACGTTTAATATATATTTTTTAACATTTTTAACAATATATAAGTATTCCTAATTAATTATGAAGACTTTTTAATTTCTTTAAAATGATATATTAGTTTTTAAAAAAAAATTTGAAGAAATGAAAACTTTATTTTGTGTATTGTAGGTCGTACGAGGAGTTCGAGGCTTTTTTGAGCCAGACCGATGGGTTGTTGCCGGGGAGTGATAGGTCGAATTTTAATCCCTATACTAAATTGCAAGTGCACAGCAATATCAATGTAGTATATAGGGTATCGAAATCCACAGAGACTCCGGTATTCAATAGCTCAAGAACAAGAATTTAACTAGGAAGAAAGTATGTAATTGAATTAAAAGCAAAGCGAGAAAGTAAATCAGTAGCAGAGATTGATTGGTTGTGAAAGCAAGTTATTAAGAGCGCTAGGTCTAGGGCGTTCTCAGGAAATCAGACAAGCAGACAGTTCATTCAGCAAGGATCTAATTAAGCACAGTTCTAGAACTCAAAACACAGATATAGAATTAACCAAATTCCTTTGCGATAATTCTCTAAGTCTAAGTGCAGCAAACCAAACTTTCGTTTGCGAGAACTAACAGATTAAACTAGCAATAAGTCCAAGTTTGATATGTTCACAATTATCCTAAACCAAACTTTCGTTTGCGCAAAGTTTAATTGCCCAATTTAATTAGTTCAGATTCCTAAACCCCACTTCCGTGACGTATTTAGAACCCTAAGATCTAGATTCTAATTGATCAGGTTAGAACTAGCTTTAAGCACAATTAAATTGAAGAACAGATATAGTTTGAATCCTTAACTGAAATTGAACAAGTCTAGCAAGTCATGAAATCCTATGTGAGAAACCCTAAACCTAACAAGGAATCTACTCAGACATAGATAATGAAAACATGATCATATGATAAGTAAATTGCATAAAAGAATAAGAGTAAAAGGGGTTCGAAATCTTCTCCAAATACAGATGATGTAACAGGTTCAGATCAGCCCCAAAAGCTCTAAAAATCCTCTGCTCTTAATTATGAATGCGTAATGTAAAAAGTATAAAGCGTCTCTAATTAAAACACTAAAAACTCTAATATATATGTATAATCTCGGCCAGGGGCTTCTTTGTAAATATCAAGAACTTCTGGATCAAAGTGCAATATCTTGATTCTTCTAAACCGCCGAGTTTTGGCCCATCTCGCTGGTGCATCGATCGATGCTTTGAGTGCAACGATCGACACCTTCCTCTGTTTCGGACAGTGAACTCTATCTCTCGGCCAATCACTCCAAAAATCTCCAAAATGCTCCATTATCTTCAATTCAGCTCCCAACCTTATTTACCTGTAAAAGACTCTAAAAGAACACAAAAGACACTAAAACACACTTATATCATGGCCTAAAACTAGTAAAAACCATGATATATCAGGGAGCACTTCTCAGACTCATGTGGCGACCACTTCGCATCCTCCACCTCAGACTGCTCCGACGAGATTGCCACCGCAACGCCGCGCTCGGTCGACACAGCTTAGACCGACGCAGTCCGGGCCACAGCAGTCTACCCATGCTGGCAGCGACTCGATGTCCAACGTCCCAGCAACCCCGGACGACGATGCGCCAGCGACGATTGCACCGGAGATAGAGTTGGTGCTGGAACAGCCAGGGCGGGAGACGCTGAAACGGCTCCATCCAGATCCGTTTAATAACCCGGGGACGACTTGGTGAGTAGTTTTTAACTTTAACAATTAATTTTTATTCTTTTTAAAATTATGTAAACCGTTTGCATAATTGACCAATTTTTTATGAACTTTTACAGGTTCAATATCACGTCCTCCAAGATCACCAAGTCTATTTTAGCAATGATGTGTAGCATGCTCCGTCATCCGTACCCGACGTACGCGAAAATGCCAAAGTCTGACCAGCATAACTGGTTCCGGGCTTTTGCGGTACGTAACTTATATTCAGTTTTTATCAACCTTTTATTTTGTTTATCCATGTTAATGTTAATCTTGTTTTTTTTTAAAGCAAGAATACACTTGGGACAAGAACCTTACGTCCCAAGTGGAGAAGGCTTTCCACAAGAAGGCACGGTCCCATTACACTCACGTCATCAACGAGTGGAAGCAGAAGCGGATCGCAAAGGAAGACGCGAAGGGAGTCAACCCATCGCTGATTGAAGGGTTCAACCGCCACTGGATCAACCCCACTACTGCAGCAGATTCGGCGATGCATTCCTAGAACCGCAAGAGCGAGAGGGACGGTTTGGGAATTGCGACTCATAACGCGGGAGCTAAGAGCACCGCACAACGAAAAATTGAATTTGTAAGTATTGCTTTATTCAATAGTTTTCCTTATTGGATTTGACTAACCGTTATTGTAATGTGCAGAAAGAAAAAACGGGGAGGGATCCAAATTTTCTTGAACTTACCCAGGAGGTCCACACGAACAAGTTCACCGGTCAGATCCAGGATCCGTTCGCTCGGAGAATCGTCAAATCAGCAAAGAGGCGGGTTGACGAGGTGCAGACTCAATTATCCGAGGAGGTCGGTTCGACGGAGGAGGTAGTACCGTCACAAAGGATCAACGAGATATTTCTTGAGGTAAGTTCGTTTGTTTACTCAAAATTTACATAGATGTTTTGTTTATTTTAAATTGTTTCACTAAGATTTGTTAATATACTTTGCAGGAAACGCAACGCAGGAAGGGCCGTGTTTTCGGTTTGGGAAACATGGGGGAAGCCTCCACTCCGCATTCACGCTTCCGACCTGAGAGCGACGTGTTCGCCAAGGCTCTGCGCGAGAAGGATGCTGAAATTGCAGCTCTTAAGGACACCTTTGAAGCTCGGATACGAGAGGAAAGGGCCGAGAATGAAAGAAAGATGGCGGAGATGCAAGAACGGATCATGCACTACATCCAGTTTGGCGGACCTCCTCCAGGACAAGGATTGGGCGGGACTGAGCGTGCAGCGTGACCAGGGGCGGGAACGGGAACGGGAGCTTCAGCTACGGGTTCTGTTCAGGGGTTGGGAACGGGATTCGGACCCGGAAACGGTCCGGATCCCAATGTTATGTAATTTTTAAAACACTTTTATTTTATAAATTCAATACAAAATTTTTATAATATTTTCGTATATAAAATTTTTATAAAAATAATTGATTATAAAATAATATATTAAATATAATTTAAAAAATAATTATTTCATATCCGTCGGAAAAACCGTTGGAAACTATCCGTCGGTAAACCGTCGGTCCCACTGTCGGAATACTCTCGGAAATCAACCGTCGGTTTACCGTCGGTTAAGATCCGTCTGTTTACCGTCGGTTGCTAGCCGTCGGTAAACCGTCGATAAACAACCGTCGGTAAAACGTCGATGAACAACCGTCGGTAAACCGTCGTTAAATTACCATCGGTTTGACGTCGGTTTTCTTCTATCGGTATATTGTCGGTTAGCCGTCGGTTTTTGTGTTCTCGGTAAGCCGTCGATATTCTGTCGGAAAATTGCCTGTCGGAAAATATTGACGGATTTTCGACAGATTGTTTTTTCCGACGCCCTGGAACCGACGGATTTGTCCTATCGGAATACCATCAGAAAACGCCTTTTCCGACAGTATACCGACGGTTATGTTCGTCGGTTCCCGGCTGTTTTCTTGCAGTGTATGTTATAGTAATTAGAATTTTATTAATTAGAAATTTGTTTATATTTTAGAATTTTATGGTTTGTTTAGGGTTTAGAGGTAAAGATTTATGGTTTGAGTTTTAGATTTAAGGTTTGAAGTTTAAAGTACTATAGTTTCATTAATATTTTAATTTTATAGTTTTTAAATAGTTTAAATTTTAGAGTTAATTTATAATTTAGGGTTTGGGTAATAGGGTTTGAAAGGTTATGGTTAAGGTTTTAAGAATGCTTCAAAATTATAGATTTTTAAAATAAGAATATATTAGTGTTGAATCTTAGTTTTCTAGAAATAATTAGAGTTTTAGTGATTTGATTTTTGTTTGAACTTTAAAGTTTTAGGTTTAGAGTTTAAATTTGAATTTATAATTGTAAGAGATAAAATGTTTAGTTAACTTTAGTTATGTTATAGTAATTGAAGTTTTAGTAATTAGATTATGATTTATATTTTAGGTTTAGGGTTTTGAATAGCCACGGATAGTCGTGGCTAAGTCCTTCCACGAAACATTTCGTGGCTATTCGTGGAAATATAGCCACGAATAGCCACAAAGTGTATTTTGTGGTTATTTTTCCACGGATAGCCACAAAATTATTTTGTGACTAATTTGCCATGAAAAGTTTTTGTGACTATTCGCGGCTAGCTCCTTCCGCAAAATATTTTATGGCTATTCGTGGAAAATATAGCCACGAATAGCCACAAAGTGTATTTCGTGGTTATTTTTCCACAGATAGCCACGAAATTCGATTTTCTAGTTTCGTGGTTATTTCATGGCTATTCGTGGCTGGTATTTCATAGCCACGAAAATTTCGCAGCTAGTTCGTGGCAATTTACAGTTTTTCTTTTAGTGATAAAAGGTAGAAATATATAGCGAATTAATGAGATGAAAGATGAAATAGGAAAACGATATGGCATATACAATATATGTTATGATGCTATCATTTATAATACCATTTGCATTTTGTGAGTATGATGAGATAATGGGATTTCAAATTTCTAGAGACATGAACTGTATTATCTCTATATTCTGAATTCTTATGATGATGATGATCTCAATATCTCTAGAGAAATATAGAATTATAAGGAATTACAGGGTTCAACTGATGGATTATAGTTTACCTATTTTTTATTTGTCGGTATTAAGGAATATATCCAACATCGAACGTTATAGATAATGTTCACAACAAAAGTTTGTTACTTATAGCATCGTGATTTGAGTTCAAGAACATTGTGAAATTGAATACTATTACTACAAGAAAAGTTATCCATAGTCGATATCCGCTATATTAGATAAACGATAGTGCTTTGACGAACGCATTCTCCCGTCATTTTATAGCGCTTTTTCGAAATGCAATAATAACGCGTACTTAACATATATATGCAATAAAAATTCTTTTAATTGCATATATTTTGCGTTATTTACTATATATTTATTATAGCATTCAATGGAGTTATTTTGTTTAGATTTTTTATTTACACAGTTTTATTTAAATTATTAATAAACATAGTATATAATATTTTATTATATATGAAATCATGATACAATAAACCTAAAGTATAAAGATCTTCAAATACATAAGTAGAAAAAGGAAGTACAAATCCAATGTAAACCGACGAGAAACACCTATTGAGTTGTACGTCATTCACCTGGAGGAGAAAAACAAGCAGAGAAATTTGAACCAAGACAATTTGGAAAGCTAATTAATAATATGAACAAAAATGGGTATATAAAGTGATTGGTTTTACTATTTAAACCAACATCTAACATACTTGGTCTATCCTCTGCGTTTTCTTGTACACACAAGAGAGCGACTTGAATGCATCTGAACACTTGAGGGTTGTCAAGTGCAGAATCTCCCATCTATCACCTCGCGAATTCGGTTCTCCTTAAATAAATTCCACACCTGAAAAACAGTGTATCAAAACGGTCCAAAGACTAAATAAGCAAGTGAGATTAACAATGAACATGAAGTGAAGCTTTTACATGATATTTCAGAGGTCCTTCTGAGTCATGAATTGTTCTTCCTTCCACCAATGATGCATCAGAACCCCAAAGCTGAACACATCCGATTTAGCCGAGAATAGTCCTTCTCTGAAGTATTCTGGAGACATATAGCCACTATATATATACAACACAAAAAAAATCAATTAAAATCTGATCAGAGAATTTATCGTTGATTCTGGTCACTCGTTACTTACAACGTGCCAGCAAGTCTTTTGGTGTTGGCTCTGGATTCTTGGGCTCCAAATATCCGAGCCATACCAAAATCAGATATTTTGGGATTCATATCCTCGTCCAGCAAAATGTTCTAGCTTTGATGTCTCTGTGTATTTCAATCTCGAGTACTTGTGAAGGTACAAAAGCCCTTGAATTATCCCTTCCATGATCCTGAACCGCAGCGTCCAATCCAAAACGTTTTTCCTCAATGGATCTGCACAACAGATTTGGTTGGAGACATGTTTTCAGATAGGTTAATACAGATATAAAGAAAGCTCACCAAACAAAAAGTAGTCAAGGCTCTTGTTGGGCATGTATTCGTAAATCAACATTTTCTCATTCTTGTCGATGCAGCATCCTAGCAGCTGAACAAGATTTGTGTGTTGAAGTTTGGCAATAAGCATAGCTTCGTTCTTGAACTCCACTAATCCTTGCCCTGATGCTATTGATAGTCTCTTGATAGCCACTTCTTCCCCATCTATTAACCTCCCCTTCAAGAAAGTAGCGGAAACTATCAAAATCTGCTCTTTAAGTTCATATCAGAATCTGAAGAATCTGTCGTACCTTATATACAGGACCAAAACCACCTTCACCGAGCTTGTTTGCGTCGGAGAAGTAATCTGTTGCCAAGGCTACAGTTTCAAAACTAAAAATCTGAAGCTCATTATTATTCTTCCTTGCACTTCTCCTATGCCGCCTTCTCCTATCAATTCCCAGTTCACGTAGTAGCATTTCTTGGTCTATTGTTGAACCAATCCTGAGTGTTTGAAGCCTCCTCTGTATGCAACCAATCACTAAATAATCTCAAACACAATTCTCAATTTTGACAAGGGCAATTATCAAACATGCTTATACGAAAGTTAATTGGCTGAGCCTTACTTTGCGGAATGATTTTCCCCCATAAGAAGTAGAACATTCCACGAAATATGACAGTTACTGGATCAAACACAGAAACAAAAGTGGTGAACTTGTTGTTAGATAGAAGATGATTGATAAGAAAGTGTACGAGTGATTCTGATACAAGTTTTTACCAAGTGTTAAGATGCATTCAAGTCGCTCTCTTGTGTGTACAAGAAAACTAATCGATAATGTATTCCTGATTTCTTGAGAATTTATATGTGTCTGATTATCTTCCCATTTGATTTACATCTCGGTTACTGGTTACTGCTTGTTTACTTTTTTCATTCCAACTATTCTGCTTAGCTTGATTCGAATCTATAAATCTATTGCGTGTTCACAAAGGTTCTTTGTTCTATACCCTTTAATTTATACTACTATTGCATTTGCTATGCAATTGCAGTTTGATCTTAGGGATAAAACTTTGACCTATCAACTAACAAATTGATACTATTGTTGGAAAAGGTTTCAAGTTGAAGAGATTAATGGTATTTCAACTTTCTCTCAAACCATAGAAGAGACTTGATCAAAAACACAAGTCTATTTATATCTCTCCACTAATGCCTAAAGAAAAATCACAATTGTTACGTGCCTTGTTCCCCAAACCAATAACATACCATGGTCTGAGGTGTTTTCTTTTTTTCCTACGTAAGTAACAAATTTTGTAACCAACCAACAACATTGTTAAACCTAAGTCCGATAAACTCCGATTCTAATTCCGATGACCAAGCAAGATTCCGATGATCTATCAACCTAGAACTAGCAATCGAATCGAACTAGAACGAAAGATTAAGAACACGACAATTTGTTAACCCGGTGTTCACCTCCTCTTCCGATGTGGAAGAGAGCTATACTCACCGGAGCTGGTTACCCAGCAAGAATGCACTAAAACTCGACGATCAACTCCGCCGTACAAAACCGTCGTCTCTCTCTCTCTCTCGTCTGTGTTACCGTTGAACGACTGTAACAACTTTTCAGCTCGACTTCAACGGATAACCACGACACTCTCTCGATTGGGCCTTATACACCAATGGACCAACCAAAGAGTGAGCTCTCGTGTACAGCCCACACGATTAGCTTCAATAAGAGATAACCGGTTCTATCACCAACCGGATCAAAACCAATCCTTGGTGATATGAACCAGACGACTTGAAACCTATAAGTACATTCTTATGATCTATGACTACAATTCTTCAAACATTTCCCCATTCTCCATATCCCAAACCTACGAAGAGAAAAATATTTAAATGTATGATATCTTCATAATTATTATTTTGAATAGTTTTCAATGTGGCTTTATAAAATCAAACCATGTAGCTCCAGCCTAATGAGCACAACATAAAAAAACTAGTCTCAACCAGCAATATGCTCGAAAAACTACATATATAAAATCAAGTGAGAAAAACTCTCACAATACCAATCACTTTGAGCCATGGAAGCAACCACATGAGAAGGTCCTCAAGACCAAGAATCATCAGCGTCCGTAACGTACTTAAACCTTCAAGGTGATTGGTTAGAGAAAACCAGAGGAAATTTGGTGGTTGCGGCTACGGTTATAGCCACTATGAGCTTCCAAATAATGGCCAATCCCCCCGGTGGTGTTTGGCAGAGTGATAATTGTTCATCTAAAGATGAAACGGACTATAAAAGAATAACTGGAACATCCATATTGGAGCACGATCTTTTCAAGCGTGGGTACTATGTCGGGATGGTCATTAGCAGTGTCATGTCGTTTTCCGCCTTGATGAGTCTCATTCTCCTCGTCATTAGCGGATTTTGACTTAGGTACTACTTATTGTGGATATAACTTATATGTTCGTGTAGGCTTTAAAACATTTTAATGATCTGATGTTACAATTGTACTCACAGGAACCGGTTGATAATGGGCATCATGGTATTTTATATGATGGTGGCAGTCCTTTGCATATCAATAGCGTTCTACTTTGCAGTGGCCTTGATTCATTACGACGATAAGTAATTCAAGCTATACAAAATCTATATTTGGTATTTTGGTTGGTCGTACCTGCTTTAGTGTTTTTAGTCCATATTGTTCGATTTTTATGGTGGTGTATATGTTGGTGTTTACAGAGCCGTGTTTAACCTTAAAGAATATGTCTTCTTATGTACTCAAAATTTTACTTTTATTTAAATAAATGAGAATCTTATATCTAGCAGTGTTCCCTCATAATATATGCATGTTTTGTTTTGCTTTTGGATAAGACTGAGAATAATTAATTATTCATGTTGTTTGTATGTATCATATGATTGACAGTCTCATAAACCTGTAACCCAACGTTGAAACAAGTTAATATGACCCTTTATATATATAAGAGAGACAATATTACACACATGGTTCTAGTTAACTTCAGTGCATATAAATGATCAACTACCAAAATCAAACTAACGGATACCTTTTCATAATATGTTTTTTTTCTTTCAAAAAGACATTTATAGATTATAAAAGTTGGGTTTCAATCCCTTCTTAGATTGACATGTGTTTTAGACTAAATTGTAGATTGGAAATTAAATAATTATCCTTATTTAGCTACAAAACAATATTGGTGATGGTTAATCATTTCTTTTGTCTCTTGGGACATTTACCCCTACCTCTTGATTTTGTTTTATTTTTCTTAATTACCATGTCATAAGTCTTTAATATCTTGACATTGATGTGTAGTGAACAACTTATGTTTAAACTTTTAATCTAATATTTTATTACGAACAGTCAAACAAATCAACAAAAAACGTTTCTTGTAAACCTCTAACCGTATTTTATTTTGTTGGTAGACACAAATAACGTATGACGGATCAAAAGACTGTTTGTTGGTAGCATACACTCCCAACAATGAACACAAAATGTATTTAACACTTCTAGGAATACTATATAATTCTTGCACCACTAAACAATGATCAATGAGCCACGTCATATGCCTTCTATACTCACATCCTTATATTGCAATCCCCAAATATGCTTCTATATGAAAACCAGATCCCCCACGATACCTTGCATTCACTAGCTTTAGAGCTTTACGCATATTGTGAGTTCTACGTAACCAATCCCCTCGAATCCTGAATTTTCTCAAACTATATCTCACATGGATTTGATATACTTGCGTTTTCATGCATTTATGAATGCACTTTAGCTCATATTCATGTTCTTCTTGCCATCTTTTCTTATTCTCTTTTGACTCTTTGATTGCATTTTGAGTCTAGGAACATTTAGGATTATGAACTAGCATAATAGGTTGTATTGGAGATTTATTTTCAGTTTTGTAGGTCCTATGGAGTGGAAATGAGCTATGCATTAGAAGTAAACAAGAAAGATCAGAGATTTCATCGGGTGAGGCCATCGGTCTAGCTCACCCGATGGAACAACTAAAGAACTGGACGAAGGGGAGCCATCGGGATGATCCATCGGCCTATGCCAACCTATGGATCCACAACCACCAAGGACCATCAAGCCACAAAGAATCCATCGGGTGAGCCCATCGGTGTAACTCACCCGATGAAAATGCAGTTTTCAAATCCCCGTTTTGGCAGTGAATCCATCGGGCATCCCCATCGGCCTGATGCACCCGATGGATTCCTCTGCGTACCACTTTTAGCCCATTTGAACCGGGTCAATACCCGGTTTGTCCCAGGTTGACCCGGTTCGTGTCTCTTTACTATTTAAAGCCCAAAACCTGATTTGAGTTGTCTCCTTAAGCTTGTTTTTATTTCCTAAACCTTTTGTAAGAACAAGTTTGATCTTTTGGTGAATCTAGTTTTTCTCTTGTTGATTTCTTCATCTTCTTCTTTTAATCCTTCTCTAATCTTCATGTTTAACACTATCTTCATCGGTTTTGTTGGACTTGGAATGATTAGTGAGTAGTCTTCTTAAGGCTTGATGGGTTAGATAGATCAGGGTGATCTAAGGTGATTTAAGGATGCTTAGGGCTTGATAGTATATGATCCTACCTATTTAGATGTTTCTAATGCTAGGTTGACCTTGATCAAGTTAGTCTAGATCATTTGGCTTTATTGCACACCATGTGTTTGTTAAAATATAGATAGGATCTTTATGAGAATTTGCATGCTCTAACTCATGAAAGTGAATGTTTAGAATGCATTTTAGCTTATGAGAACTTGAGGTCAATGCTTGCCTTGTTTTTACTCACAAATGAGAATTTGGTCTTGATTAAGAATTTGGCAAAGTGATTAGCACTAAAAGATTAGGTTAATCAATTGAATGATGTTCTTGCTTAGGATTAGCTTCTTTGTTGATTTATTTAGCATCCTTAATAGCTTGAGATCGCCCAACTCTTTGATCTTGACCCATTTAGTCTTGCTTTTATCTTTGATATCTTGAATTTGATAATTGTTTACTTGATTTTCCTTTTAATCTTTGTTTCTTGTTTATTGCATTTAGATCATTAGGTTCGCAACTAAATTGATTTATGCTTGACTTTCTTTGTTTAGTGCATTCGAATTGACTCAATCCCATCCCGAATGGATTGATACTTCATTGCTACACGATAAGCGTGAGGAATTGATACATCCAAGGGATTCTAAAATCCTATTATCAGGATTCAATGCACAACCAATTAAAGCAATCCGAGATGAACAACTGTTTGTTTCTAGTTGGTACCAACAAAAAGCTTCTTAAACTCTAACAAGTTTTGTACCTTCAGATACCCACTAACGAGAGGTGGCTTAGGTGAAGGACAATTGGTGCGACCGTTCCGAATCTAAATTTGTATTCTTTCATATCTTAATAATAAAGAGTTCTAAATTATATATAGACTTTTATCAAATAATCAAAGTATTTTAAAAAAAATAGAATGAAGAGACAAAAAAAAAATTACATGTGTAATTTTTTTTTTCATTACGAATTTATAAATACTATCTCATAAAATTTTAAACGAAAAATGTTAATAAAATTTTTAAAAATAAAATTGAAACCCATAAAAAATGTTGAGCCGGACCTGCCAATAACAACCAGCAGTATATGCTTTTCGGAAATTTGACATCTTTCTATGCTTATTGGCTAACAATAGTTTTCGGAACAAAAGTATCATTTGGCCGATGTCTAATTAATTCATGGTTTCTTTAGTTTTAGCTAATAGCAAAAAGAAATTTTAGTAAATATAGTAAAAACGTCTTCCACAAATACATTTATAAATACTACATGCAGATGTCCTTATTACTCCAATAATAGAGTTAGATCCTGAAAAAAAAATGAATTATCTCATAATTTTTATATTTGTATCTACTCTATTTTTTGGGAAAATAGGAGCTTGTAAAAAAAATCAGATAGAAATTTATAACCAACTTGCCCCTGGTGATGTTCTCGAGGTTCATTGTTTGTCCCGTGGCGATGATCGAGGTTGGAAAAGATTAAATGTCAATGATTCTCCAATTACCATCAGGTTCAGCGATACTTTTCCCACAACTACAATTTGGACATGTGTTTTGAAACACAAAACTTTTTACTACAACGTCCAAGTATATCGTCAAGCTTTGTTCAATATACGATGTGGTCAATTACGTAGGTGGGCTGCCAGAAAAGATGGAATATATTTTACAAAGAATTGGGACAAACCATTTGGACACGTATTACAGTGGAAAAAGATATAGTGCACCTTTTATTTATAAACTAAATAATGTTTATGTGATTATGCTTTTGGAATATACTTACCTGTTGTTTTCAAATATGTGTTTAATTTTGTATATTATATCAATGTATTAAATCATAACATCATTTTTCTATATATAATAATATTTTTGTTCTTAAGAGAAAAATCTACATCTATTTGATTTCTATTACAAGAAGTTATTTCTTAGTTTATTCATATCAATGTTTTCGTATAACATCATTCAATAATTTATTTAACAAGAAAAAAAATGTTAAAGCCATACACTACAAGAAAACTACTTCGTACCTACGAATTTTTTCGTGTCTACGAGCCAAAATTCGTGGCTATAATGACTATAGCCATGAATAGCCATAAAATTATTTTGTAGCTATGGGCTCGTGGATATCGCAGATTCGTGACAATTCGTGGCAACGCTTCCACGAACTAGCCATGAATAGCCACTATTTTATTTTGTGGCTATATTTCAACATGGCTCTAATACCATAAGGAAAACACCCATTAACATAGTATCAGAGCCATGTTGATGCATGAATTGAATATTGAAACTCTAGACTTTATATAAAAAAAATCATCAGTCTCAACTTATTAATCATTAATAATCTTTTTAAATTTTCCGAACTGTAAGTTTAGGCATCTAATCTCTGTTTTTTAGAGATCTTATTTTGTCTCCATTTTGATCTCATAGGTTTCAATCTTGGTCCTCCTGAGTGTTTTTGCCAGTCTAAACAAGGTCGTAAGTCTCTTAGGTGTTGGGTAACTAAAACCTAAGTCTAGACAATATTGTAAGGGGTCCTAGATACTTACCTTAAAAATCTAAATGGAATCATATTTTAGATCATCTTCAAATAGATCCCAAAACGTCTATTCTTCCAAATCGTACAAAAGGTCTATTAAAAATTCTAAAAGAGTCATCACTAGTCATGAAACAACCATTGATGATTTTCAAGGATCAAATAATTGGGAAATTCCAAAAGTCCATAAAGATCAAATTTATCAAATTTCAAAAATGAATTTCTTAAGAACAAATTTTTCGATTAAAACCGAAGAACGAGGTATTCAAATTACAAAACCTTTTGAAACATTACATTCCGAAAGTACTTTACAAAGGCATAGAAAAAAGAATTTTAAATATATTCATATTGGTTTAGTACAAGTTGGTATTAAACCACTTTCAAAAGAAGGGTTAAATACTTCAATATTAACAATTTTAAGAGATACACGATTTAAAATCTTTGAAGATTCTTTGCTAAGCTCTGTAGAATCCAGTTTGTGTGCTGGACCAATTTCTTTTGATTGTTATCCAAACTTTACTATCTCTTTAAATGACAAAAATATTTTAAAATCTCTAGTTTTACAAGTTAAAACACATAATTATGAAATGATCGAAGGATCAATTTCAATTGCTTTAATTAGAGTTCATTACAAAGCAATGACAAGTGCTTTTTCTTCAAAAGTAAAAATTTCAAGTAAAAAAGGAGAAACTCTATTGCTTCAAACTGATCTCTCGAGATCAATTTCCATTATCCTGAGATCTATCCAATGGAAAGATATAACTCTTCCTGATGAGTGGGTCCTCGAGGGAGCTGCCAAACCAAAACCACCAAAGCCTCAAGAACCATTAGAACCAAATACACGTTTGAAAAACATTGAATAATTTCATGACGGAAAGGTAAAACTTTCTTTTATTAGAAATAACCAAGAACGTAAAGATGAATATTTACGTGAATCTTGTTCCATTCGTGAAACTATTGATTTAGGAAGAGTATCTCCAACTTGCACAAGATTTTTCTAGAGAAGATAAATTCTCAAAATTCCAACCTCGACTTCAACGTCTGATATTCCAAATTCTGTTTTAAGAAATGTTGATTTTCGAACACAAATTCCAAAACCTGTATACTCAGCGGAAAATAGTTTTTACAAAGCGATTTTACAACAAAATCTGAGCCGACAAGTCCAACTTTTTCAGACATTACAGATAATATGCGAAATGAGTTAAATATCTTAGGGAAAGATTTTTACATTGATAAAAAAAATTTTAAGAGAAGCTTTTTACTCTAAAAATAATAGTCCCAAAAGACTTTGGTTTTTTTAAAACTTTTTGAAAAATAGAACTCATATTCAAGAAGAGTTTTACCATTATCTTCAAAAACATAAAGTACAAATCCTATTTTTCAACTGGTTTGAAGATTATGCATCCGAAAATAAATCTTTATCCATTTTTTAAAACATCAAATCCTTTACAAATCGTAACAAAACCCCTGAATGGAAAACACTTGCTAATGGTAAAATTATTCGCTCAAACCATCCTCCTCTCCAAGGAATAAGGCTCGAATGGTTAGGCACACCAATTGAAGCCATTCCTTTCAAAAGCCCCCAAGAAGATGATAAGGCTAATGTCAAAATATCATCGCCCAAAATAATTTTTCAAATACAAATCTAGCAACGATCATCAAAAACCTTGATAGAATTGAGAAATCAATTATAAATCAAACAACTATTCCAACAAAATCTTCTTCTGAAAAGAAAAGCAAAAGTCCCATGTGCAAACCTTTCCAAATTTCCAATTCCAGTGTCAAAACTTAGCAGGACACAAATTTAGAATTCATTCGTGCTCTTCAAAGTCAATTAAGCAAAGTTGAAATAGGAGAAACTAGTGTACCACATAATTCTGATATCCCTGATACTCCGACTTCTAAAATGGGAATAAATACCCTAGATCATGATTCAAATAGTAGTGAAAACTCTAAACAATTTCAAGCTTCTGTTTCAAAGATAAATCGTCTTGATTGGCATAACCATCAAGAACGTCAATTAGTCTATGCTCATGATTTAGGACAAATCCAGCCAATAGAGCAATCCAGGTTCAATTCCTCCTCAGTATATGACTGGAATATTGATGGTATATCTGAGTATAACATCTTAAGTTTCCTCCAAAAAATGACCATGGCCGTAAATGCCTACAGAACTCAAATCGGAAATGTGGATAAGACCGTAGTTGAACTCCTTATAGGTGGTTTTTCGGGACAGCTTAAAGGAGGTGGGATAATTATCTAACCAATCAGCAGGCACCTAAATTCTAGATGCGGTTAAAATGGATGAAGATAACATACCAATTTTAGATAATCTTGGAAACCTTCAACAAGCTGTTGTCGCTACATTAGTCATAGCCATAACTTTACACTTTATAGGAGATCCTTCAGTACTTAGAGATAAGAATGCTGAACTTCTTTCAAATCCTTAATGCAAAAAATTAAGTGATTTTCAATGGTACAAAAACACATTCCTTACTAGGGTTTTACTCCAACAAGATTCAAACCAACCCTTTTGGAAAGAAAAATTTCTAGCAGGACTTCCTACTCTTCTAGGAGATAAAGTCAGAAACAAAACTAGAGATTCCATGGGAACACAAATTATATATTACGATGATTTCACATATGGAGAGTTGATTGATAGGTTGGAAGTTTTACCCTATACTAAACTGCAAGTGCACAATATCGTCAATGTAGTATATAGGGTTATCGAATCCACATGGACACTAGGTCTCAATAGATCAGAACAGTAGAGAATTATACTAGAAATAAGCAGGTGGTGAATAAAATAAATAGCGAAGCAAGAAAGTAAACACTAGCAAATCGGTTTTGTAAGCAATGAACTAAAAGCGTCAAGCCTAGGGAATTCTCAGGAAATCAGACAAGCAGACAGGTTAATCAGTCAGGATCAAATTAAACTCAATTCTAGAACTCAAATCACGAAAATAGGATTAGCCAAATCTCTTTGCGAAAATCCCCTAAGTCTAAGTGCAGTAACCCAAATCTCTTTGCAATTACTAACAGATTAAACTAGCATTAAGTTCAAGTTCGATATGTTCACAATTAAACTAAACCAAATCTCTTTGCGAATAATTTAATTGCTCAACCTAAATAGTTCAGATTCTAAAACACACTCTCGTGTCGAATTTAGCAACCTAAGATCTAGATTCTAATTGATCAGGTTAGAACTAGCTTTAAGCACAATTTAGTTTGAAGAACATTCTAATCATATGAATCCTAACTGAATTAAACAAGCCTAGCAAGTCATCAAACCCTAATGAGAGACCCTAAGCTTAACTATGGATCTACTCAGACATGATTGATGAAAACATAATCATAGAAATAATAGATTGCATATAAGAAATTAAATAGATAAAGGGGTTCGAAATCTTCTCCAAAATAAGTGAAGTACAGGATAGGATCACCCCCAAAAGCTCTAAAAACCTCTTAGCTCTAAGTATGAAAGCGTAACTAAAATAAAAGCCAAAACTCTAAATATATAGGCATAATCTCGGCTGGGGCTTCTGTGTAAATACTGGAACTATCTTGGGCTTTTCTGCAAATCTTCATAACTTCATTAAACCGCCGCGAAAAGCCCATCTCGCTAGTGTGTCGACCGATGCACAAGGTGTGTCGGTCGATGCATGATCAATAATTCGGGCAGTGAATTAAGCTCTCGGCCAAAACGCTCCAAAAGTTCCAAAATGCTCCAAATATCTCCAATTAGCTCCAAACCTGATTAAACCTGTAAAAGACTCTAAACAAAGACAAAAGACACTAAAAACACATCTATATCATGGTCTAAAATGGGTAAAAACCATGATATATCAACTCCCCCACACTTAGCCTTTGCTTGCCCTCAAGCAAAACAGAGAACTAAAATGCAGTGAAGAGGTTTGAAAACTCTTCAGAAACTCATTTCATCATAGAAGCAACAACATTCAGATTCCTCTTAGTAATCCACATGAAAGAATAAATTGACAGACCTCAAGACCAACATGTACTTCCCCCACACTTAGCAACTGTCCTAGGTAAACTCCACAATCACATTCAAGCATTCAAATTCTCCCTACTGACTTCTGCAAGTATTTAAGTGCGGTCTCACCTAAGGAGTATCGATCAAAGGCACATGGATTCTTACCTAATCAGCTCTAGACCACCCTACTATCTTTCTCTAGTCCCTTTCTTCTCTTTCCCTTCTTTAACAACTGATTTTTCCCACATTGGGTATCATTTTTTTTTATCAGTGTTCTTCCCGTTATGGGGTGTACTTTGGACACATTCCATGGATCGCACAGGAGATAATAGGGGTGTCTACCACTCCCGTGACCACTTCGGAGTTACCAACTCATCCTCAGTTTATTATCTTTTTTTTTTACTTTATAGAAGGGGAGAAGGGAACTAAATAGGACAGGTTTACAGGCTGTGTCAGAACTAACAGGGAATCCGACACAAAGTATACCAAGCCCTTAGGTGAGAAATCTAAGTCAGTATTAATGGTGAAGTCAGTAAAGGATCCTCTGGTACCTGAAGTGATAGGGGTGTTCCCAGTAGGTTGATCTGTGTCTGGGTTTTCTAATAGTCAGAGATAGTCTGCAGCTTCATCCCAATGGTTACTTAAGTTCCTGCAAATGCTGCTAGTCTCCTCAAAAGACTCAAAAACAAAAATTTTGAAAAATTTGACTGACTCTTAAGAAAACAAAAGAAAGTAATTAGTAGAGCCTCCCCCACACTTAAGACACACTGTCCCCAGTAGTGTCAAGCAAGGAAAAAGAAAGAAGTAAAAAATTGTTAAAGGAATGGTTAGTTCTCTCGGGGTTTTCCCTCTGTCGCAGCCAGGCATCAATCGTTGCACTAGGTGCACCGACCGTTGCTGTGCGATTTTCGTATATGGTCGATCGTTGCTCAGGACCGCAACGACCGTTGCAATGCGATTTCGTTGTAACGATCGACACAATGGTGTGTCGATCAACGCAGTGCGATTTCATCGAACAATCAGCAAGTTAGCAGGTTAATCCGTCGGTTTATGTCAATTTTTAATCCTGCAAGCTGAAAACACTAGAAACAGAGTAAAACCGAAGCAACAAATGTATCAAGTCATGCAAAACCATCCAAACATGATACAATCCTAAGAAAAACAAAAGTGCAAGAAAAGATAAAGTCAGAATACAGAACCAAGTGTCTGAAAATGGAGACTACGCTCACTCACTATCATCAATCCCAGCGTATCTCTCGGCATCACTGGCATCCTCAGGAGATCTCTGTCGACGACGTCGGTCAGGTACGGGCTGATGGATCTGTGGCTCCCTCCTGCAGCTGAAAGAGCGAATGAAGTTCCAAACAACTCGTAGGATACCATCTTCTCTCTCTCTCCACTCGGCCTCAGAATATGCACCGTAATCCATCGTAGGCTCGGGAAAGGGACCCACATCGTCCACCGGGGCAGGCGCTGGCGCAGTAGTAGAGGCAGGGGAAGCAGAAGTCGAGGCTCGCGAGGAAGGCTCTCCCAGCGGATGAGCAATATAAGGAATCCCTCGCTGCGCAGACTCAGGAGGCTGAAATCTCAGAGCCTCTAATGTGTCAATCTGTGTCCATCTGGCAGCAGGAAGCTCTATACCAGTCCTCCCAGTGGTCGGATCAGTGTAGACCCAAACTCGCCCCTCCTTGAGCCAAGTAGAGCTCTGTAAATGGCTGAGATCCAGAAACTCCCGGGCTGTATCACGCTCTGTGCCCTGTAGAGGGATCCCGCAGTACTCAAAAATGGGAGTAAGCAAGCTCCCTACCGTCTGAGTACCAGCTCCATCAAACGGCTTCAGCTGCAGATCAACTAAATGCTGTGCGAAAATAGCTCCCAAGTTGATACCCTTAGTAGGATCTCTCACGCCAGAATTTGTAAACTGATCTCTCAGCCCCATGAATAACATCTCCATCTCATATTTGCGCATCTTGTTGGCCTCGAACTTGCAAAGCAAGCTCCGGCACAAGATACACGAGACATATTGCAGCACCGGATGTCTCATCTGCACTACCGGTGTGGTCCTGGAGTTGTATCGACCGCTGCCAATACATGTCCAGAACAGTCTAGCCTCATCTGGATCCCACTCGAGTGGCATGGCGATGCGCCTTGGCTCAGTACTGAACCCGTAGATCCTGCAAAGATCGAGTAGAGGAATCCGATATCTGACTCCCCAACTCATAAAGGTAAATATACCTCCAGTAGCGCTCCTGCTATCGGGATCCGAGTACACCACTCTGCAAGTGGCTAATAGCTGCATGACAAGCTCAGGATAGAGATCGTAAGGTCGCATTGGCATTGTCCCTAGACCAATGCCTCTGCACACTGTATGCACCTGCTCATCAATCCCCAGAGTCTTGCAGGTGGAGTAGTCAGCGAACTTTGTCGGCTTGAAGATCATCCCACACCAACCACTATAGATAAGTGAATCATACTCATCCCATTGGTCGAGCAACGGTATTTTTGTGAAGTCAGTGGACCTGAGGAATCGCAGGATGTCCTGTGGCCACTGTCTGGTCGTCTGAATTGGTGTGGCGTCTGCTCTGGGCCAAGGTAATGCGACTGTTGGACCATTTCTTACGTATGGTGCGGGTGGTTCTGACTCTCTGCTAAACCATGCAGGAGGTGCGATGTATTGTCGCGTTGCTGTAGAAGCTGTGGCTCGTTTCTTGCGGGGTTGCCTCTGAGACGCCATCTGCAAAACATCATCCAAATAGTATAAGTCTCGGCAAAAATTCTCTGTGAAATCGCGAAGCAACGACCGTTGCATCTAAGGCATCGATCGTTGCAAGGCGATTTCAATTATCGAACATTTCCCAAAATCGCAAAGCAACGACCGTTGCTCGAGAGCAACGACCGTTGCAAGGCGATTTCGCCGCAAACAAAATCAACAAAATCAGTTCAAATCCAAGCCACATTGCCTCAAAACAGCTCAAAATCACAACCCATCACCCTAAATCGGTCTAATCACACGCATGCATCATCAATTTTCAGTTCAAAAATCTCAAACCCTAAAACCCTAAACTTGAATCCGAAAATCTGAGAAATAGAAGTTCATTACCTTGGATTCTTGAGATATGAGTTGAAGACAAGAGTTTAGAGTATGGAATAAGAAGATTTAGCAATAGAAACGATTAAAGATGATGAAAATTTTCGTTTTTGGGTGTGGAGGTTCGGTCGTACGGACAATCGGAAATGAGAAGGAAAAGAGAAGAGAAAAGGGTTTAAGGTACTGACCTGGTCGCGTGTGCAACGATCGTTGCTTTAGGGGTAACGACCGTTGCTTGATAAATCGAGATCGATTTCTGGTTAAGTACATACCTTAATTTTTGCAATTGAACCAATTGCAACGACCGTTGCATAGGAGCAACGATCGTCACAATGCGATTACCCCTCTTCGTCAAATCTTCTTGCAACGACCGGTGCACAAGTGCATCGATCGTCACACATCTCCAGACTCGAATTCTGTATCTGAAACTTAGCAAAAACAAAACCAAAAACGTGAAATCCTAAGAAAAACACCAAAAATAAGAAGGAAAAACAACTAAACCTAACAGTGGGTTGCCTCCCACTCAGCGCTTGTTTAAGGTCATTAGCTTGACCGGACGCACAAGATCTTTCAGGCACTAAGAGATCCTGACATAGACTTTTTCTGTCTCTGTTCAAGTCTCCTCATCCAGGGTGGAGAATAAGCTGTTGCAGAATGCTTCAGTCCAAGAAAAGTAGGAGTAAAGTGTGCTCCAGGATCCAATATCACAGTATCATCCGGCTGCTCATCATCTGCATCCATGATTGTGAAGGTCTGTCCATCTATCAGTGGCTTTCGCAGCTTCTCCATCTCATACCGCAGCGGCTTATCTCCCAGATGGAGGTCTATTAGACTCTGTCTAACATCTATCACAGCTCCTGCTGTAGCCAAGAATGGTCTCCTAAGCAACAATGCTTCATCAGGATCACAGTCATACTTCAGTACAAGGAAGTCTGTCGGAACCAAGTAGTTTCCAACTCTCACTGGAATGTCCTTTAAGAGTCCTTCCGGAACTCGTATAGACTGATCAGCTAGGACAAGAGAGGTCCTAGTGGGAGTAAAATCCAACATCCCCAGCTTCTCTGCCACAGAATAAGGCATCATACTTCCAGCAGCTCCTAGATCGCAAAGAGAGCGTCTGAAACTGTCCTCGAAGATAGAGCAATCAAACACAAAGACTCCAGGGTCAGGCAGCTTCTTCGGGATCTTGTTTAGTAGCACCTCACTAATGTGTTGGGGAATTATAATCACCCAGTCTCTCAGATCGTCATCCAAAGGCAACATCCTGTTTAAGTACCTCTGCACACAGGGATGATAAGGCGGATCATCAGATGGTGGAATTTCTTCCAAGTCTTCACCAATTTCTTCCAGCTTCTTCAGCTCTTCAATCTCTTGCTTAATTACTTCAGACACTGAGGTATGTTGTTTAACAATCTGCGCATAAATCTCCTGTGGAGAGATCTCAGAAACTCTGGATAATAAGTCATCAAAATCCAAGTCTGCATCAATACCAGCATCACTCAGCGAATCTGTCTGTTCACGCCTGCATCGATCGTTACTATGGGGGTGTCGATCGATTCTATCCCGACAGGTGCATCAATCGTCGCAGATGTTGCATCGATCGACGCACTGCAGCAGATTTCACCCGAGAGTTTTTGACCAAAATCCGGGATTTCTCCATCCTTCACCAACTCAGCTGTACTTAGCTCAAATTTTTCACCAAGATGAGTCCCATCATTAATGTACACAGACCAGGCCTTAATGTGAGTGTCTGCAACTCCTTTTCCCTTCATAGACCCAGAAATCTGATTCACCTGAGTATCCAGCTGCTTCATGTGAGTGTTCATGGTTTCAAATTTTCCATTGAGATCCTCATATAACGCATCAATCTTCTTGTTGCAGTCTACAGAAATCTTGACCTGGCCCTCCAGAAACTGTTCCATCATTGTCTCCATCTTAGTTTCGAAAGCAGTGGGTGCAGGAGGTGTCTGATAAGATGAGGATCCGTAGGTTCTCTGAGCACTTTGTCCATAAGGCTTCTGAAAACCACTAGTCTGTCCAAAAGAGTTTTGATTTCCTGTGAAGGCACTCTTTTGTCCTTGGTTGAAGAACCGGTTTCCCTGTTGATTACCAAATCTGTTTCCTTGGAAACCAGATCCTCCGATGTAATTCACATCTTCTTCCTGAGTGTCCTCCTCAGTCTGAATTACCTCTACTTCTTGAGCAAAGTGGACAGCTTTCTTTTCACCTAGAAGAGTGCAGATTTTGTCCATCCTGGATCTCAATTCAGCCATCTCTGAGTTATCAATACTTCCACCAGATTTCTTTCTCCTCTCATCCATAGTCTTGCAACTGTTGCTGCCAATCAGATTCTCAATCAACTGCTTAGCCTGTGTAGGACTCCTGGTGTTGAAGTTGGCATTACTGGAATTGTCCAGCGCAGACTGATATGGAAGATCTATGCCTCTGAAGAAGATACCAATCAGCTGAACTTCAGTGAATCCATGGTGTGGGCAGTCACGCTGATACTGCTTAAATCTCATCCAGGCAGTCTTTAATGGCTCCACAGCTCCTTGGGAGAAAGTGAGTATGTCCTGTCTAGACTGGTCTGAACGCGCATCATCATAGAAGTGACGCAGGAACTCACTCTTTAAAGCTGCTCAAGTGGTATACTGGCCAGGTACCAGCTGCCTCAGCCATACACAAGCGTCTCCAGCAAGACTGTGTGGAAAGAGCTTGAGGAACAGATAGTCCGGGCATACTCCATCATACTTCATGCCAGTAACTATGTCCTCAAACCGATCAATGTGATCCATAGGCTGCTCCGCTTGGTGACCATGAAAAGCAATCTGTCTCATCAGCTGGTAGTAGATGGTCTTGATCTCAAAATCATTCCTCTCAAAGGTAGGAAGCACTAAAGCTGACAGGTTTGCATGAAACTCATCCGGTCTGTTGTAGTCAGCTAGAGTCCTCTCATGCATCTGTCCAGCTTGGTTCTGGCGCGGTGGCTCAGCTTCATCAACATCAGGGATCACTCGTCCATCAGCATCAATCCTTTGCCCAGCAGCATTGTAAGGATTGTTTTCCGGGTCCCTCAGGGTACCCTCAGCATCTGGTATCAGAATCAAACGCTCACGTACCATCCTTTCTCTTCTTTCTCTTCTGTTAGCTCTCTCTAGACGTCCAAGTTCTTCAAGATCGAGATTAACTAAGCTCAAGTTCGGATTACTTCTAGTTTTCTGCGTCTGCATAAACTGTCTGTAATCGTCCAGCAACGATCGATGCTAACAGTGCAACGATCGATTCAATCTCAAAATCGCTTAGTGACGATCGATGCTAGGGATGCAACGATCGACGCAAGGCGAAAGTCGTACCTGCGACAGAAAGAAGACAGAGAGAAAGTTAGTAACCAAAAATAAAACAAAAAACGAAAACAAAAACAAAAAGAAAAATTTCTAGTAAAAACCCTAAGTTCGGTCCTATCGAAGACTCAAAGAGTCCCCGGCAACGGCGCCAAAAACTTGATAGATTGTAAGTTTTACCCTATACTAAACTGCAAGTGCACAGTATCGTCAATGTAGTATATAGGGTTATCGAATCCACAGGGACACTAGGTCTCAATAGATCAGAACAGTAGAGAATTATACTAGAAATAAGCAGGTGGTGAATAAAATAAATAGCGAAGCAAGAAAGTAAACAGTAGCAAATCGGTTTTGTAAGCAATGAACTAAAAGCGTCAAGCCTAGGGAATTCTCAGGAAATCAGACAAGCAGACATGTTAATCAGTCAGGATCAAATTAAACTCAGTTCTAGAACTCAAATCACGAAAATAGGATTAGCCAAATCTCTTTGCGAAAATCCTCTAAGTCTAAGTGCAGTAACCCAAATCTCTTTGCAATTACTAACAGATTAAACTAGCATTAAGTTCAAGTTCGATATGTTCACAATTAAACTAAACCAAATCTCTTTGCGAATAATTTAATTGCTCAACCTAAATAGTTCAGATTCTAAAACACACTCTCGTGTCGAATTTAGCAACCTAAGATCTAGATTCTAATTGATCAGGTTAGAACTAGCTTTAAGCACAATTTAGTTTGAAGAACATTCTAATCATATGAATCCTAACTAAATTAAACAAGCCTAGCAAGTCATCAAACCCTAATGAGAAACCCCAAGCTTAACTATGGATCTACTCAGACATGATTGATGAAAACATAATCATAGAAATAATAGATTGCATATAAGAAATTAAATAGATAAAGGGGTTCGAAATCTTCTCCAAAATAAGTGAAGTACAGGATAGGATCAGCCCCAAAAGCTCTAAAAATCTCTTAGCTCTAAGTATGAAAGCGTAACTAAAATAAAAGCCAAAACTCTAAATATATAGGCATAATCTCGGCTGGGGCTTCTGTGTAAATACTGGAACTATCTTGGGCTTTTCTGTAAATCTTCATAACTTCATTAAACCGCCGCGAAAAGCCCATCTCGCTAGTGTGTCGACCGATGCACAAGGTGTGTCGGTCGATGCATGATCAATAATTCGGGCAGTGAATTAAGCTCTCGGCCAAAACGCTCCAAAAGTTCCAAAATGCTCCAAATATCTCCAATTAGATCCAAACCTGATTAAACCTGTAAAAGACTCTAAACAAAGACAAAAGACACTAAAAACACATCTATATCATGGTCTAAAATGGGTAAAAACCATGATATATCATTGATCAGTATTGTTCAACAAGAAGGTTTTAAGATCTGTCAAGATCTGAAACTCAAGAAACATCTTAAATGGGAACTCAAAAGGACAAAAATTGAATTAGGTTCCTTTCGGAAACAATTTGAAACAGACCCCAATAGAGATAGCAAAACTTGTGTAGGAGATTGTAGCAAAACCTACTGCTCCATAAATAAGCCTAGAAAATACCCTAAAAACTATAGAAACCATAAATCTCGAGTAATTTCATTGAAAAACCTCACAACAAATTTCATCCAAAAGAAAATCTACCAAAAACCTTTTCTATAAAAATCTTACATGCTTCAAATGTAAAAAAAAGACCACACTTCTAAATTCTGTCGTTTTAATAGAAAAATCCAAGAACTCGACTTTGGAGAAGAACTTTCAAGTAAAATATCAAATCTTTTACTAGACCATTCTTCATCATCTTATGATTCTGATTCATCAATTTCTTCTGAAGATGCCATGCAATTTGATGAACTAAATAGTTCATCATCAAGCTCGGAATCTGATAGAAATAATATCCATGTCCTTCCAAAAGATCAAGAACTTCAGCTTGAAATCCTAAATTACATATCAGATCCAAGCCTAAAACAAAAATTTCTAGAAACAATTCTTCTTTCTTTAAACAAAACCTCAGAAAATTCTTCAAAATCTCATAATCATAATTCTTCCAAATCCTCTTATGATCTAACTACCATTCTTAACAAAAGAAAGAAAGAAAATTCCAAAACATCAATACAAGATCTTAGGATTGAAATTAAAGAGGTAAAAAACTATCTTAAAATCCTCAAAGAAAAGCAGAAACATGATTCTGAATATTTTCACTCGGTTATATCTTCTATCAAAGGACATCATGATTCTAGTTCTGATGAACAAGAAAATGATTGCATAGATAATACAGAAGAAGATCTAAATGAACATATACAATCTATAGACATGGCCGCTAATGATTTCCTATGTGTCCTTAGAGAAATTACCTTGCGAAAATAAAAGATACGAGTCACAATTGTTTTTTTTCCTGAAAATTACAAATTGATACAATTGTTCTATTTGATACGGGTGCTGATCTTAATTGCATCAAGCCTGGGCTTGTACCGAAATGCTTTCATTGCGAAACCCGAGAACAATTATCTGCTGCAAACAATTCCAAACTTCGTATAACATCTAAAGCAGAAGCTTCGATTTTGATAATTTCCTAATCAGAACTGCATTTTTTCCTCACAGATGATATATATCAAAACGTTATTTTAGGTACTCCATTTATAAGTCTAACTACACCATACAAAGTGATGGATGATTCTATTTTTTTTTTAAACCAAAATAAAATTATCTTTTAATTTTCTTGAAACCCCAAAGAGGCGAAGCCTGAATTTAATAAAAGCTTGTTCAATACAAGAAATTTTATAAACTCTTTGATTCAAAGCAAAACATTTCATTCAGTAAACTTAAAATCAGAAGTTTTAATTCAGAAAACCATAAAATCTCCAAATTCGAAAGAAACACAAGAGAAATTTTTTAATATAAATAAATTTTTGAAAAAGAAATTTGTTCGGATTTACCAACTGCTTTTTGGAATCGAAAATAACATATAGTTGATTTACCTTATGATAAAAATTTTACTGAAAAAGAAATTCCAACAAAGGCCAAACCAATTCAAATGAATTCTGAATTAGAAAAACATTGTAGAAAAGAGATTTCTGATCTTCTTGATAAATGATTAATTTCAAAATCAAGATCCCCTTGGTTTTGTGCTGCTTCTTATGTAAATAAAAATTCTGAAATCGAAAGGGGCACTCCTAGGTTGGTAATTAATTACAAACCCTTAAACTCTGCATTAAAATGGATTAGATATTCAATACCAAATAAAAATAATTTGCTTAAAAAGCTTTACTCGGCTCACATATTTTCAAAATTTGATTTAAAATCAGGATTTTGGCGAATTCAAATATCCGAAGCCGATCGTTATAAAACTTCGTTTACAATACCTTTGGTCAATATCAATGGAACGTAATGCCTTTCGGTTTGAAAAATGCACCTTCAGAATTTCAAAGAATCATGAATGACATATTTTCAGAATATTCAAAATTTTGCATTTTCTATATTGATGATATACTAATATTTTCACACTCTATTGATGAACATTTTAAAAATTTAAAGACATTTTACTTTGTAGCAAGAAAAAATGGTCTTGTTGTTTCCAAAACAAAATGTCTTTATTTCAAACTAAGATCAGATTTCTAGAACACTACATATCGCAAGGTATGATAACTCCTATAGAAAGATCTTTGGAGTTTGCAAATAAATTTCCAGAAAAATCTTAGAAAAAACCCAATTACAAAGGTTCCTTGGAAGTCTCAATTATGTGCTAGATTTTTGTCCAAATATAAATAGAATAGCTAAACCATTGCATAATTGTCTTAAGAAAAATCCTACTCCGTGGACTAAAGAACATACTACATTAGTTCAAAAAATTAAAAAAATAGGTCCTAGAAATCCCATGTTTGCACATAGCAGATCCAATTTTAGATAAAATCGTAGAAACACATGCGTCAGATGTTGGATATGGGGGTATCCTTAAACAAAAGAAATTAGATGGTCGTGAGAGCATTGTACAATTTACGTCATTACATTGGAATGATACCTAAAAGAATTATTCTACCATTAAAAGGAAATTTTAAGTATTGTAATATGTATTCAAAAATTTCAAAGTGATCTCTTAAATAAAAAGTTTTCGTTTACGAATTGATTGCAAAAGTGCTAAAGATATTTTACAAAATATGTGAACAATCTTGCTTCAAAACAGATTTTTGCGCTATGGCAAATAATTTAAGTATTTTTTATTTTTAGATTGAATTTATTAAAGAAGATTCAAACTTTGTCCCAGACTTCTTGACACGAGAATTTCTTCAAAACAGGTACAATGCCTTCGAAGAAGATTGATAAAGGAAAATGCATAACCCTGGAAACAATCTCAGAAAACCCGAACCTATAAATATAATCCCACAAACAGAACCATGGATCTCAGTCACAAAAAAGAGTGTCATAAAAAAGAAGATATACCAAAACCTTCTCAATCTCCAGAGCAAATTATGGATCAAATCTTGCAATTTCAGAAAGCTTTCGAGCGAAGTATGTCTAAACAAGAGATGGGAGAATCTTCTAAGAAAATCCCTTCTCAAGCTATTTCAAAATTTAACGAGGTCCCTTCAAAACTGATTTTAAAATAATACCAGACCTCAAAAGTTGTTTCAAAACCTTCAAATAATTCACAAATTATTTTGAAGAAGTTTTCACAAAACACACCCTCGGAGAATTTTGAAAATCTATTTATCAAAACCTCATAAATGTCGAAAAGTTATTTCTTGTCAACAATGATCCATTTTTAACAATTGAAAAATATTTTGGGAAAAGTAATTTTTTGAAACCACATAATACGGATAAAACAGTGTTATTTTTTCAAACCATTTTGGAATTAACAGAATCAGTGTCCTTCAAACATTTTTTATCTCAACGAAAACCACACTGATGCTGCTTATTCCACTTTCAAAATTCATAAGATCATTGCACCAAGTGATTGGGAATATGATCTTAATGATCACCTAAATTTTCCAGAAAATTTGAAAAATCTTCCTTGTTACGCAGTCCCTTTCAATTACTGGGATTATTGACAAGCTTGGTACAATTCCTTTTTGATCCAATCTCCGAAACACAAACACACGTGGTTGATCTTTTTAGACACCGCTTGTGACCTTTCCAAATCTTCTTTCTGGTTCATGCCGTGGTGGAACTATTTTGGTTCTGTCACAGAAATTTTTAAACCTAATATCCAAAAATCATTCCAAATCTTCAATGCAAATTTCGTTCCATCCCAAGAAGAAAAGAATTTCCTCCATTAGACCTATTCCATTCAAAATTTCATTTCCCTTGGGTCTTTTCATGGACATTTGAATTTTCATCAGACACAATTCCTATTATCCGAAAAAATTCAGAGTCAAATGGTGGGTAAATACAAAATTCCTTCAAATCTCTATCCTTCAAATATCCTCACATGGATAAAAGAACAAAATTCAAAAGCACATTACCAAACACTTAACCAAACACAGGAAACTACCTCTTTCTTGGCCCAAAAATCCAGAATGCTTTCAATGTTGGCAGGAGCAAAACCTGAAGAAGAAATTAAGGCGATCTCCTTACAATTTCTACCTTTGATATTAGATCAACTTTCTCACACTAAGGGGAGCGAATCAGAGTCAAACGTCCCGGAAATCGATAAAGAAATATTCGGCAATAATGGAGCATGATTTCTCTCCACAGAATACAAATCTTGACAAAACACATTGTTACGAATCTCGTGAGTGCGGTTACAAATCTCGACAAACGATCTCGTGTTATGATATCCGCACTACAAAATAAATGGGCATTGATAACACTCCACCATAGCACGGTTTCACGAAGTGCTATGAAAAATGTTATGCTGGATTGAATTACTTTGTTATAGCATTTTAAAAACGCTATGCTAAAATTTTACTAAATTAAAGCGAAAAATGACTATTGGAGCCTAAATTTATGCGATTGAGCGATAACATTTTGATTTTTTTGAGTTTTGGCCAATTTTTTTCCTAAATTTTTTTCCCCAACTTTGTTTCTCCCTCTCTTCTTAGTTCTTACAAAAACCCATTCATTGTAAAGAAAAAAAAAAAGAGAAAAATATGATTTCTCTCTTCTCTGGTCTCTTGTTTCGTCAACACAGGAGAATTCTCTTCCTCCTCTATTTCTACACCAGCCTCCACCGCCTTCCTCCGCTCTACTTCTTATACCGGCCCCGCATTCACTCCCAGGCTTCTCCTCAAAATCCTCTGAAAAGCCCTAAATTCCCCAAATCCCTAAAATCCCTAAATATCTAATGGCCACTCCTTCTCCTTCACTGCTGGTTCACCGGTCCTTCTTATTCACTGCTCCTTCACCACGACTTCATCACTCCCTTTTCCTTCACTGCACCTTCAACAGTTATCGAGGGAATTTATGAGCCCTAGTGGAACCACTCCAGAGATACTGTTCCCCGATAGATCAAGCTTCTTGAGTCTCTTGCTTCTAGATAGATCAGGTAATTCACCAGTGAATTTGTTCTTACCGATGTTTAACATCTCAAGTTGTGGCATGTTGGTTGTGCCGATGTTACCTCTGAGGTTGTTGTTTGATAGATACAAGAAGTTAACGAGTTTCAACTCGTTGAAACCACGAGGTAACTCGCCTAAGAAGCCATTATTTTGAAGCCGCACGCGCTCTAAGCTCTGACACTCTCCCAAACTCTGCAGCTGATTGTGGTGATTGTTCCAATTTTGGGGTTGGGAGCTTTGTTTTGGTGGGCATAAATCTTCCTCTTCGCTTATGATTTTCCTGTTTCTAGCTGAAATCTCATGTGGCGATTGTGGATTTGCCTTATCTGTTTGATTTTTTTCCTTCATGTACTCGACTGAGGATAGATGTTGAGGATCACGCGGCAAAGGTCTCCGTCGAGGAACAGATGCAGATTACCACAATCAATACCTTGCAGAAAGATCTCGATCATGGTTCGTCTCTCTCTCGCTCTCTCAAGGCTTTTGGATTCAGAAATTTCTGGTTACCGTATACGGACAAGTATGATCGCAGAGCAGTTATAGGTGTATTCTCTTGGTTTTTAAAGAAATCCGTTGATATTTGTGGAAATTTATGGTAATTGAAAGTGATTTTGTTTGGGATTTCTCAGATTTTGAGCGTGTTCTTCTGCTCTAAACTTCTTCTGTTTGACATTTCTAAATTTGTTTCATGTGTAATTGATGTTTGCTCACTCCTTTGTCAAGTTAGATTTGTCTCTGGATCTGCAATTCACACTCAGCTCTTGTTTTGATGAGATGTTATACGTTGTTCTTATTGTGAAGCATTGTCTGAGACGAAGAGACTTAAAGATGAGACGGATCAGAAGACAAAGACAAGAGGAGAAATATGCTCACAGATACTTGGAAAGCAGAGAAAAATTTCGTCAATGGAATCTGATTCAGCAAATCTTGCGCAGGTATGTAAGCCACGAAGATGACTTGTAGAAGCGGAAATATGTAATTCATATTATATATGTCTATTTATGCTTTACAAGTTATTTGTCACACTGTTGTTCATTTTGTGTGCTGCTTACAGTGGGTAAACTGCTACCTTGTGTTGTAGAGTCTGGAGCTTATTCTCCAAGAACGAGACAGTATATCTGCAAAACTTGTATCCAAACGGTACTTCAAAGGAACTTATCGCTAGAACTGGATTGTGGTTCTGGAGTCATCTTAAGACTCTCGTTTCTACTGTTTCTAATTGCAGTTGTAACTATATAGAGACTGCAGAGGAAGCTAAAACCAAACTAGAGGAGCAAAAGGTTTTATTTGCATCCTCTTGGTGTGATGATATCACTCGCTGTTGTGTTTACCTTTCGGTCATCGTCCTTATTTTGGCGAGGGCTGGTTTGTTTCCCATATGATCAATGAATCTGGTCAACAAGGACAGGTTCGTTCTCCTATGAATCCTTATACGCTTATTCCATTACAATTGACTTCCAATATCTGTATAGTAACTGAGGTTAGGATATTTTAGAAAGAAGAATCAAGGAAAAACCTGATGGAATTTTCAGCTTCTGCTAGAGCAAAGCTTGATCATATGTGATCGAACGTTATCAAGGAAAATTCGAAGGTTATTTACTTTAGATCGGCTTGTTACTGTTGGTTCTGACACTTACGTTTCTCGGGATAAACTTAAGTTATATTCCGGCAATTTTGAGTTCACGATGTATGTCTTTGAGCACATTTATGAACTGTTAAAGTTTCGTTTCAGATCAAGCTAGCAATTGAGCATGTGAAGAACAAGATGATTAATGAGTTGAAGGTAATTACTCTCTGGAATCTTTGATAGCATTGTGGTTTGCATGAGTGCATCAATTAGATCTTAACCTCACACATCAAAGATAAATCCAAATCCTGTGTCTAATTTTTAATTATTTGTGAATTTTCCTGCACCTGATATTAATACTATTTTCTGAATTCGCAGCCAGAATTAATGTCATTGGATATTAAGATTCTAGAAGAGGAATACACAGCTCTCTTGTCAGATGAATCGGGAGAGGCAGAGTATCTACATTCGCTGCAGAGTCAGGCTGAGAAACTGAAGGTGACATTGATTTTGATTGTTAATTATGTGACGATCATGACCACCTCCACTTGCTGCAGGGAATTTCATACACTGCTAAATGCGGTTGTGGAGAGGAATGCAGTGTTGGCTTATGTTAGGCCGAAGTTATGCATGCATTATCACCTTTGAATCTGTTTGGTGGTCTTCTCAAACAGGTGGCTAAAGAAGGAATCCCTCTACCTCCAGACAGTTCCCTCTGTGCATTATGCTTGCAAAAACGTGCAAACCCTTCAGTTGTCACAGTCTCTGTTTCAAAGGTGAGTTCTCCAAATTGTATGTTTCTATTCCTTAATAAACCACCTGATATAAAGCTTATGATGGTCTTCTGTTGTTAACAGTACAAGCGATGTCCAGTGACATTGATTCCGGCCAGCGTTGATCAGATTAGGAGGCTGTTTTACAATAAGGCTTGAAGCATCTTGCTTTAGTATTTTTTTCCATGCTCACTAGATAGTATTTTATTTTATTTTCTTTTGTTAGAGGATGTTGATGTAAAACATATTTTGGGTTATTAATAAAATCATATTCTAATCCAAATTTCAAATATAATTTCTTTTTAAATCCAATTCATACAAAAAAAAAAAATATATATATATATATAGAGAGAGAGTAAAGATTAGAGCATTATGTTTATGCTATTATATTATTACGTATAATGTTATATTAGATTGTATTAAACATAGCAAGTTAAAATTAACGCTATTATATTGCAATATAACATAGCACGAATAAAATGCTATGGTAGATGGGGGGTCTATTATAGCTGCCGCTGTCAGAGCGTTTGTGGAAACGCTATCTATTACGTACGATAGCTTTTATCGTGTGCTATGAATGTTGATTTTTCTTGTAGTGCCGACAAAATCTTCCGTTGAATAATAAGTGCAATTTGCTGTAGCCATTATCATCAAGGTCCACCTTATCACAAACATCTTGGAGCTTTGTGGAGAAAGCTTTTGTGAGTGGTATCATTCGTAGATACCACTGGCTTATCTTTAAGTTTATTTTTTATTTTGATTGTATTTTTATTTTAAAAACATGTATGATTGCACCCCTTCTCTCCCATATTCTCCCTCTTGCTATCTCAGCCATTGTTCGATCTCTTTTAAGTAAGTTTTAATAAATAAGCTTTTTATCTTGTTTTTCTTATTTAAGTACTTTCTTTTTTATTTTTACCGTTTAAGTGGCTGGTGTAACCGTCCAATTTACTTATATGCTTTAATTTATGTTTATATTTATGTTTAAGTGGCTGGTTTAATCGCCCATATACTTTATTTGTTTTAATTTCAGTTTATATATCTGTTTAAATATTATCATCTTATATTAACTATGTTTAAATTTATTTTCTACTTCCGTTTCCTTCTGGTGTATATATATATATATGTTTAGATATTAGTAATTTATGTATATATAATTAATTTTTATATTTTGATTTATAGTTTATGATTAAGAGTAAGGTTTAGAGTATATTATGGTTATGATATATATGTTTAAAAGGTTGTGTTTAGGGTTATAAGTTAAGGTTTGAAAATAATAGGTTTTAGTTTTGGATATGTTATAGTAATTAGAATTTTATTAATTAGAGTTTTTTTTTTCCTTTTTTTTCTTTTCGAATCTTGGCGACAAAGGGCTGAATCTCAGTGGATCGTGGCAGCAAGGCCAATCTGCCACTTACAATACCCCATCGCGTATTTAAGTCGTCTGCAAAGGATTCTACCCGCCGCTCGGTGGTAATTATGATTCAAGGCGGTCCGGACGGCACTTCCGCCGAACGGGCTTGGCCAACGACACGTGCCTTTGGGAGCCGGGGCTCCTACTGAGGGTCGGCAATCGGGCGGCGGGCGCATGCGTCGCTTCTAGCCCGGATTCTGACTAGAGTTTTGTTTATATTTCAGAATTTTATGGTTTGTTTAGGGTTTAGGGTTTAGAGGTAAATATTTATGGTTTGAGGTTTAGATTTAATGTTTGAAGTTTAAAGTATTATAGTTTCATTAATATTTTATTTTTATAATTTTTAAGAGTTTAAATTTAGAGTTAATTTATAATTTAGGGTTTGGGTAATAGGGTTTGAAAGGTTATGGTTAAGTTTTTAAGAATGTTTTAAAATGATAGATTTGTAAAATAAGAATATATTAGTGTTGAATCTTAGTTTTCTAGAAATAATTAGAGTTTTAGTTATTTGATTTTTGTTTGAACTTTAAAGTTTTAGGATTTAGGGTTAATTCGAATTTATTATTGTAAGAGATAAAATGTTTAATTAACTTTAGTTATGTTATAGTAATTGAAGTTTTAGTAATTATATTTTGGTTTAGGGTTTGTTTGGGGTTTAGGATTTTGAATAGCCACGGATCGCCACAATTTTTTTTGTGCCTATTCGTGGCTAAGTCCTTCCACGAAACATTTCATGGCTATTTGTGAAAATATAGCCACGAAGTGTATTTCGTGGTTATTTTTCACGGATACCCACAAAATTATTTTGCGGCTAATTTGCCATGAAAAGTTTTGTGATTATTCAGGGCTAACTCCTTCCATGAAACATTTTGTGGCTATTCGTGGAAAATATAGCCATAGATAGCCACGAATTAGTTTTGTGGCTGTTTCGTGGCTGGTTTTTCATAGCCACGGAAATTCTTGGCTAGTTTGTGGCTATTTACAATTTTTCTTGTAGTGGTAAAAGGTAGAAATCTATAGCGAATTTATGAGATGAAAGATGAAATAGGAAAACAATATGGCATATGCAATGTATGTTATGATGATTTCATTTATAATACCATTTGCATTTGGTGAGTATGATAGATAATGGGATTTCAAATTTCTAGAGACCTGAACTGTATCATCTCTATATTCAAAATTCTTATGATGATGATCTCAATATCTCTAGAGAAATACAGAATTATAAGGTATTACAGGGCTCAACTGATGGATTATAGTTTACCTATTTTTTTATTTGTCGGTGTTAAGGAATATATCCAACATCGAAAGTTATAGATAATGTTCACAACAAAAGTTTGTTACTTATAGCATCGTGATTTGAGTTCTAGAACATTGTGAAATTGAATACTATTAACTAATCGATAATGTATTCCTGATTTCTTGAGAAATTATATGTGTCTGGTTCTCTTCCCATTTGATTTACATCTCGGTTACAGCTTGTTAATTTACTTTATTTCATTACAACTATTCTGCTTAGCTTGATTCGAATCTATTGCGTGTTCACAAGGTTTTTTGTTCTATACGTTTTAATTTATACTACGATTATCTTTGTTACGCACTTGCAGTTAGATCTTAAGGATAAAACTTTGACCTATCAACTAACAAATTGATACTATTGTTGGAGAAGATTTCAAGCTGAGCTATAGAAACAATGTTGAAGAGATTAAATGGTATTTCAACTTTCTCTCAAACCATAGAAGAGACTTGATCAAAAAGACAAGTCTATTTATATCTCTCCACTAATGCCCAAAGAAAAATCACAATTGTTACGTGCCTTGTTCCCCAAACCAATAACATACCATGGTCTGAGGTGTTTTTTTTTTTTTTTTCCTACGTAAGTAACAAATTTTGTAACCAACCAACAACATTTCCCCATTCTCCTTTTTTTTTTTTGGGCTTAAACCCTTCCTCTTTTCTCTTTCTTTGTCCTCGAATAACATTGTAACCTCATAAACATTCTACAAACCTAGGACTCCATGTGGTGTTTTTCTCAACAACCTAGCCTACGAAGTGAATGACTTTCTCCATAACCCAAACCTACGAAGAGAAAAATATTGGCCTAGTTAAGTTTATTGCTCCCATACCAGGCATGCCATGTACTTATCTTCATAATTATTAGTTTGAATAGTTTTCAATGTTGCATTATAAAATCAAACCCTGAAACTCCATCCTAATGAGCACAACATAAAAAAACGAGTCTAAAGTAGTAGTATGCTCGAAAAACTACATATGTAAAATCAAGAGAGAAAAACTCTCACAATACCAATCACTTTGAACCATGGAAGCAACCGCTCGAGAAGGTCCTCAAGACCAAGAATCATCAGCGTTCGTAACGTACTTAAACCGTCAAGGTGATTGGTTAGAGAAAACCAGAGGGAATTTGGTGGTTGCGGCTACGGTTATAGCCACTATGAGCTTCCAAATAATGGTCAATCCCCCCGGTGGCGTTTGGCAGAGTGATAATTGTTCATCTAAAGATGAAACATACATTTGTAAGAGAAAAGCTGGAACATCCATATTGGAGCACGATCTTTTGAAGCGTAGGTACTATGTCGGGATGGTCATTAGCAGTGTCATGTCGTTTTCCGCCTCGATGAGTCTCATTCTCCTCGTCATTAGCGGATTTCGTCTTAGGTACTACTTATTGTGGATATAACTTTTTGGTAAAAAATGTGGATATAACTTATATGTTCGTGCAGGCTTTAAACCATTTTAATGATCTGATGTTATAACTTTACTCACAGGAACCGGTTGATAATGGCCATCATGGTATTGTTTATGGTGGTGGCAGTCCTTTGCGTATCGGCAGCGTTCTACTTTACAGTGGTCTTGGTTCATTACAACGATGAAGTAATTGATGCTATACAGCATCTATATTTTGTATTTTGGTTGGTCTTACCTGTTTTAGTGCTTTTAGTCCATATGGTTCGATTTTTATGGTGGTGTGTATGTTGTTGTTTACAGAGCCGTGTTTAGCTTTTCACGGATTTTAATGTAAGACTTAAAGAATATGCATGTCTCCTTATGTACTCAAAATTTTACTTTTATTTAAATAAATGAGAATCTTTAGAAAACACATATATAGAAGCTTTTGTTTTGCTTTTGGATAAGACTCAGATGAATTAATTATTCCTGTTGTTTGTATGTATCATATAACTTCAGTCTCATAAACCTGTAACCCAACTTTGAAACAATTTAATATGACCCTTAATATATAAGAGATAATATTACACACATGGTTCTAGTTAACTTCAGTGCATAAATGATCAACGCTCTTGGGACATTTACCTCTACCTCTTGATTTCTCGGTCTGTTAATTTTTTCTTAATTACCATGTCATAAGTCTTTAATATCTTGGCATTGATGTGTAGTGAACAACTTATGTTTAAACTTTTAATCTAATATTTTATTACGAACTGCCCAACAAATCAACAAATAACGTTTCTTGTAAACCTCTAGCCGTATTTTATTTTAACTGTAACACACCGTGACGCAAATAACGTATGGCGGATCAAAAGACTGTTTGTTGGTAGCACACACTCCCAACAATGCACACAGAATGTATTTAACACTTGAGAAATATGAATCTGTTGGAGTCAAGATTAACAACTTTCCCAAAAGGCACATTCAGAAATTTAGGTCGGCCCATTAAGGAAAGTCGATACAAACCCTAACCTAAAGAATTACGGCTCGGCCCAGAGACTTGGCATAGCTAGGGTTGCGAAGGAGGAGAAGGATAAAAGAAAAACGACGTGTGTGGCAAACACACCGGGTGAAGAGATATATCCAAGGCGACTCAAGCCGAGATAATATGAAAGATTTAGAATTATCTCAAGTTTTCCTATTTTATGTAACCGACTTTATAAGCCTATATAAGGGAAACCGCGTTCTTCAATAAACCCATCGAATTTTCATTATAGTTTTCAGAGAGTTCTTAGCTAAAATCGATTTAGACCTAATTACTCTCCGACGACCTAAACATCTTCTCAGCCGCTTTGTTTCTTCCCGGAAACCTAGAGAAAACCCTAACTTCTATTCATCCTCGCCGAGTTCTGAAACCCTTCTTTTAGAATCCCTCAAGAAACCTTAAAACTCTTTCTATCTTTGGATAGACCGAGTTATGAAATCAACAATTGTCGTCGACTGTGGGGATTTCTTAAGAAATTTATGAACTCGAAATGTCTGGAAACTTTGACGACATCTACCCGGAGGACAATCCTAGGGTTGATTATGAGCTAAGCGATCACGAACCGATTGATTCTGATGGGGAGATTGAGGCACTCAACGGCAAACCGCCGCAAGGTCCTAAATTTGGAAAAACCCAAAAGATGACGGATATATCCCGCCGAACGATAACATGGCATAACAAGTCGACCAAGACTCTGTTCTAGCCACTCTGATTGACAAAATCGATTCCCAGAACGATTTACTAAAAGAGTTTTCGGAGAAAATCGACCAGTTGCAGACTGAGTAGGACAAAATTCTCTCCGATCAACAGTCGAGAAAATCCCAACGCGTCATCCCCCCTAAGGCAAAAGAAAACTTTGTTATACGGCTAGTCTACGATACGCCCGAAGGAGACCCCCACCGGGAACAAGATCTGAACAATAATCCCAAGAAAGACTCACACAGAGGGCGAGGTCGGGAGGACAAGCATGAGCGAGATTCGCATCGAAAACGGGATTCGAAGGACGAACTCAAGCAAGATGACTCACATCAAAAACCATATTCGCACCACGAGCGATACTCACCTCATAGGAATCTAGATGATGAGTACGAACGAGGCGAGCACGATCGGGTTTTACATCGCAGAAGAAGCTCACGTCGAGAGAATGACTCACGCCGAGATCATCTTCGCTACAAGCGAGATGCATCTCACAAAGAAATCCATGAAACACCTATCCGAGGGGCAAATCATAGTCATGTCGAAAAGCAACTGACCGAGCTCAGAGATACCCTCATGGAACTCAAGGTCGAGGTTAAAAGTGTCAAAGGATTCGCCCCAGAGATCGACTGAATCATTGAGGATACTCAGAGGATGCCTTTCACTTCACGTATCACAAATACATATGTCCGTCAAAAGGAAAAACTCAAACTGCCGACATATAACGGTACGAAAGATCCCGCTGCTCACTTAACTACCTTCAAGATCATGGCAGCCAAAGCACGCTTCTCATCAACCAGTGAACGCGATATCGGCTTTTGTCAGCTATTCGCTGAAACTCTATAAGGAGATGCATTGACTTGGTTCTCTCGGCTTCCGCCCAAATCAGTCAACAGCTTCTCCGATTTTACACGAGCATTAGTAAGACATCACTTCGCATATGTGAACAAGGATATCTCGCTGAACACACTGATGTCCATGCCGCAAGAAAATAAGGAAACACTACGAGCCTTCATAGATTGTTTCAAAACAACCATCATGCACGCAAAGGCCCCAGATAAGTTCAATGTCGCGGCTTTAACAAACGTTGTATGGCACAAAACCCCCTTTTACCAAGATCTGATTCTCAACCCGCCGCTGACTATCGATGATGACCTTCATCGAGCAAAAAAATTCATCGAGTTAGATGAACAAAAAGTGGCCTTGGCTAAGAAATTTGGCTCAAATAAGCAAACCGACAAAAAGGAAGATCGAGAACCGATACAACACTTTGAGAAAGGAACAAAGACGACGATGGTGGTCGGCAACTCTGGAAGTCAACGTCCTTCCAAACCTTGGAACAAATGGAGCAAGGAGGACAAAGAAACGATACCCCAGACCACCTCCGAGCCGGAAGAAAAATATTGCGAGTATCACAAAACTACGTCGCATGACACTTCAGCTTGTCGTACCCTCAAAGATGCGTTATATTCCCGATTCAAGAGCGGCAAGATAAAGGCATCTATAGATGAGTTAAGGGAAGAATCACAAAGAAGTCACAGGTCGGCGATAAGTCACCCAAACAAGGCAAACAACAATGCTGCATTAAAAGCATAGCTTTGAAACGTGACCGTGATGACCAGGAGGATGAAGAAGGTGAAGCTCCTAAGGTCGTGCGAAGAATCAACATGATAATGGGTGGTTTAATCTCGGTAAATGATTCAGTCCGATCAATAAGAGGATATAAGCACAAGGCACTAGCTGCACAAAACGCACCTCAGCCGATCCTCTCTAACGAGCCGCCTGTTATCTTCAGTGGCCAAGATCTCTGGGGGACTCATTACCCTCAAAATGATCCGTCGGTAGTAGAACTCCTCATCAGAAGCTGTCAGGTATCTCGGATCCTGGTTGATACATGTAGCTCTATCGATTTAATCTTCCTAGATACGTTGAAGAAGATGAAAATCAAAGAGGAAGACATAGAGCAAAAGGCTAAGCCGCTCACTGGTTTCATAAGCGAGACAACATACACCGTCAGAACGATCAAGTTGCCTGTCTACGCTGGCGGGGTCAACAAACTGGTAAAGTTCCATGTTATTGACAAGCCGACTATTTACAATGCCTTTCTCGGCACGCCATGGCTGTACAACATGAAAGCGGTATCCTCGACCTACCATCAATATCTGAAATTCCCTTCTTCAAAAGGAATTCAAACAGTGAAAGGGTATCAAAGAGCAAGTCGGTCATGTTTCACGAGAGAACACAATATGAGAGTGCCATCATGCATGATTAATACGGAGCAAGGCAGAAAAGTCCCGGCAAAAGAACTCATGCTACAAATTATTATTGACGAATCCGGCGCAAGCAAGTGCGTGGGAATTGGATCGGAACTACTAGATGATATTAAGAGCGAGCTGATCACATTCCTACAGAAAAACATTTCAACCTTTGCTTGGTCGGTCAAAGACATGAAGGTTTTAATCCCTCTATCACGACCCATGAGCTCAACGTGGATCCTACTTACAAACCGATTGAGCAGAAGAGGCACAAGCTCGGTCCCGAGAGAGCCAAGGCAGTCAAAGACGAGGTAGAAAAGCTTCTCGACGCCGGTTCAATCAGGAAGTCAAATACCCTGACTGGATAGCTGATATGATATAAATCAGTTCCTCTTATGCTACTTCAGTTGCAAGTTTACAACCTAATCATTGTAGTTTTGAGGTGTCAATCCACTTGGGTAATTAAACACATTACGAATGCAAGTGTTTCCTTAGTCTAAGTGCAACCAAATTCGTTTATGGGTTTTGTAACTAATAACTAACAATGAAACTGAATTCCAAACATGATTAAACAAGTATTTAGACAATACAAAGTGAGTTCAAAAACAGAACATAAACAAAATAATAAGATGGTTAAAGACAATTGATAAAAAGCTAAGCTCTTTGGGTTGAGTTCCGGTTCGGGTGATCAATTATCAGTTCAGAGATATTAAATAACTATGGGATAGTTTCTTAGGCTAAGAACAACGATCCAAGCTACTCCACTCTCGTGATAGCAACTCTATATCTATCAAGCATTAACATCAACTCTCGTTGGCAATTTCAAGATAAATATGCACTAAGAACAAGTTCTTACTACCACTAAACACCTTAAACATCAATTCTCATTGGTTAATAATGCAAAGCACTTGCTAGAGATTCAAACATAAACTATACCTCTCAATGCTAGCAACATTTAAGATCAAGAAATTGATTAGCTACTTCAATCCTAGCATTAAGAACTTCTAGCAAGTAAGAAACCAAAGTTCCCAAGTTCTAACAACCTAAACCATGTCTAGATCACTCTTACCTTCACTCAAACCCATAAACTTAAAGGAAACTACTCACTAGCCATAGCAATAACCAAACAAAACATGATTTTAACAAGATAAGTAGGAAGAACAAGAAGATGAACTCAAGAACACTAAGATTGCATAAAAGATCCAAAAGATTTGAATAGATTATTTTACAAAATGTGATATCGCTCTCTCAACACACCAAGAGCCATTAAATACACGAAAACAAGGTATCATGGTCGACAACACTCACATGGAGGGTCTACAAGCCAAAAGAAAAGGAGAAAAAGGAAGAGCAAGTGGGAAAAAGTGGGCTCACAGCGGCATACAACCATCGGTGCCACATGCCGCTGTGAGTGCTTGTGTTCTGCAACGGCTTGGTGCAGCCGCTGTGCGTTCCGCTGGGCAAATGGCCATTCCGCAAAGGATCCCGCAGCGGCTTGCAGCCCTCGCGGTGGCATGCCGCTGCACATGAAAGTGTTCCACAGCGGCTTGGTGCAGCCGTTGCGCATGCCGCTGTGGTTTCTGGCTTCCCGCAAATCTTCTACAGCGGCATGTGTATGCCGCTGCAAGGTGTTGCTGTGAGTGCACTCTGCGCTCCTTAGCTGTTTTTCCACTTTGTTTGAGTCTCACTTGGTCCCTACCACCTCCATTGCTCCTTGGTGCTTCCTAGGGTCATCCACCACCTACAAAAAGAGGAAAACAAAACACATGCATCCCTAATGATGTCTAAATGCTTTTCCTAAAGCTAAAACACACTAATGATGTCTAAATGTTTCTCCTAAAGCCAAAACACACACCAAATCATGCTTAAGAACACTTAAAAACACAACACATAAATAGCCAACCCCGTTGGTGTTAAAAAGAAAAATGGAAAGTGGAGAGTCTGTGTCGACTTCACGGACCTCAACAAAGCCTGTCCAAAAGACAGCTTTCCTTTGCTACACATCTATCGACTTGTCGAAGCTACAAATGGAAATGAGCTTCTCTTATTCATGGACGCGTTTTCGGGATATAATCAGATCCTCATGAATCCAGACGATCGAGCGAAGAGGGCGTTCATAACGAAACGCGGCACTTACTGCTACAAGGTTATGCCATTCGGCCTTAAGAACGCAGGTGCTACGTATCAACGTCTGGTCAACCAAATGTTCGCGAATCAGCTCGGCACAACGATGGAGGTGTACATTGACGATTTGCTGGTTAAGTCCTTGATCGCATCTTAACATGTTGGACATCAGAAGGAATTCTTTGGCATCCTAAATCGGCATGGAATGAAACTTAACCCGGTAAAGTGCACGTTCGGTGTGACATCAGGAGATTTCCTCGGTTATGTTGTCACTCAAAGAGGGATAGAATCCAATCTGAAACAGAACTCGGCTATCATTGACCAACCGTCACCCAGGAACACTCGAGAAGTACATCGTCTTACTGGCCGCATAGCCGCCCTGAACAGATTCATATCTCGTTCGACGGACAAATGGTTACCTTTCATGAAATCCTCCGGGGGAACAAAAGGTTTATATGGGACGATAAGTGTCAAGAGGATTTCATTCAGCTTAAGGACTACTTATCGAACCCGCCAGTGCTGTCGAAACCAGAAATCAAAACGCTCTTTTTGTACATCGCGGTCTCAACAACCGCAGTCACCGGAGTCATAGTCCGAGAATATAGAGGCGAACAGAAGCCGGTCTTCTATGTAAGCAAAACGATGAACGGAGCCGAGACGAGATATCCTGCAATGGAAAAGTTAGCACTCGCGGTCGTAATCTCAACACGAAAATTGTGTCCTTACTTCCCATCTCACTAAATTGTTGTGTTAAGTAGCCAACCTCTTCGAACGATCTTACACAGTCCAAGACAATCAAGTCACTTGGCAAAATGGGTAGTGGAACTCAGTGAGTACGATATCGATTACAGGAACATGACAACCGCCAAATATCAGGTAATAGCCGACTTCCTTGTTGAACTATCACCAGATTTGGATGTCGACACTCAGGTGGAAGATAAAAAATGAAAATTGTTTGTCGACGGCGCATCGTCAAAACGAGGAGCCGGGGTAGGAGTATGGCTCATATCACCAACCGGCGAGATACTAGAACAGTCATTCCGACTTGGATTCACAGCGTCTAACAACACGGCCGAGTATGAGGCTTTACTAGCCGGCCTTAGATTAGCCAAAGAAATCAGAGTGCGAAATCTCCTAGCCCATTGTGACTCCATGCTTGTGGAAAATCAGGTTAACGGAAAATACAAGGCTAAAAATGAGCGGATGGAAGCTTACTGAAAGGCGGCACTGGAACTTACTAGCTCTTTTGAGTTCTTTAACATAATCCAGATACCAAAGAAAAAAATTCCACGGCTGATGCACTTGCATCTCTGGCATCAACACCGAATCTCGATCTCTGCTGACGAATCCCAGTAGAGGTTATTCACGAACCAAGTATGATAACTAGGATTTTGAATCCTTTTGAGGTATCAATTCCTCAATGCCTATCGTGTAGCATGAGGTATCAAACCACTTTCGGGATAGGACTTGACCAAAAGGAATTCACTATACCAATAAAGACAAGTTACTTAATCAAAGTTCAAGTTCTAACAACCTAAGAAAGAGAAATTCAATCAACTAAACAAGCAAGCAAACAAGATTAAAAGCTAAGAGTCAATATTAAAAGGCAAGGATCATGAGTTAAGGTTAATGGATAGGGATGAGTTTGGATAATTTAGAATGGTAACACACTTCAAAGAAGCTAATCTCCTAACAAGGAACATAAATAATTGACTAATCCAATATCTTGGTACAAATCACTTTCCCTAATCATAACTTAAGAACAAACTCTCATTTGTGAACTAAGACTAGACAAGCATTCATAAAAATTTCCAATTAGCTAATAATCACTCTAAACATTCATTCTCATGAGCTAGAATGTGAAAATCCAATCAAAGCTAAAACATGCATTTCATTGAACACATGGTATGCAAGAAAACCATAACATCATAATCAACATGATCAAGGCTAATTATTAAAAACACTAAGATAGAAGAGTTTATAAATAGATAAGCCCTAAGCATTCATCAATCGTCCCAAATCACCCAAATCCTACCTAACCCATAGAGTTTGGATGAAACTACTCAGTAATCATTCTATGTTCAACAAAATCTATAAGAATAGTGTTAAACATGAAGATTAGCAAAGGATTAAAAGAAGAAGAGAAGAAATCAAAGTAAAACAACTCTTAGATTAAGAAAATATTCAAACTTTCTTACAAAGTGTTTAGAAACAAAAACTAGCTTAAGAGAGACATAAAAATTAGTTTTTGGCTTTATATAGTGAAAGGGGGCGAACCAGGTCAACCCGGTTCAAACCGGGTGTTGAACCGGTTCAAATGGATTGATATCTTCATATTTTAGACCTTTTAGCTTGCTCTTAGTTCATGTTTTGATGTTTTTAGCATTGGAACATATATGTTTTCTTGAGTTTTATTGCATTTAAATGTTTAGGAGTCTATAGTTAGGAGTTTGCATTGTTTGGTCTTTTCTTTCATGTTTTAGATACTTTTGGAGCTTTGGAGAAATCATTGGATGAATGGTGATGAATGATCAAAATGATGTTCTTGAAAGATCGAGTGTAATGAAGCCTTCCCGTGCACATTTAGCTTTCGGAGCATCAAACAGAAGTTGTAGGAAATTGAGTTAGCTTTCCAAAGGAGGTAGCTTCAAGTCGTTTGGAGCTGTATGTGAGAAGTTATGGCCGATTTACTAGCCAGCGGTTTGTGTAGCGGGCAGGATCAAACAGTTGTGTATTCCGAAGATTTGCCGTGTGTCTTGCGGTTTGCCCAGCGGGCAAATGCAAACCGCTGGGAAACCCAGATTTCTGAAAAATTTGTGTTGACCAGCCTTTGACCCAACCTTTTTTTACCTAAGCTTTGTTTGGGTCGATCCAGATTTGTTGGGTTGACCCAGTTCGACCATTTTTACTATAAATGCTTAATTTGGGTTTCTAAAACCCTAAGCTACCTAAGCCTTAGTTTTTCTTTTCCTTAGGATCTTGTTTATGATTTTGGAACTTGTAAACTTTGATTTTGAGTTTTATCTAAGTACTTCTTTATATTTTGTTAGTCTTTTCCTCCTATCTTTCTTGATTCATGATTTCTCATATCTCTCTTATGGGTTTTGTGGGAATAATGGTGATTAGGGAGTAGAGATTTTGGGTTTTGTGGATGAGGTTGATGTAGGTGATTTAAGTGATGATTGGTGATGCTTAGGACTTGAATATGAATAATCATTCTCTAATTTGTGTGTTCTATGCTAGATTCTCAAGAGATTGTCAATCTAGTTGTTAGGATGTTTCTTGCTCACAAGGTGTTTGATGAAATGTCTCAATGAACTCTTTAGAGGATTTTCACATCTTAGCCTAAGAGATTAGATGTTTAAGGTGATTATTGGTAATGAGAACTTGAAATTAATGATTGTTTGTCTCTTAATCACAAATGAGAATTTGATCTTGATTAAGGATTAAACAAAGGGATTAGTGCCAAGAGATTGGATTAGTCTAATGATTAGTGTTCTTAGCCTAAGAATTAGCTTTGCTAAAAGGTATTTGATGTATATTAATGTATACTTGTCTTGTAATTTGCAAATGAGAATTGAATGATTACATGATTAGCATAGGAGTTATAAATATGAGAATATGATTAACTTAATTATGATCATTAGTCTTGTTTAGCATTGTTTGATTGACTGAAGCATCATGAACCATCTCTAGATCACTAGCTAGTCTCCATGGCCTCATCCTATGACCCTTCTTTTATCTTATTTGCCTTCTTGTTTAGTGTTTTGCTTTGTTCTTCTTGCTTTGTTTGTTTTCTTATTTAGATTTGTCTTTAGGTTGTTAGTTTAAACCATTTAGATTTTGCTCAGCTTTAGAAATATCTTGTATTCTTGATTGGCTACTCTTCTTGCCTCCTTGGATTGATATCTCCAATCTACAATGGCATGTGCATTTGGGTAATTGATTATGAATCTATAATTACCCGCATCAATTTGGCGCCGTTGCCGGTGAGGTGTAGCAATAGCCATTAGAATTTAGATTTTACATTAGACTAAGATTTTATTTTGTTTTAGTTTGTGTGGTTACTAACTTTCTTTCAAGTGTTTGTTCTTTTTGCAAGGTGCAAATCACAAGGAAGAGAGCATGACTTCGGAGATAGCTTCTATGTTGAGAGCTATGTTGGAAGCTCAAGAAAGAGAGATGGCTTGGAACCCTACAAGTCATCATGGATTTGAAAGCACATCCACTTATCAAGGTGATCTTCCAAATGAGTACTCTTCTCATGAGTACCAATATGGATATGGTGATGGATACCAATCTTGGAACATGGAGCATGAGCATGAAGCTACTCACTCTTCTCAAATCTCTTATGATGAATAACTTCTCAACATGGAAAGGTTGGCATTGGAAGGACAAGAGAGGTACACTGAGAGCTTAAGGATGATCAATAATGATTTTTCTCATTTGCCTCAAGATGCAAGCATTGTTGAGCCAACACATGAGGAGAATGCTCAAGTCCAAGATGATTTCTTGAAAGAAGCTGAAGAGACTATCAAAGAATTTGAAATTCTTCTTGGTTGCACTACTGGTGAAAACCTTGTGATAAGGTATGAAGATGAGTATGATGAAGAGACAGTCATGGGTAATTCAACCAATGGAAACAATGAAGGAGTAGAAGAAGTTGTGAGAGATGAGAATGAGACCTATGAAGATGAGTTGGTTGTTGAGTGCAAGGACATCAAGGAACAGAGCACACAAGATGAGCCCTCAATCATGGAAGAAGGGCCAAAGCAACCAAATCACAAGAAAGAGCCAACTGAAGGAAATCTTATGGAGAAGCAATATGACCTCAAGGAAGAAACCTTCAAGGAGGATGAAGAAGATGAATCTCCAATGGCACAACCATTTCACAAGCTTCTTGGTATAGTCTCTACCACACCATTGAGCTTTCATGATCCAAGGAAGATCCCTTTTTAGGAGATAAGGATAAAGGAGTTCAAGGGATGGTTCTACGATGAGTATGATCCCGGTGATACAAACTCATGCCACATCCCTAACCAAAAAGAGTTAAGGGATAGTCAAGCTTAGTGACTCAAAACAAGTTCACTTGGGTGGAATTCCCATGTTTATCCTTTTGGAGAGATTTGAGATCGATGCAAGGAAGAAGGGAAAGAGTTTTGGGATTGAGCAAAGGGACTTCAACGCTAAATAAAAATATGAGATGCCTATGCAATGGTCTAAGTTTGGGGGAAGCCTCATTCCAAATCAAAGATGCCTTCACCTCCCATTCCTCCTCTCCATCCCACTCTCCAAGTAACACTCCAAATTTTGTCCTTTTGATTTTGAATTTTTGATTTTCTTTTTGGTCTCTTTCCCTTGCTTCTTTCACACGAGGGATTGTGTGATTTAAGTTTGGAAGAGGAGACTAGTCGCTAATAATGTGTTTTGTGTTCTTATCTTCTTTTCTTGCATCTTGAGTCTCATTCATGCATCTAAGGCATAGAAAACCATAAAAATTTGAAATTAAAAAAAAAATTCACAAAAAGAAAGCATATAGTTGCATTGACATGCTTAGGATTGAGTCTGGAAGTCATTTAGGATTAATGTTTGAGAACTAAAGCTTGTGTTCCTTATAAAAAAAAAATTGTTTGAGCATGTGGTTATGTGATGCATCTTGTGAGCTTGAAATTAAGGAAGAACCCTTCTTGGATCTCATGCATTATTGTTCACTTTTTGGTTGAAACATGTTGTGATTTGAATCATTCCCTATCTATGAGAACTCTTAATCTTGACTTGAATTATCATGTTGTGCAATGAAGGTGAACTCATGGATATTTGATACATACTTGGACTATCTTATCTTTTTTTTTTACCAGTCTCTTGTTAGTCCAAGTAGATTTTCCCACCTTGAACCAAGCTTTCCTTCAAGCTTAAACACCCTAGTAAGAGATGAGAGACCTTTTTCTTGAATCAACTAGGCAAAAAGTGTTGAGTTTGGAACGACAAGGATAAATCTTCATTGTAGAGCTAGCCTTACATCATTGGGCTATGCATAGGATAGGGGGGAATTGGGATGGAAAGTTAAAAAAATGGAATAAGGAAAAGATTGAGAAAAGAAAGAGGGGATTGGAAAAGAAAAAGAAAAGTTGATAGCTCTAAGTGTTATGAAAGATAAGTTTCAAGTTTTAAAGAAAGAAAAGAAGCCAAAGTTGGCTCAAGCATTAAAAGAGAAGAAAAAGAAAAGAGACTAGTGAAAAAAAAGAGTTAAGCAAAGAAAAAAAATATTCTAAGTGTTTAAAGAAGAAAGAAGTGATCAAAGTTGGGATAAGAAGGCAAAAATGCCTTAAGGAAAGGGTAGCTTAGGAAGGGAATCTTGGGTTTAGAAGAAGAGTTAAGATCATTATAGGGATTTGGGTAGAATGAGAATCTATCCTTGTATGCATGAGTTGTTTCTTACTCTTAGCATTTTGCTATAGTTCATTCCCTTCTTGAGAGATCCTTTGTTTTTGAAACCCTCACTTCATTTGAGATCACTTTTATCTCAAGACCTTAACCCTTTAGCCAAATGTGTTTATTTGATTTGCACAATCATGATCCACCATTGTTTAATGAATGTTAAAGGGAATGAGGATAGGAATTCATGTGTAGGTTGAGACTTGAACTTGATGCTTGTGTTGATGGGAATGGCTAACTATTTTGAAGTAGAGCAAGCTTGATTGTAGATCTTAATTGCTTCTCTATACTTTGTTTCCACTTATGCTTAACAATTGTTTTTGAAAGCTTTGAAATCTCGCTTTCAAACCCTTCTCCCATCTTAACTTTGATTATTTGCTTGCGGACAAGCAAAAGATAAGTTTGGGGGAATTGATATCTTCATATTTTAGACCTTTTTAGCTTGTTCTTAGTTTATGTTTTGATGTTTTTAGCATTGGAACATATATGTTTTCTTGAGTTTTATTGCATTTAGATGTTTAGGAGTCTATAGTTAGGAGTTTGAATTGTTTGGTCTTTTATTTCATGTTTTAGATACTTTTGGAGCTTTGGAGAAATCATTGGATGAATGGTGATGAATGATCAAAATGATGTTCTTGAAATATCGAGTGAAATGAGGCCCTTCCGTGCATATTTAGCTTTCGGAGCATCAAATAGAAGTTGTAGGAAATTGAGTTAGCTTTCCAAAGGATGTGGTTTTAAGTCGTTTGAACTGTATTTGAGAAGTTATGGCCGATTTACTAGCCAACGGTTTGTGTAGCGGGCAGAATCAAACAGCTGTGTTTTCCGAAAATTTGCCGTGTGTCTTGCGGTTTGCCCAGCGGGCAAATGCAAACCATTGGGAAACCTTGATTCTGAAAAATTTGTGTTGACCAGCCTTGGACCAAGCTTTTTTTACCCAAGCTTTGTTTGGGTCGATCCAGACTTGTTGGGTTGACCCAGTTTGACCCTTTTTACTATAAATGCTTAATTTTGGGTTTATAAAACTCTAAGCTACCTAAGCCTTAGTTTTTCTTTCCCTTAGGATCTTGTTTATGATTTTGGAACTTGTAAACTTTGATTTTGAGTTTTATCTAAGTACTTCTTTATATTTTGTTAGTCTTTTCCTCCTATCTTTCTTGATTCATGATTTCTCATATCTCTCTTATGGGTTTTGTGGGAATAATGGTGATTAGGGAGTAGAGCTTCTCTGACCAAAAAAAGAGGGAGTAGAGCTTTTGGGTTTTGTGGATGAGGTTGATTTAGGTGACTTAAGTGATGATTAGTGATGCTTAGGACTTGAATATGAATAATCCTTCTCTAATTTGTGTGCTCTATGCTAGATTCTCAGGAGACTGTCAATCTAGATGTTAGGATGTTTCTTGCTCACAAGGTGTTTGATGAAATGTCTCAATGAACTCTTTAGAGAATTTTCACATCTTAGCCTAAGAGATTAGATGTCTAAGGTGATTATTGGTATTGAGAACTTGAAATTAATGATTGTTTGTCTCTTAATCACAAATGGGAATTTGATTTTGATTAAGGATTAAACAAAAGGATTAGTGCCAAGAGATTGGATTAGTCTAATGATTAGTGTTCTTAGCCTAAGGATTAGCTTTGCTAAAAGGTATTTGATGGATATTAATGTATGATTGTCTTGTAATTTGCAAATGAGAATTGAATGATTACATGATTAGCATAGGAGTTATAAACATGAGAATGTGGTTAGCTTAATTATGATCATTAGCCTTGTTTAGCATTGATTGATTGATTGAAGCATCATGAACCATCTCTAGATCACCTAGTCTTCATAACCTCATCATAGGACCCTTCTTTTATCTTATTTGCCTTCTTGTTTAGTGTTTTGCTTTGTTCTTTCTTGCTTTGTTTGTTTCTTATTTAGATTTGTCTTTAGGTTGTTAGTTTAAACCATTTAAATTTTGCATAGCTTTAGTAGTATCTTGTATACTTGATTGGCTACTCTTCTTGCTTCCTTGGATTGATATCTCAAATGCTACAATGGCATGTGCATTTGGGTAATTGATTAGGAATCTATAATTATCCCGCATCAATTTGGCGTTGTTGCCGGTGTTGACCTGGTTCAAATGGATCAATGTTGGTTTGCAGGTGAAACCATCGGCCTCATTTGGCCGATGTGAGACGTTGATGGGAGTGTTGTGGATCCATCGGCTGCGTTTGCCAGATGGGAGCAGCCGATAGTTTCTCTGCCGAAAAATTGTGGAAATGCATGAGTGATTCCATCGACGTGATCTGCTCGGTGTTGGAAGCCGATGGAAATGAGATGGAAACCATCGGCCTCATTTGGTCGATTCACGCGACCGATAGAATCACTGTCCGAATGAAAGAAACTGCGCTGAGATTCTATCGGACTAGTTTGGCTGATGCTGCTGGCCGATGGAATTTGCTTCGTAACATCAACGTGGTCTGGTCGATGGGTCACGTCGATAGAACCACTGGACGACTTCATGGATTTTCTCCTTCACTCTTTGAGCTCCCACTTAGTTCCCTAGCTCCCCAGAACCTCCATAAACTTCCAAAAACCTGCAGAAACACAAGAAACACTCCAAACACAACCTAAAATGCTAATTCCTAACTCTATATGCTAACATGCTCTAAATGCAATCAAAGAACAACAAAGGACATGAATGCATGCAATATGAGGTCAAAACTTGTACTAAACACTATCCTAGAAGCATGGATATGCATGAATATCAATTCCCCCAAACTTAGGCCTTGCTTGTCCACAAGCAAGCATAAGACAATCAAAACAAGTTGGGGAGAAATGTTTGAAGGTGGGAGCTCATATCCAAAGGCGAAACCAAGATCAACAAGTTCTAATTTAAGTCATATCACTAGGATGTAATCAAGGAAAGCTTACTCAAAAATTTAGCCATACTCATCAAGACAATACTCTTAGCTCAATCCTCAAACTACACAAGCATTCAAATCCACCCGCTCCTTAACATCATTAGGTTTTTCAAGTGAATCCTATCCAAAGCAATGTGATTAAACTCATTTGGCAAAGGGATGTGGTTTTGAGATTAGAGTGATCTCAATCAAAAGAGGGGATTCTCCACAGGCATAAAGGTCCTCTCAAGAATAAATGAATGAGCTATAGTAAAAGGCTAAGAGTTAGGGGCAATTGGTGCATACTAGGTTGATTTCCATCTACCCATGTCCCAATAGCTTTTTCTCCTAGCCTAGCCCACCTAATAGAAGTCTACCCTTTATCCAAGGCTATTATTGACTTATCCCCCTTTCAACAATCAAACACTTTCCCAATGAATCTCTCCAAGGATCATTCAAAACTTTCAAAACAGTGGTAAATCATTTCTTTTAACTTAGCTCATTTCTTTCTTTATTTAGCATTGGTCTCTTTCTTATATACTTTCTTTTCTTTTCTTTATGGTGAGCCTTTGGCTTCTTTTCATTTCATCACTTGAGACACTTTCTTTTCAAACACATAAGAGCTATCTTTTTCATTTCTTTTACCAACAAACTTTTGATCCCATTCCATTCCCTTTTTATTCTTTCCTTTCTTTACTCTTTTTCCTTTCCCAATTCCTTCCCCAAACTTTGATCCTAGCCTATTGCAAAGCTAAAGAATGTCAAGCTTGCATCTATATGAAAATTTCTCCTAGTCGCCTCATACTCAACACTTTTTACCTCATTCCAAAAGGCCTACCTCTCAATAGAGTGTTTATGGTTTGAAAGAAGGGTGGTGAAAGATATGGAAGTCTATTTGAGCAAGTAAGAGTGGTAGAAATGATAAGAATGCTCAAAATTTTTAAGGTATCCATGAGTTTAACACACAAAACAAGAATAGGATAATTAGATGTCCCATTAAGGTTCTCACTTAGGTAGAGCTAGTTTCAATTCACAGCAAGTTTCAGTTTTAAATTGAGGTTCAAAGCCAGCATTCCGAGCATGTTCGTCTTAACTTTCTAGCCTTTCTTGAATTGCAATCCTAGGACAATCAACTAGCTCAAACAACGAGCATAAGGAACATGTTTTACTCAGTCAACCCTTACAAGGAAATCAAATCATCGCTCCACATACAACCTAAATGACAATATAGACTCAATCCTAGAATGCAAATGCAACCACATGCTCTTTTTTTTTTGAATATGTTTTTTTTTGAAAATTTTCGCTTTTTTGTGTTTTTCTATGCCTTATATGAATGCATGAGACTCAAATGAATGCAAAAAGAAAATAAGATCAAAGCAAACTCATGATTAGAAACTGGTCCTTCACCCAAACTTAAATCACACAGTCCTTTGTGTGATCCAAGAAAGGAAGAAAGACCGAGAAAAACAAACAAATGCAAGAAAATAAAAGAAACGAAATATGTACAAAGATGGAGTGTTACTTGGTTCAGTTGTCGTGTGATGGGGATGATGAATCCACATGGAGTATGACGGATTTGAGGACGAGCATGATGGTGTCTTCATTGCTCTCCTCTTCATCCTCTTCACCTCATGGCTGGAATGTCTGTGAGGCTCATAGTATGATTCATCAGCCAATCTCGGGATGAGCCCCAGCTCGTGCCCAGCCATGGAGTATCGCGCCTGCTCCACCTCTGCCGCCTCCATCAACTGGTCAGATTCCTCAATAACTTCCTCGGTGACAGCTCGAACTTCTTCATCCAGCTCTGTCGGAAGCTCTCTTGCTGCTTCCGCCTGTCCCGAAGTGATGCATTTATCCTTCTTGCCAGTAATGAGCTTCAGCACTTTATTCACCTTCTTCAAGCAGCTGGCCAACTTCTTGATGTTCTTTCCGTGCCACTTACTCTGCTTTGAAGGTCCCGGTTTTGATCTCGCAGGGCTCTGACAGCTTTGTTTGTGATTGGGTCAGAGAATGGGCGGAAGTAGTAGCGGTGCAGTCCGTATACCTTCTCCCAAGCAGGAGCTTCCGTCGACTCATAAGCGGCTGCACCCTCACTACCGGGCACACTAGGGAATGTTTCACCCCTCCTCAGCTTCCTTTTGGGAGGTAGCGGGTCAAGACTCGAGTCAGAGATAGGGTCATAGAAATGCTCACTCCCTGGGTGGAACCTAATATTGTCAACATTCCCGAACGATGTGATGTCGGTGTTTGGTAGCAAGATCTTCACCTCATTCTCGCCATACCCCATCACATAAGCAAATTTGCCTGGTGTTCCTCCACACAGAAATCCGTCCTTGACCAGATGAGCAAGATCCAACCAATCAATTTCCGTAGCCCATTTGAGTGTCTCGCGGACAAGAGATCATTCTAACTTGAAGCCCACGGCTTGGAGAATTTGGGTAACTAAACCTCCCATTCTGAACTTAGGCTTTGAGGCTCGAAGGGCAAACACATATTCCTTATGCTCCATGAACTCGCGTACTAGGACCGCTGCCATGGTTAGTTTATATCGGACCGGTTGCATCTCTTCACCATTGTAGAAGGTGCGTAACAAAGGCTGTACCCAAGGTATAGGAATATCATCTCTGCTGAGGTCACATGTCATGTTTCCTTTCGTGCGAAGATCGTATGGGCTAATGCCTTGTGCGCATATCGGATGGTGGGGTTGCGGATTCGAGCTGATTTCATCACCTCCGACTGATAGTCCCCTGAGGCAATTTTGTGCCACAATTTCTTAAGCTCATCCTTGCTGATAACAAAATGATCACCTAGCCCTTCTCCTTCCTCATCAAACCCATAAATGGCACTGATGTCCTTGAAACCCACATAGTATCCCTGCTGCCCAATCTTGAACTCAATGTACCCAACACCTTCTTCAGAGGTTGCTGCTTCTCTCTCCGAGTAATGAACGACCTCCAAATGGGCAAGAAATTTACAGGTCGAGCCTTGGTAGCCAGCACTAGCCAAGGAAAAGAACTTCCACAATCCCATATTCTCGAAGATTGCATTCACATCATCCAATATTCCCAAGTCACTCAGGAAACCAAAGTGCAGATACTTGGTTGGAGAAAATTCGATAGCCTTGAGTTCGGACAAATATTCGGCACCTAAATGAACTTTCTTCTTAGGCTTGGGCACCTTCTTCTTTGGAGACACTGTTTTTGTTCCCTCAACGGCTAGACCCTTTCCTTTCGGGTCAGAAGCGCCTTCATCATCGCTTGAAACATTAGCCTTCTTTCGACCCATTTTCCTACAAGAAGATGCTCAAGGAGAGAATAAGTACAATGCACAATTCATCCACACAAGCAACAAGAAGTTAAGTATCCCACACAAAGTATTTGAATGATCAAACAATAGCAGTTTAACAATTCAAACCAATGATCAAAAGATTATATGCTTAGACCTTATCCACACTTTTTCATTGTTAAGCGATCAAGCAAGCTAAAACATCATAAACAAACTCCTTTTCAAGCTTCCAAGTTAGCAGCTCATCATTAGTTTACCTCCAATTCACAATCAAACTCACTTTCTCAAGATAAAGGCTTTTGAAATGCATTTTGAATTTTTTTTTATGAAACCAAACTCAGTTAAATCAAGTAGTTTCACAAACTTAATTTGTTATCAATCAAATGCACCATTAGACACAATCAATTTAACTTTCCCCCAAAAAAGTTCGAAATTAAAATTCCTCAAGAACCCTAAATTCCAAAAGTTTCAATTCATGCAATTCAAGGGCGAAATTGGATTGGGTTTTCATCTAGAAGCAACCTAGCATGAGTTTCTAAGCCTAAACATCAATCACCAAGAAACAATTTCGAGTTCAAAAATTTTGAAAATTTTGGTCACTCACGAAAGTGATGAGAATGTGAAACTACCTTGCTTGGATTGTGAGAGGGAGAGAAAGAGAGTGATTGTGACTAAAAGAGATTTTAAAAACACGAATTTAGCACTTGAAATCAAAGAAATCCGTGGAGAATTGAGTGAGATGGAAGAGTTTGAAGTTCTTGAAATTTTTTGAAAAGAGTCTGATTTTGTTCAGAAAAATCGCAAAGGAAGAGAGAAGAGAGGCAGAATCGCGTGGTGGGAGGAGAAAACTAGGTGAAATTGAGTCCCACACCGGTTAAAATCGCTATTTTCGGTCAAAATCCGGTTAAATCTTGGTAAAAAAACGGTTTGAAATCGATATTGGTTCGAGAGACTTACCTGGGCGAGAGATTCCATCGGCGTGATTTGGCCGATTCATCTGACCAATGGGAGCTCCGTAAAACCATCGGCTCGTTTACGTAGATGGAAGGTGCCAATAATATCACTGCCCGTTTTCGACCAAAACTCTCCATTTTCCATCGGCCTGTTTTGCTTGATTTGCCATGCCGATGGAACCACGATTTTTCAATCGGCCGCGTTTGCCTGATGAGTTAGGCTGATGGTTTCTCTGGCGATTTTTGCTTCATTTTTTATGACCTTGGCCCAATCCCAATGATCCAAAACTTCACCTAATAGCCAAAACTTGAGAAAACTTAAAGAAAAACATAAAAAATAACAAGCAAAAGATCATATATACAAAGATAAACATGGGAATGTCTCCCAAGTGCGCTTTTGTTTAAAGTCGGTAAGATCGACTGTTCAAGCCGAGTTTTTAAGCAGAAGGTGGGCTAGAGAGTAGAACTGAAGTCCCTTCCTCTCTAGCTTCTGAAATGGAGTAATGCCTGAGTCTTTGGCCATTAACCGTGAATTCCTCATTGGACTTTCCCCAAAGTACTACCCCTCCATAGGGCCTCACCTTTTTCACTCTAAACGGCCCCGACCACCTTGACTTGATCTTCCCGGGAAACAGCTTCAACCTAGAGTTGAATAGCAGCACAAGATCTCCTTCCTTAAACTCCTTCAGGATCAACTTATGATGGAAGATCTTGGTCCTCTCCTTGTATATCTTTGAGCTCTCAAATGCCTCAAGCCTTATCTCGTCAAGCTCGTTCAGCTGAATCAACCTCTTCTCGGTTGCAGTTTTTATGTCAAAGTTTAACAACTTGACTGCCCACAAAGCCTTATACTCTACCTCAACCGGCAAGTGACATGATTTCCCATACAACATAGTGAACGGTGTGGTGCCAAGCGGAGTCTTGAAAGCCGTCCTATGCGCTCATAGTGCATCATCAAGCTTCTTAAACCAATCTTTCCTCGAAGCTCCAACAGTCTTTTCTAAAATGGCCTTTATCTACCTACTAGACACCTCCACTTTCCCACTTGTCTGAGGATGATATGGTGTGGCGACCTTATGCTTCACTCCGTACTTCTTCAAAGGGCTCTCAAAGAGTTTATTGATGGATGGGAGCCTCCATCGCTGATCACTACCCTCGGGATTCCAAATCTTGGGAAGATGATACTCTTGAATAGCTTGAGAACCACCTTAGCGTCGTTCGTAGGACTTTCTATTGCCTGTACTCATTTAGAAATGTAATCAACCGCCACAAGGATGTAATTATTCCCGTAAGAAGAAGGGAAGGGTCCCATGAAGTCTATGCCCCAAACATCAAACACCTCAACCTCTAGAATGGGGTTTTAAGGCATCTCGTTCCTGCTACTGATGTTCCCTTTCCTTTGACAAGGATCACACTTGGTAATGAACTCTTGGGCATCTTTAAACATGGTAGGCCACCAAAATCCAGTTTGTAGAGCTTTTTGAACCGTCTTGAAAGTAGCAAAATGACCCCCATAAGCCGATCCATGACAGTGTAGAAGTATCCCTCCTACTTCCTCATCAGCTATTCACCTCATGTAGAGTTGATCCTTTCACAAAGTGTAGAGGTAAGGTTCATCCCAATAATATCGGTTGATCTACCTCAAGAACTTCTTTCTTTGGTAGCTATCTAGGGATGAGTTGGGACAATTTAGAATGCTAACACACTTCAAAGAAGCTAATCTCCTAGCAAGGAACATAAACAATTGACTAATCCAATATCTTGGTACTAATCACTTTCTCTAATCATAACTCAAGAACAAACTCTCACTTGTGAACTAAGACTAGGCAAGCATTCATAACAAGTTCAAATTAGCTAATAATCAATCTAAACATTCATTCTCATGAGCTAGAATGTGAAAATCCTATCAAAGCTAAAACATGCATTTCATCGAAAACATGGTGTGCAAGAAAACCATAACATCATAATCAACATGATCAAGGCTATTTAAGCATTAAGAACACTAAGATAGAAGAGATTATAGATAGATAAGCCCTAAGCATTCATCAATCATCCCAAATCACCCAAATCCTACCTAACCCATAAACCTTGGATGAAACTACTCACTAATCATTCTATGTTCAACAAAATCCATAAGAATAGTGTTAAACATGAAGATTAGCAAAAGATTAAAAGAAGAAGAAAAGAAATCAAAGCAAAACAACTCTTAGATTAAGAAAAGATTCAAACTTTCTTAGAAAGTGTTTAGAAACAAAAACTAGCTTAAGAGAGACATAAAAATTAGGTTTTGGCTTTATATAGTGAAAGAGGGCAAACCGGGTCAACCCAGGACAAACCGGGTGTTGACCGGTTCAAATGGATTAATGTTGGTTCGCAGGTGAAACCATCTGCCTCATTTGGCCGATGTGAGACGTCGATGAGAGTGTTGCGGATCCATCGGCTGTGTTTGCTAGATGGGAGCAGCCGATAGTTTCTCTGCCGAAAATCGGGGAAGTGCATGTGTGATTCCATCGACGTGATCTGCTCGGTGTTGGAAGACGATGGAAATGAGATAGAAACCATCGGCCTCATTTGGTCGATTCACGCGACCGATATAATCACTCTCCAAAAGAAAGAAACTGCGCTGAGATTTCCATCGGTCTAGTTTGGCTGATGCTGTTGGCTGATGGAAATTGCTTCGTAACATTGACGTGATCTGGCCGATGGGTCACATCGATAGAACCACTGGATGACTTCATGGCTTTTCTCTTTCAGTCTTTGAGCTCCCACTTAGTTCCTTAGCTCTCCAAAACCTCCCTAAACTTCCAAGAACCTACAAAACACAAGAAACACTCCAAACACAACCTAAAATGCTAATTCCTAACTCTATATGTGATATACCATGGATTTTAGGGTTTTTAACCATGGTATATGTGTTATTTATCGAGTCTTTTACTATGTTTTGGAGTCTTTTACTGTCGTTGCAGTTGTGCAACTGTCGTTGCAGTTCTGCGCCCAAAAATCTGCATTTTGGAGAAATTACAGTTTTTGCCCAGAAACTTCCCAGACTTGCAAAAAGACCCCCAGCCGACTTTAGACCAATATATTAGGGTTTTTAAGCCATTGTTTAGGCTACGCTTTATTATTTTTCAGAGAGAGTTTTAGGGGCTGATCCGGCTCTCGAAAGAGAGAGGATTTTGAACCCCAGTTCTTTATTTGATTTTATAATATTTGGTTTTCTACTTATGATATTTTCTGTTTCGATGAACATGTCTGAGTAGTTTACATGTTAGGTTGAAGGATTCTCATTAGGGATTTCATGGAACTATAGTTTAAATCAATCTGTAGGGATTCATATCTGCTAGTTCTTTATTTAGGTTGTTCTTAATGCTTAATCTGAAGTAGCTAATCAGAATTATGATGTTAGGTTGATTAATACAGCGGAAGTTGGTGAATTTAACTAGAAAGAACCTAGATAAGCAATTAAACTACTCGCAAACGGAAGTTTGGTTTAGGATAATTGTGAACATATCAAACCTGATCATTAATGCTAGTTTAATCTGTTAGTTCTCGCAAACGAAAGTTTGGTTTGCTGCACTTAGACTTAGAGAATTATCGCAAAGGAATTTGGTTAATTCTATATCTGTGTTTTGAGTTCTAGAACAGTTTCTGATTAGATTCCGACTGATTGATTGCTTGTGTTCCTGATTTCCTGAGAACTCCTGAAACCTAACGCTTCGCTTCCTTGCTCACAAACCACTCCTGCTACTGATTTACTTTTCTGCTCTGCTTTTAGTTTAATCATATTTACTTTCTCCTAGTTTAATCTTTTCTGTTCTTAATCTATCGTTGACCGGAGTCCCTGTGGATTCGATACCCTAAGTACTACAACTACATCACTGTGCACTTGCAGTTAGAATAGGGATAATTCTTGACCTATCAAGTTTTTGGCGCCGTTGCCGGGGACTCTTTTGAGTCCTCGATAGATTTGAACTTAGGGTTTAGACTAGGATTTTCGTTTTTAATTTTTGCTACTAATTTTTTTTTCTTTCTTTTTCTGTTCTTGCGTTTCAGGTACGCCTGTAATCGCCTTGCACCGATCGACACGGTCCTGTGTGTCGATCGTTGCATTCTCGAGCTTGCATCGATCGACGCTACTCTACATCGATCGACACAGTGCGAAAGAATGATGGGAATGATGGAACAGATGTTGGAAAATCAGCAGAATAACTCGTTCTGCAGAGGCTATGGTTCCTATTCATTCACCAGGGATTATGAATCTCCATCATATCAGCCTGTTCCTCCTCAAAATAAAAAATATGGTAAGCTGATGAGTATGATGGAGCAGTTCCTGGAAAGACAGGAAGAAGAGAGGAACTACATAAATGGTTATAAATTTCAAGGAAACAGGAGCAAGATGGAATCCATGATGGAGCAGCTGCTAGAGGATCAGACTAAGATCGCTGCAAACTTCGACAGGAACCTGGAAGCTATACATGAAAGTCAGAATGGGAAGCTTGAATACTTGAGCACACATTTGAAGAAGCTAGATATCCAAGTTCAGCAGACAGAAGGAGCAATACAAAGGCATAATGAAGCTAGGAAAGCTAAAGAGCACAGATCCATCAAAGCTGTGACCTTAAAGGATGAGATTGAGTTGCTAGGTGAAGAAGAGAGCATAATCTCGGATTTTCTGGATGAATATTGTCTGCCTGATACAAGCATCGATCGACACCCCCTTAGTGACGATCGACACGCCATTCTGACGGCAATTTCGAGTTCTTTCGACACACAGAATCGCCTTGCATCGATCGACACACATCATGCAACGATCGACACAGAACGCAGACATGTCCAGAAACCTGCAACAGTGCCAGAACAAGCCTACAAGCCCCCAGTGCCATATCCTAAGGTTCCTAAACCTTCCAAACAAGAGATAAAAGTGGCTAACTGCATAAAAGTGATGGATAAGAAGGTGAATAAAACACCACCAGTTGAAACTTTGCGAGTTCATGCAAAGAAGATGATCTCCACTGATGGTCATCTGAAAGAAGAAGTTCAGATTGGTGGAACTACAGTATCTGATAGTGGAAAGAAGAAGATGGCAGTTCCTCTTGAACCTGCTCTAACATCTTCAGCACCTACAACTGCTCATAAGCAGAAAGCTCTAGACATCAGATATACATCAAAGGTAAAGTACAAATCACCTAAGCTTAAACCTTCTGATCACATTGTTTTGAATGCAGGAGAACGCAGTAGACCGCTCAAGCTTCGCTCCCGTCCTGATTCTGATTTCTCTTTCCTTGGGAAGCCTCATGATCTGAAAGCATATACACCTCCTTGGATGAAGAGATACTCACAGAGACACTCAAAGTCTCTGTTGAAACCGCCATGAGTCTAATCTTTTTCCCATAGTCAAGCTACTGACTTTAAACAAGCGCTGAGTGGGAGGCAACCCACTGTTAGGTTCGTTTTTGTTTTTGTTTTCTTTCGTTTTGATTTGATATTTTTAATTTTTCTGTTTAAGTGTGTTCAGAGCTGAGGGAAACAAGAATAATCGCATTGCATCGATCGACACACATTGTGCATCGGTCGATGCAGTTGCGATTTACGGTTTAACGAATTGATTGCGGTTCAGACATCGGTTATCTAAATAACCGCGAGCTATAATCGCCTAGCATCGATCGACACCCTTGTGGCATCGATCGACACAGGGCGACGACAGGTAAGTAATCTGCAACTTTTCGGTTTGTTCTTCAATTTGATTATTCTTTCACCGAGCTCATGCTTTGATTACACTGGGGACAGTGTAGTTTTAGTGTGGGGGAGGAAGCTACTGACGCACGCTTTTGTTTTCTTAGTTTTTCAAAAACATTGTTTTATTGAGTCAAAATTTGTATGAAACTATGATTTTTCGAGGAAAATTTTTGCTCGAACAGGAACTAAGTGACCATTGGACAGACTTGCAGAGCCTCTATGACTATTAGAAAACCCAGACACAGATCAACCTACTGGGAACACCCACATCACTTCAGGTATCAGAGGATCCTTTTACTGACTTCAACCTTAATACTGACTTAGATTTCTCACATAAGGGCTTGGTATACTTTGTGTCGGATTCCCTGTTAGTTCTGACACAGCCTGTAAACCTGTCCTATTTAGTTCCCTTCTCCCCTTCTATAAAGTAAAAAAAAAAAAAGATAATAAACTGAGGATGAGTTAGTAACTCCGAAGTGGTCACGGGAGTGGTAGAGACCCCTATTATCTCCTGTGCGATCCATGGAATGTGTCCAAAGTACACCCCATAACGGGAAGAACACTGATAAAAAAAATAAAATGATACCCAATGTGGGAAAAATCAGTTGTTAAGGAAGGGAAAGAGAAGAAAGAGACTAGAGAAAGATAGTATGGTGGTCTAGAGCTGATAAGGTAAGAATCCATGTGCCTTTGATCGATACTCCTTAGGTGAGACCGCACTTAAATACTTGCAGAAGTCAGTAGGGAGAATTTGAATGCTTGAATGTGATTGTGGAGTTTACTTAGGACAGTTGCTAAGTGTGGGGGAAGTACATTGTGGTCTTGAGTTCTGTAGGAAAGTTTTCAGTGGCTTACTAAGTGAATGTGATTGTGAAAGTTCCTAGGACGAAATGAGTTTCTGTGTTTTCAAACTTCTTTTCTTATGCTTTGGTTCTTTACTTGCTTGAGGACAAGCAAGAGCTAAGTGTGGGGGAGTTGATATACCATGGATTTTAGGGTTTTTAACCATGGTATATGTGTTATTTATCGAGTCTTTTACTATGTTTTGGAGTCTTTTAGTTATGTTTACAGGTTTAAGGACATCTGGAGCCTAATTGGACGTTTTGGGAGCATTTGGAGCAATTCTGCACTACTTAGAGATTTCACAGAGTTCACTGGCTGCGTTTTCGCAGTGCAACGATCGTTGCAGTTGTGCAACTGTCGTTGCAGTGCAACTGTCGTTGCAGTTGTGCAACTGTCGTTGCAGTTGTGCAACTGTCGTTGCAGTTGTGCAACTGTCGTTGCAGTTCTGCGCCCAAAAATCTGCATTTTGGAGAAATTACAGTTTTTGCCCAGAAACTTCCCAGACTTGCAAAAAGACCCCCAGCCGACTTTAGACCAATATATTAGGGTTTTTAAGCCATTGTTTAGGCTACGCTTTATTATTTTTCAGAGAGAGTTTTTGGGGCTGATCCGGCTCTCGAAAGAGAGAGGATTTTGAACCCCAGTTCTTTATTTGATTTTATAATATTTGGTTTTCTACTTATGATATTTTCTGTTTCGATGAACATGTCTGAGTAGTTTACCTGTTAGGTTGAAGGATTCTCATTAGGGATTTCATGGAACTATAGTTTAAATCAATCTGTAGGGATTCATATCTGCTAGTTCTTTATTTAGGTTGTTCTTAATGCTTAATCTGAAGTAGCTAATCAGAATTATGATGTTAGGTTGATTAATACAGCGGAAGTTGGTTAATTTAACTAGAAAGAACCTAGATAAGCAATTAAACTACTCGCAAACGGAAGTTTGGTTTAGGATAATTGTGAACATATCAAACCTGATCATTAATGCTAGTTTAATCTGTTAGTTCTCGCAAACGAAAGTTTGGTTTGCTGCACTTAGACTTAGAGAATTATCGCAAAGGAATTTGGTTAATTCTATATCTGTGTTTTGAGTTCTAGAACAGTTTCTGATTAGATTCCGACTGATTGATTGCTTGTGTTCCTGATTTCCTGAGAACTCCTGAAACCTAACGCTTCGCTTCCTTGCTCACAAACCACTCCTGCTACTGATTTACTTTTCTGCTCTGCTTTTAGTTTAATCATATTTACTTTCTCCTAGTTTAATCTTTTCTGTTCTTAATCTATCGTTGACCGGAGTCCCTGTGGATTCGATACCCTAAGTACTACAACTACATCACTGTGCACTTGCAGTTAGAATAGGGATAATTCTTGACCTATCAATATGCTAACATGCTCTAAATGCAATCAAAGAACAACAAAGGACATGAATGCATGCAAGATGAGGTCAAAACTTGTACTAAACACTATCCTAAATGCATGAATATCAAAGTATTCCGCCGCAAGAAAGTAATCATGAAGAGGCTTGTGAAGGTACTATCCTCGCAATCGGACAGTCGGACGACCAAGTCGGTCCGGACGATAATCAGATTGAACATGCCGATCTCATTGCTTTCCTAACAGATGACGATACAGACTGGCGAGAAGAGATACTGGCATACTTAACCGAGTGAAAGCTTCCCGAGGATAAATGGGTGCACGACGACTAAAAGTCAAAAGTGTGCAGTACACTATTCACAACGGCGTCCTTTACAAGTTCTCGGCCAATAAAATCCTACTCAGATGCATATATGGAGATGAAATCCGCCAAGTCATCGAGGAAACACACTCAGGAGCTTGCGGAAATCACTCTGGAGGTCGGTCTCTTGCTCTTAAAATCAAGCTATATGGTCACTACTGGCCGACTATGCTAGCCGATTGCGAGTCCTATTCCAACAAGTGCGAGAAATGTCAACGTCATGCACCTTTATACATCGGCCTACAGAGCTACTTACTACATCCACCGTGGCATACCCATTCATGAGATGGACAATGGAAATCATTGGACCATTGCCGCTTTCTAATCAAAGGTGCTTCTTATTAATCATGACAGACTACTTCACAAAATGGGTCGAAGCCAAAGCCTATGTATCAATCCACGACATCCAAGTTCACAACTCCGTACGGAAATACATTATATGCCGATATGGGTTGCCTTACGAGATCGTCACTGATAACAAATCACAATTCACATCCAACTTGTTTGAAGGATTTTGTAAAAAGTGGGACATACGACTTAGTAAGTCAGCACCGAGATATCCCCAAGGAAACGGTCAGGCAGAAGCCACCAACAAAACCATCATCGATGGCATCAAAAAGCGTCTCGAAAATAAGAAGGGAGTGTGGACCGATGAACTGGACAGAGTCCTTTGGTCGCACAGAATAACCTCTCGCCGCGCAACTGAGGCCACCCTCCGACGATCTCTTATGCCTCACAATAACGAGATCAAAGAAAAAATGCTGCTTCACACCCTCGATATAATCGAGTAAGAACGAGATTGGGCTTTGCTCCGTATCCAGAACCACCAACAACTCGCAACTCGGTATTACATCCAGCAGGTACAAGAACGAAAATTTCAACTCGGCGATTACGTGCTTCGCAAAGTCTATGAAAATACCAGAGAATGGAGAGCAGGTAAACTGCAAAATGGGAATGACCCTACAAGATAACAAAGGTCGTCAAACCTGGTGTCTACGAGCTCAAATCAATGATGGGCAAAGCTTTGCCGCGTTAGGCGGCTTATATATATATATATATATTAGGAGTGGCTTGATTTTTCTTCGGAAGATACGTAGCCTTTATCGGCGCAGTCACAAACTTAATAAAAAATTTATTTTTCCAGCTGATGCCGAGATAGGAATACCTCCAGTCGAGTCAGCACTATTCTTCGCCGAGTTAGTTTTCTCTATCATATTGACACCTTTTTAATTGATGCCGAGTTATTATTCCTCTTTTAACTTATGCCGAGTTATTATTCATTTAACTTATGCCGAGTTATTATTCTTCTTAACTTATTTTTGTCATTCTTAACTTATGCCGAGTTAAAACCACTTGTCTTATACAATCTAACACTAAAAGCTGAGCTCCATAGTTCGCAAAAGTCGAGCAATACACGCCTTGACTTTAAGTCGAGCATCCAATAAGACCCGTACTATTAGCATCACGCTTCCTGGCCAGGAGCGTGATCTTCCTTGCACGCGAGATGCATATCGTGGTGAGGAAAAGCCGAGATCCGTCTCGCACTGAAAAAACGGTCCTTACCCGTAAGTTCTTTGAGGTGGGCGATAAAAAATAAGCCTAGCACTTAAGCCTCGCACATTCGCCCATCCCTAGAATGAGTAAGCCGAGCATGCATAAGCCTCGCAATTACAAACCCAGTGAAACGAATGCTTCGATATAAACCAGATCGTCTCACACTAAACCGTACTCTAATCGTTGTTTGGCCTAATTCGTACAAACGAATTAAAGGAAACACAGAACAGTCCGATTATACACGAAAACAAAGTTCTCAGGAAAGCAGAAAATAAACAGTCCTTCAAACGAGGAGAAGTTTTACAACACCAGCATAAAAAACAAATTACAAAATACTTGAAAGAAAGGAAAGCTAGAGTTACTCGGCCCCAACCCCGGTCTCCGCCACTTTCTCCGACTCGCTCGCCTTCTCGATTTCTCCATCTTTAGCACTCGCATCTTGAACCACTATAGACACGCCGGCCTGAGCGTCAGTCTCGGGATTACCAATCGACTGAGCAGGAATTGTCAGGAAGAACTTGGGAAATCATCCCACTGTTAGTCTCAAACTCATTGATGTTTTTCGGAACAGGAGGTGGAGAAACACGGTGAAGCGACCCCAGTAGAGGATGACGAGTCAAGAAAGAACGAACTTCAGCTCTTCCTTCGTTAAAACGTCCATTGCATCGATTTTGGCATCAATCTCTGCTTCATCCGCAGCGAGCTGATCCAAGACCGACTGAGGGAACGACACGCCTTCCCCACTAAGGTTCACCAAGCACTTTCTAAGACGAGAGATCTGACCCTTCTCAATCTGTTTTGCAGTGGCATCTTCCTGATCCTTGACGAAGCGGTGGAAAATATCAAAGCAAGATTGGGCCTTCGCCCTCATGTCGGCTTCCACAGGCTTCCTTTACTTCAGAACCAGCTCCCCGCAGAGTTTCTGTTGACGTTGTCCCTCAGATTGATTCCTAATGGAGTCGACTTTGGCCTTCTCATCGGCCTTGCGTAATTTTTCCTCTGCCTCACAGAGCTTAGTCGAGAGCTCCAGATTGCTGGCCTCCAATGCATCCTTCTCGTCCCTCAGCTTTTCGAGATGAACATCTTTCCTCTTGACAGCCTCCATGAGCTTCTGCGAACTCCATTCACTCTCAAGCGCCACGCGGTTCGATCACGCAATCATCTTAAATGAGAAATAGTGTAACTAAAGGGACCTCATGAATAAAAACACAACACGGGCTTGTTTATGTGCAAGGATTGCTTTGGATTGCGGAAGATCCTTCAACGAGGGCCAATCCGAATCATTCCCTCTCAGACAGGTAAGCAAGTCGAAGCACGCTCGTGTGTTCTGAACGAAAGGGATTTCACTTTCATACTGGTAGGCAAATTTATGGATCGAAGGCCGAGTACTCACATCCGCATCACTCTGCAAGCTACGGGGAAGAACCGTGACGATTTCTTAACGAGAGAAAAACTTCTTCTTCTCGCCAGAGTTGGCATCGGGTATTTCCCCATCCTAAGAATAAAACCACTTCCACGGGTCCAGAGCCTTTGCCTTGACGGGTCTATCAGTAGCCGCCATCTTTGTAGGATTCTCTCTGACCGACTTATCCATAGCCACCCTCTTGGCAAGGTTCTCCTGATCCGGCTTCTCCACAGCCGCCCTCTTCTTAGGCTGGACCTTCGAAGGAACCTTCCAAGGGGGAGCCGCCATATTCGACATGGCCACTACGTTCTCCAGAAGGTGAGAAGGCACTAGCGACAATAGACGGATCACCACCGCTTGGAGGCAAATGAGTCGCCTCATTCTCCTTATATCGGTGCAGCCGAGCTCGAAGGATTTGAGGTGAGCCTCTGCGAGTATTCGACTGTAATTTTTTTCTGCTTACCCATTCTCGGCTTCTTTAAATCGATTGGGTTAACCTTCTCTAGAATATTCCACTTAACTAAAACAAAAAAGAGAAGTCTGAACTCAAGGAAAACACGATAGGTCAGGCCGGATAATTTAGGAAGAACCTACCTTTAGAAACCCTCGGAAGAGACCGACTAATGCGCTCCCGAGTAAGATCCATCCACTTGCGGAGACTAAGGCTTCGGATTTTTTCAACGATAGCAAAGAAGTCGCCCGAGTAAGGCTTGTAGAACAGATGACGCAATGCGAAGAAGAAAAGTAAAATGAGTAAATCATCTGGGAGACCAGTCGACAAACTTGGAACAATATCTACCAATATTAGTGTTCCACGACGATCTAGGTTCACTATGCCGCTCTGGAATAACCAACGGCGTTATCTCGACGTAAAAAAAATCTATGCACACGAAACATCCCGGGCTGGTCTTTTTCATTTGACTGATGGAAGTTATTTCCTCGAATATCCTAACACTGATAGTGATATCACACTCAGAACCTAAAACAAGGAATCCCACCATGTGACGAACCGTGGTAGCTGATAGCTGTGAAATCGCAATATCGCGCTGGGCACAATAGGAGACGAGAAGATGAGGAAGAGGAAGCCAAAGTCGGCTACCCGATGTGTCCTCGTTGAGGAAATAAGACTCGTAAAGACACATGTCCTCGTCCAGGGACGATCTCTCGGTCCGGAAATAATAAATTTAATCCTTGGATCTGCTCCACAACCCGCCAAAGCAGAAGCAACCGAGTCTTCGGTAGAACGGGTACGGAAGACATTAGCAAACATCCCCTCCGAGCCGGATGATATCACGAGTGAAGGAATCACAGCACCTGTATTTCCCTCGGAAGAGACTGTCTCGCTATCACGTTCGTCAGAGTCATCTTTATCGGCTTCCACCTCATCCGACTCATCAAAATCAGATTCTCGGAGCCAAGGAATCACAAATTCTGTTCGACCCGAACTTTGCGCAGCACCAGTCAGCCGGGATAAGTCGTGACAAATATCGAGCTCTTTGGACGCTTGATAAACGGGGTGATTCCTCAAGTCGGGAGAAGTGCTACTACCAGAGGATGAATCAGAGGAGACAACACGCCGACTGGATGAATGATCCTCAGATGATACCGAAACAACATATTTATCCTTGTTCCCCGAACAACAGATCAAAGACATGACTAATCGAAGAACAAACGAAGAAACGAGCAAAGACAAAAGGATTTGATCCAAAATCCTAAACAAGTACGGCCAAAAAACGGCAGAAGACAATCAGAAATAAAAACCGGTTGAGAGCAAAAGAAAATACCTTATCTCTTCACTTGAGCATAAATGAGGAAATGGGAAGCGAGAGCAGAAAATATATAGAAGAAATGGGCGAGGTACCCGAGAAGTCATGATTACCTAGGCGAAGCTTCGTTTCCCGCACCTATAGACCGGTTCAACCAATTCGATTCGGTCTGCCTCTATCTAAACCGAATCAGTCGGTTTAAATCAAATTAACATAGGAAATCCGAAATAACGACGGTAAACTGAACCAACCTAATTCACTTCTTAAACCAAACAACATTCTCCTCGTACAAGACGGTCTGAATAAATTCGAATCGCCGCACTGGGGGCCTTATTGTTGGAGTCAAGATTAACACCTTTCCCAAAAGGCCCATTTAGAAATTTAGGTCGGGCCAATAAGGAAAGTCGATACAAACCCTAACCTGAAGAATCACGGCTCGGCCCCGAGACTTGGCATAGCTAGGGTTGCGAAGAAAGAGAAGGATAAAAGGAAAGCGGTGCGCGTGGCAAACACGCCGGGTGAAGAGATATATTCAAGGCGACTCAAGCCGAGATAATAGGAAAGATTCAGAATTATATAAATTTTTCTTATTTTATGTAACCGACTTTGTAAGCCTATATAAGAAACCGCGTTCTTCAATAAACCCATCCAATTTTCATTATAGTTTTCGGAGAGTTCTTAATTAAAACCGATTTAGCCCTAATTACTCTCCGATGACCTAAACATCTTTCTCAGCCGCTTTGTTTCTTCCCGGAAACCTAACGAAAACCCTATTTTCTATTCAACCTGCTGAGTTCTGAAACCCTTCTTTTAGAATCCCTCAAGAAATCCTAAAACTCTTTCGATCTTTGGATAGGCCGAGTTACGAAATCATCAAATCCATAGCAACCAATAATTGTATAATTAAATCTCCCACATGGTATTTTGGGTTCAAAATCCCCTCGACGAAAACAATAGCCTAAAATACGATCGGAAGATCAGACACGGATGTTCATCATATTTCGTGCGAACAGAGCTTCGTATAGTCAATGCTTTATACGAAGCACATAGTGCCGATGACTTCGTCTGAATAACATTTTATACGAAAATCTCCAAACGGATAACATTTCATATGAAGTGGACAAAACTGTTCACCAAAACATCCGAAAGGATCGATCGGACAAATACATCTCTTGATAGAAACTACGGATAGACGAAACATCCAAACAAGAGACTTCCGAGCTGAATCAGCTCGGATCCGAGCTAAACCAGCTCGGATTTTAGAGTTGAACGAGCTCGGAATCTCCGAGCTGAACCAGCTCGGATTTTAGAGCTGAACCAGCTAGGACTTTCTAAGCTGAAACCAGCTCGAATTCGAAAATCTCCTTTCTCTTTTCCCGAGCACAATCTATTCTTTTGTAAGTTCCGATCTGAATGCATTCCTTGGAAAGTTCCGATCTGAATTTACTTCTCGAACTTTCTGAGCAGATATTCCACTTAGATTGTATGATCAAACATTTGCCAATATCTCCTTCTTCGGATGCGCGACTGGCCGCAATCCATCTTCAGAAACATCGACTTAGACATTCCAAGCCGTTAAACCAAAATCATCGGATAAAGTCAGACGAAATATGAATTTGGACCCAACTTACAAGATTTGTTTTTCTGAGACTTTGGGCAAAATCAAGAAGTCTATTCTCAAACGGACTCAGACCATCTGTTGTCGGCATATTCGGCAAAATAGGTCAAGCCGCGGAAAGATAATTGTTGAAAAAAAGAAGATAACTCATATAAGCGAAGATGAAGATATCTCTGAGCTAAAGAGGAAAATCCGAGATAAAAATGTAAATCTTAACGGAAAATGGAAGGAGATAACAACATGAAGATTTTCGCAAATTTCGCAGAAAATATCCTCAAAGCCGACTTGCCGCAGCTATATAAGGAGATGGTGGTCATACGGTTTGGATATAGCAAAAAACCCTAGCATCTAGACTTAAGAACTTAGCGATTTTCTTAAGCTTTTTCCGTTCTTTGTACTCTTTTCCGATCTCATCAATAAAATATCCTCTGGGTTAACTATTTCAGCTATTTCACTCTTTGTACTCTCCTCCTCCTTCTTCTTCTTCTGGGTGTTTTTGCCAGTCTAAACAAGGTCATAAGTGTTGGGAAATTAAAACCTAAGTCTAGACAGGATTGTAAGGAGTCCTAGATACTTTCCTTAAAAATCTAAATGGAATCATATTTTAGATTATCTTTAAATAGATCCCAAAACGCTTCTTCTTCCAAATCGGACAAAAGGTCTATTAAAGATTCTAAAAGAGTCATCACTAGTCATGAAACAACCATTGATGATTTTCAAGGATTAATTATAATTGCGAAATTCCAAAAGTCCATAAAGATCAAATTTATCAAATTTCAAAAAAGAATTTCTTAAGAACAAATTTTCGATTAAAACCGAAGAACGAGATATTCAAATTACAAAACCTTTTGAAACAATACATTTGTTTTCCGAAAGTGCTTTACAAAGGCATAGAGAAAATAATTTTAAATATATTCACATTGGTTTAGTACAAGTTTGTATTAAAACTTTCAAAAGAAGGGTTAAATACTTCAATATTAGCAATTTTAAGAGATACACGATTTAAAATCTTTGAAGATTCTTTGCTAAGCTTTGTAGGATCAGGTTTGTGTGTTGGACCAATTTTCTTTTGATTGTTATCCAAACTTTACTGTCTCTTTAAATGACAAAAATATTTTAAAATCTCTAGTTTTACAAGTTAAACACACATAATTATGAAATGATCGAAGGATCAATTCCAATTGCTTTAATATTTAGAGTTCACTACAAAGCAATGACAAGTGCTTTTTCTTCAAAAGTAAAAATTTCAAGTAAAAAAGGAAAAACTCTCTTGCTTCAAACTGATCTCTCGAAATCCAATTTCGTTATCTCGAGATCTATCCAGTGGAAATATATATGTAACGCCCCGTCCGCTCCTACCGGTTATTCACTCATCCCTCTATCGGGCTCGTGTGCCCCACCCCTATCCGACGGTCGGTGCGTTATTTTTTGTAGGCCTGTCTGAGTAATTTACTGACCTTACAATCACCTGTGACCTTTTTCCATGTTTTTTTGTCCTCACACACATGCTACCACGAATCACTTTCCAGAAGGTCACCCATCATGGGGCTACTCCAGTCCAAGCACGCTTAACTCTGGAGTTCTTTTATGCAAGTGATTGGAAAAGGTAAGTGCACTTGGTGATATAGGTATCCAAATCAATTCATTTAAGCCTCTCCGCATATACCACAAACCGGGATGTTACAATTCACCCACTCACAGAGCGCAACACCCTCGTTGCGCACCAGGATCGTTATCATTGACGGTGTGAGCCCTCACTGACTCCACACGCGTCCTCGGATTCGGCTCTGATACCACTTTGTAATTAGACTTATAACTGGAGTACCTAAAATAACATTTTGATATATATCCGAGGACGCGTGTGGAGTCAGTGAGGGCTCACACCGTCAATGATAACGATCTTGGTGCGCAACGAGGGCGTTGCGCTCTGTGAGTGGGTGAATTGTAACATCCCGGTTTATGGTATATGCGGAGAGGCTTAAATGAATTGATTAGGATACCTATATCACCAAGTGCACTTAGCTTTTCCAAGAGATGGAGGAATCTTCTAAGAAAATCCCTTCTCAAGCTATTTAAAAATTTAACGAGGTCCCTTCAAAACTGATCTTAAAAGAAAACCAGGCTTAAAAAGTTGTTTCAAAACCTTCAAATAATTCACAAATTATTTTGAAGTAGTTTTCACAAAACACTCCCTCGGAGAATTTTGAAAAATCTATTTATCAAAACATTATAAATGTTGAAAAAGGATTTCTTGTCAACCATGATCCATTTTTAACAATTGAAAAATATTTTGGGAAAAATAATTTTTTTCAAACCACATAATACGGATAAAATTGTGTTATTTTTTCAAACTATTTTGGAATTAACAGAATCAGTGTCTTTCAAACATTTTTATCTCAATGAAAACCACACTGATGCTGCTTATTCCACTTTCAAAATTCATAAGATCATTTGTGATACCCCGATCTCAAAAACTTGATAAAAAAATTATTATTAAATATAATGGTATTTTTTTCATAAATAAAATGAATTATCTTGATAATAAATTCATGGGGTTATTTTTGGAAATTCTTGAGAATATTCATTAAAAACTAGTTTTTCCGAGAAACCGATAAAATATTCGGGCAAGCGAAAGAACCCTCTAATATCCACTAAAAATTATGAAATTTTGACCAAATCTCCGTTGAAATATTTAAAAGCTATGGTTAAAATTATTTTGCAAGATTTGATCCCTAGATTAAGTTAGAAATTTTGGGTCATTAATGGGTAATTAAGGATTAAAAATTCAAAATAAAATTAAAGAAGCTTGGGCTTGGTTGGGGCTGATTAGAGATGGTAGATAAAGTCATAATGGACCTAATGCAAGCCCATTCATGAGCTTGTGCCACGAAATTAGGCAAGAGGAAAACAAAAGAGGAGGCCTTGTGAGCTTGATTCAATGAGTCTCCAAAGGTTTGTGGCCCAAACCCAAGAGGCTTCTTCATGGGCCTTTCAGGTTTAACAAGGAGGTTAAAAGAGTGTGTTTTTGGCCAACATCTGGAGGGAGGTCGTGGCTTAAGGTGAGGGAAGATAAGTGACAAATGGAGGGTGGGGATTAACTCTCTTTGGTTATAAAAGGAACCCCTCCCCCTCCCCTTTTCTTCACAACACAAAAACTCACAAGAGTAGAGAAGAGGAAGAGGAGAGAAAGAATAGAGAAGGAAGAGAGGAAGAAGAGAGGAAGAAAAAGAAGGAGGCGCAAAGGAGAAGGAGAAGAAGAAGAGGAAGCCGGAAGAAGAAGAGAAGAAGGATGAGCCGGAGAGGAGAGAGAGAGAAGGAGGAGAGAGAGGGAGGGAGGGATGAGAGAGATGGAGAAGAGGGAGAAATTAGTGAAGAGTTGGGATGGTACCGGAGGAGAGGGGCAATTTTTCCTAAGTGGGGATTTTCAATGTTCCTCCCAAATACCGACCTTCTTTTCCGTCTTAAGCGGCTATGGGGCTGTCCGGAGGCTCGAGTAGTAAGGCAATAATGGGTCAACCGCGACAAAGTGTTGGTGAGTTGGGATTAATTGGTTGAGTAATATGTTACTCCGCAGCTCCCCGACACTAAGTTACGAGCCGTTGAGATAATTATGATTAGTGTCGGCTTGTTTAATAACTTGTCATGATATATGAGTATATGTGGTTGTTTGATTGGTTAATGGTGATGGTATGGATCTTGTTGTTATGATGTAACATGCGGTGATTACAAACCAAGTATTAAACAAAAGATTCAAACACATAAAAAATATGTGATAATAATATGACGTTCGGTTCACGAATGATCGATGTACGGAATGTTGTGCAAATGGTTACATTTGTTGTGATGTGGTATGTTTAATGGTTTGCTTTATGTGTTAGTGACATGATGTTATAGTGGGCATATCGACTTCCCGACCCGATGGATCCTCGGGAGCATACCGGTCGGTTCATGCACCTTCGGATCGTGTTATCAGCATGTGTTAACCTACCGAGTGACGCCGGTGTGTGTGTTCATGGAAGCTCAGGCTATCTAGGGGTAGCCCGTGAAGTGAGATGCTATGGAGGCGTGATGAGTGATGATCGAATGGAACGAGAAGCTGGCCGATGACACTCTCTTCTCGTCAAGGGATGATCGGATGATGATTGATGAACTACTGATCTGTAAGAACGCTAGAGATAACTGAGGCAGAAAGCAAAAGCCAAGAGATCCGCTCGTCTAAGGGGCAGCCACACGAAGAGAGAGAGAGAGAGAGAGAGAGAGAGAAGCCTTTAGGGTTTCTTTTTCTTGGTTTAAACTTGCTTAACTTTATTGAAAACAATGAGTGGCTTTAAACAGCCAAAGTACTAGGGTTACAAGAAATAGAAAAGGGACATAAAGAGGCCTGGTCGAAACTACAAAAATAGAAAACAAGAAAGAAGGTTGGACGGGCCATATTCTCCTTCTCTTGAAGCGGGCCTTGGTTTACCTCATTAAAAACCTTAGTGGGAAAACCCAATTGGGACAAAACCACACTTAAGGGAAAAAGAGTATAAAACAATCCCCAAGGAGATGTTGCTCTTACTCCTGGTACATAAGTCTGAAGCCCACTAAGTCTGTGAGCTTCCAAACAAGGCAGGTCCAGCAACCTTCGGATTCGATCTTGCATATCTTCTTTGTCCGAGCTGGTATTGGTGTGATTACAATTCTCATGTATTCCCTGATGAATCAAGAATCTAGAACAAGTTCCTTTACTCCTTTATTCATCCTGGTTCGTTCTGAGCACTCCAAAATGTACAAGTCGGTATTTATCGCGTTCCATGAAAATCACCTGTCTTGAAACGGGCATAACTTCTTCATAGAAACTAGTATTGATGTGATTCAACTTCGTGAATATTCCCTGATGAGTCAGGTTTCCATAACAGGTTGAGTTGCAGCTTTATTCCTCTTGGTCCATTCGCAATCCTCTCTTGAATGCACCTATATCCGCGGACAGGGCTAACTGGAAAGCTTCTAGACATCATCCTAGTTGATCTCGAACCCAAGCTGATTCCTTCTGACCAAACTCTTCCAAATAGCATACTTTATGATGAATATCAAGTCGGGCATGATTGGCTTGAACCAACTCTCCTATGGACATCTTCCAGGACACGGTTAAGGCTCCAGGAGGTCGGTTGTCGACCGTCTCCAAATGGGATCGTTCCAATTTGGTTCTGGAACGATCATTATTCCTGAAACATGCTGTTGGCTTATGAATTCTTGATACCACGTCATTGGATCGGGCAGAACACGCACTGGCCTTTTGAACCTCCTCAGGTACGTTCCGCGAGGTCGGGAATAGCTCGGTCAGCCTCGTGGTCGAGGCTGGTACGTACTGCTCGTCCGGGTTGGGTCTGAAGGATCTGATGTCCTCATCAGCCCGAGTCGCCGTGTATGGATGAACGGAGAAGGTGTCTTACTAGTAGTACTTCGTGTCTATGAGTAAGAGTCGAGGGAATCACTACTGTAAGCCTATATGGTAACGGGACGAGTATTCCGAGGGATTGAATATATTGCCGGGGCTCATAGCGTGCATATAGTCTAATTAATGTCTTCGTGCTACGGCTATCTATTAATGCTTGTGTAACTTTCTGTCATTAATTATGTGTGGGGATGGGTTGGGCGGACGGGAAGTTACCTTTTTAGTTGGGGAATCCCAACTCACTGGGTCGATAATATATCACTCACCCTCTCTTTTGTGTTTTTCAGGTAACCCATAAGAATAGTGGATCGCAGGATGTTAGGCCAGCGGATGTAGTGTTGACGTCTCTTTCGTAACGTTAAATTTCAAGTAATGTGATTTTAAATAAAGAACATCCATGGACATATTGTACTTCCGCACTTTAAAAGCAATGTTTTATAATCGTAAAAGCATGTTGATTATATTAGATTACTCCAGTCTAATATAACTACCAAATTTTGTTACGGTTGCAAAGCCATAATTAAAATTTTGGAAACGTGTAATTGAATAACTCGGATCAGTTTAATGATGAAAGTTGTTAAGCCGACCTGAATTAATCAAACACGGTAAAAATTGTGACGGCTCTGGTCCCGACTAAGGGAAACCGGTGATCATGTTCTTGTCTGATTGTTGTTTATCGGTTGACTAAGGTCAAAGCGGAACAGGGGCGTTACAAAAGGTGGAATCAGAGCATGGTTCCGATCGTGCTCACGCAACATGTGTTTTCAGATTTATCGAGTTAAAAATTGAGTCGCGAAAGAGACATTAGGAAACAGGACACGTCTTGTTTAGCTAGGACTTAGTCACTTACCTGTTTATGATGCAGATGGAGGACGAAGCGATCAATAGTGGCGGGCATGGTATGGGTTGATATATCATGGTTTTTGCCTGTTTTAAGCCATGATATAAGTGTGTTTTAGAGTCCGCTATAGTCTCTTTTGAGTCTATTTCAGGTGTTTATTAGGTACATGCACGTTTGGAGGATTATTGGAGATATTGGAGCTATTGGGACAAGTTTTGGAGCAAAAGCCGTGAGGAGCTTATTTCACTATCTCTGGACGACTAATGCAGCGATCGATGCATTCTTGGCATCGATCGACACAGCCCCGCACCAGCACATTAATGAAGACTTTAGAGATTTGCAGTTTTGCCCCAGAAAGTTCCAGTATTTGCGAAAAGACCCCAAGACGTGATTAAGGCTTAATAATTAGGTTTTTGGTGTTTTGTTTTGAAAAGGCATTCATACTATTAGCTAGTCTGAGAGAGAGAGCTTGAGGTTGATCGTTCTTGTACTACAGAGAGAAGATTTCGAACCTCTTTATTTCCCTACTCTTTTATTATATCCAATCTATTTATTCATTGATTTGTGTTTCATTGATTATGTCTGAATAGACTCATAGTTAGGTTTAGGGATTCTCTTAAGGTTTTCATGACTTGCTAGATCTATTTATCAGTTAAAGATACATATCTTATTTGTTCTTCAACCTGAATTGTGCTTAATACTAGTTTCTAATCTTATCACTTAGAATCTAGACTTTAGGTTTATAAATTGACACGAAAGTGTGGTTTAAAGTCTGATCAGTTTAGGTTGAGCAATTTAATTATCTGCAAAGAAATTTGGTTTAATTGAATTGTAAATCGAACCTACACTTAAGGCTAGTTTAATCTGTTAGGAATTGCAAAGAAATTTGGGTTTCTGCTAATTAGACTTAGAGAATTCTCGCAACGAAAGTTGGTTCATTCTACATCTGTGTTTGAGTTCTAGAACCGAGCTTAATTTGATCCCGACTGATAATTGATATGCTTGTCTGAATTCCCGAGAACTCCCTAGACTTAACGCTTTTAGTACTTGCTTCACAAACCCGTTCTTGCTACTGATTTACTTTCTGCTTAGTTATTTATTTTCTGATTTGCATCTCCTAGGTTAATTTGACATTCTATAGTCTATCGTAGGATTTCTTGAGTCCCTGTGTTCGACCCCTAGATACTACAATTGTCTTGTACACTTGCAGTGTTAACTTAGGGAATTAAACTATGAGCATATCAAGTTTTTGGCGTCGTTGCTGGGAACTCTTTTGAGTCCTCGATAGATTTGAATTTAAAGTTTAGACTAGGTTTTTCGTTTTTGTTTTTGTTTCTAACTTGTCTCTGTTTTTCTGTCTCCGTGTGTTTCAGGTCTGATATCGCTTAGCATCGATCGACGCATCTTTTAAATCGATCAACACAAGGCGAATCCCGAGTTGAAACGATCGTTGCAGATCTTTGCATCGATCGACACAGTGAGATTACCGACGGTTTATGCAGACGCGTGAGACCAGAAGTAATCCGAACGTGGATCTCGTAAATCTCAGACTTGATGAGCTAGCTAAACTAGAGAGAACGAAGAGGAAGGGTCAAAGAACAAGAATGATGAACAACCGTTTGATTTTGAGACCCAATGCTGAGGGAGTTCTGAGAGACCAACAGAACAACCCGTACAATGATGAAGGGAAAAGGATCAATGTTGAGGGACAAGTAATTCCCGATCCTAAGCAGCCTCAAGGTCAGATGCAGATGATTAATCCTCCTGCTGCTGAGAGGACTCTTACTGAGTACAACCGTCCCGATGAGTTCTATGCTAACCGGTCAGCAGTTGTACCTCCTGGCTTTGAGAGGAATGACTTTGAGATCAAGATTGTCTACTACTCTGCTCTGAGGCAGAATCCTTTCCATGGTCTCCCACACGAGCAACCCATGGACCATATTGATGAGTTTGAAGACTTCGTCACTGGGATGAAGTACAATGGGGTAAACTATGATTTTCTCTACCTCAAGCTTTTCCCCTATTCTCTCGCTGGAGAGGCTGCAAGTTGGCTGAAACAACTTCCACCTGGGAAGTTTATTACTTGGGATGCTGTGAAAAGGGAGTTTTTGAGGCACTTTTACGATGATGCTCGCTCTGATCCGTCGAGGCAGGATATTCTCACCCTCACCCAAGGTCCTACAGAGCCTCTTAAGTCTGTGGTATGCTTGAAGTTTTAATTCTTATTCTACTGCAAGTGCACAGTTAATGCAGATGTAGTACTTAGGTATCGAATCCACAGAGACTCCGGTCAACGATAGATTATAGAACAGTCAAGTTTAAACTAGGTAAAAGCAATGTGATGTAAACTAAAAGCAGTGCAAGAAAGTAAATTAGATAGCAAGATTGGTTGTGAAAACAGTTAACTAAAAGCGTTAAGTCTAGGACGTTCTTAGGAAATCAGACAAGCAGATAAATTATTCAGTCAGGATCTAATTAAGCTCAGTTCTAGAACTCGAATTACAAATATAGAATTAACCAACTGTCGTTGCGAGAATTCTCTAAGTCTAAGTGCAGCAATCCAAATTCCTTTGTAATTACTAACAGATTAAACCAGCTTTAATTCCATGTTCGATATGTTCACAATTAAACTAAACCAAATTCCTTTGCGAGTAATTCAATTGCTCAACCTAAATAGTTCAGATTCTAAACCACACTATCGTGTCGTATTTAGCAACCTAGGATCTAGATTCTAAGTGATCAGGTTAGAACTAGCATTAAACACAATTTAGATCGAAGAACAATTATAGTTATGAATCCTAAACTGAAATAAATAAATCTAGCAAGTCATGAAATCATATATGAGAAACCCTAAACATAACTATGAATCTACTCAGACATATATGATGTAAACATAATCAATGAAATAATAGATTGCATATAAAAGATCAAACACTACAAGAAAAATCTCTATTCTTAGCACACGAAAAACGTCATCGTATGTATATGATAGCGTTTTTGAAAATGCTATTTCTGCCCCAGCTATAATAGGTCGGCCATATATGATAGTGTTTTTTGTCTGTGCTATAATATTGTTCACTATAATAGCGTTTTTGAAATGGCTATGTCTGCTCCAGTTATAATAGGTCGGCCATATATAATAGCGTTTTCGTCCGTGCTATAATATCGTTCACCTATAATAGCGATACTTCCCACCTGCTATCACTGGATGTATTTTAACACATTATCAATGCTGTAATATAATTTATTATAGCTCCATATCCATGCTATTTTTTGTTATATAAAATCATATTTATTTACACATTATAATTAATTATAATTTATAATTTATATTTGATTCAAAACAAAGTTCATATATTATCAAAATTTACATAGCTGTAATATTACATTACTAAAAACACAATTAACTCTAAAAAAGTCTCACAGGTCCAAAATAAGAGTAAACCCACTTAAATTTACAAGAAGGTTGTGTATGGAGAAATGATGTTAAGGAGTTCTTCTCACGTGCTCATCAATCTTGGCAATGCCTTGAGAAAGCTTGGAGACATAGCTGCTTAGTAGTCTGAGTCCATTGCAGCAGCTTTCTTGACATTACTAGTCCTCTACGTTTTTTTTCTTATTCACTTAGTCTTCTCTAATTCTAGTTCACCTTTGACAGGAGTAAAGAAAGCATGGGAAGAGAATGATACCTCCAAAATTATAGTGCCTCGGAAGTTTCTTTCTTCTTGCTTTTTTGTATAACCCAGCTAGAAACAGGTAAACGCTTAAGTCAGTAAGTGATTACAGTGCTTCCTCTTTTGCAGATATTTATATCAACACCAGAAGGACATACACTCTAAATACTAACCTTGCCAGTTTTCTCATTCAGAACAAACCAACGCCTACTCCATCCATTTGTTTTTGCACTTTTCTTCATTAAGTATCCTACATGGAAGATTTGTTATAGACCTTGGAAGTTGATTTTATCAAGGCTTAAGTGATAAAGACGGTAAAAGACAAAAAAAAAAAAAAAAAATCATGCACTTGGACTAGAGAAACTTTGCAGCAATTAAATCAGGCAACGCAAGGAAAACGGATAGGGGAATAATGAATGTTTTTAGACAACAACTGAGTAGACGTATGCTAGGATACCAACCTGCTGTTATCTCTCCCTCAGGTCCAGCAGTTTTCAGACCAGAGACCTCCGGCGTCTCTTTATCTTGCGGACTAGGTTTGTCTTTCATTGATTTCATGCTACCACCACCTATTGGCCCATCGGGCTGAGGACTCGAAGCTTGATATACATGCAGGTATGAGATTTCCGAGAATTCTACACAAGATTTAGTCACATCTTCTAAACAGAGAATTGGAGCCCCACCTCTCTCCGCATCTTCGCTTCCAGAAACAATATGAATAGCCATAGGAAGCGTCTGGTGTTTAGAATCAGTTTCTTTTCTCTTCTTGCACTCTAATGATTCCCACGACCGACAAATGGCATATGGTCCTATCCATGACCCAGCAGCGAGACCATATGACTTCGTGAATGTCGTACTCAAGTTCTCAGGGACATCCGAGTGTTTCCCAGCCAAATTCTGCAACTTGCTCTGCACAAACACACAAAATCAGCACATCACACATAGATAAATCAATAATCAAATCAAGATGCAGAGAAAATCCTCAAACCAGAGTGTTTCTCTAAATCATTTTAGTCTGGAAAATCCTCAAACCAGAGTGTTTCTCTAAATAATTTCTCTAAACCAGATTGGAAACATAGAAAGCTTACTTATTCCCAACCTCAGACACTTCATTTCCAACGTCATCGTCATCTTCACCTTCGCTACCATTGTCTACTCCAATAAAGTAGGAATTCTTTCCATTAATTATTCTATTACATACACTCAAAAGATAGGCCTCGTTTTCAACTTTCGAGTCTCCATCAATAATCAAAGGAACAGGCTCAGGCCCTAACTCATTTTTGTAAACTTTATGCATTTCTTGCGCAACTGCTTCAGCCAACATATCCTGCAATATATATATATAATATGAGAGATGTCAATGCCAAATATGTATTCATAGTTCCATACATAAGACAATAACACCAGATCAAAATTGTGAGAATTAATTCATAGTAAAAGCTTTGTACCTCGTGGCTTTCAGCTGTAGGGTTGTATGAGCATCATACAGGATCAACTTCTACTGCTGGAATAGTCGAAGTCATTTTCGAAATCTGTACACCAGAAAAAGGTTTATTGCCAACTGAGTCAGTCTAAAACCAAATCACTTTCTCCTATAGAGGAACAAACGAAAACCAACAATTTAATTACATGACACAATACCTTTCTAGGGTTGCTCTCACGTTCTCCTGCAAGATTTTTACCAAAGAAAACATTGAATCTTAACATCTCTCCATAGAAGAACTGAGAAAAACAGATTCAGAAAGTACAATGTTTCAAAAAAACAAACCTTTATTATCATCACCCCTCAAGTCTACCATTTCAGAATCGCCATCAACATTCTGCAAAAATGGGAAAATTGTCGGAAATTAGATCACATGAAACAGTTTCAAATCTTAAAAAAAACATGATGTCCAGATTTATCTTTTTTAAAACTAACTCAAATCATTTGGTTTGTTAAAACTCCCCAACTTGAAAATAATTGTTTAGATAAAAAAATCTTGAGAGATCTTTGGTTGGGAAAGTGTTACCGCTTCTTCTTTCTTCTTCCCAATTTCATCGAAGGCTGCTTTCTCCGCCTGCAATACAAGATTAGATTGGCAATTCTGATTAGTAACCAGAAACAAACAGTTGTGTTCCTGCACATGGGTATTCCTCAAACACGTACACAGCTAAAACCTGAACCTGAACTTACCGGGGAACAAATCCACCGCAGAGAAGCGCCGGAGGAAAAGGCGAGAAATCCAGTTGCTCGCCGTTCCTGACCGCACCGAATCTAGCCAATGGAGAAGATGACGGGAGCTAAAACGTGTTGGAACAGTCGATGAGGCCAAAAGAGATTTTTTTTTTCTGAGATCTCAAACCCTAAGACGAGAGAAGTAGATGAAATAGATTATTTTTTCTTTGTTAAGGAGGAAGAAGAGGGAAGCTATTTTTTTAGGTAGAGTATAGGAGGGAAATTGTTTAAGGGTTTGGCGGTATTGGGAAATTTTATCTAAATATTGGCGGATTAGGCAAAATTTATTTCCCGCTTACTAATTCATTTTCTTAGCGTTATTTCAATGCTATTAAAAGTTTAAAAAATCTCAAATTTATTTTCAATAGCAGTTTGGAAAACTGTGCTATTGTATTATGCTATCAATGTTCATAATTTTTGTAGTGAAAAGTATGCTATTGTAGGTTCAGATCAGCCCCAAAATCTTTCTTTAACTCTCAGCTCAAAGTATGAATGTTTTTTGAAAATAAAAGTCTAAATCCTAATTATAATAGCATAATCACGTCTTGGGGCTTCTGTGTAAATATCTGGAACTTCTGGGCAATTCTGCAATATCTCATAACTTCATTAACTCGCCGAGATTGGCCAATTCGAGCTGTGCATCGATTGATGCAGTTGTGCAACGATCGACACACTCCTCTGTTCTGGACAGTGAACTTCATCTCTCGGGTCAAAACTCCAAAATACTCCAAATAGCTCCATAATCTCCAAATCCGCTCCAAACGTGTGTGTACCTAATAACACCTGTAAAAGACTCTAAAGAAACACAAATAGACTCTAAAACACACCTATATCATGGTCTAAAACCAGTAAAAACCATGATATATCAACTCCCCCACACTTAGCCTTTGCTTGTCCTCAAGCAAAACAAAGACTTAGAATGTAGTGAAGAGGTTTGAAAACTTTCAGAAACTCTTTTTATCTTCGAAGCAACAACACTCAGATTCCCCTTAGTAAGCCACATGAAAGATTTTACCTGCAGACATCAAGACCAACATATACTTCCCCCACACTTAGCAACTGTCCTAAGTAAACTCCACAATCACATTCAAGCATTCAAATTCACCCTACTGCCTTCTATAAGCAATTAAGTGCGGTCTCACCTAAGGATTATCGATCAAAGGCACATGGACTCTTACCTTGTCAGCTCTAGACCACCATACTGTCTTTCTTTGGTCCCTTTCTTCTCTTTTCCCTTCCTTAACAACTGATTTTTCCCCATTGGGTATCATTTTTTTTTATCAGTGTTCTTCCCGTTTTGGGGTGTACTTTGGACATATTCCATGGATGCACAGGAGATGATAGTTGTAGCTACCACTCCCAAAGACCACTTCGGAGCTACTAGCTCATCCTCAGTTTATTATCTTTTTTTTTACTTTACGGAAGGGGAGAAGGGAACCAAATTGGACAGGTTTACAAGCTGTGTAAGAACTAACAAAGGAATCTGACACAAGGTATTCCAAGCCCTTAGGTGAGAAAATTAAGTCAGTATTAGGGTGAAGTCAGTAAAAGGATCCTCTGATACCTGAAGTGATATAGTCAGTAGGCTGATCCGTGTTGGGTTTTCTAATAGTCATAGATTGTCCTGCAACTTCATCCCAATGGTTACTTAAGTTCTTGCAAGTGCTATTAATCTTCTCAAAAATTCATTCTTTCTTACTTAAACCATTTTTTACGCAATAAATTTTTTTTGAAAAACGGACTGACTCTAAGAAAACGGAAAGATAAAGTCAGTAGCTACCTCCCCACACTTTATTACTCCCTTATCCTTGTCCTTGTTCCTGTTCAGGTTCCACAGGTTCAGGGATTACACGTCACTCAGCATCAATCCTTTGCCCAACAGCATTGTGAGAATTGTTCTGTGGATTCCTCAGTACACCTTGAGCATCGGGTATCAAAATCAAACGTTCACGTCGTCTATCTCTAGTTGTGCAAGTTCTTCAAGTCTGAGATTAACGAGATTCGAGTTCTGATTACTTCTGGTTTCACGCGTCTGCATAAACCGTCTGTAACCGCAGTGCAACGATCGATGCAAGTGATGCAACGATCGACTCAACTCAGAATCGCCTGGTAACGATCGACACAGAGTATGCAACGATCGATGCTAGGCGAAATCACAACCTGCGACAGAGAAAAATAGAGAAAAAGTCAGACTTAAAACAAAAATAACAATCCTAGTCTAAACCCTAAGTTCAAATCTATCGGAGACTCAAAAGAGTCCCCGACACTTGTTTACCTCTGTCGCACCTACATCGACCGTTGCACATAGTGCGTCGATCATTGTAGGGCGATTTGCGTTATGGGTCGATCGTTGCTCAGGACCGCAACGATCGCTGCAGTGAGATATCTTTCGTGTTGTGACGGATTGTGTCGATCGACGCACTGTGATTTCTCGGATCAGTCAGCAAGTTAGCAGGTTAGTCCGTGAGAAATTATCAAATATCAATCCTGCAAGCTGAAAACACTGCAAACAGACAAAATCAAAGCAACTGATAGTCTCAAAGCAAGCATATCATCCAAAAACATAGACATCCTAAGAAAAATCAAAAGAAAAATGCAGAAGAAAAAGAAGTAGAAAATACATAACCGATGTCTGAAAATGGAGACCACTCTCACTCGCTCACATCATCTATACCATCCATGCCTTCAGTGCTACTTGAAAGGTCAAGAGTCAGAGAACGCTGTCGACAACGACTAGAAGGAACGGGCTGGTGAACTCGTGGCTGTCTCCTGCAAGTGCATCCACGCATCCACTCCCAGATAGTCTTCAGAATCCCATCCTGACGCTCTCTCCACTCAATCTCAGACATCACTCCAAATGGTACCGACGGAGCAGGATAAGGACCAATGTCATGTGCAGCAGGCTCTGATGCAGGCGCAAAAGAAGATGAAGCTCTCGTAGAAGGCTCTCCCGGCGGATGAGCCATCATGGGGACACTGCGCTGATCGCGTGTAGGAGGCTGGAAACTCAAAGCAGCCAGCGTATTGATCTTGGTCAGATTAGCAAAAGGAAGATCTACACCGTGCTTCCTAGCACTGGTGTCGTAGTAGACCCATATGCGTCCCTCCTTCAGCCAGGTAGCACTCTGCAGGTGAGTAAAATCAAGGAACTCCTTGCTGTCATCACACTTCGTACCCTCTAAGGGAATCATGCAATGCCTGAAAATGGGAATAAGCAGACTCCCTACTGACTCAGTGCCCTTCCCATCGTAAGCCTTCTTCTGCAGAGAGCATAAGTGATGGGCAAACACAGCTCCTAAGTTGAGTCCTCTGGTGGGATCTCTCAACTCAATGCCAGCAAACTGTCCTGTCAGCCCACTGAAGAGCATCTCCAGCTCATTCTTACGCATCTTGTTGACTTCAGCCTTGCACAACAGAGTGCGTCCCAAGATGCGCAAGACATATCTGAGAACATGATGCCTAACCTGAATCACTGGTGTAGTCCGTGAGCAGTATCTGCCATTACCAAGGTGCTCCTAGAAAAACTGAGCCTCTGGCGCTTCCCACGGAAGAGACATACCGGTACGTGATGGCTCAATGCTGAATCCATATATCCAGCAGATGTCGAGAAGCGGAATCTTATACCTGACTCCTAAGCACATGAAGGTAAAGAAACCTCCTGAAGCTCTCCTGCTCTCTGGGTTAGGATAGATCACTCTGCAGGTAGCAAGCAGCTGTCTAACCAGATCGGGATACAACTCATATGGCAGCATAGGCATTGTCCCAAGACCAATGCCCTTGCACAATGTCAACACCTGCTCATCAATCCCCTGACCTCTACAAGTCCAATAGTCCGCGAACTTGGTCAGCTTGATCGTCATGTGACACCACCCATTGTAGAGCAGTGTATCGAACTCGTCCCAATGATCCAGCAACGGCCGCTCAGTAAATGTGTCGGTCTTAAACAGGTCGCAAATATCCATACCCCACACTTTGTCTGTCGGGATTTCTGTCTTATCTGCTCGGGGCCAAGGCAATGCTATGGCCTCACGATCTCTCTGATTATCCTCAGGTGGATCCGAGTCTCGAGGGAACCACTCTGGTGGCGGATGGCCTGCAGCTGTAGCTGCTGTGGTAGCTCTACGTTTGCAGGGTTGTCTGCGAGGAGGCATCTTAATTTTTGCAATTGAACCATCTGCAACGACCGTTGCACAGGACCGCAACGATCGTCACAAGGCGATCTCATCTCCTCGTCACAATCTCCCTGCATCGATCGTCACAATGGTGCAACGATCGACGTATGTCTCCAGACAGTGTTCTGTATCAAAAACTTAGCAAAAATAAAATCAAAACGTGAGATTCTAAGAAAAACACCAAAAATGAATAAGAAAAACAGTAAAACCTAACAGTGGGTTGCCTCCCACTCAGCGCTTGTTTAAGGTCATTAGCTTGACCGTACGAACAAGATTTAGGCTCCTGGAGGTTTCAACAGAGACTGTGAATGTCCCTGTGAAAGTCTCCTCATCCAAGGCGGAGAATAATCTGTGTCTGCGTGAGCTTGTCCAAGAAAAGGTGGAATGTGATGATCCCCAGGATCAGGAATCAATGTCTCACTCGTCTTCTCCATCCACATCTCTAATGGTAAATGTCTGACCATCAATCAGTGGCTTGCGAAGCTTATCCATCTCAAAGTGCAGAGGCTCATCTCCCAGATGGAGATCAATCAGGCTATGCCTCACATCTATCACTGCTCCAGCTGTGGCTAAGAATTGCCTCCCAAGTATCAAGGCATCATCAGGATCACTGTCGTACTTAAGTACCAAGAAATCTGTCGGAACCAAGTAGTTTCCAACTCTCACTGGGACGTCCTCAAGAACTCCTTCTGGAATCCTTATCGACTAATCAGCTAGGACAAGAGAGGTCCTAGTGGGTGAAAAATCCGTCATACCCAGCTTCACTGCCACAGCGTATGGCATAAGACTTCCAGCAGCTCCTAGATCACACAGAGAACGCCTAAAGCTATCTTCAAATATAGAACAACTCAGCATAAACACACCAGGATCAGGCAGCTTCTTTGGGATCTTAGTCAGCAGCACCTCACTGATATGTCTGGGAACCACTATCACCCAATCCTTCAACTCCTCATCCAAAGGCAGCATCTTAACCAAGTATCTCTGCACACAAGGGTGATAAGGTGGATCATCAGATTGTGGAACTTCATCCAACTCTTCACCAATCTCTTCCAGCTCTTCAATCTCATCAATCTCTTTTTGAATTACCTCAGACACCTTAGGATATAATTGAATAGATTGTGCATAAATTTCCTGTTGAGTTATCTCAGACACTCCAGGGAATAAACGATTAAGCTCTTGGTCTGCCTCTGCATCAATGCCATAAGAATCATATGAATCTGTCTGTTCACGACATGCAATGATCGACACTAGAGGTGCATCGATCGATGCAGTTAAGTTTTCACAGATTCCACCCGAGAGATTTTCCTCAAAATCAGAAATTACACTCTCTTCCACCAATTTAGCTGTATTCAACTCGAAATTTTCACCTTGTGTTGATCCATCATCAATGTACACTGACCAAGCCTTGATGTGGGTTTCTGCTACTCCTTTTCCTTTGACAGAACTTGAGATTTGGCTCATTTGTGTGTCCAATTGCCTCACATGTATGCTTAATGACTCACACTTACCATTGAGATCTTCATAGACAGAATTTATCTTCTTGTTGAAGTCCACATCACTCTTAGTCTGAATTTCCATCAGGTGATCCATCATAGCTTCCATCCTACTCTCATGAGCAGTAGCTGCAGGAGGCGTCTGATAAGCTGAAGATCCATAAGTCCTCTGATTACCTTGTCCAAAAGGTTTCTGAAAACCACTACTCTGTCCAAATCCAGAAGAGTTTTGATTGCTGTTGAAAGCACTCTTCTGTCCACCATTGAAGAACTTGTTACCAGACTGATATCCAAATCTATTCCCTTGTAATCCAGAACCACCAATGTAGTTCACATCCTCTTCCTTGTTGTCTTCCTCAGCTCCAGATACCTCAACATCCTGTGCAAAATGGACAGCCTTCTTCCCAGCTAGCAAATTACAGACTGTGTCCAACTTGTTCCTAATCTCAGCTATCTCCTGGTTATCTATCTTCCCACCAGACTCCTTCCTTCTCCTATCAGCAGTCTTGCATCTATTACTGCTCACCAGATTGTCTATCAATGTCTTAGCCTGCTCAGGAGTCCTCGTGTTGAAATTTCCATTGCTGGAATTATCCAACGCAGTCTGATAAGGGAGATCTATACCTCTCAAGAAGATACCAAGCAATGTCACCTCAGTGAATCCATGATGCGGGCAGTCACGTTGGTACTTCTTAAATCTCATCCAGGCAGCCTTCAGAGGCTCTATAGGGCCTTGGGAAAAAGTGAGAATGTCCTATCTGGACTGATCAGAACGCGCATCATCATAGAAATGCCTCAAGAACTCACTCTTCAGAGTATCCCAAGTAGTAAACTTCCTAGGTGGAAGTTGTTTCAGCCATGCACCAGCTTCTCTAGCAAGAGAGTAGGGGAAGAGTTTGAGAAACAGATAGTCTTGGCTCACTCCATCGTACTTCATTCCGGGGACTATGTCCTCAAACTCATCAATATGATCTATAGGCTGCTCACTCGGAAAACCATGGAAGGCATTCTGCCTCATCAGAGAATAGTAGATGGTCTTAATCTCAAAATCATTCCACTCAAAACCATGAGGTACAATGGCTGACCGGTTAGCATGAAACTCATTCGGACGATTGTAGTCAGCTAAAGTCCTCTCACGAACAACCATCTGCCTCCCTTGTCCTTGTCCTTGTTCCTGTTCAGGTTCCACATGTTCAGGGATTACACGTCCCTCATCATCAATCCTTTGCCCAGCAGCATTGTGAGAATTGTTCTGTTGATCCCTCAGTACACCTTGAGCATCGGGTATCAAAATCAAACGTTCACCTCGTCTATCTCTTCTGTTAGTTCTCTCTAGTTGTGCAAGTTCTTCAAGTATGAGATTAACGAGATTCGAGTTCTGATTACTTCTGGTTTCACGCGTCTGCATAAACCGTCTGTAACCGCAGTGCAACGATCGATGCAAGTGATGAAACGATCGACTCAACTCAGAATCGCCTGGTAACGATCAACACAGAGTATGCAACGATCGATGCTAGGCAAAATCACAACCTGCGACAGAGAAAAACAGAGAAAAAATTCAGTAACTTTAAACAAAAATAACAATCCTAGTTTAAACCCTAAGTTCAAATCTATCGGAGACTCAAAAGAGTCCCCGGCACTTGTTTACCTCTGTCGCACCTACATCGACCGTTGCACATAGTGCGTCGATCATTGTAGGGCGATTTGCGTTATGGGTCGATCGTTGCTCAGGACCGCAACGATCGCTGCAGTAAGATTTCTTTCGTGTTGTGACGATCGACACAGATTGTGTCGCTCGACGCACTGCGATTTCTCGGATCAGTCAGCAAGTTAGCAAGTTAGTCCGTGAGAGATTTACAAATTTCAAACCTGCAAGCTGAAAAACATTGTAAACAGAAAAAATCAAAGCAACTGATAGTCTCAAAGCAAGCATATCATCCAAAACCATAAACATCCTAAGAAAAATCAAAGGAAAAATGCGGAAGAAAAGGAAGTAGAAAATACAGAACCGATGTCTGAAAATGGAGATCACTCTCACTCACTCACATCATCTATACCATCCATGCCTTCAGTGCTACTTGAAAGGTCAAGAGTCGGAGAATGCTGTCGACGACGACTAGCAGGAACGGGCTGGTGAACTCATGACTGTCTCCTGCAAGTGCATCCACGCATCCACTCCCATATAGTCTTCAGAATCCCATCCTGACGCTCTCTCCACTCAATCTCAGACATTTCTCAAAATGGTACCGACGGAGCAGGATAAGGACCAATGTCATGTGCAGCAGGCTCTGATGCAGGCGCAAAAGAAGATGAAGCTCTCGTAGAAGACTCTCCCAGCAGATGAGCCATCGTGGGGACACTGCGCTGATCGCGTGTAGGAGGCTGGAAACTCAAAGAAGCCAGCGTATCGATCTTGGCCAGATCGGCAGAAGGAAGATCTACACCTTGCTTCCTAGCACTGGTGTCATAGTAGACCCATATACGTCCCTCCTTCAGCCAGGTAGCACTCTGCAGGTGAGTAAAATCAAGGAACTCCTTGCTGTCATCACACTCCGTACCCTCTAAGGGAATCCTGCAATGCCTGAAAATGGGAGTAAGCAGACTCCCAACTGACTCAGTGCCCTTCCCATCGTAAGCCTTCTTCTGCAGAGAGCATAAGTGATGGGCAAACACAAAGCCTTCTTCTGCAGTCGGCGAAAAACCAAAGCTAGCATCGAAAGGGAGCTCGAAACCCTAACCGAGGAACTCGAGTCAGTAAAGTTGGCTGCAATGGAAGGGGAAGCAAATGAACCATTAGGTTTACGAGCTGTAAGACATGCGGATTTAGTATTAAATTTGAGAAGAGAAGCAGAAAGACGAGAAGATTTTGATGATCATTAGGAAGTCAGAAACCAGGACTGACCAAACCAGAGCGGTTATTATCTTGCCAAAGATGGTACATTAATGCTTAAGGGAAGGATCACTGTACCGGAAGGTCAAGGTCTGCAAGAAGAAATTTTGGAGGTAGCACATCATTCTTTCCTTAGTATCCACCCCGAAGTTCAAAGATGTATAAAGACGTGAGGAGGTATTACCATTGGCCAGGAATGAAAAAGTCTGTAGCACGATGGGTAGCTCAATGTCCGACTTGTCAACAGATCAAAGTGGAGCATCAAGTACCTGGTGGTCTACTTCAGAGCTTACCTATCCCTCAGTAGAAATGGGATTCCATCTCAATGGATTTCATCACCGGAATGCCAACAGCAAAAGGGAGGGAAAACAACGAAATCTTGGTAATCATTGATCGTCTGACAATGGTGGCCCATTTGATTCCGATAAAGGACACTGATAAGGTGGAAGCCCTGGATGAGCTATATATCGATCAAATCATTCGCCTTCATGGAGTTCCAGACGGCATCGTATCTGATCAAGATCCAAGATTTACCTTCATCTTTTGGAGAGCACTACAAGAAGCGCTAGGAACCGAACTGCATATCAGCACTGCTTATTATCCGGATGCCGACGGTAAAACCAAAAGGACTATCCGAACCATTAAGGATATGTTGTGAATGTGTGCTCTCGATTGGGCCGGAAATTGGGAAAAACACTTACCTCTAGTGGAATTCTCATATAACAACTGCTATCATTCTAGTATCGGAATGTCTCCATATGAAGCTCTATATGGACGACCGTGTAGAACTCCGCTATGTTGGACCAAGATCGGAGAGCGAGAAGTCTTTGGACCCAAGATCGTTGATGAAACGACCATCAAACTGCAAATGATTCAAGCCAACATGAAGAAAGCTCAAGATCGGCAGAAGAAATTTACGGACCAAGCAAGGAGAGAGGTGAACTTTGAAGTCGTAGATTGGGTGTATTTGAGAGTCTCATCGCAAAGAAGAGGAGAACGGTTCGGAAAGGTTGGAAAGTTAGCAGATCGCTATATCGGACCTTACCAAGTAATTGGAAAGGTTGGAGAAGTGGCGAACAGATTTGATTTACCATCAGACATGCGGGTTCACCCAGTGTTCCATGTATCCATGTTGCGGAAATTCATCCGCGACCCAAGGGATGTGGAAACGGAGAAAATAGAGGAACTCCAGTCAAATCTCACCTACACCGAAGGACCCATTCGCATAGGAGAAAGATGTATCCGTAAACTCAAGAATCGAGAGATTCTGCAAGTCCCAAGTCTTTTGGGAAAGAAGAATCGTGTAATTGTCACATCGGAAGATGAATCGAAGTTTTGAAGAGGCATATACGGAGTTTTTTCATCAGTAAATAATAGAAAGGAGTTGTTTTAAACTGTAAAGAATTGGGGGACGAATTCTAATAAGGGGGAAGAATGTGATACCCCGATCTCGCAAACTTGATAAAAATTATTATTAAATATAATGGTATTTTTATCATCAATAAAATTAATTATCTTGCTAAGAAATTCCTGTGGTTAATTTTGGAAATTCTTGAGAATTTTCATTAAAACCAGTTTTTCTGAGAAACCGATAAAAGTATTTGGCAAGATTTGATCCCTAGATTAATTTATGAATTTTGAGTCATTAATGGGTAACCAAAGATTAAAAATTCAAAATAAAATTAAAGAAGCTTGGACTTGGTTGGGGCTGATTAGATATGGTAGATAAAGTAATTATGGAACTAATGAAAGTCCATTCATAAACTTGTGCCACGAAATTAAGCAAGAGGAAAACAAAAGAGGCCTTGTGAGATTGATTCAATGAATCTCCAAAGGTTTGTGGCCCAAACCCAAGAGGCTTCTGCATGGGCCTTACAGGTGTAAGAAGAAGGTTAAAAGAGTGTATTTTTGGCCAACATCTGGAGGGAGGTCTTAGCTTAAGATGAGGGAAGAGAAGAGACAAATGGAGGGTGGGGATTAACTCTCTTTGGTTATAAAAAGAACCCCTCCCCCTCCTATTTTCTTCACAACACGAAAACTCACAAGAGTAGAGAAGAGGAAGAGGAGAGAAAGAAGAGAGAAGGAAGAGAGGAAGAAGAAGAAGGAGGCGCAAAGGAGGAGGACAAGAAGAAGAGGAAGCCGAAAGAAGAAGAGAAGAAGGAGGAGCCGGAGAGGAGAGAGAGAGAGAGAGAGAGAGAGAGAGAGAGAGAGAGAGAGAGAGAGAGAGAGAGAGAGAGAGAGAGAGAGAGAGAGAGAGAGAGAGAGAGAGAGAGAGGAGAGAGAGAGAGAGAGGGAGAAGAGGGAGAAATTAGTGAAGAGTTGGGATGGTACCGGAGGAGCGGGGAAATATTTCCTAAGCAGAGACTTTCAACGTTCATCTCAAATACCGACATTCTTTCCGTCTTAAACGTCTATAGGGCGGTCCGGAGGTTCGAGTAGTAAGGCAATACAGGGTCAACCGCGACAAAGTGTTGGTGATTTGGGGTTAACTGGTTGAGTAATATGTTACTCCGCAGGTTCCCGACACTAAGTTACGAGCCGTTGAGATGATTATGATTATTGTCGGTTTGTTTAATAACTTGTCATGATATATGAGTATATATGGTTGTTTGATTGGCTAATGGTGATGGTATGTATCTTGTTGTTATGATGTAACATGCAGTGATTACGAACCAAGTATTTAACGAAAGATTAAAACACGGAAAAACTATGTGATAATAATATGACGTTCGGTTCACGAATGATTGATGTACGAAATGTTGTGCGAATGATGGTTACGTTTGTTGTGATGTGGTATGTTCAATGGTTTGCTTGATGTGTTAGTGACATGATGTTATAGTGGGCATATCGACTTCCCGACCCGATGGATCCTCGGGAGCATACCGTTCGGTTCACGTACCTTCGAGTCGTGTTATCGGCAGGTGTTAACCTACCGAGTGATGCTGGTAGGTGTGTGGTCCGGAGAATACGGGGTCATGTCCTAGGGCCGGACTGCATGGATGCTCAGGCTATCTAGGGGTAGCTCGAGTCGCCGCGTATTGATGGACGGAGAACGGTGTCTTACTCGTAGTACTTTTTGTCTTTGAGTAAGAGTCGAGGGAATCACTACTGTAAGCCAATATGGTAACGGGACGAGTATTCTGAGGGATTGACGATATTGTCAGGGCCCATAGCGTGCATATAGTCTAATTAATGTCTTCGTGCTTCGACTATCTATTAAAGCTTGTGTAACTTTCCGTCATTAATTGTGTGTGGGGATGGGTTGGGCGGACGGGAAGTTACTTTGTTAGTTGGGGAATCCCAACTCAATGGGTCGATAATAGATCGCTCAACCCTCTCTTTTGTTTTTTCAGATAACCCATAAGAATAACAGATCGCAGGTTAGGCCAGCCGGTGTAGTGTTGACGTCTCTTTCGTAACATTAAATTTCAAGTAATGTGATTATAAATAAAGAACATCCATGGACCTATTGTACTTCCGCATTTTAAAAGCAATGTTTTATAATCGTAAAAGCATTTTGATTATATTAGATTACTTCGGTCTAATATAACTACCAAATTTTGTTATGGTTTGCAAAGCCATAATTAAAATTTGGGAAACGTGTAATTGAATAACTCGGATCAGTTTAATGATGAAAGTTGATAAGCCGAGCCGAATTAATCAAACATGGAAAAAATTGTGACGGCTCTGGTCCCGACTAAGGGAAACCAGTGTTCATGTTTTTGTCTGATTGTTGGTCATCGGTTGACTTGGGATTGGGAATATGATCTCAATGATAATCTAAATTCTCGGGAAAATTTGAAAAATCTCCCTTGTTACGCAGTCCCATTCACTTACTGGGATTATTGCCAAGCTTGGTACAATTCCTTTTTGGTCCAATCTCGAAAACACAAACACACGTGGTTGATCTTTTTCGACACCGCTTGGGACCTTTCCAAATCTCCTTATTGATTCATGCCGTGGTGGAACTATTTTGGTTCTATCCCAAAAAAAATTAAACCTAATATCCAAAAATCATTCCAAATCTTCAAAGAAAATTTCGTTCCATCCCAAAGAAAAGAAATTTCCTCCATTACATATTCCTTTCAAATTTTCATTTCCCTTGGGTCTTTTCATGGGCACTTGAATTTTCATCAGACACAATTCCTATTATCTGTAGAAAATTCAGAGTCAAATGGTGGGATAAATACAAAATTCCTTCAAATCTATATCCTTCAAATATCCTCACATGGATAAAATAAAAAAAATTTAAAAAGCACATTACCAAACACTTAACCAAACACCGGAAACAACCTCTTTCTTGGCCCTAAAATCCAAAATGCTTTCAAAGTTGGGAGGAGAAAAATCTGAAGAGAAATTAAGGCGACATCCTTACAGTTTCTACCATCGATATTAGATCAACTTTCTCACACTTTGGGGAGCGAATCAGAGTCAAACGTCCCGGAAATCGATGAAGAAATATTCGGCAACAGTGGAGCAGTATTTCTCTCCACAAAATATAAATCTCGACAAAACACATTGTTACGAATCTCGTGAGTGCGGTTACATAGTTACAAATCTCGACAAACGATCTCGTGTTACGATATCCGACAAAATCTTCCGTTGAATAATAAGTGCAATTTGTTGTAGCCATTATCATCAAAGTCCACCTTATCAAAGACATCTTGGAGCTTTGTGGAGACAGATTTTGTGAGTGATATTATCCATAGATGCCACTTGCTTATCTTTAAGTTTATTTTTATTTTGATTGTATTGTTATTTTAAAAACATGTATGATTTCACCCCTTGTAAACTCCTATATAAAGAAGTCTTAGTTTCACTTGTAAACAAGGTTTTCATTCTCTCATTTTCTTTTTTCTTATACACTCATTATCTCCCATATTCTCCCTTTTGTAATCCCAGCCATTGTTCGATCTCCTTTAAGTAAGTTTTAATAATAAGCTTTTTATCTTGTTTTCTTATTTAAGCACTTTCTTTTTTATTTTTACCGTTTAAGTGGCTGGTTTAACCGTTCAATTTACTTATATGCTTTAGTTTATGTTTATATTTATGTTTAAGTGGCTGGTTTAACCGCCCATATACACTATTTGTTTTAATTTCTGTTTATATATATGTTTAAATATTATCATCTTATATTAACTATGTTTAAATTTATTTTCTACTTCTGTTTCCTTATGGTATATATATATATATATATATATATATATATATATATAAATGTTTAGGTATTAGTAATTTATGTATATATAATTAATTTTTATATTTTGATTTATTGTATATGATTAAGAGTAAGGTTTAGAGTATATTATGGTCATGATATATATATATATATATATATATATATATATATATATATATGTTTAAAAGGTTGTGTTTAGGGTTATAAATTAAGATTTGAAATAATAGGTTTTAGTTTTGGATATCACTGCAAGAAAACAATGCCAAAACCGACGGATTTTCTGATAGAAAATTTTCCGTCGGAAATTGAGCCAGATTCCGACAGCTTCCCGACGGTTTAGGAGTAGTCGGATATCCGTCGGTAAATTCCGACGGAAACACAATCTGTCGGAAATATTCCGACAGATTCCCGACAGGATGTATATTCTGTCGATAATCCGTCGGTAGGCCGTCGGTTAATAAAAACTTGGTAGAAGGGCGGTCTCGAACACGAGACCTTTGCACAGTTATACCTATTCCCGAACCACTGTGATACGCTGAGTTATTCGTTTATCTAATTCAAAATTAATAATATATTCTGTTATTGGTATATAATATTTAAAAAAACTATTTTATTTAAAAATTCATTGTTATTTTAAATAAAAATTACAATAAATTTTTTAATTGTTATTATTTTGTGTTTGGTTTCCGAACCAAATCCCGTCGTTCGTTTCCCTCCATTGGTTGACCATGATGTTCCACTCTCCCGCCGGAATCCAAGCCAGTCTTCCTTCACCCCGTTGCCACCGGAGCTTCATCCGCCGCATTTTTGTTTGGAAAACTTTCCTTGCGGCCCGGTGAAACTCCCGCCAAACAATAAAAAGATTATCCGGAGAGAATGTAAAAAATTCCTAAAATTAATAAAAAAATTGGGTTAAATAAAATTTCAAATTAAAATATAAGTATAAAAACATAAATATATAACTTACAAGAAAATCGATAAACCATGAAGTCTTCAGTGTAGATAGGACGTTGTAGTACGTTAGGTATCTTCCAGACCAGCAATTCTGGATGATGTCGCTGATCACGGAGGGAATGACTGCATTCAATCCAAACCAAACCCCCTGATGTGGTGGACGATTTGGGTCGAGGTTTGGCAATGCCTCCCGACCTGGTTCCGCGATCATTTGCAGAATCGTCGTGCGGGCTTCGGCCGAAAGAAAAATGTAATTCATTTTTGTTTTTTTTGTTTTTTTACTGATGCCAAAAAGGAAGAAACTCGGTGGATATATAAAGAAAAATTACCGACGGCCAAACCGTCGGAATCCGGATTTATTTTCGAAGGGACAATTACCGACTCGACGCCTCGGTAAGAGAAGAGAGTTAATTCTCTTTTTGACCGTTTACCAAATTTCCGACAGATTACCGACGGATAACATGCCGTCGGATTGCCGTCGGAATCCTTTCTGTCGGTATTCCGTCGGAAATTATGAATAAGACCGTTGGGCCGACATAACCGTTGTGTTGCACTGTTGGGCTGACATATTTTCCGAGGGAAAACCGACGGTAACGGCTAGTCCGTCGGTTTTCCGTCGGAAAAATTTCAATATAATCAATCATCTCTCCCTTCTTCTCTTCACCATTCTCTCTCACTCTCTCTCTCCCTCTCTCTCTCTCTCTCTCTCTCTCTCTCTCTCTCTCTCTCTCTCTCTCTCTCTCTCTCTCTCTCTCTCTCTCTCTCTCTCTCTCTCTCTCTTGTTCTCTGGCTTTCTTTTGAGATCAAAATGGCTTCTTCTAATTATTTTAGATCGTGGATGGACGGACCGATGGTAGATGAGATGACGGATTTAGTGTATAAACCATATGCACTCGGTATCGTGGAATTCATGACGATGGCTTGCAATCAACCTCATACGCAGAAAACCGGTAAGATGAAATGCCCATGTAGTCAATGTCGAAATGTTAGGAATCCTACAATTGGCGAAGTATGGCATCACCTTTACTCAGTTGGGTTTATGGCTGGTTATAAGATTTGGTATCTTCACGGGGAAACATTCGATGGCGCAAGTAGTAGTAGAGATCATTTTGGTAGTGCTAGTACGTGGGAACCTATTGGTAGTACTAGCAAACATCATAATATCGTTGATGAAGATGTTGGTGTAGCAACTGTTCAGATGGTTGATGATGCATTTAGAGAAAATATACAGGAAGTAGGTGAATATCAAATCCCTAGGGCAGAGGAGGAACCTAATATAGAATCTAGGAGATTTTTTGATATGTTAGATGCAGCGAAGCGTCCGCTTTATGCTGGTTGCAAAGACGGACATTCGCCATTATCATCTGCAACCAGACTAATGGGAATAAAGACGGACTATAATCTGGCGGAGCAATGTGTGGATGCTTTTTGCGAATACCTGAAAGATGTTCTTCCTGAAGATAATCTTGCGCCAGGTTCATACAACGAGGTTGAAAAACTGGTTAAAGGGCTTGGTTTACCATATCAGATGATAGATGTTTGCATCGACAATTGTATGATATATTGGCGAGAAGATGAATACCGTTTGGAATGTAAGTTCTGTAAGAAGCCGCGTTATGAGGATACAAGGGGAAGAGCTAAGGTTCCTTATAAGAGAATGTGGTATATGCCGCTAACCGATAGGCTGAGGCGCTTATACCAATCGGAGCGAACTGCAGGGGAAATGAGATGGCATGCTGAAGCGTGGCGACATTTTCAGAGTGTATATCCTGATTTTGCATACGAGCCACGTAATGTGTACCTCGGATTATGCACAGATGGTTTTAACCCGTTCGGAAGGCATGGGAGACCATATTCGTTGTGGCCAGTTATTTTAACTCCGTATAATCTACCGCCATATATGTGTATGCGCCGAGAGTTTCTTTTCCTCTCTGTACTTGTTCCCGGTCCAGAGCATCCTAGGAGATCACTTGATGTTTTCTTGCTGCCCGGTATTGTAGCATATGATGTCTCATGTAAGGAAAATTTTTTGATGAGGGCTGCATTAATGTGGACCATCAGCGACTTTCCAGCTTATGGTATGTTATCAGGATGGACTACGCATGGAAGGTTAGCATGACCGTATTGCCAGGAAAAGACCGATGCATTTCAGCTTAAGAACGGACGCAAAACGTCTTGGTTTGACTGTCATAGGAGATTTCTACCGCATGATCATCCATACCGGAAAAACACTAAACTTTTTACGAAGAAGAAGAAAGTGTTTGATGATCCTATTCTACAAGACAGTGGGTCATCTACTTTGGTTTTCTTAGAGGGTTTTGGTGCATTAAGAACTCGTGAATGTGGTGGTAATGGTCATGAGAATGTATATGGAGCTGGTGTAGTCCATAACTGGCACAAGCTGAGCATCTTCTGGGATTTACCGTATTGGAAGGACCAGCTACTAAGGCATAATCTTGATGTGATGCACATCGAGAAAAATTTCTTTGATAACATCATGAACACCGTTCTGAACGTCCAAGGAAAGACGAAAGATAATGTTAAGTCTAGGCTTGATTTGCCAGAAATTTGTCACCGGCCTGAACTTCATCTTCAAAAGAACGGTAAACCTCCAATTCCAGCGTACTGGGTAGATCAGAGATCAAAGGAAGAGTTCTTCTAGTGGATTACACGCCGCGTACGATTCCCTGACGGTTACGCATCAAATTTGCGTAATTGTGTTGACACAGAGGGGGACAAGTTCATTGGGATGAAGAGTCATGATTGTCATGTGGTGATGCAACGGCTACTGCCATTTGCGTTTGCTCATCTCCTCCCCAAAGATGTTCACAAAGTAATTGCCGCGGTAGGTTCCTTTTTCAGGGATATAAGCACGAGGTCCTTGACGGCTGATGGCATTCGAACTTTGGAGGATAACATTCCTAAAATCCTTTGCAATCTTGAGAAGATATTCCCACCGTCGTTTTTTGATGTTATGGAACATTTACCCATTAACCTACCCGGAGAAGCTCGACTAGGGGGTCCGGTACAATATCGGTGGATGTATCCCTTCGAACGCTATATGTTCCACCTTAAGAAAAAGGTTAAGAACCCAGCTAAAGTTGAGGGTTCAGTTGCTGCTCAGTACCACAACGAGGAAGCGGCGACATTTGCGGGTTATTATTTCCCTTCACAAGTACGTACAAAGAGTCGGCGCCCGGCAAGAAACGATGATAGAGGTGAAAGACCATTTTATCCTTCAACGGTTCCCAGTATTTTTCAACAAGTTGGGCGGTTAAGCGGTAAAGAAAAAAAGCGACAATTAACGACCGAAGAACATGCCCACCTTCAAAAAATATTCTAAACAACTGCGAGGAAGTATTTGAGTACGAAAGGTATGTGTAGCTTACTTCGTCCACATCATTGCGTTTAAACTTCAGGATCACATGCATTTTTAACCCCTGGGTTGATTTTGATAGGTTATACATGGAGTCACTCCAACATCGGCATCCAGAGTTGAACGAGAATGACCGTGAAGAGTGGAAAGACACATACTTCTGTGCTTGGTTGCAGTTTTATGTGAGTTTTGCATTTTCATTTAACCTCAAAGACAATAGATTTGGTCATCTACAAAAAAAATTTACATGCTATTTTTTAGGTGGAAACAGAAGTCAAATGTGGGCGCAGACCGGCATATTGGTTAGTAGACATAGTCAACGGCCTCCACTACAACACAAAGTCTTATCCGTGATATTGCACGAGGGGATATGCCTTTAAAGTGTATAAAGAAGGGTCCTCTAGAACGACGGCCGAACATGGAGTCTCATCTACATCCGGCGAAGTTGTGTACTACGGTGTACTCAAAGAAATACTTGAAGTCAAATACATCGGAAAGCTAGGCATGAGATGCGTTGTTTTTTTGTTGCGATTGGTACAACCCTATTATCGGGAGAGGTGTATCAATATATGAGTTTGGTGTAACGTCTATACATTCGAATAGGAAGCTTCAAAAATTCGACCCCTTCATTATTGCATCTCAAGCAGACCAGGTAAATAAACACGAATGTTTTGGCCTAGTTCTATTTTTCCATCATCGATATAACGTGATTATATAGAGCATCGTATGCTAATTTATCCTAACTAATATAGGTTAGTTACATCCCCTATCCTCGAGTAACATACAAGAACGATCCATGGGTTACGGTTACCAAAATTTATCGCCGAGGAAGAGTACAAGGAGTAGAAGAACAAGAACCACTTCAAGCAAGGCAAAGTGAATACATAGCTCCGGTTGAAGAATCTCTAGAAGTGAATCTCGTCGTTGATTTTACTCATTTTGGGAACATTGTTCTCCACTCGGATTCCGAAGAAGAGAGGGGGGGAATTCGACGACGACACATATTCTATTTCAACGGACTACGATTCAGGAGATGATTCGGATTAATATTGTTGTAATAAGATTTTGTAAAATGGAACTAAAAATAATATTCTTACTTGTTGTATTTGTGTTGGTCATTGTTAATCTTTACTTTAATAATTATGGAAGTACTTATAAAACATTTATTTTTGTCTAGTAGTTAATATCTTCTCTATAATAATAAAACGTTACATTAAAACGCTAACTTGGCAGATAGCCGAATTGGTTCTAACTATCCTTGTGTCACTACCTGAGCGTGGGATCGAATCCACGCGGAGTAAAAATTTAGCCCATCTTTTAATTTCCGACGGATTTCCGATGGATCACCTATTTCCGTCATTAATCCGTCGGAAATTTCCGACAGAAAACCGACAGAACAATATTTAGGGTTTAGGGTTTCAGACCCTAAAACACCTAATTAATAGAGAGCTCTCCTCATAAACCTTCAGCTTTTGTTGCAATACGAAAAACTAACATTATGCGTTATAACAAGAATACGAAATACATCGGACGATATAACTCCTTAACGTACAATGCCGTTTATAGAAAGATTCAACTCTTCGTATCACCGATTTAGATAATATCTACACATTATTGCATAAGTCCGCTTTATTCTAAATGTGATGAATAGAACATCTAGTTTTAGTATAAGTGTTTAATAAGCTTCAAACCCTAACCCCTAAACAAACCCTAAACATAACCTATCGGAATTCCGTCGGAAATCAGTCAAAGGCTGCAATTACGCAGGCCTGTTAAGCCCGAATCTTTCCTGCATGTTTCATTGCAACGTCTCTTCATGTATTAAATTAAATAATTTCCGATGGCAGCCGTCGGAAAACCCGTCGGAAAATTTTGCATAAATATGAGCTCATTGTTTCAATTTACTCCACACCCTACAACTTCACAAACACTCAAATGGATTTTGCCTATATGTCTCCTGAGAACCGCGATTCTTATCTGCGGGAAATCCGTAAGCGTGGTCGGGGACATCTTCCTGTTCTTAACCCCTCTGGAGAAAACCGTTCTCTTTGGTTTGGCTACCATGCAAGCATTTTGGGCGTCATCAGTAGAATCATCGAGAATCATTGGTCGGGGAGCAACGTCGTGTATTACACAATCCCAGATGACCTTAAATCTGCATGGTTCAAACATTTTCTGGTAATTAATTATTTTTCTTATTGATTTTTGGTGAAGTCATTATTGATTTTTTATTATATAATTAACCATAACAGGATCACTACAATTTCACTCCTGAAAACCTCTTTAATGTCTGGCGGGAATTCCATAAGACCGCAAGACGTGTTTTCCAGACAAAAATGCGCCGTTTGAAGTCACTTGCGGAAAATGGCGGAGAAAAACCGGAGTGGATCCCTGCAAGGTCATGGAACCGTATGATCCGCAAGTGGAGGCAAACTGACACAGACAATTGGTTCGAGAACCAATTTCCAAATTATAAAAACCGGACTATCTAAGTGTAACTCTTTAATTAAAACAATAATGCTTGTAACTGGAATGTACAGTGTTGTCTTTAATTATGAATTAATGAATGTTCGTTTTCAAAATAGTGAATGTCCTTATATTATTAACGCGGTATGAACATTACAATTAGTAACATCAGCACATTGGTTAAGGTACGACATAGACATAACAAAAGGCGCAGGTTCGAATCCTGCTAGCGCATTCTTTATAAACCGACGGATTTCCGACGGTAATTATGTATCCGTCGTAAATCCGTCGGAATGTAAATTTTTACAAATTTTTTCGTTTTTGCGCCCAACCGTTTTCATTTGACCGCCAAATAATTGGACCGACTAGGAACCGACGGATTTCCGACAGAACTTTAATTGCCGTCGGAAATCCGTCGGTTTTTAAATAGATAATATCGATTAAACTTCTTCTTCCTCATTTTCTCTGTGATTTCTCTCTCTCTCCACCGCGGATCTCCGACTTCTCTCTGCTTTTTCTCGACGATTCCGGCCACCGACTAGCAATCCCCACCGCCCAACGCTATATAATCATGTAAGTTCCCTTTCTAACCGATCAAAAACGGAAATTACATGATTTTTAGGTTGTTAGAAGTTTGGATTTATGATGCATGTGGTGATAAAGGCGTTTTAGATCTTAGATTATGGTTTGTGTAGTTAGATTTGTAGAAGTATTGTGGTTTACAAGTTAAGATTTTTTTTTTTTTTACAAATTTCATCCTAAATTTTATTTTTATGGTTTTCATAATTTTTAAATCTTGTTTTAAATTTTTTGAAAACGTTTTTATTTGTTGTAAGTTTTTTTTAAGTTATAAAACGTTTTTTAATTTTGTAGATTTGATCCAAATTATGAAAAATGTTTTTCAAATTTTATATATGTTAAGAATAGATTTTACAAATTTTTTAATTGAAGACTATAATTGTATAATTTAGAAACTTTATTCTGATTTTTAGGATAAGAATTGTGATTATGATTTTTTTTTTGGGTTTTTAAAAATATTGCGGATTTATAAACGTTTAATATATATTTTTTAACATTTTTAAAAATATATAAGTATTCCTAATTAATTATGAAGACTTTTTAATTTCTTTAAAATGATATATTAGTTTTTAAAAAAAAATTTGAAGAAATGAAAACTTTATTTTGTGTATTGTAGGTCGTACGAGGAGTTCGAGGCTTTTTTGAGCCAGACCGATGGGTTGTTGCCGGGGAGTGATAGGTCGAATTTTAATCCCTATACTAAACTGCAAGTGCACAGCAATATCAATGTAGTATATAGGGTATCGAAATCCACAGAGACTCCGGTATTCAATAGCTCAAGAACAAGAATTTAACTAGGAAGAAAGTATGTAATTGAATTAAAAGCAATGCGAGAAAGTAAATCAGTAGCAGAGATTGATTGGTTGTGAAAGCAAGTTATTAAGAGCGCTAGGTCTAGGGCGTTCTCAGGAAATCAGACAAGCAGACAGTTCATTCAGCAAGGATCTAATTAAGCACAGTTCTAGAACTCAAAACACAGATATAGAATTAACCAAATTCCTTTGCGATAATTCTCTAAGTCTAAGTGCAGCAAACCAAACTTTCGTTTGCGAGAACTAACAGATTAAACTAGCAATAAGTCCAAGTTTGATATGTTCACAATTATCCTAAACCAAACTTTCGTTTGCGCAAAGTTTAATTGCCCAATTTAATTAGTTCAGATTCCTAAACCCCACTTCCGTGACGTATTTAGCAACCTAAGATCTAGATTCTAATTGATCAGGTTAGAACTAGCTTTAAGCACAATTAAATTGAAGAACAGATATAGTTTGAATCCTTAACTGAAATTGAACAAGTCTAGCAAGTCATGAAATCCTATGTGAGAAACCCTAAACCTAACAAGGAATCTACTCAGACATAGATAATGAGCCCCAAAACGTGTTTTAGGTTATAAATAGAGTTTTAATCCCTATACTAAACTGCAAGTGCACAGCAATATCAATGTAGTATATAGGGTATCGAAATCCACAGAGACTCCGGTATTCAATAGCTCAAGAACAAGAATTTAACTAGGAAGAAAGTATGTAATTGAATTAAAAGCAAAGCGAGAAAGTAAATCAGTAGCAGAGATTGATTGGTTGTGAAAGCAAGTTATTAAGAGCGCTAGGTCTAGGGCGTTCTCAGGAAATCAGACAAGCAGACAGTTCATTCAGCAAGGATCTAATTAAGCACAGTTCTAGAACTCAAAACACAGATATAGAATTAACCAAATTCCTTTGCGATAATTCTCTAAGTCTAAGTGCAGCAAACCAAACTTTCGTTTGCGAGAACTAACAGATTAAACTAGCAATAAGTCCAAGTTTGATATGTTCACAATTATCCTAAACCAAACTTTCGTTTGCGCAAAGTTTAATTGCCCAATTTAATTAGTTCAGATTCCTAAACCCCACTTCCGTGACGTATTTAGCAACCTAAGATCTAGATTCTAATTGATCAGGTTAGAACTAGCTTTAAGCACAATTAAATTGAAGAACAGATATAGTTTGAATCCTTAACTGAAATTGAACAAGTCTAGCAAGTCATGAAATCCTATGTGAGAAACCCTAAACCTAACAAGGAATCTACTCAGACATAGATAATGAAAACATGATCATATGATAAGTAAATTGCATAAAAGAATAAGAGTAAAAGGGGTTCGAAATCTTCTCCAAATACAGATGATGTAACAGGTTCAGATCAGCCCCAAAAGCTTTAAAAATCCTCTGCTCTTAATTATGAATGCGTAATGTAAAAAGTATAAAGCGTCTCTAATTAAAACACTAAAAACTCTAATATATAGGTATAATCTCGGCCAGGGGCTTCTTTGTAAATATCAAGAACTTCTGGATCAAAGTGCAATATCTTGATTCTTCTAAACCGCCGAGTTTTGGCCCATCTCGCTGGTGCATCGATCGATGCTTTGAGTGCAACGATCGACACCTTCCTCTGTTTCGGACAGTGAACTCTATCTCTCGGCCAATCACTCCAAAAATCTCCAAAATGCTCCATTATCTTCAATTCAGCTCCCAACCTTATTATACCTGTAAAAGACTCTAAAAGAACACAAAAGACACTAAAAACACACTTATATCATGGCCTAAAACTAGTAAAAACCATGATATATCAACTCCCCCACACTTAGCCTTTGCTTGCCCTCAAGCAAAACAGAGAACTAAAACATGGTGAAGAGGTTTGAAAACTCTTCAGAAACTCATTTCATCCTAGAAGCTACAATACTCAGATTCCCCTTAGTAAACCACTGAAAGAATCAATCACAGGATATCAAGACCAACATGTACTTCCCCCACACTTAGCAATTGTCCTAGGTAAACTCCACAATCACATTCAAGCATTCAAATTCTCCCTACTGACTTCTGCAAGTATTTAAGTGCGGTCTCACCTAAGGAGTATCGATCTAAAGGCACATGGATTCTTACCTTATCAGCTCTAGACCACCATATTATCTTTCTCTAGTCCCTTTCTTCTCTTTCCCTTCTTTAACAACTGATTTTTCCCACATTGGGTATCATTTTATTTTTTTTATCAGTGTTCTTCCCGTTATGGGGTGTACTTTGGACACATTCCATGGATCGCACAGGAGATAATAGGGGTCTCTACCACTCCCGTGACCACTTCGAAGTTACTAACTCATCCTCAGTTTATTATCTTTTTTTTTTTACTTTATAGAAGGGGAGAAGGGAACTAAATAGGACTGGTTTACAGGCTGTGTCAGAACTAACAGGGAATCCGACATAAAGTATACCAAGCCCTTAGGTGAGAAATCTAAGTCAGTATTAAGGTTGAAGTCAGTAAAAGGATCCTCTGATACCTGAAGTGATGTGGGTGTTCCCAGTAGGTTGATCCGTATCTGGGTTTTCTAATAGTCAGAGATAGATCCTGCAATTTTATCCCAATGGTTACTTAAGTTCCTGCAAGTCTTGTAAATCTTCTCAGAAAATCATAGTTTCTTACTTAAACAATTTTGACTCAATAAAACAAAAAATTTTGAAAAACGGACTAACTCTTAAGAAAACAGAAAGATATAAGTCAGTAGCACCTCCCCCACACTTAAGACACACTGTTCCCAGTAGTGTCAAGCGAAGGATTGGTAAAAAGAAAGAAAAATTTGAAAAGATGAAATTATGTCTGTCGCGTTACCTCTGTCGCACAGGCATCGATCGTTGCATTAAATGCATCGACCGTTACTTGGCGATTTTCGTGTATGGTCGATCGTTTCTCAGGACTGCAACGATCGCTGCAATGCGATTCCTTTCGTGTTGTGACGATCGACACATAAGTGCGTCGATCGTTGCACTGCGATTTTGTCCGAGACCTGCAAACATAACTGCACCAAAAACAAAAAAACAAACGTAAAATCCTAACAAAAACACCAAAAATGAAAAAGAAAAACACCAGTACCTAATGGTGGGTTGCCTCCCACCCAGCGCTTGTTTAAGGTCAATAGCTTGACCGGACGCGCAAAATCTTTCAGGCTCCAGAAGATCCTGACAGAGACCTTTTTTGTCTCTGTTCAAGTCTCCTCATCCATGGTGGAGAATAAGCTGTTGCAGAATGCTTCAGTCCAAGAAAAGATGGAGTAAAATGGGCTCCAGGATCTATTATCACAGTCTCATCTGGCTGCTCATCATCTGCTTCCATGATTGTGAAAGTCTGTCCATCTATTAGTGGCTTTCGCAGCTTCTCCATCTCATACCGCAGCGGTTCATCTCCCAGGTGGAGGTCTATTAGAATCTGTCTAACATCAATCACAGCTCCTGCTGTAGCCAAGAATGGTCTCCCAAGCAATAAAGCTTCATCCGGATCACAGTCATATTTCAGCACAAGGAAGTCCGTTGGAACTAAGTAGTTTCCAACTCTTACCGGAATGTCCATAAGGAGTCCTTCAGGAACTCGTATGGACTGATCAGCTAGGACAAGAGAAGTCCTAGTAGGAGTAAAATCCAACATACCCAGCTTCTCTGCCACAAAGTAAGGCATTATGCTTCCAGCAGCTCCTAAATCACACAGAGAACGCCTAAAGCTATCCTCAAAGATAGAACAATCCAGCACAAAGACTCCGGGATCAGGCAGTTTCTTCGGGACCTTAGTTAGCAGAACATCACTAATATGCTGAGGAACTATTATCACCCATTCTCTCAGCTCCTCATCTAAAGGCAACATCTTGTTCAAATATCTCTGAACACATGGATGATAAGGTGGATCATCAGACGGTGGAATTTCTTCCAAGTCTTCACCACTCTCTTCTAGCTTTTTCAGCTCTTCAATCTCTTGTTTAATCACTTCAGACACCTTGGGATATTGCCTAATGGCTTGTGCATAAACCTCCTCTTGAGTGATCTCAGATATATCAGGGAATAGGCGGGCTAGTTCTGCATCAATCTCATTTTCATCCCACGGATTTTCTGCTCGTTCACGACATGCATCGATCGATGCCAGCTGTGTGTCGATCGTTGCATCACTGCAGTTTCTACCCGAGAGTTTTTCACTCAAATCCGAAAATTCTGCCTCAGTCACCAACTCAGCTGTACTTAGCTCAAATTTCTCCCCTAGATAAGATCCATCATTAATGAGTACAGACCAGGCCTTAATATGAGTCTCTGCAACTCCTTTTCCCTTCAGTGAGCTGGACATCTGGTTCACCTGAGTGTCCAACTGCTTCATGTGAGTGCTCAGTGACTCAAACTTCCCATTGAGGTCTCCATAGACAGCGTCCAACTTCTTGTTTCAGTCCACAGAAATCTTGGTCTGACTCTCTATCAGTTGTTCCATCATAGCCTCCATTCTGCTCTCATGGGCTGTAGGTGCAGGAGGAGTCTGATAGGATGTAGATCCATAGGTTCTCTGAGTACCTTGTCCATAGGTCTTCTGAAAACCACCAGTCTGTCCTCCATTTGAGAATCTGTTCCCCTGTTGATTACTAAATCTATTACCTTGGAAACCAGAACCTCCTATGAAATTCACATCTTCTTCCTGAGTGTCCTCCTCAGTCTGAATCACCTCTACATCTTGGGCAAAGTGGACAGCTTTCTTACTTGTCAGGAGATTGTAAACTGTGTCCAATCTGGATTTTATATTAGCTATATCAGAATTCTCTACAGTTCCACCAGATTTCTTCCTCCTTTCATCCATTGTTTTGCAACTGTTGCTGCCAATCAGGTTCTCTATCAACTGCTTAGCTTGTGTAGGAGTCCTGGTGTTGAAATTAGCATTACTGGAATTATCCAGCGCAGTCTGATAAGGGAGATCTATGCCTCTGAAGAAGATACCAATCAGCTGTACTTCTGTGAATCCATGGTGTGGACAGTCACGCTGATACTGCTTAAATCTCATCCATGCAGTCTTCAAGGGCTCCACAGCTCCTTGGGAAAAAGTGAGTATGTCCTGTCTGGACTGATCCGAGCGTGCATCATCATAAAAGTGACGCAGGAACTCACTCTTTAAGGCTGTCCAAGTAGTATACTGACCAGGTGCCAGTTGTCTCAGCCATGCACTAGCGTCTCCAGCAAGACTGTGCGGAAATAGCTTAAGGAACAGATAGTCCGGGCATACTCCTTCATACTTCCTGCCAGTGACAATGTCCTCAAACTTGTCAATGTGATCCATAGGCTGCTCTGATTGAAGACCATGAAAAGCAATCTGCCTCATCAGCTGGTAGTAGATGGTTTTTACCTCAAAATCATTCCTCTCAAAAGCAGGAAGCACTAGAGCTGCTCGGTTTGCATGAAACTCATCAGGTCTATTGTAAACAGCTAGTGTCCTCTCATGAACTACCATCTCTCTACCTTGAGCTTGACCTTGGGCTTGCGCCTGCGGTTGTAGCTCAGGTTTAGGGGGATCAGGGATTACGTTTCCCTCAGCATCAACCCGATGCCCAGCAGCATTGTACGGGTTATTATCTTGGTCCCTCAGGGTACCGTTAGCATCTGGTATCAAGATCAATCGTTCTCGTACCATTCTTTCTCTCTTTTCTCTTCTGATAGTCCTCTCTAGACGTCCAAGTTCCTCAAGGTCGAGATTAACCAAGCTCGAGTTCGGATTACTTCGAGTGTTCTGCGTTGGCATAAACTGTCTGCAATCGTCCAGCAACTATCGATGCTATCAGTGCAACGATCGATTCAATCTCAAATCGCCTTGTGACGATCTATGCAAAGGGTGCAACGATCGACGCAGTGCGAAATTGGTACCTGCGACAGAGAGATACGAAGATTAATAAAATAAAAACAAAATAAAAACAAAAACGAAAATAAAAAGAAAAATCCTAGTAAAACCCTAAGCTCGAAGCTATCGAAGACTCAAAGAGTCCCCGGCAACGGCGCCAAAAACTTGATAGGTCGAGTTTTAATCCCTATACTAAACTGCAAGTGCACAGCAATATCAATGTAGTATATAGGGTATCGAAATCCACAGAGACTCCGGTATTCAATAGCTCAAGAACAAGAATTTAACTAGGAAGAAAGTATGTAATTGAATTAAAAGCAAAGCGAGAAAGTAAATCAGTAGCAGAGATTGATTGGTTGTGAAAGCAAGTTATTAAGAGCGCTAGGTCTAGGGCGTTCTCAGAAAATCAGACAAGCAGACAGTTCATTCAGCAAGGATCTAATTAAGCACAGTTCTAGAACTCAAAACACAGATATAGAATTAACCAAATTCCTTTGCGATAATTCTCTAAGTCTAAGTGCAGCAAACCAAACTTTCGTTTGCGAGAACTAACAGATTAAACTAGCAATAAGTCCAAGTTTGATATGTTCACAATTATCCTAAACCAAACTTTCGTTTGCGCAAAGTTTAATTGCCCAATTTAATTAGTTCAGATTCCTAAACTCCACTTCTGTGACGTATTTAGCAACCTAAGATCTAGATTCTAATTGATCAGGTTAGAACTAGCTTTAAGCACAATTAAATTGAAGAACAGATATAGTTTGAATCCTTAACTGAAATTGAACAAGTCTAGCAAGTCATGAAATCCTATGTGAGAAACCCTAAACCTAACAAGGAATCTACTCAGACATAGATAATGAAAACATGATCATATGATAAGTAAATTGCATAAAAGAATAAGAGTAAAAGGGGTTCGAAATCTTCTCCAAATACAGATGATGTAATAGGTTCAGATCAGCCCCAAAAGCTCTAAAAATCCTCTGCTCTTAATTATGAATGCGTAATGTAAAAAGTATAAAGCGTCTCTAATTAAAACACTAAAAACTCTAATATATAGGTATAATCTCGGCCAGGGGCTTCTTTGTAAATATCAGGAACTTCTGGATCAAAGTGCAATATCTTGATTCTTCTAAACCGCCGAGTTTTGGCCCATTTCGCTGGTGCATCGATCGATGCTTTGAGTGCAACGATCGACACCTTCCTCTGTTTCGGACAGTGAACTCTATCTCTCGGCCAATCACTCCAAAAATCTCCAAAATGCTCCATTATCTTCAATTCAGCTCCCAACCTTATTATACCTGTAAAAGACTCTAAAAGAACACAAAAGACACTAAAAACACACTTATATCATGGCCTAAAACTAGTAAAAACCATGATATATCAGGGAGCACTTCTCAGACTCATGTGGCGACCACTTCGCATCCTCCACCTCAGACTGCTCCGACGAGATTGCCACCGCAACGCCGCGCTCGGTCGACACAGCTTAGACCGACGCAGTCCGGGCCACAGCAGTCTACCCATGCTGGCAGCGACTCGATGTCCAACGTCCCAGCAACCCCGGACGACGATGCGCCAGCGACGATTGCACCGGAGATAGAGTTGGTGCTGGAACAGCCAGGGCGGGAGACGCTGAAACGGCTCCATCCGGATCCGTTTAACAACCCGGGGACGACTTGGTGAGTAGTTTTTAACTTTAACAATTAATTTTTATTCTTTTTAAAATTATGTAAACCGTTTGCATAATTGACCAATTTTTTATGAACTTTTACAGGTTCAATATCACGTCCTCCAAGATCACCAAGTCTATTTTAGCAATGATGTGTAGCATGCTCCGTCATCCGTACCCGACGTACGCGAAAATGCCAAAGTCTGACCAGCATAACTGGTTCCGGGCTTTTGTGGTACGTAACTTATATTCAGTTTTTATCAACCTTTTATTTTGTTTATCCATGTTAACGTTAATCTTGTTTTTTTTTAAAGCAAGAATACACTTGGGACAAGAACCTTACGTCCCAAGTGGAGAAGGCTTTCCACAAGAAGGCACGGTCCCATTACACTCACGTCATCAACGAGTGGAAGCAGAAGCGGATCGCAAAGGAAGACGCGAAGGGAGTCAACCCATCGCTGATTGAAGGGTTCAACCGCCACTAGATCAACCCCACTACTGCAGCAGATTCGGCGATGCATTCCCAGAACCGCAAGAGCGAGAGGGACGGTTTGGGAATTGCGACTCATAACGGGGGAGCTAAGAGCACCGCACAACGAAAAATTGAATTTGTAAGTATTGCTTTATTCAATAGTTTTCCTTATTGGATTTGACTAACAGTTATTGTAATGTGCAGAAAGAAAAAACGGGGAGGGATCCAAATTTTCTTGAACTTACCCAGGAGGTCCACACGAACAAGTTCACCGGTCAGATCCAGGATCCGTTCGCTCGGAGAATCGTCAAATCAGCAAAGAGGCGGGTTGACGAGGTGCAGACTCAATTATCCGAGGAGGTCGGTTCGACGGAGGAGGTAGTACCGTCACAAAGGATCAACGAGATATTTCTTGAGGTAAGTTCGTTTGTTTACTCAAAATTTACATAGATGTTTTGTTTATTTTAAATTGTTTCACTAAGATTTGTTAATATACTTTGCAGGAAACGCAACGCAGGAAGGGCCGTGTTTTCGGTTTGGGAAACATGGGGGAAGCCTCCACTCCGCATTCACGCTTCCGACCTGAGAGCGACGTGTTCGCCAAGGCTCTGCGCGAGAAGGATACTGAAATTGCAGCTCTTAAGGACACCTTTGAAGCTCGGATACGAGAGGAAAGGGCCGAGAATGAAAGAAAGATGGCGGAGATGCAAGAACGGATCATGCACTACATCCAGTTTGGCGGACCTCCTCCAGGACAAGGATTGGGCGGGACTGAGCGTGCAGCGTGACCAGGGGCGGGAACGGGAACGGGAGCTTCAGCTACGGGTTCTGTTCAGGGGTTGGGAACGGGATTCGGACCCGGAAACGGTCCGGATCCCAATGTTATGTAATTTTTAAAACACTTTTATTTTATAAATTCAATACAAAATTTTTATAATATTTTCGTATATAAAATTTTTATAAAAATAATTGATTATAAAATAATATATTAAATATAATTTAAAAATAATAATTATTTCATATCCGTCGGAAAAACCGTTGGAAACTATCCGTCGGTAAACCGTCGGTCCCACTGTCGGAATACTCTCGGAAATCAACCGTCGGTTTACCGTCGGTTAAGATCCGTCTGTTTACCGTCGGTTGCTAGCCGTCGGTAAACCGTCGATAAACAACCGTCGGTAAAACGTCGATGAACAACCGTCGGTAAACCGTCGTTAAATTACCATCGGTTTGACGTCGGTTTTCTTCTATCGGTATATTGTCGGTTAGCCGTCGGTTTTTGTGTTCTCGGTAAGCCGTCGATATTCTGTCGGAAAATTGCCTGTCGGAAAATATTGACGGATTTTCGACAGATTGTTTTTTCCGACGCCCTGGAACCGACGGATTTGTCCTATCGGAATACCATCATAAAACGCCTTTTCCGACAGTATACCGACGGTTATGTTCGTCGGTTCCCGGCTGTTTTCTTGCAGTGTATGTTATAGTAATTAGAATTTTATTAATTAGAAATTTGTTTATATTTTAGAATTTTATGGTTTGTTTAGGGTTTAGAGGTAAAGATTTATGGTTTGAGTTTTAGATTTAAGGTTTGAAGTTTAAAGTACTATAGTTTCATTAATATTTTAATTTTATAGTTTTTAAATAGTTTAAATTTTAGAGTTAATTTATAATTTAGGGTTTGGGTAATAGGGTTTGAAAGGTTATGGTTAAGGTTTTAAGAATGCTTCAAAATTATAGATTTTTAAAATAAGAATATATTAGTGTTGAATCTTAGTTTTCTAGAAATAATTAGAGTTTTAGTGATTTGATTTTTGTTTGAACTTTAAAGTTTTAGGTTTAGAGTTTAAATTTGAATTTATAATTGTAAGAGATAAAATGTTTAGTTAACTTTAGTTATGTTATAGTAATTGAAGTTTTAGTAATTAGATTATGATTTATATTTTAGGTTTAGGGTTTTGAATAGCCACGGATAGTCGTGGCTAAGTCCTTCCACGAAACATTTCGTGGCTATTCGTGGAAATATAGCCACGAATAGCCACAAAGTGTATTTTGTGGTTATTTTTCTACGGATAGCCACAAAATTATTTTGTGACTAATTTGCCATGAAAAGTTTTTGTGACTATTCGCGGCTAGCTCCTTCCGCAAAATATTTTATGGCTATTCGTGGAAAATATAGCCACGAATAGCCACAAAGTGTATTTCGTGGTTATTTTTCCACAGATAGCCACGAAATTCGATTTTCTAGTTTCGTGGTTATTTCATGGCTATTCGTGGCTGGTATTTCATAGCCACGAAAATTTCGCAGCTAGTTCGTGGCAATTTACAGTTTTTCTTTTAGTGATAAAAGGTAGAAATATATAGCAAATTAATGAGATGAAAGATGAAATAGGAAAACGATATGGCATATACAATATATGTTATGATGCTATCATTTATAATACCATTTGCATTTTGTGAGTATGATGAGATAATGGGATTTCAAATTTCTAGAGACATGAACTGTATTATCTCTATATTCTGAATTCTTATGATGATGATCTCAATATCTCTAGAGAAATATAGAATTATAAGGAATTACAGGGTTCAACTGATGGATTATAGTTTACCTATTTTTTATTTGTCGGTATTAAGGAATATATCCAACATCGAACGTTATAGATAATGTTCACAACAAAAGTTTGTTACTTATAGCATCGTGATTTGAGTTCAAGAACATTGTGAAATTGAATACTATTAACTAATCGATAATGTATTCCTGATTTCTTGAGAATTTATATGTGTCTGATTATCTTCCCATTTGATTTACATCTCGGTTACTGGTTACTGCTTGTTTACTTTTTTCATTCCAACTATTCTGCTTAGCTTGATTCGAATCTATAAATCTATTGCGTGTTCACAAAGGTTCTTTGTTCTATACCCTTTAATTTATACTACTATTGCATTTGCTATGCAATTGCAGTTTGATCTTAGGGATAAAACTTTGACCTATCAACTAACAAATTGATACTATTGTTGGAAAAGGTTTCAAGTTGAAGAGATTAATGGTATTTCAACTTTCTCTCAAACCATAGAAGAGACTTGATCAAAAACACAAGTCTATTTATATCTCTCCACTAATGCCTAAAGAAAAATCACAATTGTTACGTGCCTTGTTCCCCAAACCAATAACATACCATGGTCTGAGGTGTTTTCTTTTTTTCCTACGTAAGTAACAAATTTTGTAACCAACCAACAACATTGTTAAACCTAAGTCCGATAAACTCCGATTCTAATTCCGATGACCAAGCAAGATTTCGATGATCTATCAACCTAGAACTAGCAATCGAATCGAACTAGAACGAAAGATTAAGAACACGACAATTTGTTAACCCGGTGTTCACCTCCTCTTCCGATGTGGAAGAGAGCTATACTCACCGGAGCTGGTTACCCAGCAAGAATGCACTAAAACTCGACGATCAACTCCGCCGTACAAAACCGTCGTCTCTCTCTCTCTCGTCTGTGTTACCGTTGAACGACTGTAACAACTTTTCAGCTCGACTTCAACGGATAACCACGACACTCTCTCGATTGGGCCTTATACACCAATGGACCAACCAAAGAGTGAGCTCTCGTGTACAGCCCACACGATTAGCTTCAATAAGAGATAACCGGTTCTATCACCAACCGGATCAAAACCAATCCTTGGTGATATGAACCAGACGACTTGAAACCTATAAGTACATTCTTATGATCTATGACTACAATTCTTCAAATCTCCACCTTAGTCATAGATCACCTTATCCTTTCAACTTGGTGGCTTCAAGCTCTTCAATACCAGAGCCTCTTGCGCTCTTTACCGAACGCTGCACCCTTCACCGGATGCACATCCTCTATGCTTGAGAAATGTGAAGCATCTTTAATGCTTCTTTTAACTTGTAAACCGGCAGAATCTTTGTGAAAATATCTGCAGGATTGTTTGCTGTTGCAATCTTCAGAACCTGGATCTCTCCTTTGCTGATCAAGTCCCTTCCAAAGTGGTACCTTACATCCATGTGCTTTGTGCGCTCATGATGTACTGCATTCTTAGAGAGTGCTATTGCACTTTGTGAGTCGCAGTATATTGCCACTGAACCTTGACTAAATCCCAGTTCTTCTGCAAAGCCTTTCAACCATACTGCTTCCTTTATAGATTCTGCCAAGGCCACATACTCAGCTTCGGTTGTTGATAATGCCACTATCTTCTGTAATGTAGACCTCCAGCTTATCACGTTTCCTCCAGCTGTGAAAACCATTCCCGTGGTTGACTTCCTTTGATCACGATCTCCACCGTAATCAGCATCATAGTAACCTCTTATGACTAACTCTCTGTCCTTCTTGTAGCTTAAACCCATCTGAGTAGTGCCTTTCACATATCTCAGTACCCACTTAACGGCTTGCCAGTGCTCCTTCAACGGTTTACTCATAAATCTACTTATTACCCCTACTGGAAAAGCCAAGTCCGGTCTTGTACTCACCATTGAATACATCAGACTTCCAACTGCGTTCTGATATGGTATGTCTTCCATATCTTCTCTTTGTTCTTCAAACTCTTTATCCGTTGCTGACTTTAGCTTAAAGTGAGCTCCCAGTGGTGTATCTACGGCCTTTGCTTGATCCATCCCATATATCCCAAGAACCTTTGTCAGATACTCTTCCTGATCCACCTTTAAGGTTCTTAACTCTCTGTCTCTATGAATCTCCATGCCCAGAATCTTCTTAGCATCTCCTAGATCCTTCATTTCAAATTCAGTGTTTAGTAGATCCTTTAACTTCTGAACTTGAGCTTTGTCAGTTGAAGCTATCAGTATATCATCTACATAAAGTAGAAGATACACCACCCCTGCTTTGCCTAAGTCCTTGAAGTACACGCAGTTGTCGTAATCACTTCTGGTAAACTTGTTTTGAGTCATGAAGTCGTCAAAGCGTTTATTCCACTGTCTTGGTGATTGCTTGAGTCCGTATAAGGATTTCTTGAGCAAACAAACCTTGTCTGGATGCTTTTGATCTATGAAGCCTTCTGGCTGCTCCATGAATATTTCTTCTTCAAGGTAGCCGTGAAGAAAGGCTGTCTTCACGTCTAGTTGCTGCAACACCATGTTGAAGTGATTCACTGCTGACAGAATGTATCTTATAGACACATGCTTGACCACAGGAGCAAATATCTCCTGATAATCTATTCCTTCCTTCTGAGAATAACCCTTGGCGACTAGTCTAGCTTTGAACCTAGGTTTCTCAACTCCTGCAATGCCTGCCTTCCTCTTGAAGACCCATTTGCATCCAATAGCTTTCTTGTCTTTAGGTCTCTCAACCAAGATCCATGTCTGATTTTTCCACAGAGACTTCATTTCCTCAACTGATGCTTCTCTCCATTCACTCTTGTCTGGATCACTCATAGCTTCTTGATAGCTATCTGGTTCTTGGTTTCCTGCATCCTCAGTTAGACCACAAATGTACTCGGCATAATCATTATCCTCATATACTTCGTAATCCTTGAGTCTGACAGACTGTTTGCGAATCCTTGTGGGTCTGTCTCTGACCAATCGGTAACTTCCTGGCTCCATGGGTTCTTCTTCTTCTTCTGACTCATCATCTGTCTCATCTTGAAGCTGTTCACTTTGAGCCTCAGTTGGTTCTGTTAGATCTGGTGAGGCTCCACCTTGAACTGTGTTCCTATTATCTTTCAACTTTCCTGCAACATCAAAACTCAAACTGATGTTAGTTGAATCCAAAAGATCAGGGAACTTACCTGTGTTTTGTCTTGACTTTATGTCCTTGTAGACCATCTCTTCTCTGAACACTACGTTCCGACTTATGACACACTTTTGTTCTTCTAATAGCCATACTTTGTATCCTTTGACTCCCTCCGGATAACTTGTAAATATCCCCTTCTTGGCTCTTGGATTGAGTTTCCCATCACTTGTGTGCACATAAACTATGCACCCAAACTTCCTTAGACCATCTAGAGAGGGCATGGCTGAACTCCAAATCTCTTCTGGTACTTTAAAATCAAGCACGGAAGAAGGTGACCTGTTAATCAAATAAACAGCAGTTGACGCAGCCTCTGCCCAAAATTTTTGTTCTAGGCCACTCTCACTTAGCATGCTTCTGACTTTATTCATTATAGTCATGTTTAATCTCTCTGCTACACCATTCTGTTGTGGCGTATAGGCACATGTCTTGTGTCTCACCACCCCTTCTTCTTTGCAAAACCTGTCAAATTGAAGATTACAAAACTCTAAGCCATTATCAGTTCTCAACTTTTTCACCTTCCTTTCTGATTGTGTTTCCACCATCTTCTTCCAGTCTACGAAATGCTTGAAAGCTTCATCCTTAGACCTGAGAAAATAAATCCACACTTTTCTAGAAAAATCGTCAGTAAAGGAGATAAAATATTGACAATTGCTTAAGCTTGGTGGTACGTTGGGTGAACCCCAAAGATCAGAGTGAATGTAGTCCAGCTTGTCCTTTGTGGTGTGTTGTGCTGCACCAAAGCTCACCCTTTGTGTCTTTCCTAGAACACAGTCTTCACAGAACTCCAGTGTTGAGACCCTTGCTTCTTTGAAACATCCTTTCTTCTTCAGAACATCCATTGCCTTTTGGCCAATGTGTCCTAGCCTGCTGTGCCATAACTGAGTTTGATCGTTCTGAGTCTTGTTGGTCTCTGCTGTGTTGCTTTCTGCTACTTGAGCTTTACCATTCAGTATGTACAAGGTTTCTCTGCGCTGTGCTTTCATGAATACAGTGCATCCCTTTATAACTCTGAGAGTTCCATTCCCTCCCTTGAACTCACAACCTTTTTCTTCTAGAGTTCCCAAGGAAATGAGATTTCTTGAGATATCAGGCATATACCTCACATCACTAAGGGTAAAGGTAGTCTCATCTGGGTTCTGGAACCTAACTGATCCGATTCCTTTTATTTCTGACAGTGAGTTGTTTGCCATCCTTACCCTTCCATTGCTCATTTCTTTCAGGTCTATAAAGTATTCCTTCCTAGAAGTCATGTGAAAGGAACACCCAGTGTCTAAGATCCACTCATCTTTTGTAATCTCATTCATGGTCAGGTTCACTTCTGATGCAAGGAGTCCCACTAGATCCTTAGCATCATCCCTAGCCAAAGCAGACTCACCCCTTTCTTGAGACTTACCTGACTTCTTATTCCTTTCTATCCACTTGAAACATTGTTTCTTGAAGTGTCCCTCTTTACCACAGATCCAACATACCCTTTTTCCATCTTTAGACTTGGACCTTGACTTGTGGTGCTTATTCTTACCAAAATGGTTACCCTTAGTAGGAGATCTTCCTCTGGCGAAATGACCCTCCCCTTCTGACCTGGAAGAAGATGAGTTCTTGAACTCTCTTTCTTTGGATTTTGCAGCATTTGTAACATCCTCCAACTTGATCACTTCTCTGCTGTACTTGAGAGTATCCTTCAGAGGATCATACTTGCTTGGTAGCGAGTTCAACAATAGTATAGCCTGAACTTCTTCAGGAACTTCTATACTAAGATTGCTCAAATCCGCGATTAGCTTTAGGAATTCATCGACGTTTTGATCTATAGTCTTTGATTCCTGCATCTTGAAAGAGTATACTAGAAGTTGAGCATGAACTCTATTTGGTAAAGTCTTTACCATGTATAACCTTTCCAAAGTTGACCACGTTTGAGCTGCAGTTGTACACTTATCAAGCTTCCTAAGAACTTGATCACTGACGGCAAGAAAAATCAGATTCATTGCCTTTTCACATCGTTTTTGCCTCGTATCTTCCAATTCGAGTTTCTTCTTCTTGAGATCTGGATCCTTCTCATCCTCCGTTGTTTCCTCCTTGGAGTCGGATTTCTCGACGAGAACATCCTTTAATCCTTGAACGCTTAGACTTGCGAACATCCTTTTCCTCCATAAACCGAAATCTCCTTCACCGTCGAAGATCGCAACCTTCGTCTTCGTTGTCGTCATCTTTGAATCTTCGAGACTTAGATATCACAACCTGAGCTCTGATACCACTTTGTTAAACCTAAGTCCGATAAACTCCGATTCTAATTCCGATGACCAAGCAAGATTCCGATGATCTATCAACCTAGAACTAGCAATCGAATCGAACTAGAACGAAAGATTAAGAACACGACAATTTGTTAACCCGGTGTTCACCTCCTCTTCCGATGTGGAAGAGAGCTATACTCACCGGAGCTGGTTACCCAGCAAGAATGCACTAAAACTCGACGATCAACTCCGCCGTACAAAACCGTCGTCTCTCTCTCTCTCTCGTCTGTGTTACCGTTGAACGACTGTAACAACTTTTCAGCTCGACTTCAACGGATAACCACGACACTCTCTCGATTGGGCCTTATACACCAATGGACCAACCAAAGAGTGAGCTCTCGTGTACAGCCCACACGATTAGCTTCAATAAGAGATAACCGGTTCTATCACCAACCGGATCAAAACCAATCCTTGGTGATATGAACCAGACGACTTGAAACCTATAAGTACATTCTTATGATCTATGACTACAATTCTTCAAACATTTCCCCATTCTCCATATCCCAAACCTACGAAGAGAAAAATATTTAAATGTATGATATCTTCATAATTATTATTTTGAATAGTTTTCAATGTGGCTTTATAAAATCAAACCATGTAGCTCCAGCCTAATGAGCACAACATAAAAAAACTAGTCTCAACCAGCAATATGCTCGAAAAACTACATATATAAAATCAAGTGAGAAAAACTCTCACAATACCAATCACTTTGAGCCATGGAAGCAACCACATGAGAAGGTCCTCAAGACCAAGAATCATCAGCGTCCGTAACGTACTTAAACCTTCAAGGTGATTGGTTAGAGAAAACCAGAGGAAATTTGGTGGTTGCGGCTACGGTTATAGCCACTATGAGCTTCCAAATAATGGCCAATCCCCCCGGTGGTGTTTGGCAGAGTGATAATTGTTCATCTAAAGATGAAACGGACTATAAAAGAATAACTGGAACATCCATATTGGAGCACGATCTTTTCAAGCGTGGGTACTATGTCGGGATGGTCATTAGCAGTGTCATGTCGTTTTCCGCCTTGATGAGTCTCATTCTCCTCGTCATTAGCGGATTTTGACTTAGGTACTACTTATTGTGGATATAACTTATATGTTCGTGTAGGCTTTAAAACATTTTAATGATCTGATGTTACAATTGTACTCACAGGAACCGGTTGATAATGGGCATCATGGTATTTTATATGATGGTGGCAGTCCTTTGCATATCAATAGCGTTCTACTTTGCAGTGGCCTTGATTCATTACGACGATAAGTAATTCAAGCTATACAAAATCTATATTTGGTATTTTGGTTGGTCGTACCTGCTTTAGTGTTTTTAGTCCATATTGTTCGATTTTTATGGTGGTGTATATGTTGGTGTTTACAGAGCCGTGTTTAACCTTAAAGAATATGTCTTCTTATGTACTCAAAATTTTACTTTTATTTAAATAAATGAGAATCTTATATCTAGCAGTGTTCCCTCATAATATATGCATGTTTTGTTTTGCTTTTGGATAAGACTGAGAATAATTAATTATTCATGTTGTTTGTATGTATCATATGATTGACAGTCTCATAAACCTGTAACCCAACGTTGAAACAAGTTAATATGACCCTTTATATATATAAGAGAGAGAATATTACACACATGGTTCTAGTTAACTTCAGTGCATATAAATGATCAACTACCAAAATCAAACTAACGGATACCTTTTCATAATATGTTTTTTTTCTTTCAAAAAGACATTTATAGATTATAAAAGTTGGGTTTCAATCCCTTCTTAGATTGACATGTGTTTTAGACTAAATTGTAGATTGGAAATTAAATAATTATCCTTATTTAGCTACAAAACAATATTGGTGATGGTTAATCATTTCTTTTGTCTCTTGGGACATTTACCCCTACCTCTTGATTTTGTTTTATTTTTCTTAATTACCATGTCATAAGTCTTTAATATCTTGACATTGATGTGTAGTGAACAACTTATGTTTAAACTTTTAATCTAATATTTTATTACGAACAGTCAAACAAATCAACAAAAAACGTTTCTTGTAAACCTCTAACCGTATTTTATTTTGTTGGTAGACACAAATAACGTATGACGGATCAAAAGACTGTTTGTTGGTAGCATACACTCCCAACAATGAACACAAAATGTATTTAACACTTCTAGGAATACTATATAATTCTTGCACCACTAAACAATGATCAATGAGCCACGTCATATGCCTTCTATACTCACATCCTTATATTGCAATCCCCAAATATGCTTCTATATCAAAACCAGATCCCCCACGATACCTTGCATTCACTAGCTTTAGAGCTTTACGCATATTGTGAGTTCTACGTAACCAATCCCCCTGAATCCTGAATTTTCTCAAACTATATCTCACATGGATTTGATATACTTGCGTTTTCATGTATTTATAAATGCACTTTAGCTCATATTCATGTTCTTCTTGCCATCTTTTCTTATTCTCTTTTGACTATTTGATTGCATTTTGAGTCTAGGAGCATTTAGGATTATGAACTAGCATAATAGGTTGTATTGGAGATTTATTTTCAGTTTTGTAGGTCCTATGGAGTGGAAATGAGCTATGCATTAGAAGTAAACAAGAAAGATCAGAGATTCCATCGGGTGAGGCCATCGGTCTAGCTCACCCGATGGAACAACTAAAGAACTGGACGAAGGGGAGCCATCGGGATGATCCATCGGCCTATGCCAACCTATGGATCCACAACCACCAAGGACCATCAAGCCACAAATAATCCATCGGGTGAGCCCATCGGTGTAACTCACCCGATGAAAATGCAGTTTTCAAATCCCCGTTTTGGCAGTGAATCCATCGGGCATCCCCATCGGCCTGAACCCGATGGATTCCTCTGCGTACCACTTTTAGCCCATTTGAACCGGGTCAATACCCGGTTTGTCCCAGGTTGACCCGGTTCGTGTCTCTTTACTATTTAAAGCCCAAAACCTGATTTGAGTTGTCTCCTTAAGCTTGTTTTTATTTCCTAAACCTTTTGTAAGAACAAGTTTGATCTTTTGGTGAATCTAGTTTTTCTCTTGTTGATTTCTTCATCTTCTTCTTTTAATCCTTCTCTAATCTTCATGTTTAACACTATCTTCATCGGTTTTGTTGGACTTGGAATGATTAGTGAGTAAACTTCTTAAGGCTTGATGGGTTAGATAGATCAGGGTGATCTAAGGTGATTTAAGGATGCTTAGGGCTTGATAGTATATGATCCTACCTATTTAGATGTTTCTAATGCTAGGTTGACCTTGATCAAGTTAGTCTAGATCATTTGGCTTTATTGCACACCATGTGTTCGTTGAAATATAGATAGGATCTTTATGAGAATTTGCATGCTCTAACTCATGAAAGTGAATGTTTAGAATGCATTTTAGCTTATGAGAACTTGAGGTCAATGCTTGCCTTGTTTTTACTCACAAATGAGAATTTGGTCTTGATTAAGAATTTGGCAAAGTGATTAGCACTAAAAGATTAGGTTAATCAATTGAATGATGTTCTTGCTTAGGATTAGCTTCTTTGTTGATTTATTTAGCATCCTTAATAGCTTGAGATCGCCCAACTCTTTGATCTTGACCCATTTAGTCTTGCTTTTATCTTTGATATCTTGAATTTGATAATTGTTTACTTGATTTTCCTTTTAATCTTTGTTTCTTGTTTATTGCATTTAGATCATTAGGTTCGCAACTAAATTGATTTATGCTTGACTTTCTTTGTTTAGTGCATTCGAATTGACTCAATCCCATCCCGAATGGATTGATACTTCATTGCTACACGATAAGCGTGAGGAATTGATACATCCAAGGGATTCTAAAATCCTATTATCAGGATTCAATGCACAACCAATTAAAGCAATCCGAGATGAACAACTGTTTGTTTCTAGTTGGTACCAACAAAAAGCTTCTTAAACTCTAACAAGTTTTGTACCTTCAGATACCCACTAACGAGAGGTGGCTTAGGTGAAGGACAATTGGTGCGACCGTTCCGAATCTAAATTTGTATTCTTTCATATCTTAATAATAAAGAGTTCTAAATTATATATAAACTTTTATCAAATAATCAAAGTATTTTAAAAAAAAACCAGAATGAAGAGACAAAAAAAAAATTACATGTGTAATTTTTTTTTTCATTACGAATTTACAAATACTATCTCATAAAATTTTAAACGAAAAATGTTAATAAAATTTTTAAAAATAAAATTGAAACCCATAAAAAATGTTGAGCCGGACCTGCCAATAACAACCAGCAGTATATGCTTTTCGGAAATTTGACATCTTTCTATGCTTATTGGCTAACAATAGTTTTCGGAACAAAAGTATCATTTGGCCGATGTCTAATTAATTCATGGTTTCTTTAGTTTTAGCTAATAGCAAAAAGAAATTTTAGTAAATATAGTAAAAACGTCTTCCACAAATACATTTATAAATACTACATGCAGATGTCCTTATTACTCCAATAATAGAGTTAGATCCTGAAAAAAAAAATGAATTATCTCATAATTTTTATATTTGTATCTACTCTATTTTTTGGGAAAATAGGAGCTTGTAAAAAAAATCAGATAGAAATTTATAACCAACTTGCCCCTGGTGATGTTCTCGAGGTTCATTGTTTGTCCCGTGGCGATGATCGAGGTTGGAAAAGATTAAATGTCAATGATTCTCCAATTACCATCAGGTTCAGCGATACTTTTCCCACAACTACAATTTGGACATGTGTTTTGAAACACAAAACTTTTTACTACAACGTCCAAGTATATCGTCAAGCTTTGTTCAATATACGATGTGGTCAATTACGTAGGTGGGCTGCCAGAAAAGATGGAATATATTTTACAAAGAATTGGGACAAACCATTTGGACACTATCTTCATCGGTTTTGTTGGACTTGGAATGATTAGTGAGTAGTCTTCTTAAGGCTTGATGGGTTAGATAGATCAGGGTGATCTAAGGTGATTTAAGGATGCTTAGGGCTTGATAGTATATGATCCTACCTATTTAGATGTTTCTAATGCTAGGTTGACCTTGATCAAGTTAGTCTAGATCATTTGGCTTTATTGCACACCATGTGTTCGTTGAAATATAGATAGGATCTTTATGAGAATTTGCATGCTCTAACTCATGAAAGTGAATGTTTAGAATGCATTTTAGCTTATGAGAACTTGAGGTCAATGCTTGCCTTGTTTTTACTCACAAATGAGAATTTGGTCTTGATTAAGAATTTGGCAAAGTGATTAGCACTAAAAGATTAGGTTAATCAATTGAATGATGTCTTGCTTAGGATTAGCTTCTTTGTTGATTTATTTAGCATCCTTAATAGCTTGAGATCGCCCAACTCTTTGATCTTGACCCATTTAGTCTTGCTTTTATCTTTGATATCTTGAATTTGATAATTGTTTACTTGATTTTCCTTTTAATCTTTGTTTCTTGTTTATTGCATTTAGATCATTAGGTTCGCAACTAAATTGATTTATGCTTGACTTTCTTTGTTTAGTGCATTCGAATTGACTCAATCCCATCCCGAATGGATTGATACTTCATTGCTACACGATAAGCGTGAGGAATTGATACATCCAAGGGATTCTAAAATCCTATTATCAGGATTCAATGCACAACCAATTAAAGCAATCCGAGATGAACAACTGTTTGTTTCTAGTTGGTACCAACAAAAAGCTTCTTAAACTCTAACAAGTTTTGTACCTTCAGATACCCACTAACGAGAGGTGGCTTAGGTGAAGGACAATTGGTGCGACCGTTCCGAATCTAAATTTGTATTCTTTCATATCTTAATAATAAAGAGTTCTAAATTATATATAAACTTTTATCAAATAATCAAAGTATTTTAAAAAAAATAGAATGAAGAGACAAAAAAAAAATTACATGTGTAATTTTTTTTTTCATTACGAATTTACAAATACTATCTCATAAAATTTTAAACGAAAAATGTTAATAAAATTTTTAAAAATAAAATTGAAACCCATAAAAAATGTTGAGCCGGACCTGCCAATAACAACCAGCAGTATATGCTTTTCGGAAATTTGACATCTTTCTATGCTTATTGGCTAACAATAGTTTTCGGAACAAAAGTATCATTTGGCCGATGTCTAATTAATTCATGGTTTCTTTAGTTTTAGCTAATAGCAAAAAGAAATTTTAGTAAATATAGTAAAAACGTCTTCCACAAATACATTTATAAATACTACATGCAGATGTCCTTATTACTCCAATAATAGAGTTAGATCCTGAAAAAAAAATGAATTATCTCATAATTTTTATATTTGTATCTACTCTATTTTTTGGGAAAATAGGAGCTTGTAAAAAAAATCAGATAGAAATTTATAACCAACTTGCCCCTGGTGATGTTCTCGAGGTTCATTGTTTGTCCCGTGGCGATGATCGAGGTTGGAAAAGATTAAATGTCAATGATTCTCCAATTACCATCAGGTTCAGCGATACTTTTCCCACAACTACAATTTGGACATGTGTTTTGAAACACAAAACTTTTTACTACAACGTCCAAGTATATCGTCAAGCTTTGTTCAATATACGATGTGGTCAATTACGTAGGTGGGCTGCCAGAAAAGATGGAATATATTTTACAAAGAATTGGGACAAACCATTTGGACACGTATTACAGTGGAAAAAGATATAGTGCACCTTTTATTTATAAACTAAATAATGTTTATGTGATTATGCTTTTGGAATATACTTACCTGTTGTTTTCAAATATGTGTTTAATTTTGTATATTATATCAATGTATTAAATCATAACATCATTTTTCTATATATAATAATATTTTTGTTCTTAAGAGAAAAATCTACATCTATTTGATTTCTATTACAAGAAGTTATTTCTTAGTTTATTCATATCAATGTTTTCGTATAACATCATTCAATAATTTTTTTAACAAGAAAAAAAATGTTAAAGCCATACACTACAAGAAAACTACTTCGTAGCTACGAATTTTTTCGTGTTTACGAGCCAAAATTCGTGGCTATAATGACTATAGCCATGAATAGCCATAAAATTATTTTGTAGCTATGGGCTCGTGAATATCGCAGATTCGTGACAATTCGTGGCAACGCTTCCACGAACTAGCCATGAATAGCCACTATTTTATTTCGTGGCTATATTTCAACATGGCTCTAATACCATAAGGAAAACACCCATTAACATGGTATCAGAGCCATGTTGATGCATGAATTGAATATTGAAACTCTAGACTTTATATAAAAAACAATCATCAGTCTCAACTTATTAATCATTAATAATCTTTTTAAATTTTCCGAACTGTAAGTTTAGGCATCTAATCTCTGTTTTTTAGAGATCTTATTTTGTCTCCATTTTGATCTCATAGGTTTCAATCTTGGTCCTCCTGAGTGTTTTTGCCAGTCTAAACAAGGTCGTAAGTCTCTTAGGTGTTGGGTAACTAAAACCTAAGTCTAGACAATATTGTAAGGGGTCCTAGATACTTACCTTAAAAATCTCAATGGAATCATATTTTAGATCATCTTCAAATAGATCCCAAAACGTCTATTCTTCCAAATCGTACAAAAGGTCTATTAAAGATTCTAAAAGAGTCATCACTAGTCATGAAACAACCATTGATGATTTTCAAGGATCAAATACTTGGGAAATTCCAAAAGTCCATAAAGATCAAATTTATCAAATTTCAAAAATGAATTTCTTAAGAACAAATTTTTCGATTAAAACCGAAGAACGAGGTATTCAAATTACAAAACCTTTTGAAACATTACATTCCGAAAGTACTTTACAAAGGCATAGAAAAAAGAATTTTAAATATATTCATATTGGTTTAGTACAAGTTGGTATTAAACCACTTTCAAAAGAAGGGTTAAATACTTCAATATTAGCAATTTTAAGAGATACACGATTTAAAATCTTTGAAGATTCTTTGCTAAGCTCTGTAGAATCCAGTTTGTGTGCTGGACCAATTTCTTTTGATTGTTATCCAAACTTTACTATCTCTTTAAATGACAAAAATATTTTAAAATCTCTAGTTTTACAAGTTAAAACACATAATTATGAAATGATCGAAGGATCAATTCCAATTGCTTTAATATTTAGAGTTCATTACAAAGCAATGACAAGTGCTTTTTCTTCAAAAGTAAAAATTTCAAGTAAAAAAGGAGAAACTCTATTGCTTCAAACTGATCTCTCGAGATCAATTTCCGTTATCCTGAGATCTATCCAATGGAAAGATATAACTCTTCCTGATGAATGGGTCCTCGAGGGAGCTGCCAAACCAAAACCACCAAAACCTCAAGAACCATTAGAACCAAATACACGTTTAAAAAACATTGAATAATTTCATGACGGAAAGGTAAAACTTTCTTTTATTAGAAATAACCAAGAACGTATAGATGAATATTTATGTGAATCTTGTTCCATTCGTGAAACTATTGATTTAGGAAGAGTATCTCCAACTTGCACAAGATTTTTCTAGAGAAGATAAATTCTCAAAATTCCAACCTCGACTTCAACGTCTGATATTCCAAATTCTGTTTTAAGAAATGTTGATTTTCGAACACAAATTCCAAAACATGTATACTCAGCGGAAAATAGTTTTTACAAAGTGATTTTACAACAAAATCTGAGCCGACAAGTCCAACTTTTTCAGACATTACAGATAATATGCTAAATGGGTTAAATGTCTTAGGGAAAGATTTTTACATTGATAAAAAAAAATTTAAGAGAAGCTTTTTACTCTAAAAATAATAGTCCCAAAAGACTTTGGTTTTTTTAAAACTTTTTGAAAAATAGAACTCATATTCAAGAAGAGTTTACCATTATCTTCAAAAACATAAAGTACAAATCCTATTTTTCAACTGGTTTGAAGATTATGCATCCGAAAATAAATCTATTATCCATTTTTTAAAACATCAAACCCTTTACAAATCGTAACAAAACCCCTGAATGGAAAACACTTGCTAATGGTAAAATTATTCGCTCAAACCATCCTCCTCTCCAAGGAATAAGGCTCGAATGGTTAGGCACACCAATTGAAGCCATTCCTTTCAAAATCCCCCAAGAAGATGATAAGACTAATGTCAAAAATATCATCGCCCAAAATAAATTTTCAAATACAAATCTAGCAACGATCATCAAACAACTTGATAGAATTGAGAAATCAATTCTAAATCAAACAACTATTCCAACAAAATCTTCTTCTGAAAAGAAAAGCAAAAGTCCCATGTTCAAACCTTTCCAAATTTCCAATTCCAGTGTCAAAACTTATCATGACACAAATTTGGAATTCATTCGTGCTCTTCATAGTCAATTAAGCAAAGTTGAAATAGGAGAAACTAGTGTACCACATAATTCTGATATCCCTGATACTCCGACTTCTAAAATGGGAATAAATACCCTAGATCATGATTCAAATATTAGTGAAAACTCTAAACAATTTCAAGCTTCTGTCTCAAAGATAAATCGCCTTGATTGGCATAACCATCAAGAACGTCAATTAGTCTATGCTCATGATTTAGGACAAATCCAGCCAATAGAGCAATCCAGGTTCAATTCCTCCTCAGTATATGACTGGAATATTGATGGTATATCTGAGTATAACATCTTAAGTTTCCTCCAAAAAATGACCATGGCCGTAAATGCCTACAAAACTCAAATCGGAAATGTGGATAAGACCGTAGTTGAACTCCTTATAGCTGGTTTTTCGGGACAGCTTAAAGGAGGTGGGATAATTATCTAACCAATCAGCAAGGCACCTAAATTCTAGATGCGGTTAAAATGGATGAAGATAACATACCAATTTTAGATAATCTTGGAAACCTTCAACAAGATGTTGTCGCTACATTAGTCATAGCCATAACTTTACACTTTATAGGAGATCCTTCAGTACTTAGAGATAAGAATGCTGAACTTTTTTCAAATCTTGAATGCAAAAAATTAAGTGATTTTCAATGGTACAAAAACACATTCCTTACTAGGGTTTTACTCCAACAAGATTCAAACCAACCCTTTTGGAAAGAAAAATTTCTAGCAGGACTTCCTACTCTTCTAGGAGATAAAGTCAGAAACAAAACTTGAGATTCCATGGGAACACAAATTATATATTACGATGATTTCACATATGGAGAGTTGATCAGTATTGTTCAACAAGAAGGTTTTAAGATCTGTCAAGATCTGAAACTCAAGAAACATCTTAAATGGGAACTCAAAAGGACAAAAATTGAATTAGGTTCCTTTCGGAAACAATTGGAAATAGACCCCAATAGAGATAGCAAAACTTGTGTAGGAGATTGTAGCAAAACCTACTGCTCCATAAATAAGCCTAGAAAATACCCTAAAAACTATAGAAACCATAAATCTCGAGAAATTTCATTGAAAAACCTCGCAACAAATTTCCTCCAAAAGAAAATCTACCAAAAAACCTTTCTATAAAAATCTTACATGCTTCAAATGTAAAAAGAAAGACCACACTTCTAAATTCTGTCGTTTTAATAGAAAAATCCAAGAACTCGACTTTGTAGAATAACTTTCAAGTAAAATATCAAATCTTTTACTAGACCATTCTTCATCATCTTATGATTCTGATTCATCAATTTCTTCTGAAGATGCCATGCAATTTGATGAACTAAATAGTTCATCATCAAGATCGGAATCTGATAGAAATAATATCCATGTCCTTCCAAAAGATCAAGAACTTCCGCTTGAAATCCTAAATTACATATCAGATCCAAGCCTAAAATAAAAATTTCTAGAAACAATTCTTCTTTCTTTAAACAAAACCTCAGAAAATTCTTCAAAATCTCATAATCATAATTCTTCCAAATCCTCTTATGATCTAACTACCATTCTTAACAAAAGAAAGAAAGATAATTCCAAAACATCAATACAAGATCTTAGGATTGAAATTAAAGAGGTAAAAAACGATCTTAAAATCCTCAAAGAAAAGCAGAAACGTGATTCTGAATATTTTCACTCGGTTCTATCTTCTATCAAAGGACATCATGATTCTAGTTCTGATGAACAAGAAAATGATTGCATAGATAATACAGAAGAAGATCTAAATGAACAGATACAATCTATAGACATGACCCCTAATGATTTCCTATGTGTCTTTAGAGAAATTACCTCGCGAAAATATAAGATACGAGTCACAATTGTTTTTTTTTTCCTGAAAATTACAAAATTGATACAATTGCTCTATTTGATACGGGTGCTGATCTTAATTGCATCAAGCATGGGCTTGTACCGAAATGCTTTCATTGAGAAACCCGAGAAAAATTATCTGCTGCAAACAATTCCAAACTTCTTATAACATCTAAAGCAGAAGCTTCGATTTTGATAATTTCCTAATCAGAACTGCATTTGTCCTCACAGATGATATATATCAAAACGTTATTTTAGGTACTCCATTTATAAGTCTAACTACACCATACAAAGTGATGGATGATTCTATTTGTTTTTAAAAACCAAAATAAAAATTATCTTTTAATTTTCTTGAAACACCAAAGAGGCGAAGCCTGAATTTAATAAAAGCTTGTTCAATACAAGAAAATTTTATAAACTCTTTGATTCAAAGCAAAACATTTCATTCAGTAAACTTAAAATCAGAAGTTTTAATTCAGAAAACCATAAAATCTCCAAATTCGAAAGAAATACAAGAGAAACTTTTTAATATAAATAAAAATTTTGAAAAAGAAATTTGTTCGGATTTACCAACTGCTTTTTGGAATCGAAAATAACATATAGTTGACTTACCTTATGATAAAAATTTTATTGAAAAAGAAATTCCAACAAAGGCCAAACCAATTCAAATGAATTATGAATTAGAAAAACATTGTAGAAAAGAGATTTCTGATCTTCTTGATAAATGATTAATTTCAAAATCAAGATCCCCTTGGTTTTGTGCTGCTTCTTATGTAAATAAAAATTCTGAAATCGAAAGGGGCACTCCTAGGTTGGTAATTAATTACAAATCCTTAAACACTGCATTAAAATGGATTAGATATTCAATACCAAATAAAAATAATTTGCTTCAAAAGCTTTACTCGGCTCACATATTTTCAAAATTTGATTTAAAATCAGGATTTTGGCGAATTCAAATATCCAAAGCCGGTCGTTATAAAACTGCGTTTACAATACCTTTGGTCAATATCAATGGAACGTAATGCCTTTCGGTTTGAAAAATGCACCTTCAGAATTTCAAAGAATCATGAATGATATATTTTCTGAATATTCAAAATTTTGCATTTTCTATATTGATGATATACTAATATTTTCACACTCTATTGATGAACATTTTAAAAATTTAAAGACACTTTACTTTGTAGCAAGAAAAAATGGTCTTGTTGTTTCCAAAACAAAATGTCTTTATTTCAAACTAAGATCAGATTTCTAGGACATTACATATCGCAAGGTATGATAACTCCTATAGAAAGATCTTTGGAGTTTGCAAATAAATTTCCAGAAAAATCTTAGAAAAAACCCAATTACAAAGGTTCCTTGGAAGTCTCAATTATGTGCTAGATTTTTGTCCAAATATAAATAGAATAGCTAAACCATTGCATAATTGTCTTAAGAAAAATCCTACTCCGTGGACTAAAGAACATACTGCATTAGTTCAAAAAATTAAAACCAGGTCCTAGAAATCCCATGTTTGCACATAGCAGATCCAGTTTTAGATAAAATCGTAGAAACACATGCGTCAGATGTTGGATATGGGGGTATCCTTAAACAAAAGAATTTAGATGGTCGTGAGAGCATTGTACAATTTACGTCATTACATTGGAATGATACCTAAAAGAATTATTCTACTATTAAAAGGAAATTTTAAGTATTGTATTATGTATTCAAAAATTTCAAAGTGATCTCTTAAATAAAAAGTTTTCGTTTACGAATTGATTGCAAAAGTGCTAAAGATATTTTACAAAATATGTGAAAAATCTTGCTTCAAAACAGATTTTTGCGCTATGGCAAATAATTTTAAGTATTTTTATTTTGAGATTGAATTTATTAAAGGAGATTCAAACTTTGTCCCAGACTTCTTGACACGAGAATATCTTCAAAACAGGTACAATTCCTCCGAAGAAGATTGATAAAGGAAAAGGCATAACCCTGGAAACAATCTCAGAAAAACCCGAACCTATAAATATAATCCCACAAACAGAACCATGGATCTCAGTCACAAAAAAGAGTGTCATAAAAAAGAAGATATACCAAAACCTTCTCAATCTCCAGAGCAAATTATGGATCAAATCTTGCAATTTCAGAAAGCTTTCGAGCGAAGTATGTCTAAACAAGAGATGGAGGAATCTTCTAAGAAAATCCCTTCTGAAGCTATTTCAAAATTTAACGAGGTCCCTTCAAAACTGATTTTAAAATAATACCAGACCTCAAAAGTTGTTTCAAAACCTTCAAATAATTCACAAATTATTTTGAAGGAGTTTTCACAAAACACTCCCTCGGAGAATTTTGAAAAATCTATTTATCAAAACCTTATAAATGTCGAAAAATGATTTCTTATCAACAATGATCCGTTTTTAACAATTGAAAAATATTTTGGGAAAAGTAATTTTTTGAAACCACATAATACGGATAAAACAATGTTATTTTTTCAAACCATTTTGGAATTAACAGAATCGGTGTCCTTCAAACATTTTTTATCTCAACGAAAACCACACTGATGATGCTTATTCCACTTTCAAAATTCATAAGATCATTGCACCAAGTGATTGGGAATATGATCTTAATGATCACCTAAATTTTCCAGAAAATTTGAAAAATCTCCCTTGTTACGCAGTCCCTTTCAATTACTGGGATTATTGACAAGCTTGGTACAATTCCTTTTTGATCCAATCTCCAAAACACAAACACACGTGTTTGATCTTTTTCGACACCGCTTGTGACCTTTCCAAATCTTCTTTCTGGTTCATGCCGTGGTGGAACTATTTTGGTTCTACCACAAAAAATTTTAAACCTAATATCCAAAAATCATTCCAAATCTTCAATGCAAATTTCGTTCCATCCCAAGAAGAAAGAATTTCCTCCATTAGCCCTATTCCATTCAAAATTCCATTTCCCTTGGGTCTTTTCATGGACATTTGAATTTTCATCAGACACAATTCCTATTATCCGAAAAAAATTCAGAGTCAAATGGTGGGTAAATACAAAATTCCTTCAAATCTCTATCCTTCAAATATCCTCACATGGATAAAAGAACAAAATTCAAAAGCACATTACCAAATACTTAACCAAACACCGGAAACTACCTCTTTCTTGGCCCAAAAATCCAGAATGCTTTCAATGTTGGCAGGAGCAAAACCTGAAGAAGAAAGTAAGGTGATCTCCTTACAGTTTCTACCTTCGATATTAGATCAACTTTCTCACACTACGGGGAGCGAATCAGAGTCAAACGTCCCGGAAATCGATAAAGAAATATTCGGCAATAATGGAGCATGATTTCTCTCCACAAAATACAAATCTCGACAAAACACATTGTTACGAATCTCGTGAGTGCGGTTACAAAGTTACAAATCTCGACAAACGATCTCGTGTTACGATATCCGACAAAATCTTCCGTTGAATAATAAGTGCAATTTGCTGTAGCCATTATCATCAAGGTCCACCTTATCACAAACATCTTGGAGCTTTGTGGAGACAGCTTTTGTGAGTGGTATCATCCGTAGATGCCACTGGCTTATCTTTAAGTTTATTTTTTATTTTGATTGTATTTTTATTTTAAAAACATGTATGATTGCACCCCTTCTCTCCCATATTCTCCCTCTTGCTATCTCAGCCATTGTTCGATCTCCTTTAAGTAAGTTTTAATAAATAAGCTTTTATCTTGTTTTTCTTATTTAAGTACTTTCTTTTTTATTTTTACGGTTTAAGTGGCTGGTGTAATCGTCCAATTTACTTATATGCTTTAATTTATGTTTATATTTATGTTTAAGTGGCTGGTTTAATCGCGCATATACTTTATTTGTTTTAATTTCAGTTTATATATCTGTTTAAATATTATCATCTTATATTAACTATGTTTAAATTTATTTTCTACTTCCGTTTCCTTATGGTATATATATATATATATATATATATATATATATATATATATATGTTTAGATATTAGTAATTTATGTATATATCATTAATTTTTATATTTTGATTTATAGTTTATGATTAAGAGTAATGTTTAGAGTATATTATGGTTATGATATATATGTTTAAAAGGTTGTGTTTAGGGTTATAAGTTAAGGTTTGAAAATAATAGGTTTTAGTTTTGGATATGTTATAGTAATTAGAATTTTATTAATTAGAGTTTTGTTTATATTTCAGAATTTTATGGTTTCTTTAGGGTTTAGGGTTTAGAGGTAAATATTTATGGTTTGAGGTTTAGATTTAATGTTTGAAGTTTAAAGTATTATAGTTTCATTAATATTTTATTTTTATAATTTTTAAGAGTTTAAATTTAGAGTTAATTTATAATTTAGGGTTTGGGTAATAGGGTTTGAAAGGTTATGGTTAAGTTTTTAAGAATGTTTTAAAATGATAGATTTGTAAAATAAGAATATATTAGTGTTGAATCTTAGTTTTCTAGAAATAATTAGAGTTTTAGTTATTTGATTTTTGTTTGAACTTTAAAGTTTTAGGATTTAGGGTTAATTTGAATTTATTATTGTAAGAGATAAAATGTTTAATTAACTTTAGTTATGTTATAGTAATTGAAGTTTTAGTAATTATATTTTGGTTTAGGGTTTGTTTGGGGTTTAGGATTTTGAATAGCCACGGATCGCCACAAATTTTTTTGTGGCTATTCGTGGCTAAGTCCTTCCACGAAACATTTCATGGCTATTTGTGAAAATATAGCCACGAAGTGTATTTCGTGGTTATTTTTCACGGATACCCACAAAATTATTTTGCGGCTAATTTGCCATGAAAAGTTTTGTGATTATTCAGGGCTAACTCCTTCCATGAAACATTTTGTGGCTATTCGTGGAAAATATAGCCATAGATAGCCACGAATTAGTTTTGTGGCTGTTTCGTGGCTGGTTTTTCATAGCCACGGAAATTCTTGGCTAGTTTGTGGCTATTTACAATTTTTCTTGTAGTGGTAAAAGGTAGAAATCTATAGCGAATTTATGAGATGAAAGATGAAATAGGAAAACAATATGGCATATGCAATGTATGTTATGATGATTTCATTTATAATACCATTTGCATTTGGTGAGTATGATAGATAATGGGATTTCAAATTTCTAGAGACCTGAACTGTATCATCTCTATATTCAAAATTCTTATGATGATGATCTCAATATCTCTAGAGAAATACAGAATTATAAGGTATTACAGGGCTCAACTGATGGATTATAGTTTACCTATTTTTTTTATTTGTCGGTGTTAAGGAATATATCCAACATCGAAAGTTATAGATAATGTTCACAACAAAAGTTTGTTACTTATAGCATCGTGATTTGAGTTCTAGAACATTGTGAAATTGAATACTATTAACTAATCGATAATGTATTTCTGATTTCTTGAGAAATTATATGTGTCTGGTTCTCTTCCCATTTGATTTACATCTCGGTTACAGCTTGTTAATTTACTTTATTTCATTACAACTATTCTGCTTAGCTTGATTCGAATCTATTGCGTGTTCACGAGGTTTTTTGTTCTATACGTTTTAATTTATACTACGATTATCTTTGTTACGCACTTGCAGTTAGATCTTAAGGATAAAACTTTGACCTATCAACTAACAAATTGATACTATTGTTGGAGAAGATTTCAAGCTGAGCTATAGAAACAATGTTGAAGAGATTAAATGGTATTTCAACTTTCTCTCAAACCATAGAAGAGACTTGATCAAAAAGACAAGTCTATTTATATCTCTCCACTAATGCCCAAAGAAAAATCACAATTGTTACGTGCCTTGTTCCCCAAACCAATAACATACCATGGTCTGAGGTGTTTTTTTTTTTTTTTTCCTACGTAAGTAACAAATTTTGTAACCAACCAACAACATTTCCCCATTCTCCTTTTTTTTTTTTTGGGCTTAAACCCTTCCTCTTTTCTCTTTCTTTGTCCTCGAATAACGTTGTAACCTCATAAACATTCTACAAACCTAGGACTCCATGTGGTGTTTTTCTCAACAACCTAGCCTACGAAGTGAATGACTTTCTCCATAACCCAAACCTACGAAGAGAAAAATATTGGCCTAGTTAAGTTTATTGCTCCCATACCAGGCATGCCATGTACTTATCTTCATAATTATTAGTTTGAATAGTTTTCAATGTTGCATTATAAAATCAAACCCTGAAACTCCATCCTAATGAGCACAACATAAAAAAACGAGTCTAAAGTAGTAGTATGCTCGAAAAACTACATATGTAAAATCAAGAGAGAAAAACTCTCACAATACCAATCACTTTGAACCATGGAAGCAACCGCTCGAGAAGGTCCTCAAGACCAAGAATCATCAGCGTTCGTAACGTACTTAAACCGTCAAGGTGATTGGTTAGAGAAAACCAGAGGGAATTTGGTGGTTGCGGCTACGGTTATAGCCACTATGAGCTTCCAAATAATGGTCAATCCCCCCGGTGGCGTTTGGCAGAGTGATAATTGTTCATCTAAAGATGAAACATACATTTGTAAGAGAAAAGCTGGAACATCCATATTGGAGCACGATCTTTTGAAGCGTAGGTACTATGTCGGGATGGTCATTAGCAGTGTCATGTCGTTTTCCGCCTCGATGAGTCTCATTCTCCTCGTCATTAGCGGATTTCGTCTTAGGTACTACTTATTGTGGATATAACTTTTTGGTAAAAAATGTGGATATAACTTATATGTTCGTGCAGGCTTTAAACCATTTTAATGATCTGATGTTATAACTTTACTCACAGGAACCGGTTGATAATGGCCATCATGGTATTGTTTATGGTGGTGGCAGTCCTTTGCGTATCGGCAGCGTTCTACTTTACTGTGGTCTTGGTTCATTACGACGATGAAGTAATTGATGCTATACAGCATCTATATTTTGTATTTTGGTTGGTCTTACCTGTTTTAGTGCTTTTAGTCCATATGGTTCGATTTTTATGGTGGTGTATATGTTGTTGTTTACAGAGCCGTGTTTAGCTTTTCACGGATTTTAATGTAAAACTTAGAATATGCATGTCCAGGGACGGATCCAGAAAAAATATTTGTATGTGGCACAAAAATAATATAAATTATTAAAATAATCATAAATATTACATTTGCATCAGTTTTAGTTTTAAATCAAGAAAAGTTAATCAAGAAAAGTATTATAGTTGATACTTAAATAATAATAAAATAGTTTTAATATAAAAGTTAGTAAACTAGAACCAAGTAATATAATTAACTTGATTTACTTTAAAAATAACGTTAAAAATAAATAATGTGTTTATTATATACATATATATATAATAAATGAAAGATATATATATATATATATATATATATATATATATATATATATATATATATATATAATAAATGAAAGAAATGTAAAATGGTGTAACCTATCTAAGAAAGAATAAAAATAGTGAGATGCCAAAAAAAAAAAAAAAGAGAATAAAAATATCGAGAGAAGCCGCTCTGCTTGGTTATCATGTTACGCCCCTTTTCTCATACTATTCTTATTACGGACCTGTATTTAGAGTCTTGCTTTGGGTTCACCGTGGGAAGCTACATGAGGACATGTTATCTCTACGTTTTGAATCTGGCTAGAATGACTCGATTTTAAGATATGTTAATTGGTGGAGTTGTCTGCTGTCTTAACTGCAGGAATTATGGTTTTGTTACTTTATGTCATCTATGTGTCCATTCTGATACAGTGAGGTGGGATGAACTTGGTCTGATGGGATGTCCCTGCAGTGATACAAAAGCTTCATCTTCACTAGTAGTGTCAGGACCAATGTGGCTTGGACTGCTTCATGATGCATCATATGTTACTGAAATGCTGGAATTGGCTAAGGAATGTGGATGGCTGAGTGAAGGCACCGGTATGGATTTGGAGAAGCTTCTCAACATAATGATTGAAGAGAGCGATCCAAGACTACCACCTGGATAGGCGGATACATCAAAATGGATGAGGTCCTTAACCATAAATCACTTACATTGATGAGAAAGACACATACTGTCCACGGTACATGATAATAAATTAGTTTTATGTTGTGATCAGATGAACTCACCTTCGTTGAAGAAGATGATAAGTGCACTTGTCAAGGTAAAATAATATTTGCATTCTCACGGCTTTGATCGTTGAAGAAGTAAATGTAACATATAGTAATCTAAGAAGCTGTGTGTGTGCTTTGCAGGAGGGATACGCTGTTAGCAGATCTCATATTATGTCCAATGCTCTCAAATCAGATTGCCTTATGTCACGGTTTATTAAGATTGCAAAAGATGAAATGCAGAGTTGATTTTTTTTTTTATGTTGTGAATTATTTCAAACGTGAGTATTAATGTTGCGTAGATTATACTATCCAAGCTGTTCAGCACAACATTAGCCCCATTTATATGTTTGTCATAAGAACTTAGGAAGATCAGTATCACTAAAAGATAAGTGAAAGATATTGATTTGCAATAATCAAATTGAGAGGAAATGCCAATGTAAAAATAAACTGATAAGTAGTCTCAAAAGCATTCAAAGCTCCACATGACAAAATTATCTTTAACCAAATGTAGAAAACATCTTCAAAAATTCCAGACATGACTAGAACATAAAGAGTTTTGAACTGCCAGCATCTTGCAGTCTTCAGACACGAGGAGCAGCAGGGACACAACCAGCAGGGCGAGGAGCCTGACTAGGTTGAACTTGATATCACCAATTTCTATTCGATTCCAAAGTCTTATGAAACAACAATCTTCAGCTTATTAAGGGTAGTTTTAGAATCCAGAGCAAATAATCTTCCTCTTTTCTCTTCATCAACATCAAAACTCCAACGCTTGTTGGCACATGATTTCTAAACACCACAAGTTGCGTAGATATAAATCATGTTTATCGATCAGAACAAGAAAACCAAAAAATTTAAAAGCCACCATTGTTTCACAGTCAAAAACAGGTAGGTGACGATAGTTTTTGAAAACAATTTAGATCCTAAAGACAGTAAGTCTTTTTTTTTTAATGAAGTATGAGAAAAGTCTTCTAATATTGATTGAATGTCCGAGCATTCCCAGACTTTCATGAGTCTGTATCAAAAGTATCTTAGGCTCTTGCAGTTTTTGAAATATTCAACAAAAATATGATAAGCATGATCATGGATTTTATTCCTAGATTTTCTCTAATTTTTAACAGATTTCGTGGAATGAACATTCCACAAAATGTAGAAGAAAGATAGAACTGTGGATTGTATGTTCCACGAAGATTAGAATAATGAATAATTTATAGAATGTAAATTGTAAGAAATTGTAGAATAAAGTTAAAACTTCAGATTACGTATTCCACAAAATGTTTCAATTTTTAGAATATTGTGAAAAGTGTAGAACTTATATTCCACATTTTTAGAATGTAGTTAAAACTGTAGAGTTTACAATCTACAAAACGTGGATCATAGTGCAAGTGGTATATTATGTATTCTAAATTGTTTGGATATTAGTGAAAACGGTAGAACACGTATTCTACATTGTAGAATTTATATTTTATTATTTTAGAACAAGTAAGAAACAAATATATTAAAATTTGTTTTTGAAAAAAAACAGGTTGGTATATTTTATTTTTGCCTATTTTCTGTATTTTTTAGGATTAAAAATAATTCAAAATATGAATTTTAAAAATAATAATAAGGATAAACATATCAAATTAGAGTAAAATATGAAAAAGTTAAAGGGACAATAATCTTTTTTCATCCTTTTTACACAAATCTTCCAAGAAAATATTAGATATGCCAGCAGAAAAAAAAATTAAGAACAGAAACCTGGCAAATAAACAAATGATAAAAAGAGGAAGAAGGGGAATCACTCTTAATCAAATGAGGTTAGGAGAACTACAATTACCATTTGAACTAACAAGCTCACGTTCATACAAAACTCATCAGAAATGTTTTATTGTTAGTGTGGGGCACGTGCCACACCTTCCACTATGCTAGATCCTCTCCTGTGCATGTTTCCTTATGTACTCAAAATTTTACTTTTATTTAAATAAATGATAATCTTTAGAAAATATATATCTAGCAGTGTTCCCTCATAATATATGCATGGATATAGAAGCTTTTGTTTTGCTTTTGGATAAGACTCAGATGAATTAATTATTTATGTTGTTTGTATGTATCATATGATTGACAGTCTCATATTATTCATGTTGTTCAAACAACTTAATATGACCCTTTATATATAATTAAGAAAAAATCGAAATCGGGTTGGATTTCTGGGTTGATGATAGGTTCTAAGTTTTACCCTATTCTAAAACTGCAAGTGCACAGTATAGTCAATGTAATATATAGGGTTATCGAATCCACAGGGACACTTGGTCTCAAGAGGATCAAACTTTAGGGAATGAATACTAGAAATAAGCAGAATATGATTGAAATAAATTGCGGTGCAAGAAAGTAAACAGTAGCAGGAATTGGTTTGTAAGCAATAAACTAAAAGCGTCAAGCCTAGGGTATTCTCAGGAAATCAGACAAGCAGACAAGTTAATCAGTCAGGATCAAATTAAACTCAGTTCTAGAACTCAAATCACGGAAATAGAATTAACCAAATCTCTTTGCGAAAACTCTCTAAGTCTAAGTGCAGTAACCCAAATCTCTTTGCAATTACTAACAGATTAAACTAGCATTAAGTTCAAGTTTGATATGTTCACAATTAAACTAAACCAAATCTCTTTGCGAATAATTTAATTGCTCAACCTAAATAGTTCAGATTCCTAAACCTCACTCTCGTGACGTATTTAGCAACCTAAGATCTAGATTCTAATTGATCAGGTTAGAACTAGCATTAAGCACAATTTAGTTTGAAGAACATTCTAATCATGTGAATCCTTAACTGAATTAAACAAGTCTAGCAAGTCATCAAACCCTAATGAGAAACCCTAAACTCAACTATGGATCTACTCAGACATGATTGATGAAAACATAATCATAGAATAAATAGATTGCATATAAGAAATTAAAATATCAAAGGGGTTCGAAATCTTCTCCAAAATAAATCAATACAAGGAAATAGATCAGCCCCGAAAACTCTAAAAATCTCTTAGCTCTAAGTATGAAAGCGTATCTAAAATAAAAGCCAAAAACTAGTATATATAGGCATAATCTCGGTTGGGGCTTCTGTGTAAATACTGAAAGTATCTTGGGCTTCATTGCAAATCTTCATATCTTGTTACACCGACGCGTACGGCCCATCTCGCGACTGCATCGACCGATGCACAATGTGTGTCGATCGATGCAACATCAAATAATCGAACAGTGAATAAAGCTCTCGGCCAAAACGTCCCAAAATGCCCAAAATGCTCCAAATATCTCCAATTAGCTCCAAACCTGATTAAACCTGTAAAAGACTCTAAACTAATACAAAAGACTCTAAAAACACAACTATATCATGGTCTAAAGTGGGTAAAAACCATGATATATCAACTCCCCCACACTTAGCCTTTGCTTGCCCTCAAGCAAAACAGAAAACTAAAATGCAGTGAAGAGGTTTGAAAACTCTTCAGAAACTCATTTCATCATAGAAGCAACAGCATTCAGATTCCCCTTAGTAATCCACATGAAAGAATCAATCTATAGACATCAAGACCAACATGTACTTCCCCCACACTTAGCAACTGTCCTAAGTAAACGCCACAATCACATTCACGCATTCAAATTCTCCCTACTGACTTCTGCAAGTATTTAAGTGCGGTCTCACCTAAGGAGTATCGATCTAAAGGCACATGGATTCTTACCTAGCCAGCTCTAGACCACCAAACTGTCTTTCTCTAGTCCCTTTCTTCTCTTTCCCTTCCTTAACAACTGATTTTTCCCTCATTGGGTATCATTTTATTTTTTTTATCAGTGTTCTTCCCGTTATGGGGTGTACTTTGGACACATTCCATGGATCGCACAGGAGATAATAGGGGTCTCTACCACTCCCGTGACCACTTCGGAGTTACTAACTCATCCTCAGTTTATTACTTTTTTTTTTTTTTTTTTACTTTATGGAAGGGGAGAAGGGAACCAAATAGGACAGGTTAACAGGCTGTGTCAGAACTAACAGGGAATCCGACATAAAGTATACCAAGCCCTTAGGTGAGAAATCTAACTCAGTATTAAGGTGAAGTCAGTAAAAGGATCCTCTGATACCTGAAGCGATGTGGGTGTTCTCAGTAGGCTGATCAGTGTCTGGGTTTTCTAATAGTCAGAGATAATCTGCAGCTTCATCCCAATGGTCACTTAAGTTCCTGCAAATGCTACTAATCTCCTTAAAAAGTCATTGTTTCCTACTTAAACCAATTTTGACTCGAAAAACAAAATTTTTAAAATTAACTGACTCTTAAGAAAACAAAGAAAAGTAATTAGTAGAACCTCCCCCACACTTAAGACACACTGTCCCCAGTGGTGTCAAGCAAGGGATTGGTTAAAAGAAAGAAAAATTATGTTAATGGAATGGTTAGTTCTCTCGGGTTTTACCTCTGTCGCAGTCAGGCATCGATCGTTGCACTAGGTGCACCGACCGTTGCTGTGCGATTTCCTGTTGTAACGATCGACACAATTGTGTGTCGATCGACGCAATGCGATTTTCACGAAACGTCAGCAAGTTAGCAGGTTAATCCGTCGGTTTATGTCAATTTTCGATCCCTGCAAGCTGAAAACACTAGAAACAGAGTAAAACTGAAGCAACAAATGTATCAAATCATGCCAAACCATCCAAACATAGCAAATCCTAAAAGAAAAAGAAAAACAAAGTGCAAGAAAAGATAAAAAGTCAGAATACAGAACCGATAAACTGATAATGGAGACTACGCTCACTCATCATCATCAATACCAGCAAATCTCTCGGCATCACTGGCATCCTCTGGAGATCGCTGTCGTCGTCGTCGGTCGGGTACGGGCTGATGGATCTGTGGAGGCCTCCTGCAGCTGCAAGTACGCATGAAGTTCCAAAGAACTCTAAACATACCGTCTGATCTCTCTCTCCACTCTGCCTCAGAATAAGCACCGTAGGCCATCGTAGGCTCTAGAAATGGACCCACATCGTCGATCGAGGCAGGTGCAGGCGCAGAAGCAGAGGCAGGAGCAGCATAAGTCGAAGCTCGTGATGAAGGCTCTCCCAGCGGATGAGCCATAGAAGGAATCCCACACTGCGCAGACTCAGGAGGCTGAAATCTCAGAGCCTCTAATGTGTCAATCTGTGTCCATCTGGCAGCAGGAAGCTCTATACCAGTCCTCCCAGTGGTCGGGTCAGTGTAAACCCATATCTTCCCCTCCTTGAGCCAAGTGGCGCTCTGCAAATGGCTGAGATCTAGGAACTCCCGGGCTGTATCATGCTCTGTGCCATGAAGAGGAATCCCACAATACTCAAAAATGGGAGTAAGCAAACTCCCTATCGTCTCAGTACCAGCTCCATCAAACGGCTTCGTCTGCAGATCAACCAAATGCTGTGCAAAAACAGCTCCCAAGTTGAGACCCGAACTAGGATCTCTCACTCCAGAACTCCTGAACTGATCTCTCAGCCCCATAAACAGCAGCTCCATCTCGTATTTGCGCATCTTGTTGGACTCAAACTTGCAAAGCAAGCTCCAGCACAAGATACGCGAGACATATCGCAGCACCGGATGTCTCATCTGCACAACTGGTGTGGTCCTAGAGTTGTATCGACCGCTGCCAATACACTCCGAAAACAGTTTGGCCTCATTTGGATCCCACTCAAGTGGCATAGCTATGCGCCTCGGCTCAGTTCTGAACCTGTAGATCCTGCAAAGATCAAGAAGAGGGATCCGATACCTGACTCCCCAGCTCATGAATGTAAATGACCCTACTGTAGCACTCCGGTTGTCAGGATCCGAGTAAACCACTCTGCAGGTGGCCAATAACTGCCTGACCAGCTCAGGGTAGAGGTCATAAGGTCGCATCGGCATTGTCCCTAGACCAATGCCTCTGCATACAGCGAGTACCTGCTCATCAATCCCTAGAGTCTTGCAGGTGGAGTAGTCAGCGAACTTGGTTGGCTTGAAGATCATCCCACACCAACCATTGTAGAGAAGCGAGTCATATTCGTCCCAACTGCTGAGCAATGGACGCTCTGTGAACTCATCAGACTTGAAGAACTTCTGAGGTTCCTCTGGCCATTCTATGGTTGTCTGCATTGGTGTCTTGTCTGCTCTGGGCCAGGGTAAAGCAATTGGCGGTCCATATCTTTGGTATGGTGCGGGTGGCTCTGACTCTCTGCTAAACCAAGCAGGTGGTGGGATGTATTGCCTTGATGCTGTAGAAGCTGTGGCTCGTTTCTTGCGGGGTTGTCGTTGAGTTGCCATCTGCAAAACAAACAAAATTTAAACACAAATAAGTCTCGGCAATTCTCTGTGAAATCGCGAAACATCGACCGTTGCACCTAAGGCATCGATCGTTGCAAGGCGATTTCACCTCGTCGAACATTTCCCAAAATCACAAAGCAACGACCGCTGCTTTAGAGCAACGACCGTTGCAAGGCGATTTTGCCGCAAACAAATCATCAAATTCGATTCAAATTCAACCACATTGCATCAAATTAACAAGAACACCCTGCTAAACAACCTAAATCACGTTCATTTGAGCATAGCATCATCAATTTCAAGCCAAAAATCCCAAATTCCATAAACCCTAAAATCCCATTCTAAAAATGGCGAAAATGAGAAGTCATACCTTCGATTCTTTGCAAATGGGTAATGGAATCAGCTAGAGGGGGTTAAAACAATAAGATTCAAGCTTTGAATCACAAAAATTGATGAAGAATTAGAGATTTAGGTGTAAAACTTTCGGTTGTACGGACGGCGATGAAATGAGGAAGAAAAGAGAAGAGAAAGGGTTTAAGGCGTTTACCTTGGTCGTGGGTGCAACGATCGTTGCTTTAGGGGCAACGATCGATGCTTGGTAAATCGAATTCGATTTCCGGTTTAAGCACATACCTTAATTTTGCAATTGAACCAACTGCAACGACCGTTGCTTAGGAGCAACGATCGTCACAATGCGATTACCCCTCTTCGTCAAATCTCCTTGCAACGACCGGTGCACAAGTGCATCGATCGTCACACATCTCCAGGTTCGAATTCTGCATCTGATACTTAGCAAAAACAAAAACGAAAAATGTGAAATCCTAACAAAAACACCAAAAATAAGAAAGAAAGAAAACTACACCTAACAGTGGGTTGCCTCCCACTCAGCGCTTGTTTAAGGTCATTAGTTTGACCGGACGCACAAGATCTTTCAGGCGCTAAGAGATCCTGACAGAGACTTTTTCTGTCTCTGTTCAAGTCTCCTCATCCATGGTGGAGAATAAGCTGTCGCAGAATGCTTCAGTCCAAGAAAAGATGGAGTAAAATGTGCTCCAGGGTCTAGAATCACAGGCCCATCTGGCTGCTCATCCTCTGCTTCCAGGATCGTGAAAGTCTGCCCATCTATCAGTGGTTTTCGCAGCTTCTCCATGTCATATCGCAGCGTCTCATCTCCCAGGTGGAGGTCTATTAGACTCTGTCTAACATCAATTACAGCTCCCGCTGTAGCCAAGAATGGTCTTCCAAGTAGCAATGCTTCATCAGGATCGCAGTCATATTTCAGTACAAGGAAGTCTGTCGGAACCAAGTAGTTTCCAACTCTCACTGGTATGTCCTTTAAAAGTCCTTCAGGAACTCGTAGAGATTGATCAGCTAGGACAAGACGGGTACTTGTAGGAGAAAAGTCTAACATCCCCAACTTCTCTGCCACAGAATAAGGCATCATACTTCCAGCAGCTCCTAAGTCACAAAGAGAGCGTCTAAACCTGTCCTCAAAGATAGAACAATCAAGTATAAACACTCCAGGATCAGGTAACTTCTTTGGAATCTTGTTCAGCAGAACATCACTGATGTGTTGTGGTACTATAATCACCCATTCTCTCAGATCTTCATCTAGAGGCAGCATCTTGTTCAAATATCTCTGCACACAGGGATGATAAGGTGGATCATCAGGTGGTGGAATTTCTTCCAAGTCTTCACCACTCTCTTCCAGTTTCTTCAGCTCCTCAATCTCTTGTTTAATTACCTCAGACACCTTGGGATATTGCCTAATGGCTTGTGCATAAATCTCCTTCTGAGTGATTTCAGACACATCAGGGAATAGGCGGGCCAGTTCTGCATCAGTTTCATAATCATTTGACAATACTGTCTGTTCACGACCTGCATCGACCGACACAATGTGTGTGTCGATCGTTGCAATGCGATCATCACAGCTTCCACCCGTGAGTTTTTCACTTAGTTCCGAAAATTCTGCTTCATCAGCCAACTCAGCCGTACTTAGCTCAAATTTCTCACCTTGATGAGATCCATCATTTATGAGTACAGACCAGGCTTTAATATGAGTCTCTGCAACTCCTTTTCCTTTCATAGTACCTGAAATCTGATTAACCTGAGTGTCCAGTTGCTTCATGTGAGTGTTCATAGACTCAATCTTCCCATTGAGATCTCCATACATAGCATCAATCTTCTTGTTGCAGTCCACAGAAGTCTTGATTTGGCTCTCCAGCAACTGTTCCATCATTGTCTCCATCTTGGTCTCGAAAGCAATAGGTGTAGGAGGTGTTTGATAAGATGAAGATCCGTAGGTCCTCTGAGCATTCTGTCCATAAGGCTTCTGAAAGTTACTGTTCTGTCCATAGCCTGAAGAGTTCTGATTGCCCGTGTAGGCAGTTTTCTGTCCTCCACCGGAAAATCTGTTTCCAGATTGATATCCAAATCTGTTTCCTTGGAAACCAGATCCTCCGATGTAATTCACATCCTCTTCCTGAGTGTCCTCCTCAGTCTGAATCACTTCTACTTCTTGAGCAAAGTGGACAGCTTTCTTCTCACCTAGAAGAGTGCAGATTTTATCCATCCTGGACCTCAATTCAGCCATCTCTGAGTTATCAATACTTCCACCAGATTTCTTCCTCCTATCATCCATAGTCTTGCAGCTGTTGCTGCTAATCAAATTTTCGATCAACTGCTTAGCCTGTGTAGGAGTCCTGGTGTTGAAGTTGGCATTGCTAGAGTTATCCAGCGCCTGCTGATACGGAAGATCTATTCCTCTGAAGAAAATACCTATCAGCTGAACTTCAGTGAATCCATGGTGCGGACAGTCACGCTGATACTGCTTAAATCTCATCCAGGCAGTCTTTAAAGGCTCCACAACTCCTTGGGAGAAAGTAAGTATGTCCTGTCTGGATTGGTCTGAACGCGCATTATCATAGAAATGACGCAGGAACTCACTTTTTAAGGCTGCCCAAGTAGTATACTGACCAGGTGCCAGTTGTCTCAGCCATGCACTAGCGTCTCCAGCAAGACTGTGCGGAAATAGCTTAAGGAATAAATAGTCCTGGCAAACTCCATCGTACTTCATGCCAGTGACTATGTCCTCAAACTTGTCAATGTGATCCATTGGCTGCTCTGATTGAAGGCCATGAAAAGCAATCTGCCTCATCAGTTGGTAGTAGATGGTCTTTACCTCAAAGTCGTTCCTCTCAAAGGCAGGAAGCACTAAAGCTGCTCGGTTCGCATGAAACTCGTCAGGTCTGTTGTAATCAGCTAATGTCCTTTCACGGACAACCATCTGGCCCGGTGGCTCAGCTTCATCAGGGATCACTCGTCCCTCAGCATCAATCCTATGCCCAGCAGCATTGTAAGGATTGTTCTCTGGATCCCTCAGGATTCCATCAGCATCTGGTATCAAGATCAAGCGTTCTTGTACCATTCTCTCTCTCTTTTCTCTTCTGATCGTTCTTTCTAGACGTCCAAGTTCCTCTGGTCCAAGATTAATCAAGCTCGAGTTCGGATTACTTCTAGTGTTCTGCGTTGGCATAAACTGTCTGTAATCGTCCAGCAACGATCGATGCTTTCAGTGCAACGATCGATTCAATCTCAGAATCGCCTAGTGTCGATCGACGCAAGATGTGCAACGGTCGACGCAAGGCGAAGTTCGTACCTGCGACAGAAAGAAACAGAGAGAAAGTCAGCAAAATCAAAATAAAAAAAAAACGAAAAACAAAAACGAAAACGAAAAATTTCTAGTAGAAACCCTAAGTTCGGTCCTAGCGAAGACTCAAAAGAGTCCCCGGCAACGGCGCCAAAAACTTGATATGTTCTAAGTTTTACCCTATTCTAAAACTGCAAGTGCACAGTATAGTCAATGTGGTATATAGGGTTATCGAATCCACAGGGACACTTGGTCTCAAGAGGATCAAACTTTAGGGAATGAATACTAGAAATAAGCAGAATATGATTGAAATAAATTGCGGTGCAAGAAAGTAAACAGTAGCAGGAATTGGTTTGTAAGCAATAAACTAAAAGCGTCAAGCCTAGGGTATTCTCAGGAAATCAGACAAGCAGACAAGTTAATCAGTCAGGATCAAATTAAACTCAGTTCTAGAACTCAAATCACGGAAATAGAATTAACCAAATCTCTTTTCGAAAACTCTCTAAGTCTAAGTGCAGTAACCCAAATCTCTTTGCAATTACTAACAGATTAAACTAGCATTAAGTTCAAGTTCGATATGTTCACAATTAAACTAAACCAAATCTCTTTGCGAATAATTTAATTGCTCAACCTAAATAGTTCAGATTCCTAAACCCCACTCTCGTGACGTATTTAGCAACCTAAGATCTAGATTCTAATTGATCAGGTTAGAACTAGCATTAAGCACAATTTAGTTTGAAGAACATTCTAATCATGTGAATCCTTAACTGAATTAAACAAGTCTAGCAAGTCATCAAACCCTAATGAGAAACCCTAAACTCAACTATGGATCTACTCAGACATGATTGATGAAAACATAATCATAGAATAAATAGATTGCATATAAGAAATTAAAATATCAAAGGGGTTCGAAATCTTCTCCAAAATAAATCAATACAAGGAAATAGATCAGCCCCGAAAACTCTAAAAATCTCTTAGCTCTAAGTATGAAAGCGTATCTAAAATAAAAGCCAAAAACTAGTATATATATGCATAATCTCGGCTGGGGCTTCTGTGTAAATACTGAAAGTATCTTGGGCTTCATTGCAAATCTTCATATCTTGTTACACCGACGCGTACGGCCCATCTCGCGACTGCATCGACCGATGCACAATGTGTGTCGATCGATGCAACATCAAATAATCGAACAGTGAATAAAGCTCTCGGCCAAAACGTCCCAAAATGCCCAAAATGCTCCAAATATCTCCAATTAGCTCCAAACCTGATTAAACCTGTAAAAGACTCTAAACTAATACAAAAGACTCTAAAAACACAACTATATCATGGTCTAAAGTGGGTAAAAACCATGATATATCAGTTGAACCAAACCGATTTAAATCGTTTTAACCGGGTTGGGTTTCTCTGGGTTGTATTATACTGATTCAAATCATTGACCCAAATCAAAATCGAAATATCGAACGTGCACATAAACTCAAGATTATGAACTGTTTAAGCGGCGTATATCAAATCTTGTCTTCTGCGTGTTGCATTGGTAATATACTCTGAAATGTGTAATCATGACATTTAGTTTCCCAGCTTAGCAGCATCGTTTATCTCGTAAAAGATTATCCAGAATCCACTACAATTTTAAATACTCTTAATACGATTTTAATCCAGAACAATTTTAAAACTCTCTGTTTCTCTGTTTTATGTTTTATCAGGTTCTATTGTTTCTTTTTTTTAGGTTCTATCAGGTTCTTTTGTCAAACAGAATACCAATAATACGAGATGAGTAACATAATCATATATATAATGAGAGAGTTTTTTCTCTTCCATTTAGGTTGTCCACGTCATCACTCTTAACATTTTTCTCCCCTCTGCGTTTACTTGAGAGTGCACGCGCCTGTGAAGAGCGTGGTGAATGTGAGAAGTTAAAAAGACAAAACCCAAAACGGATCAACTCCCCCCTCGAATTCATTCCCTTCACATCAGACCTATTCAATAACTCGAGTTCCCAAAGATCCAGGAGAAGCCACAATTAATCTAGAGTCTGGTGATTTAGCGATTTCGCGATGGTTTTTCTAGACCATATCACTATTGGGGAAATTTGGATGAAGAAGCTACGAGCTATGGATGTGAGGAAACGGATTGTGCAAGACGCGAAAAAGTTGCTAAGAGCTCACTGCAATGATTCTTCTTTGGATCATGTTCAGCGAGAAAATATGCTTATTTGGAACCTGATACAAAGCGATCTGGGCCGAAACGATCCTGATCACAAAGATGCTTGATGATTCAGGAAACGTTACCGTACTACGACAAAGGATATGATGCGGCCCAAGTTCTCCGTGAAGCTGTCAAAGAAGGGAATCGATGAGAATTCCATGGCGGATCTAGGTAACCGACCACCGCGCCTGTCGAAGAAGGGGTGATGGCACACAAAAGGCAAACGAAAAGGGGGATAATTATGAAAACAAACATAAGAGACACACAAACATATCCATTAGAGTCACAACGGTTCTTGCAACTGCTCTTATTACCATAAAGGAAAGTAAGACGGAAAAAAATTTGCTTCAAAGAAAATGATTTAAGTGTGAGAGTCTTTGTTTGTGTGTCAGGTGAATAAGACGAGAATACGGAAAACACGGAAGAGCTCATCTCCATTGAGTTACCAGCTCCTGCTTCATGGAAGAAACCGGTATCTTCTTCCCTCTTTTTTCCAGTTTGTCTGTTCTGCTTTCCATTTCGAGTTAGTTTCTATTGTTTTCTTATGGTCTAGGGTCTATGTTCGATTTGGGGATTATGTGTAAACTTTTTAACTTCACCTCATCGAGCCAAAAGTATGGTGCTTTAACTTTGAATTTGCACTGCAATCGATTCAGTCCAACTGATTTGTATCAGGTATACTATTAGGCCTAAAGCTAGAAGTTTCACATGTTCACTTTTTCCATACTTTTTAATGTACTCCTCTTTATCTGATATGTGAATCTCCTGTCCTGTTCACACGGCTGGAAGTTCTCAATATGTGTCGAGTAAACGACTTACAGATGCGTGTGGATCATACATCATAACCATCTTGAATCTGACTAAAATCTATAGTTCTAACTGGTCTGATGGTTTCTTCTCTTTCTTTGTTCCGCTTGGTGATTTATAAATCAAGTAGATATACAGGATCGTTATGTTCTTATCTTCCCCTCGTGCGTTTATGTTTGTTGTCTCTTTTTCTTCCTTAACACTTTCCAGCTTGAATGTGGAACATTGTTCACTCACATCTAGAACGATACAAAAGGTTGTTGATGCTTTGGATTCAGACTAAGGACTGTTACAACTTTGCATAAGTAAACTTTCGGATTTTGTATATAACGATTTATATATCGCTTCATTGTGTTGAAGGTGTGTCCGTAATTGTATGGCATGTTATAGTATGTACGTGTTAATGATCACTTTAGTGTGCCAGGTGGCAATAGGTGTTTGACAACAGAGGAAGAGTTTGTTTGGTCTTTGATGGACAGGTGGCAATAGGTGGAAGAAGGAGTGCACGTCTTGCGTCCCCCTCATCCGGTGGTGGAGATGAGAAGCCATGGCAGAGGAGATCGAAAGAACGAGATCCGGTAAGTGTTGTTGTTACTGTTGTGATTCTTGAGTTTGTCGTTATGATGATGATCTTCTAGAAGTCTGTTATTAGGGTTGCTGGGATTGGTGTTGGAGCTTGAGTTGTTTCCCATTGGGGATGATAAGAGAGACGGACACACTGTTTATTTTTCACACATATTTTTTTTTTGGTTACATCACTTATTAAAATGAAAACGTAGTTACGTGGAAATGAGCTAAATTAGGCGAAAGAGAAAAGGTCTTTTGAATATCACTGCAAGTGCTTGACCACTTCACATTAGACAAGATCTCAATACAATCAAAAAGCAAAAAAATCTTGTTTCTGGGAATGCTATTCAATCCCTCTTGGCTAAATTGGCTACGCTTTGCAGGTTGAAAAAATATCACCAAGAAAGTGGGAGGGTGGCCACACGGTGGTCATGGAGGTGCTGGGCGGGGCGCCTAGAAGGCTAGGACCTTGTGGGTCATCAGGAATGTATGTTGCCAGAATAATATTAGTGGAGACGGCCAAATTAAATACCATGAGATAAGTTTGATATTTAGTTCTTTATAAAGATAAAAGCTGCACATGAATTATGGTCAACTTATAAGCTGTTGATACTTTAATTTTAAGTTGAATCTGAATAATGGTAAATTTAATTGGTTCTTTTTCAGGTTATGGGGAATACAAGCCTTATGGGGAAACCAAACAAGCGAGGGAAGGGAGTACCACGTTCCTCACAAGCCAATTTACCTAGCGATCGCGTTAAAGCTGTTGCACCAAGTGTGTTCCCGTTTCATATTCAGGCATACTATTGTACACAATAACTAGGATATTATAGCGTTACGTTTTGAAATTAAAAAAACTTCCCCCAACGAAAAAAAAATAATGTCAAAAGCATTATAAGACGCCACATAAATGTAACTAAAAAAAACAAACAAAAAAACACGAACATGTAACTGTTTCCCATTATGAATCACTAGCGTATATAGATTTAATTTGGAAAATCTAAACACTCATATTTACTACAAAGATTGTTCAAAAACAGGAACGCAGCTAAATTCTCCCGGTTCACCTACCAAGGCTGCACTACCCCTTCCTTGAAGAGGAACTTAACACACTCAAGAAGGCATTACACCCTCAGCTCAAGAGAGGACGATGCTAACTGAATGGTTTGAATTGAATAAGACCAATGAAGATGTTAGGAACATGAGATACGTGGACCTACCAAAATACTTTGTATAGGACAAGAAATGTACAATGTACAAACAGAGGATGCATTAAGGAACCACTGGGAAAATTGCCCATGTCGAGCCATCATACAAAGAGCTCTACTATCTCCAAACCCTGGTCACCACCGTCAAAGTCCCAACAAGTTTTGGTGCCTTGCTAACATTTTGTGGAGTGGTCCACAAAAGTTTCAAGGAAGCATGCGATTCGAGGGGGCTAATATAAGAAGGTTAATAACGGCATAGAGCAATGGAAGGGACTTCAAAAGCAAAGACATCTTACATACTATGCAGAATGCAGCTGGTTGGTCATCATATACTTTGAACTCTCAAATAACGACCATTCCAACAAGAGACATACAAAGTTAATTAATCACTAAACATGTCAACTTCCCAGAGTATTTAGTCCTTCTTTAATATTTCGTGTAAACCATACATCTTAAAAAAATTACAAGGACACAAACAACCAAACTATTTAAACGTATCAGCTTGTCATGCTTACTTTTGATATTCTCTATTCACAAGAACTATCGAAATATTACCGACAAACAGATATATCTGCAGACCAAACAAACAACACTGGAAAAACAAATAAAAACATTACACAAATTATCCGTCAAATAAAACAAGCAACGTGCACAGAGAGACAAAACAATAAAACAAGCACACAGCCCCTGCGCGTGCGCGGGGGTACAACACCTAGTACCATTAATCATAAACAATCCTCCCACTGAAGGAAGGATTAAGTTCAAAAAAAAAACATAAAAACAGAGGGTCTTAAAAATTAAAAAACAGGGAACAATCAACGGTTGCACTTAAAAACCTTGAAGTGCTCATCAACCATGTTGCGGAAAAACGTTACCTCCAGTATCCAGTAACACTTATCGCACAGATCATCCGCTCTGTCGTCCCCTCTTGGCTTCCCCCACCTCCGCCGAGTTGAACAGTTGCATTTCGAGATCAAAAGTGGATCAGTTTGGTCCCGTTTGACAATTATAAAATCAGGAGTCGGCCTTCCCCACCCCGTTCCAGGCAACTTTAGTAGTTTAATTCTAAGATGAGTTGCACGTTGGCGAGTAAGGTGATGATTACCGAACATACCTTCCTCCCAATCTTCCCTGAAGATCTTGCTCATCATCATGAAGATGTACTCGCAGACGATGCTTCCTCTATCTGCAGCCGCCTTGATTTGCCCGAGACCTTCAACCCGGTTGTTCTCGAAAAACAGATTCGAGATGCCTTTGAGGGTGACGGCGGAGATGTTCCCTGCGTCGTAGCACCTTTTGTTGAACTGTGTCCAGTCAAATCGTGGACACGAAACACAATAGTTCATCTCCATTAGATTAACATAGATGAAGAACTCAGGGGAGGAAGTCAAAGCGTTGAGGCGAGTGCATGTAATTATGGAGTGACGGAGATCCTGCATGTTTTCTTCGCACACACGGACCATAATCTTCCTGATGATTTCCTCCGGCAACCCGAGCAGGTCGAACGGTTTCTGCTCCCTCCGACTCCTTCTCACCGACCTTGTTTCGTACCGCGGTCGTTTGTAAGGAGGCCATACATAGGCGGGATTATGGTGAGAGTAAGTCATTATTCCAAAGAAAGTGATGGAAATGAAAAGTTTGAAACTGTTTTAGGGATGAAAAGGAGAGATGAAAAGATCGGACACGACTGAGAGATGGTGATGAAAAGTTTTTGGAGGAAAGAAGTTGATTTTTGGAGGAAAGAAGTTTATATTTTGAGAAAAGACAGAACGCGACTATTGATATTACCACGCTTTAAATTTTAAGAAAATGGGTTCACCACGTTTACAAATTAGTGGATAATGAGATTATGGCAAAGAAGAAAAAAACACATATTCACTTAAATTATATAATTTATATAATTTTATTCAAAATGGGACTCTATTAATCATATTGATCAAACGTTTCCTTGCATTTTAATACATACTTTCTAATAGAGAACACACTTGGGAAGTGAATGATATTGAAACATAATTTTCAAACTAAAAAATGCATTGGGAACTGAGATACATATGGTAGATCAATAAAATATAATGTGACACTAGGAAAAATATTTTCCAGTTGGTGTAATACTACTTCAACTGTGAACTATGCATTTGAATATATGGTATAACTAGTAACTAGGTATAACTAGTAACTAGGTACAACTATCTGTGATATTTTGGCGCCGAAATCGTCGACTTTTAAAAAACTAATTACAATTAACAATTTATTTTGGCGCCGAAAATAAAAATTTTAAAAGCTCTCCCTCTCTTTCTCTTTCTCTCTTTCTCTCATTCACTCTCTCTCTCTCTCTCTTTCCCCCCTTTCTCTTTCACGCCATAATGGAGAATCTCAGCATTGATCCTAAATGAAGATTTTTTTTGAATAAGGTTTTCAAATTAAAATGCAGAAAAAAAATAAAAAGTTTACATGCCCACTCACACATGCCCTAGTTATACCATTAGTTTTTAGTTTTTACCAAAAAATACAACTTGCAAATAAAGTTCCAAATACAAAACAATTCAAACAGTTATCCTAGTTATCCTAGAATTACTTAGCTAGTTATCCTAGTTATCCTAGTATTACTTAGCTAGTTATTCTAGTATTAATTAGCTAGTTATCCTAGTATTACTTAGCTAGTTATCCTAGTATTATTTACCCATTTATCCTAGTTATCCTAGTTATCCTAGTATTACTTACCTAGTTATCCTAGTTATCCTAGTATTACTTAGCTAGTTATCCTCTTAAGACTTGTGTTCTTGATTGTTAATTTTTGTTACACTTATTTATGCTAGAACAAAAACACAAAATAGTCTTATAATAGTTCATCAAAGTCTTACAATACCATAACAAAGTCTTCAAACTACAACCAAACTCACATAGTGATTACAAATTCCTTACTTTTACCAAACAGAAGATGATAGATGATCAAGAAATTCAAACAAATACACAAAACAACAGTCACCATGAACTTCAAATTGGTCTTACGTATCTCGGATTTGCACACCACCACCTTTTTCGACAATGTCTTTAAGATCATTAACTTCCACCATAAATTATCTTCTGTCAATCATCATGTCTTGAACCTCTTCATACATCCCTTCCTCTACCCATTTGAACAAGTGACCATCCTACATTTCACTTACAATAATCATTATGAAGCTAACAAAATCACAAATCAATACTAGGCCTATGTAAACAATGTTACCTCTCAGCTAAAAGTACAACGGAAATAAGGACGTCCGGGATTTTCTTTCGATTTTGATGTGTAAATCGCAAGTTCGCTTCCACACACACAATTTTTGGGAAAACCTCTTCTACCATTGAATCCATAGTAAAATAAGTTAGAAGTGATTTCCTCCTACATTACTCAAAGATATTCAATTACACAATTAATCATTGTTGTTTATAAAATTCATCCAAACAAACAACATTCATAATCGTATTTTGAGTCTATTTTCGAGATGAACAAAATAGAACTTACGGATTGAGATGACTCTGAGATATGGGTTTTTTTCTTGCTATTCTTCAATCGATTGTCGGATTGATTTCCCATCTACTGAGACTCGGAATTTCGCTAGGGTTTGTTCTTCGATTCCACGCTTTTTTTTCTTCTGGGTTTTTTCCCGATTTTAACAAATCGATTTTTATCCGATTTTGAAATTTTTTTACCCGGGTAGAATCCGATTACATGGAGCTGGGTTGAAGGAGACCGGACCTCACCCAGGTATAAGTTGTAATTTCATGCCCTTCACTCGGTTTATAAGTAATTTACCATTTTTGCAGATTTAATTTAAATGAAAACGAAATTGATCTTATAATGGGATCATGGGAGATTACTCTCTGTGTACGGAGGGGCATGAGAGACGATTTCTCATTGAGATATGATAAATCGTATTTTTAGGTGCAAGTGTTTGATGATGGAATAACTCTTTATATGTGGGCACAACGCCCAAGAACTATGAAACGTGCTCCGATAAAGGAGGGAGATTAGATGAACGCAGACAAAGCCAAAAACATAAACTTTCTTTAGCCTCCAAAATTCTCTCTGTTCTTTTCCCAGAAGGAGAGATTTTGTGAATATGCAGCTACACTCATCTTAAGTTTCTTGAAAATATACCTTCTTATGGGTTTTGAGAATCACCAATTGTTTTTTTGGTCAATTGGAGAATGAAACAAAGGTTCCTGCTTTTATTAATTAGGATTAGATGTTGTGAAATTTGGTTGTGATTCTTCCCTCCTTGGACTAGAACGGTGAAGAAAAGAAAGGTCAAACATGTTGTTACGAGGCTCTTCAAACGCCAAGCAAGCTACTAGTTGCGAATCAATGTGCTGCTTTACTTGCGGATCTTGAACAAGAGAGAAACGTTGCAGCTGCTTCTGATGGAAGCTCGGCAGTTCAAAGCGTTTGCTCAAGAGAAAATGACGCATGACCAAGAAAAGCTTTCTGCTATCGAAGCCTTGTCTTATGAGGTAGAAGCTTACAAGGATAGACTGTTGAGCTATGGTCTACCCATGCGAATACGCTTGTTTGAAATGTAGTGTAGACCAAATGGTAATGTTGAGGCTGTAGAAAAATTGATGGTTGGTCAGTCTCCAAGATAGCCATATTATGATTCCGCAGGCTCTCCCAGGTCTAGTCGTAGCGACAGAGTTTATACTATCGACTCAATTCATGTGGACGAGCCTAGTATGATGAGCAAGGAAAAGTTAAACGGTGATCATTGGAATTCTCCGAGATACCAAGGAGTTAACTGTTGGTGATGTAGCCTTGTAGTGTGAACTATGAACTTGGATAAGGATTGAATCGCGCACGAGAGCACTTTCCTTAAAGAGTATTTCGACCCTATCCCAAGCCTTGGGTTACACGACATCCCTTTGTAGGATAAGACAACCAAAGTCTCACTCTTGTTCTAGGCTAAGATACAAGAGATACAAATAGAAGTTTTTGTGTTTATATGTGTTTCTTCAAAGATATTTGCTCATCTTTTAAAGCAATGAGTCTCTCTCTTTTATCTCTCTTTCTTTTGTATTAGTTTTTGTTGTTTGTTTTTGCTTGTGAAATTTTTGTTATTATCAATTTGCAAATGCCAACAACTCCTTATATAGAAATCAAAAGGGTGCAATTATTAATCACCAACCATTGCAACCATTCACCAAAAGTTATAATGGTTCATTGCCAAAAGTTGCAATGGTTCAAAACCAAAGGTTGCAATGGTTCAAAGCCAAAGGTTGCAATAGTTCAAAACCAAATGTTGTAATGATTCAAAATCAAAGGTTGCAATGGTTTATACCCAAGAGTTGCAATGTTTTATTTAATAAATTTAAACATTATTAAATAATAAATTGCAATGTTTCATTTAATAAATTGCAACTCTTCATTAATATTACAACCACACTTAAATATATAACATTCCTCCCCCATTTAAGTGTAACAAAAAATTCACTAATTATATAACACATATATCAAAGTCATGCATAAATAAAAATGTCGTAACGATTGAATTTTCATCTTAGTGATATTACACATTCCAAATGCCCGAGAATCAGGATGTCCTTTGGATTGAATCCTATCAACCCATTTGGGCACATGAAGATAATACACACATGAATTCTCACACTACTCTAAGTGTTTATACCTGACACTATTACAAGCCATGTGTCCCTATCCATTCATGAGTGCTTACAAAGTCAAGTCCTAACTTCTTGAAGCGGCAACACTTCACACTCATATAGGTAGATACTTTTAATCATGAACCTGCAAATTGCATTTTTTCAAAAGATCTATTAAGAATAAAACTTCAACCTCTCCCTTTCTTGCAGGTCCAAGCACATACCTTGGGATGATATAAACATGTGCTTTAATCTTTAAGTGTAGACTTTCCACATTGAATTCAGCCCCTAACGTCGTATTAGAGGGGAATTGGGTATCCCACAATTAAAGATTTATATGGACTTTAATCCCATCCTTTTAACTTACTTAACTACCAAGTCTCTAGCTAATCCTTTCGTCAAATGATCTGCTAGATTTTGTTGAGACCGAACATATTCTATGGTAATTACCCCATGAGTGATCAGCTCACGTACAGCGCTATGTCTAACACCCAGGTGTCGCGACTTACTATTATACACTTGGCTATAGGCCTTAGCCAAGGTAGCTTGACTATCACAACTGATAGATATTGGTGATACTGGTTTCGGCCATAATGGAATCTCGTATATTAGGTTTCTTAGCCACTCTGCCTCTTTACCGGAAGATGCTAACGCTACGAATTCTGATTCCATAGTTGAACTTATAATGCAAGTTTGCTTCTTAGAAGCCCACGAAATGGCACCTCCCCCAAGAAAAAATATCCAGCCACTCGTAGAAGAATGATCTTCTACGTTGCTAATCCAACTTGCATCTGAATACCCTTCTAAAACCGAAAGAAATCCAACATAAGACAAACCATAATTTATGGTTCCTTTTAAGTACTTGAGCACCCGTCTTAAGGCTTGCCAATGTTGAGTACTAAGATTATTAGTAAATCTACTCAACCTCCCTACAGCATAAGCTATATCTGGCCTAATGCTCGTCATGGCATACATTAAGCAGCCAATCACTTGTGAATACTCGAGTTGTGACACTGCTTGTCTTGTATTAGGTATAAGATTCACACTCGCATCCATGGGAGTGCTCATTGGAGAACAATTCTCACAATTAAACCTTTTAAGGACCTTCTCAATATAATGAGATTGTGTCAAAATTAGTCTTTTATTTTCACGCTTGATTCTAATTTCAAGAATCACATCCGCCTCCCCCATGTCTTTCATGGCAAAATTTGATGACAAAATGCTTTTGTAAGCTCTACTTGTCTAAGGTCAGTGCCAAAGATCAACATGTCATCCACATACAAGCAAATGATTACTCCATTACCAGACTCATCAAATTTGCTGTATAAACACTTATCCGACTGATTTAACTTAAATCCACTTGATAAGACAACCTCATCAAACCTTTGATGCCACTTCTTAGGTGCTTGCTTTAGCCCATACAATGACTTTATTAACTTACACACCTTATGCTCATTACCATGCATAATAAAACTCTCAGGTTATTTCATATACACCTCTTCTTCCAAAACACCATTTAAGAATGCTGTCTTGACATCCATTTGGTTAATCACAAGGTTATTAATAGCTGCCAAAGCAATTAATAGCCTTATAGAAGAGATCCTAGCAACTGGAGCATATGTATCGAAATAATCAATACCTTCCCTTTGTTTAAAGCCTTGAATAACGAACCGAGCTTTAAACTTGTCGATTGTTCCATCAACTTTCATATTCTTTTTGAAGATCCATTTGCAGCCCAAAGGCTTGCAACCGGGTGGGAGATCTGATAAGATCCAAGTATTATTTCCCATGATGGAGTCCATCTCATCATTTATTGCTTCTTTCCAAAAAGCAACATCTTGAGACTTCATAGCCTCACCATATGTCCTAGGATCATTATCAATATGATAGCAATACGAGTATTGGAAACCAATCTCATCCCTTGATCCCTCAACCAAATAGATTTGAAAATTAGGACCGAAAGATTTTTCGATCCTCCCTCGCTTGCTCCTACGGAGCACGGGTGACATGTTAGGAGGTACGATTGTTTCGTCTCCTTCCTTAGTTCCACTTGAACTAGGAATCATATCCTTTGGTATATGTATAGATGAAAAACGGTTTTCATCAAATATTGCATCCCTAAGATCAAGAGTTTTCCCGGAACTAAATTCTAACACCACTTTTCCACGACCTAGGATAGGGGCGGTTGACTCGTTGCCCATATGAAGTACGGACCCATCTTGAACTTGCTCATATGTCACGAACCAGTCACGATCCTTGCAAACAAATGTTGTTGCACCCGAGTCAATCCACCATGCCACTTCACCATCCTTGATGAGTGGATGGACCTTGGTCCTTAGACCCTTGTCCCAAGCGGTTTTGTTCCGCTCTTTTTGTATCCTTCCATACCCGACAATCACGTTTTAAGTGACACGGCTTATTACAATTCCAACAAACGCTCTTAAGCCTTTTGTTAGATCCATCATTAGTGTTGTTATTGAAGGAGCGTTTCCTCCCTTTATTTTTCTTAGAACTCCTACATTCATCCATCATATTAATGGATGAAGTACCAGCCTCTACATTTTTGGGTTTTCCTCCCTCTTGCGCCCTTAGAGATTCCTTTATGCGCAAATGGCTGCCAAGTTGTACAAGAGACAACTCTTCCTTTTTGTGTTTCAACATGTGTTTGAAATCTTTCCACGAAGGTGGTAACTTATCAATAATACTCGATACTGATATGGATTTATCCATTTTCATGTTGTGTTGGGCAAATTGCCCTAAGATACGAAGCAATTCATTGTATTGCTCCATAACCGGCCTAGAATCAGACATCTTGTAATTATTAAAATTACTCACAAGGAACTTCTTACTAGAAGCATCCTCAGCCATGTACTTTGATTCTAGTGCATCCCACAACTCTTTTGCGGATTCAACATTCTGATAAACATCAAAGAGTGGATCTGACATACCGTTAAGAATGTGGCCTCGGCATATGTAATCGTCATTTTCCCATTTAAGTTGCTTCCTTGTCTCCTCCAAGGACTCGTTCTCTACATCTTCTGGTATAATGGGCATAGGCATGCTTAGAACATACACTACATTAAGTGTTGTAAGGAGAAAATGCATCTTCTTTTGCCATCTTCGAAAATCTACTCCCTCAAATTTTTCTAACTTTCCAAACTTCGATGTCATCTCTCGCACTGATACACTAGCCATAGTTCACAAGAAAATACTCTTTAAGATTGTTGGTGATGTAGCCTTGTAGTGTGAACTATGAACTTGGATAATGATTGAATCGCGCACGAGAGCACTTTCCTTAAAGAGTATTTCGACCCTATCCCAAGCCTTGGGTTACACGAAATCCCTTTGTAGGATAAGACAACCAAAGTCTCACTCTTGTTCTAGGCTAAGATACAAGAGATACAAATAGAAGTTTTGTGTTTATATGTGTTTCTTCAAAGATATTTGATAATCTTTTAAAGCAGTGAATCTCTCTCTTTTATCTCTCTTTTTTTGTATTAGTTTTTGTTGTTTGCTTTTGCTTGTGAAATTTTTGTTATTATCAATTTGCAAATGCCAACAACTTTTTATATAGAAATCAAAAGGGTGCAATTATTAATCACCAACCATTGCAACCATTCACCAAAAGTTGTAATGGTTCATTGCCAAAAGTTGCAATGGTTCAAAACTAAAGGTTGCAATGGTTCAAAGCCAAAGGTTGCAATGGTTCAAAACCAAATGTTGCAATGATTCAAAACCAAAGGTTGCAATGGTTTATACCCAAGAATTGCAATGTTTTATTTAATAAATTTAAACATTATTAAATAATAAATTGCAATGTTTCATTTAATAAATTGCAACTCTTCATTAATATTACAACCACACTTAAATATATAACATTAACGAGCCAGACATCGAGAAGCTTTACGCAAGGCTTCAAGCACTTGAAGCTGACAGACAGGGAATCATTGAGACAGATCATTGTATCAATGCGGACAGACAAAGCTCAGCAATCTCGCACAGCATTTATCAAAGGAAACTGTAGCAACAAACATGAGAAACACGGTTAGCAAAATACAATCTTTGAAAGCATTCTCTGTAGTAACGGTCTTCAAGGTAACACAATCATAATCTATATAAGCTCTCACATGTAAGCCTGAATTGAGCTGTCTGACTCTCTTCATTCTTGTGTGTTCAGTGGATTGTGTCTTTCGTTTCTTGGAGAAGGAAAGCCAAGCTAAACAAGTATGTGTATGATTTGTCAACAAACAAAATGAGAATGCTTATGATTCTAGGAGATGGAATTGTTTAACAAGTTCACTTGTCTATATATCCATTCTCTCTTGGCCATAGTTTAGTGCAAATTGAATGTAAATTTCTCTGCATGGAAGATAATTTTGCTCATAAAATTTCTCTGCAGTTTGCACTATTACTTAGTCTATGCAAAGAACATCAATCTAGTTTCACCTTTTATTGGTATGAAAGCAAATCAAAAAAAAAAAAAAAGATATAGACATTGTATTTGCAGTATTGGATCAAATATTATCACAAGGGTCAGGACTTTGATATATATTACAAGACACCAAAGGAATTAATCAATGTAGTAGACCAAACAGGAAACTAGATTCATGTCAAAATGTTGATTTCATTCAATAGTGAAGATCTGAAACCAGAAAGTAAAAAGTTACCAAAAATAGATGAGAGAAACCCTTGTAAGATCGTTTGTTAATTATAAACCTCAAGTTTTAGTCTCAATAGAAGGAGGAGTAACAAGTGCAAAGCAGAGGAGTCCACCCCACCTGAAAGACCAAATACTTATGTGATCTCCTTGTTTCAATCCATTGGCCTTGACAACATTGTTCCACCCACAAGTCAAAGCGTAATTCCAGCTCCCTTTGCCTGAATCTTTCTTCATCTCCCATCTCTTCAACATCACACCCCACATTACATTACGTTGATCAAAGAAAACCGCTCCAATTCCAGTCTTCTTATCATTGTTTATGTCATCTTCTATGATCCTCAACTCCACAGGCGTCAAGAAGTCATTCCGGATGAGCTCGTTAAAAGGCATAGAGAGACGGCTCTGGCTAGGGTTCACATCTGTTGTGAACAGTTCCCTCTCAAAGATGAGCCTCAAGTCGGTTCTAATTGCAGTTTCGTTCATCAACTGGGTTAGCGACTCAGGGGTCTCTTTGCCTATCCATGAAAAAGTAGCAACCTTTGCTTTCTTGGATGGCTTCTTCTTATCTTCCAACGCACGTCTCTTGTTCTTCTCTGTTGAATTAGGGTTTGTCATATCTGTGTTAGCCGGGATCGTGTAATGGTTGAGAAGAAGCGATGAAGAAGAAGGACAATGAAGAGGGTTTCGTGAAGAAGAAGTAGAAGCCCCGTTAACGAATTCATTCACTGAAGTTCTTGGTTTTCTTGGGAAAAGATGGAAGATTCTCTGCTCTCGTTCTTCTTCATCATCTTCTTCGTTCGTGTGGCAGCAACTAGATACTTCTTTTTCGTAAAGCAAAACGGCGGCATCAACCAAACAACGAAAGTTACGAGAGGTATTATCCGTCTCTGAAGCAGCCACAAGATCACTGTAATACATGATGATCGGACCAAGAACTCAGTTTCTGAGAGCAACAACTTAAGAGGAAATAAGATAGATATAGAATAAAGAAAAAATGCGTCTGCCTCTGATGTTATTATATAGATAATCCCTCTGTTAATTATTTTTCATTTTTTTCCATTTTATGTTAATCTCTTAAGGGTTTAATCACTTTGATTAAAGTCACTAATTATCTTGCTTCTTGGAAAGTTTCCTTTTTCATTGTTAAAAGATCCTAACGGTCGAAAGGCTATCTTTGTTAATTACGATTTAGTCCCTATCGCTATACTTGGAGTTCACGCATTCAATTTGTTCGAATCGATTCCACAGATTTGGAGTACCATTTTTTCCCGTGGAGATGATATATTAAGACTCGATTCCACAGATTATATGATGGAACTGAATCGATGCCAGAGATTATATTGATCCAAAATCAAGAATCACATTCAACGGTGGAGACTCCATTGTGTCAAATGTTAACGAATCCATTCTGATATTCATCAACAGGATTGACTTCGATGGAGATGTCTATGAGTTTTGACTGTTGTCGTGTCCTGTCCATACAAGGTGTTTGACATTATGTCTCACCAGAAAAAGTTTGGAACTTGAGAGATATTGGTAAGGAATGGAACTAGATGATATGTTAGCAGGACATATAAAGTTTGGTGTTTCAAGAACATAATATTGGAGAATGCCCATTCAAAGACAAAGACTATACATGTGGCGCACAAGCTGTGGCAGAATGGTATCCAGTTACAGAACATGTTGACAAGGTAAAACAGCGGCTACAAGAACAGAACCGAGACATGTAGTTCAATGTGGGTACATTGTTTGTTACAAAGGAAGGCTTCTATTTCCACCAGCTGATATATGTTGGTACAAGACTTTTTGGTGTTGAGTGTCTTCTTGTGAAGCGTGACTATATTTGGAATTGATGCCTTTGAGCCTCTTTATATATCTCTGTGAGGTAAGTTTGATTCTGTTTCTTTAGTCTGTCTAAAGACAATGCGCGTTTAGAGAAGAAAAAAACAAATAGGCATCTTCATATGTTCAAGGTGGCGACTGTTTTGGTGCAAATTCTGTATTTATCCCGTCTTAAGAGTCTCGACCCAAGATAGAACATCTCCAGCAAATGGCGGCTAACACATCAGGAAGGAGACAGCGAAACAGTGTAAGAGTTGTTGCAATACTTCAAGCTCTTTACATGGCCTGACCGAAGCTGAGGGCAGATCACTGCTCCGGGAATGCCAGACGTGTCATCCTCTGTTTCTCCTGTGCCCTCAGTGACTGGAGACTCAGGCTCGGTTTTCTCAGGGATTTGTGGTAGACCCATGTTTAAGCTAACCGAGGTTGGCTCGGTCACAAAGCTAAATACAATTCACAGAACGTTAGCATTTACTAGTGAACAGTTCAATTCTCAGAGATTTTGCATCAACAAACCTGGCTTCAAAGTTTTGTCCATTAGCATCCAGGTGTGCACAAATATTGCTAATAATCCATGGCGGGAGACACTCGCCCTTAATCTCGGCCATGTAGCACCTTGTATGATCTGTTTTTACCATCTCCGTGCAATCGATCTGGAGATCAAACAACAAGTATTCTCAAAACGTCAAGAGAACTCACAGATTGCAGAGGAAAGCGCAAATGTAAACAAAATATACCTTAGGAGAAGACAGTGCAGCATTCTGAAATGGCACAGGTGAATGTAACACAGGAACGTCTGCGGTGAGAAGAAATCCCAAAGAAGACCTACGCATGGGTATATTCGTTAATAGGATTTAGAAGTGCTCGATATTTAACTTCTTCTCCAGAAAAATGTTCACACGCACCTATAATTTAACAGAAGATCATACAGTCCATGTACGCTCTCATTACCGTCAAAAGCCAAGAATGATTCTGGAGTATTATCTATGTTTGAGACGGAACGCATACGACGAGTCTGCATCCATTACCAGGAGGAGTCAGAAAGATACGTCATATTGTTTACAGCTTAACAGATATATAGTTCCTAAACAGATGACTGAAGGTGCACAAACCTGGCCAAGGTTATGACTCTCTATCTCTGAGAGTTCAGCAAGATCTTCAACAGTGGTTTCATCCATTTTGGTTTTGCAAAGAGGCATAGTGTAGCATATGTCCTGTGAAATACATATTCAGATCATATTAGTAAAGTAACTGATGACCGCACAAGGTTTCCATAACAAATAAGGAAAAGACAAATGGATAATCTAATACTTCTCGCTTTATTTGTGTTAAGCATAAGGAATTTCAATTGAGCTTACAGAAAAACTACAACAGTACCAAATTGTGGCGTAACAGATTCCTTGTATCCCACTGATATGGAACAAAATTGCTCAACTAAGCATTGGTGACCTCAGAGCAGTGGAAGAACATCCGAAAACATGTTTTCAAGTTCTATCATTTGTGAACCGACAAAATAATTTAAAAACGCTGCAAGCTACAATACGCTTAAGGCTACCCTAACTGACCAAGGAAGCACATGGCTTCTCAAATTTTGAGAAAACACGCAAAGATGTGTAGACGACAATAGAATTCCTATTAAAAGCATCACCCTGACTAGTTATTGTGCTATTTTCGCAAAATTTTACTTACATTTCACTTAAGTACTATCAAAGAAGCAGTCAATCAAGGAACAAACCAAAACTTGAAACAAAAAAATGCATAACAGATAAGGACGCTGCAGCCTGGTTTGAAAGCCACAACGAAAGCAACACACAAACAACTTGCATAAAGCTAAATAAAGCAAAAGGCTTAACAATACCCAGGGAGCATATCTTACAAGGTCTTTAAGTGTGGCTCTCAATCTTCTAGTTGACTGAGTGATATAGGCATTGCATGAGCGTTTGACACCCTCTGACTTACAGCTTCCAGTGAACATTGCCACAAACTGTGAAGTACAAACTATAATACGAATAAAGCACAACTAATTTAGTTTCATTCATGAGTATGACATACATATCATTTACAGTAAGAGAGATGGAGCATGAAAAAGAAGCTGTGCATGAAAGTTCACATTTTAATCACTTAAGGTGTACGTGACTTTGATGCATCATTACCAACAGAAAGAAATGCAAGCGGAAAACAAAGCATAGAAGGTTATCTGTCTCTGCGAAATAATAATTCCACCTAAATGCATCTGTATAATAATTCCACCAGTGCCATACTGCCATTGACGTTATCTTCATTAAACTAGTGTGATAACCGGGAAAAAAAATCATATCCAAATCAGACATATATACGATGGGATTACCATAAAATATTTTGCAGAGATTCTTCCGAAACATAAAATATAGGCTTCGAAAAGCATCTTTCCATGCCATTTGTCGCTTTTGTAGGAAATCAACTTCACCTAATACAGCAAAATGAAGATCTATTTATAGAATTTAGAAGGAAGATGACTGATAAGAAGGCATAGCTCTTGAATCTCATTAACAAACCTCTGTCAAGTCCAGATGTTTTCAGTGCTGCTGAGATGAGAGAAGGTGGCAAGGTGGACTGAGGATAAACCCATGAGTGTAGCGACATGGAATTTAACACCTGGGAAACCACAGCTGATCCAGAACCACTACTGTTATTTTGATTTACCACATTACACGATAGAGACTTCAGCTGTGGCATACCATTGTAGGTGCTACCCATGATTGACCTATGTAACCTGGAACAACATTAAAAATAACAGACTGGATGAAACTTCAAAGGCAAAATAAAAACACTAGTTCAACATGATATGAAACAAAAATGTGAAAACAAAAGGAATACTTCAGTCTGATAGCAAAACAAAATTTCATCATTAATGGTATGTGATAACTAATTTAAGACGTCAAGGAGGAATCAATCAGTTTTAACCAATATATGATTCTGCTCTTACTACATACAGTACAGAATATTGAAAATAGCTCAACTTTACCAATTTAATGGGGAAGAGGAAACAAGTCGAGCATAAGTCTTCATGGAAAGGTCCAGGGGAATCATTCGCCCAGGAACAAGGAACTCAGACACGAAATTTCCACTTAATGAAGCAGTATCAGATCTCTCACTTATGTCACCAGGATGAACCGGCACTGGTACACAAGTGGCAAGTCCTTTCAGTGCTTTGGTCTGTTGAAAGACGACATTATATTTACCAAGACCATATATATTAACCATCTGAAATTATCAAAGACTACCAAGTGAAACATACCATATCAATATCTGGCAAGCAGGCTAACTCTTCATCCCTTGTTGAAAGTTCTGTGACACTGCGAAATATGCTCTGGCTGCATCTCTCATTTGTTTGACGAGCTTTGGTGTTAGTATCATTAGAAACTTCAGTGGAAGCATTATTGTCCTCACTGCTAAGACATTAAAGCATTAACCTAAGTTAAAGCGCTCTTAATCAAGACAGAAATTGCCTAAGGCATTTTACCAAGTAAGTTGTTGTCTTTTGATGGCAACAACATTTGAGAGTAAGGAAACATTAAATAGGTTGCCGGATTGCTCTTTCACACCATTTTCCTGTTGTAAAGACAAATAAGTTAATAAAACAAAGAAGATGTGTATTAATTTAAACTATAAAGCGTCTTTTACATTAAGTTTTTTAAACAAAACCTTAAAGTTTTCTTTGCCAGATGGCATCCAAGGCCGAGCCTTTTTGACAGGATATAGTTCATTCATACGCATCTCTATGTATTTTGGATTCTTCGAATGTTCTTGTTTCTTAAGCCCATTTTCCCTCTCATTACTACAGCCAAGATAATCTAGTAAGATAAAGAAGAATAAGAGTAATAACTTGAAGGCGTAATGATATATTTTTTTAACCTTTTGCATGGGCGCAATGCATCAAAAGATTCTTTAGCTTGTTCCACAAAACCAGTCCGCTTCAATTGTTCTCCCTGTGTTGTGAGAAAGGATTAGTATCTGTGAAAACAATCTTAAAAAGATAACTTGCAACTCGAAAAAGAAGCAAAAAAAGTTACTCTTAGTTCAGCGGGCGTCTTCCTCTTAGCTTTTGGTGCAGCTTTGGACCCTCCATCCATTTGAAGAGAAGTCCCAAAAGCACCAGTAGCAACAACTTTCGCCATTTCCAAAAGATGATGTTCGTTTGATCTTACCTACTCACTCACACTATTAGATCAGTAAATATAAGGCAAAATCTGGAAATTTTCTCATCCCCATTTTCCTAAATCAATCCGGCTCAAAATCACCCTAAATTGAAAAAGAAAAAAAGCTTATGAACCCTAGCACCAGTTGAAGAAATTACAAGCGAAGATTTCGATTACAAACAAAAATCGGAGATAGGATTAGAAACATACTCACCACAATAGCTCGATTGTTAATGTCTCAGCGATGTAGTAAACACCGAAATCCAGCGGCGTAGCGATAGCGATATCGATATCGACGATTACGAGCTCGTCGTCGTGGTGTGAATCTCCGCGGCGAGGATGGGCTTGGGTTTTCTTTATTCTCTGTATTCTTAATTTTCGGTGAAAAAAAAAGTTGAAAATGAAGTGGGAGGGAAGATGAAGGAGCGTAAATTGGAACCATATATGTCGGAGATGCCCTCCGATATATGTATCTGTAACAGTGAACTTTTTTTCCGGCATCTGTAACAGTAAAACTTAACGCCGTTAACGTTGACTCAAATCAAAGAGAGGATGACGAAAGACGCACTTTACTGTTGAATGGTTTGGATAAGATATGAAAAACCGAATTGAAACACTAACATTCGGTTTGGGTTCAGATTTGAGATATTTTCTAACAGATTTGAAAAACCGAATTGAAACACAAACATTCGTATTTCGATTTATTCGGGTAATTTTTGTTCTTAGTTCGGTTCCGCTTCTATTCAGGTATTTCAAATATGAAAACTTAATAACCATCAAATTCAAATCGGTTTCGGTTACGATTTTTTCAGCTATCTAATTCTATAATTGAGAAGTGAAAACGCATCAGATTCATTCTCACGAGTTTAATGACCAGGATATCCTTAATGAAAATTTTAATGAAAATATAATTGAGAAGTGAAAACGCATCAGCTATCTAATACTTAGTTTGCAATCAAATATATATATAGAGAGAGAGAGAGTGATAGACCGAGAGAGAAGAAAAAACAAGAAAAAGAAAAGAGAGAGAAAATAATATTAGTTTTTTGTACAGAAAATAATATTAGTATCACATAATCCCAAATTTATAAAAACTATTTCGAATACAATATTAGCTTTTTAAAAAAAAATATTTATTATTACAAACATTATTTTATTTTAAAAATATATTAGTTTTTTGTACAGAAAATAATATTAGTTTGTTCTACATTATTTTGATATTATTTTATTTCATTGTCTATATTACTTGAAATAATTTAAGTTCCACATTAAAATATTTGATTGCAAACTAAGTATAAAAATGTATTTTTTAAAACAACAAATCATGTGGTGCATTATAACTAATTACAAACAACCATACATTTGATTATTTTAAAATTTGAATTAATATTTTCCCAACAACCTCTTAAATATAATATATTCTATCCTAAACTGACGATTTTGAATAAAAAAATCATCAAAATAATTCTCGCTCTGTGCGGATCAAGAAAATATTCAAACTATATAATATAAAAAGATTATTATGTCGATCCAAAAACTATATAAATTTTATTTTATTTTAGAAAACATAAATGATTAAAATAAATAGTAATATAAACAAATATAAAGTTTCGAATAACAAATCGATAAAAATAAATAGAAAAGAATCATCAAACTAATACTCCGTGCTCAACGCGTTTAATATTTATTTTAATTGGGAGTAACAATTGGAAATAAACATAAACAATTATAAATGCTTTTAAAACGAATAAAACAAATCAAATGTTGTCCAAAACTAATTAAAAGACAAACCCAAAAATAAAAAACATCTCCTTTTAAAATCTAATACATAAACATAAAAATAATTATTTAACTATCATATATCAATACGAAAAATCGTTTATTAAAAAAAAAAAATCAAACAATTCTTCAATGTGAATCAAAATGAAAAAATATTTGCACGCTCATTGCGGATCAGGCTCTAATTTATTATATAATAATAGAGTGCAAAGGTGTCCACGTGATCAATTAACATTCTTTTTTTTTTGGTCAAACCAATTAACATTCCTAATTCACTAATAACCTTTTTTGTACATATCATTATATAAACCTAATGAATTAACATGTCAAAATAATTGGTTGACCAGAAAAGCATGTAAAAACAACTGGTTGACCAGAAAACATGCAAAACACAATTTTAAATGGAAACACAACAAACTATAAAACTCTTTGACCAGGTTACTATAATATGTTATGACAAAATTAATTGCATAATATGAAAGATCAATTTTATACACATGTTTATATATGTATACATGTATACTATAAATATGAGCACATAGCAAGATCATCACAATCAAATTCTATGCAAGTATCAGAAGGCAAATCAAATTAGATACAAATTCGGCTTCAGTAAAGGTACTAAAGCATTTATATTGAAGAAAGCATTTTATGCCACTTTCTTATAGCACAAATTATTAATTCTAACATTGACTCTGATTTTTTTTTATATGTCTTAGTAAGATTGGAGAATAATGGCAATCAAAAAGTTTTCATATTTCATCTTACTTTTGTTGGTGGTGTTCATTATCATCACTTTACCCATGATATCAGGTAATACATATATCCTCTCAAATTCTTAAAATGAGATTTGCTTTTATTTTAATTTGAAGTTCACTTTAACAAAAAAGTGTTTGCATTTTTAATTTTTACATGCTAAAATGTTAAATTGATCATTATTGTACTATTTTTTATTTTGTTTATTAATGAATTAAATAGGACAAGCACTCCATCCATTTTGTAAGGCACCATGTGGTGGCGGAGAACCATGCAACAAAGAATGTATATCTTTGGGTTACTATCATGGAGGTTGTTATTTAGGCGACTGTTGTTGCTATTTCGAATCTGAATATCAGACTGATTTTCCAATTTTAAGCCCTCTTAATTATTAACTAATTGTTAATCTTTATAAACTAAGTTACATGAATAATATATATATAATATATATATTATATATATAAACCTTATGTTGATTATGTTGTTTACTCATATAGCAAAATCATAAAAAAGCATTAAAAATCAATCAATCCAAAAGGTAATATTTCCATAAGCAAAACATCACACCAGTAAAAAAATGTTAAGTTTTGGAACCATTTTGGAGAAAAAAAAACTAGGCATAAACAATTGGATATTCGGTTAAACTTCGATACGAACAAATCGGACTTGTATTTTAGGAATATAAGAGTTTCAGACAAATATAGATATCCATAGAGGTTTGGTTTAATTTCAATTTCTTTCGGTTTTGAATTGGTTTGGTTAAGTTATTTTCGGTTTCAAGTTAATCTGGTTGTTAATGTTGAAAACCGGTAAATATCTTTAAAAGTTGGATATGACTTGGTTTAAATATTATTATTCAAAATATCAAAATATATCTGAAAACGGGATAAAATCAATATATATATATTACATGAAACACACAATAAAATAGACTAGAAAATTTGGAAAAAAAATTAAAATACATATATCCAAAATATAAAAAGTATATGTAATTTAAAAATATAAAAGAATACTTATAATTACTTAATTATAGTTCACGAGAGTTTGAAATTTGAAGCCTGAAACCTATCTAATTATATAATTGAGAAGTAAAAATGCATTAGATTCATTCTTACGAGGTTAACTACCAGTTTACCCTTAATAAAATTTGTATGAAATTAGATCCCACGTTGGTAGTTAGAGAAATAATTAACTAATATATATAAGGTAAGGGTCAATCCACTCACTACCAAAGAAAAAGAAGAATGATCGAAGTTTTGGAATTAACATAATGATCGAAGTTTCCACGATATTATGATCGAAGTTTTGGAAATAATGGTCTACGAAAAAACATAACTCGCTTTAAAAAATCATTCAACCATACATTTTATCGAGGTCTAAATCTGATGAATCTAAAATGTTTCATAATGAAATAACTTCCAATTTTTTTTACTCTAACAAAATACAGCTGTGCGGACACCCTACCTAGTCGGTTTTTAAACACAGATCTACCATATATGCCTCCTCAATTCGGTTTTCAAATCGTTTTTTCTCAATACAATTTGAATTCGGCTTAACCGGTTGAACGGGATTGAAGTCCTGCAAAACTAATCCAGATTAAATGCTCCGGTTCAGTTGAACAACACAACCCTAACATCACTTGATTGAACTTCAGCAAATCAAATGTTTTGTCACCAGTAAGAACAAGAAAAAAGACAAAGATTGACTGTCTCTAATCTCGACAATTACACATAAAAACAAGAACTCTGATCTCTAGAAAATACATTATTCTCTCAAACTATTACACAGCCTAAATCACTCTACCTAAAAACATAAGCAAGAGCCTCCAAATTGAGCCCACTTCATCGTTTACTTCTCTTGATGCCTGCCAACTGTTTTCACCTGAAACACACAAAATCAACCACCCTGTTTGAATTCAAACTCAATTTAGAATCCCTTGGAAGAAATACAACATTCAAAGACATGGTTTCATCACTTTGCCCTCGTCATGCAAGTGTTAATAGGTCTTAAACTTCCTATCTTGAATCTACCAGGCTATCATGCATATATCTAATTCTTCTAGGTCTAGACTCCACAAACGTGAAAAAGTATAACCCCTTCAGACCAGTGGGCTATATTATGTAAGCATTTGAGCATGAACGAAAATATTTGAAGCGATGCAAAGCAACTTAAGACATAGGGAAGGCGATGAAGCATCTTTACCTGAATCAAAACTACAGCTAAGATGGAACAGATAGCACTGCTTCCTCCTCGCCTAAAGACACAACATAAGGATGAACTTTGAATGTTTCCGTAATTGTAAAGCTCAGCTCGTAATTCACAGCCTTCGTCCCAAAGATGTTGAACCTTCCTGCGCTGTTGTAAGCTACCTCGGCATCAGCACCCTTCCTAAAAACTACTCTAGCCCGGTTTTTCTCCTTGTCAACCTCAGTCTGTGAATCCCTTATTGGTCCAAAATGCCTGAACATTTTACTCAGGCTCTTCTCAGGAGGTATTTCATCCGTTTCAGAAAAGTTCATTATAAGCTCAGCTGGTGCATTCTCATCAAAGTCCGCCGGTTTGTCTGAAGCTGGTGGAAGAGGATCACTGATCTGAGACTGTCGTCTTTTGTATGGTCGACGAGTCCTTTTAACCTGAGCAGGTTTCAGCTCAACCGGCACAATTTGATAGTTTTCTTTTTCAGTAGGTGGCGTTTGCTCTTCACCACCGTTATGGATCATCACCCTGTCAGTCCAGTATGTGTCACCCATTTCCTCAAACTCAAATGCTTCGGTTCCTCCTGCATTCGAATTGGATGGTCTACCTCTTTTACTGCTTACCTTTTCTGGAATAAATTGCTGCGAAGCCAATGAGTTTCGGAAATCTAAGAAAAAGCCAGCAGCGATTTCAGATACAACGTTCTCTTTTACAGGGTCTGTTGCTGCAGAGTGAAGCTGGGACACAAAACTCTCAACAGAAAGAGTTTCATCACCAAAGTTACTACCCTTCAGAACTGAAGGAGATCCTGCCATCTGACTAGCAGCTCTGGCTATGCATGCACCGATCTTAAAGGACGGCCTTTGGGCAAAAGACACCTTTGCCAAGGAAACAGTCTTCCTACCTCCACCTAAGGAATCCTCACCCAGGACATCAGCCTTTCGTTTCACACCATTGGTTTTAGAATCAGAATCGGTTCCAACATCAGCATAATCAGAGTTGCCGGGATTTTCTTCCATTACTGTATCTTCGTTTTGGTTTGGATCGGCACTTGGAGCTTCATGAGCACTGTCATCTTCCTCTCTCATTGCATCTTGTTGATCTACAGGTTTCTTATCTAAGCATTCATGATCCTTCTCTTCTTGGTTTTCTTCAGCACTTAAGCTTACATTATCATGGGATTCAGCATTTACTGTTGCATCAACAGACTTAAGGGTCTCTTTACAGGCAACTTCCTCTGCCAACTCAATAGCTTTCTTATCCTCTTTCAAAGATATATTCGTTTCGGTTTGTATATTTCCTGACCAAGATGATACACCACTGAAATCAATAAAGTTGGTAATATCAGAACTTGGATCAAAAAGAGCCTTATGATCCAATGGTTCAACTTCACCTGTAGCAGCATCTTCAGAGGGACTCTTTGGGTTTGCTGAACAATCAGTAGATTCGATTTTTCCACTAAGATCAGTTGCCATACCAACATTTTCTTTCAGTTCATCAATTTCCATTTCCTTTACTACATTGGAATCATTCCCGTCAGCTTCAGCTATTGGAACATCTTGGGTTGGTACCATACTTGCACCAGCAGATTCATTGCCAGTATTATCCAAAACATTCTTTGCCATTGGCTCCTCTGCAGTATAATCGATTTCCATGGCTTCTCCGGTTTCTTCTGTTTGATTAACATTGGTTGTCTCTTCTTCAGGACATATTTCATTTTCACCAGCAGAGCTAACTTCCTGGACAGTTGCTAGATTTCCTTCGTTCGTTTCCCCTTTGCTTATTTGGGTAGGCTCATTAAGACCAACATTCTCTTCATCAACATCCATTTTGGTATTATCCTCATCACTAACAATTGCTGATTCCTTCTTTTGGTCAGTGTTATCTTCTGCAACAGAAATCGTCTCACCATCAACTGAACTTTGTTGGTACTTGTCAGTTTGAACATTCTGTTCAGCATCAGGATCATTACCACCACAATTTGCCTTCTCATCAGTCATCTCATTCCCACCAGAGATTACAGTTTCCTCTCCTCCTGCACTTTCATGACTTTCACCATTCAATGGCTTCACCTCAACAGCTCCAGTATCTCCGTTACACTCCTGATTTCTCTCGGTTTCAGGCTCTGCGAAAGGTTCGGTCTTTTCAACGATATCCTCAACACTTGCAACATCAACTGTCACTGGTTTCTGATCAGAAACCGAACCTCCATCATTTGGGTTTTCATCAGTGCCACTAACATCACAAACACCTGAATCCGAAACCTCTACAGTCTTGGCATCTTCGACACAGGACTCCTTCTGCTGAACATCAGCTTCACCATCTAGGGTTTCAGTTTTAGAAGCTAAACCTAGTCCCTTACCAGTTTCCTCCAAGGGAACTCTGCAATCACCAATGGAATCACTTTCCTCTCTCTGTTCCTCCATGGAATCACCTGGTTGCAGCTTAAACACTCAATATATGGCTGGATCTTGAAGAGAGCCGAAAGAAATCGGGGCAAGTTGCAGATGTCAAGAACATGAAATTAACAACGGGAAAGCTGAGAATCGACGGGATTACCTTTCAAGAATTGGAGAAAAGAAACAAAGGTGAGGCCTTTAGCCTTTGGGTCTCAGTTACAGAGGCGAGTGTTGAGGAGAAGAAAAAGCGATTTCCGGAGAGAGGGAAGAGACCTTGATCTTCTTTTCCGGATAATGCCTTCACTTTTTACAATTTATTTTTAAGCCCTTACTGTTTTCACTTTTATGATCAAAGTATCGAAAGTAACTAAAAGAGCCTTTTAATTTTCCGTATTTATGCGTTTGGGAATGCAAAATTATAGAATTTACCATTTGTGATCATCTTTCTATAAGAAAATTAATCTATTATAATACCTGAAATATGGTTTTTTTTTTTGTATCTGATGGATTATATTGAAATTCAAAGGCGAAATATAGAGGCTAGCAAGGATTGCAATCTTTTCAAAGACAAAATCAGCAAGTTCACAGATCGAATTTCCAGAGACTAAGATGAAATACAAGCTTACAAAAGTCGGCGGTTACAAAGACTATCTCAGAGGCTAAAAACTAGAACGAAACGATAAGACAAAAATAAAGATGAGCAAGTGATCCTAACGATCAAACTGAAACAAAGGAAGACCGCTCTCTGGCAAGATCGCATAGAAACTGTTGAAGTCAAAATCATGTTGAGAAACAAGAGCTCGCAATGATCCAATCTAGTGAAACAAGAGACGAGCACTACCAACAAAGCTCTAAGCAAATACAAACCAGAAACCGAGAAAACCAAAGCAGAAACTCGTCTACACGCTCGAACCAAGAGCTCAAAGCCGAAGCAAGACCAAGCACAAGACGATAAACCTTGAATTCCGAAGGGGACAAACCCGATAACCAAGACCTCCAGTACTTGCACGCAGACACTCGTGTACCCGAACCTGGACATCTACCAACCAAGAACGGTCACCTCCTCGCAAGAGAAGAACTGAAGGACAAAGCCATTACAACACTGAAACACATAACTCAAAATCCAAAGGGAAGCAGAGAGAGGGTAGTAGATTCTCCTACAGCAACAATATGGATCCCAAAACCAAACCCGGCCTAACTTTAAACCGTGAACCTTAGAAGAATAATGGAGAAAAGCCAATCATACGACCAAAAGCAACGGCAGAACCAAGGAATGAGGCTGAGAAAAACAAGATAGTCGGCGCTATCGACTCTATCAACACAATCCTGTTGCTAGCGAGTTCACCCAACCACAAAGAACCCTGATAAAACCTCATCTGAAACACCCTAAAAAGAGACAGCTTAACAGCTACAAAAACATGTTATCAAACAACAACACTACCAACAACACCTAAATCTAAAAACAAGATGTACACAAACGCTGGCAAACCACTCCACAAAGCAATCATCCGAGGTAAAAATGGGAAACAACGGCTCACCTACCCTAATTCACCATATCCGACACGTGAGACTCCAAGAGAGGAGGACGACCCACCGCAGACTCCGGAGAAGACAAGCACCACAAGAGAGGCACAAAGACAGACAAAGACTAACCCCTCGCCGACGACGGAGCGGAAGAACCGGCAGCACATAACACTCCACACGCCGTGAAGCAACACCTCACCAAACGCCGGAGATGAGCCAGAGACCACCGTCACCGGCCACTGAGAGGAGATGCGGCAGAGATATACACCGAGACACGAACTTAAAAGAGACAAAGGGAGGAGATGAGGAACCATAGTGATCAAAAGAGATGTCACCAGCCTAAAAAAATCCTAGCCATAGCTCATATACACCAGAGACTGAGCCACATAGAGGCAAAGACCACACAGAGCTCATATTGAAACCGGAGGCAGAGACCACAACTCACCCGAAGCCATCAAATCTCCAAGTGACCAACTTCATTTCCAAACTAGACCGAAAGGAAGGAAAAAGAGGAAGGGAGAAAGAGGGGTCAACGACAGCGCTGCCGGAGCCGCCGTACGTCGACCCAAAACTCAGATCTAAAATATGGTTAAAATAAATTTTTTAATAACTTGTGATTCTTAATTGGTTATTTCACAATTTTTATATTACATTATGATTCTATATTTTCAACATTACAATTGTGTATTGACGTTTAATCTCCATTTTTAACGAGGAATTGTGATTTTTTGGTCAATATATTTTTGTTTTATTTAAACTAGGAGAGAACCCGCGCAAATGCGCGGATTTTGTTTTGTTATTTAAATATTTAAGATATTTTGATAATTATTTTGAATATTAATATTTTATATATCTATTTACAGATTTTTATTTTTTATGATCATAATAATATGATGAAAATAACATGCATTCACAAGCAATATTAATTTCAATTACATGTCTTACAAGTTTTAGTTTTCAATTTTCACGAATTTTCTTTTTTTGAAATTTTTATTTCCTTCAACCTTCTTATCATTTTTTAATTCACAAATCCATATTTTCGACAATTTTCAAAAGTGAGTATTATAAAAATTTACTTAAATTAATATTAATTAATTTTTAATTAGTAAACTAGAGATTTCTAAAGTTAGAATTTTAAAAATTAGATTTATAGCTAAGTTTCTTAGAGTTGTTTTTCAAATTTGAAAAAATATTCGATTTGTAAAAATTGACGAATTACTTTATTATTATTTTTATATTTATTTATATAAAATTAAATATTTTATAAAAACGAATAGTACAATATAAAATATATTTTAGACTTTTAACTTTTGACATCCATAAATATATTTTATACTAAATATTAAATTAAATGATACATAATTAAATAGTTTAATACAACAATTACTTTTATAAATACTAAATGTAAATATTGGTAATATACACATATTAACATAAATAAATATATTTTGAATATATTTCAACTAATAAAAAATAAAACTTGAAAATTCACCTTGGTATATCTCATGTTTTCTGTATGGCATGTATTCCAATAACCGGCTTAAGTTGCTCGGTTTGTCTTTAAATCCGTTGGTATTTCTTGTCCATTAAACTAAAAAAGTACCATATTTTCTCTTCCATCAAAAAAATATAACCGAAATAGAAAACAATACAATCTAATGTATCAGATCAGATAGGGGAGAAGCCAAAGAAACCATGTGTAGATCTTCTCGAAAAAAACAAACCGAAAGGATCTAGGAAATTGACTAAAGATTTTCATTCCATGAAAGAAACTTTTAAAGTCAATTAATGACAAAACTCCGATTCATATTTCACTAATGATATCAAAGGAACTGGTTGAATCAGATTTCGCTTGCTTTCGGGACAACATGTATATGGCCGATTAAAAAAAATACGCTGGAATAATAAGAAGAATACATAAACAAACAAAATTAGGACAAATAAATAATGAAAACCACACAAAAACAAAAACGAATAAAAAACAAATAAAACGAACTACGATCTAATCCAAACTATTTAAAAAACAGAGAAAACATTTATAAAAAACACGATGTGACGTCAATTTTCTCATAGTGGAAATGATGAACGATTTAATTTTTGTGAATGAAAAGATATGACCAATGACCATTGATTTATATATAGAATGTTGATGTAGCGAGCAAGCTTTAAAAATTATATAATTCCTAATCTAGTGGCATTTTTTATGAAATATTGAATATCTTTCACTAATAGCTAACAAATATTAATATAATATTTTTATAAGATATTTTTTTGGCAATTTTTTCACACGTTTTAAAGTCAAAATCAGTTAACAAAGTTTTTTATTTTAAGTTAATAGTATATGTGGGTCAGCCACCACATTATTTGTCCAACATTTTATATAAATCATTGATTTATGCTTTTGTTCTAATAGATACGATGAGCATTGAGCAAAATAATATTGATAATTTAATAAAATAAAGAAAGTAAATATGATATTTCTTTAAGTGGTTATTCAAAATATAATATCAATTAATATATTGAAAAATATGTTTTGAAAATAATTGGTTAGAAATATAATTTATTAATAAATATGATATTCAAATGTTATAACTATATAAATTTATAAATATGATAATATGAAATGTATTCGAGCAATATAGACAATCAAATACAAATAATATCAAAAATTAATGATGAACAAACTAATATTATTTTCAAAAATAAAATAATGTTTGCAATAATAAATAAATATTGTTTTCGTAAAAATTAATATTATATTCGAAATAGTTTATATAAATTTGGGATTACGTGATATTTATCAAGATTGTAAAGAATATTCACCAAAATAGCAGATTTATGTTTCTTAAAATATAGTATACGAAAATAAATATAAATCGTAAGTCTGTTGACAAAATGAATTAAAATAAATAAATAAATGGTAGGATTAATAAAATAACTAATCTGAAGAATAATATTAAATCTACGAATGAATGATCATGATTTAAAAAATAGGATCCACGTGTATATCCATATTCAAAATTCGGATCCGCCCAAATATCCTTGTGTGACTAATTTTCATAAACTCAAAATTACTCTTAATGAATAATAAAATTTCCTAATAAACTCAATGACATTTTTCGTAATATAACACGTAATCACAAGTTTATTTTCTAAGAAAGTTTCATGTTTTTATAAGATATATGCAATTTTGAAATTGATATTTTTTAAATCAACAAATCGTATTTTGACCTAGAAATTAATTAAGAAATTTATAATATGGATCACATTGACCCATTAACCAAACTCATGTGCTGAGTTTATACCAAACTAATTTGATAATTTGTCTGGTCGGGTTTGATTGAGTTGTCCATTTTTAAACTATTCCGTTACTTCTAATTATTAGTGTAAATAATCAAAGATTAAAAAAAAATCACACCGAAAATTAAGAGAGAGAGTTTTGAGTCACATTATTGTAGAATTTGAGTTAGGTTCTTACAACAACATATATTTAGCGGATTGAATTTGGATGATTAGAGTATTTTTAATGTATTACACCATTTTGAAATAAAAAAAATGGTGTAATCTTAAAATGACGTTACATTTCTCTTTAATGTATTACATTATTTTCTACACCAAAATAATATTTTAAATATATTTTTACTTTTTACTTTACTTTTAGTTACTAATAATATATTTTACTTATAAAATTAACAAATTGAACTCATTAATTTATTATTGATTATTTCAGCATTTTCATCATTATTTAAAGAGGATGATGAGAAATTAAAAGAGAGCCAAACAACAACAAAATCAACAAAATCCGTTTGAATATGCTTCACTTGGACAATATTTTAGTGATTTCGGTAGATATAGAAGCAATTTATGAGATTATTAAGTCATTAGTCATTGTTGTATTAATTAAATATTATGCTATTTTTAATTTTCAGTCTTTATCTATTTTAAATATATTATCAATTTATGTCATTCTATTTTTAATTAAAAATATTATAAGATTCTAAAATTTGTCTGTCAAATAAATTATTATAATTCTTAAAATCAAATCACTAAATTTTTGAAAGATTATTTTATAAATAAAAAAATACAACTCCAATATGGTGTAAAAATGAGATTACACCAAATTTATTAGAAAATGGGGTTACACTATTTTGGTGTTGAAAATTGAGTGGGTTTGAAGAAGATTTTACACCAAAATGAAGTTTGGTGTAGGGTTGAAGATGTCTTATACATCATTAATACTATTTCAGACCACTACATTGCATGTTATATTATGGAGTATGTGCACAATTTAATTTAGCTTGTGTATATCTTTCTTTTTTTAAAAATATACTCAAATGTTTTTTTATCAAATAATATAAAAATAGGCAATTCGATTTTTCAAATTAATGGTTACAGCCCAACAATTTAATCAATGTTTTGAAAGTTATTTGGCTGTTCGTTTGTCAACCGCTACCATCTACATTGCACTGTTCATTTATTTGCCGTAATCACCGGTGATTAGCAAACGAACATGGGTTATGTCAAAACCTTGTTTTTATACTTTTTAAGTTTTATTTAATCCGATTAGTAGATACTCTTAATTTTATTCGGTTGTAAACTCTATTAGGCTATCTTCAATGAACAAAATGCGAAGAGAAGACAAAGGGGGCGGTACTATACTTAACCAATACATAAGTGTAGCATCTTTAGAGTGGCCTTAATTATTTTAGAAAGAAACTCTATTAGTTAGCTTTAATGAACAAATTATCAAATGTATAGGCTATCTTTAGAGTGATCTTAATTATTTTAGAAAGAAACTCTACTAGTTAGCTTCTTTTTTTTTGTCGACAATGAGCTAATTTTAGTATTATGAAACCTAAAGAGCTATAAGTACAATACAAAGAAAAAAAACAAATACATGGCTGTAAAAATATTGGGCCTAAAATAGGCCGTTCCACCAATCCAATTAACTTGAATGGAAAGAGAGCATGCCGCGTGGGAGGAGAAAGGACACGCGTCACTCCCACCGTGTGATCGCCATGCAACGCCGGCGCTGGAGAGGTCACGAATTGCCGTCACCATCAGATGAACCCTGGAATGACTTTTCTCTTTGCCGATCGTCATCCCGCCAAAAGATTTGCCAAAGAACACCGAATAAGATGAAGAGCAGCTAAGGAGCTTCGTCAAGTACTCGGAGACCGTCGAAGATCCGTAGTCGGCCGAATCTATGAGCAGAACCGCCTATTACATCTCTGCCTCGCCGCGATTCGAAACAAGGCATGGGGCTTACAGATAGTGAACCTTCAGATCAGAGAGACTGAACGAAATTCCAAAGAAAGCGGTGTTGCTGACAGAAGAAACCCGAGAATACAATCGCGTCTGAACCAACTCAGACAAAACAAGATCCGATAACAACACCGGAAAAGCAAAACCCGGAATAGATCTGGAATATGAACCAGATATTGGATCCGTAATTTATTCAAAAAACCAAACAAACAACCGAATCTTCAAAATATAAGACAAAGAGAGGATTAGAGAACAAAAATAACCCGACCACCGGCGAATCGGTGGCCGGAAACGGCGATTCTTAAACGAAATTTTTTTTAGAGAAATGTCGAAGAAAAACAAGAGAGAGAAAAAAGCTATTAGTTAGCTTTAATGAACAAATTATCAAACGTATAGACTATCTTTAGAGTGACCTTAATTACTTAAGAAAGAAACTCTATTAGTTAGGAGTTAGATTTAATGAAAAAATATTATTATCAAATGCATAGGAAATATTTTTAAAAAAAAATGATTTCTCTATAATAAGAAAAAAAAAACATGGTGAGATGGAGAAAATGAATAATCTTGGGCTCATGAATCGGTTGGTCAACAGCTAGTTGTAGCCTATCAACTTATGGCTTTCTTCATCATGCTATCTACTCCTCCAACTGTACCTATTCAACAGTCAGCAAATCTATAAATCAGTTTAATATATTTTCCGACACACGAAGATCTTGCATGTAAGGAGGGCCGGGCCGTTACTATTGGACGCTTAAAGCTCAAATGTATCAACTACTAAACCATAATGAATATTTTGTTATATAATGTCTTTAATTACAAAATATATTTTTGGAGCCTAAAGCAGGAGCTTTATCAGCTAAATGATTGCAGAGGCACGTGCTACAACGAAGCATCACGTAACAAAGCAGAGTCTAGCTAGCTGAGTATGGTGGATCCATGTGATACCACATCATGGGCACATGAGGCCATGCCTGACATATCAAATATATGATTTATTTTCGGCAAATATAGTCAGAGATGGGTAGACAAATGCTAGGTGGATAAGAATGGACACATTATATATGTAAGACACTATTTTTGCCAGAACTGTATTATGCGGTTTTAATTCATTGATCACATTAATTCAAATCAGGAACCTACATATGTTGCTGACATATTAGATTAAAAAGTAACCATATGTTAAATTATAAATTAAGAATCATTTCTCTCAATTGTACCATTCGTTTAACTATATGAATATTTGAGATTTGTAATAGTAAAGTAGTTAGTATGAAACAAACAACAAAAAAATTGCAAATACTTACTACAAAAACTCAAATCTAATGTTTTTTGTACTTTATATATGACCAAAATACTATGTATCTAAATTTTTATTATTAAATTAAGATCCTATTGCAACCATATATATCTTAGGATAAATCGTAAAAATAGCACAAAACATGCATTATCACAAATATATCAATAAAAAGGAAAAAACATCAAAATAATATTTATTAAAAGGATAAATTAAATTAACCCTAACCTTAAACTTTAAATATTAAACCTTAAATACTAATTCCTAAACTCTAAATAATAAACATAAACCTTAAATAATAAATACTAAACTCTAAACTATATAATGTTATAAAAGTTTTTATAATCCAAATAATGATAAAAATGTCAATTATTTTCTTTGGTGCTATGTTTTTGTGTTATTTTATGTTTTTTTTTCTATATATATATATACATATATGCATGTAACCAAATATTTAAGCGATTACATATTAGTTTAATTATTTCTTTGAATGACAATAATAGTACTTAAGTATAGTGAGCTAAATATATAATTTTGGATATTTTTATTATAAGGTGTAGGATAAAATGACAAAAAATACCTGACATGGGATGAGTGGAAATGGGTTTCGTAAAAGAAGGTTGAGGAAAACCGATGGCCTGAGATTGATGATAAGGATAGACAGTGTAGAGAGGCATCATCGGGCTTGCCCCAACCATTACACGTCCTCCACCATACATGTGATGTTGGTGGTAATATTGCGGTTGCGGCAGAGATTGAGGTTGCGGTGGTGCGTAGTATCCGTTCATATAGGTTCCTCCAACGTATCCAACTTTCTGTTCATTAAAATAACATCACAAACAAGTGTGGAAAATCATAGTTCAAGCATACTTAAGTAAGAAATTGTAAGACTTACTTGATTGAAGGTCATGGTCGGGGCGACGTAGGAGGAAGGGTACCTTTAATTTAATATCAAAACCGAACTAATTAAATACCTTATTAATTTAAGTACATTTTGAAGAATATCTTAGACCGTAGAAAAATAGTTTACCCATAGAATGGAACGGCTTTATGATGTTGCTGGTGTGTGAATCCCGCAGGGTAGTACCATTGAGCTTGATTATTCCCCACATGTCCTGACGTGGCCCTACTCACATTCTTTGATCCTAATTCATATTGATAGTAAAGTTTACTGGTAAAAATTATTCGTATAACCACTAATCAACCATGAAAAAATTAAATAGTCATGAAAAAATTAGACACGATGTGGCTTTTTCACGGTAAAAATTATAACCACAGTAAAAAAAAAAAACGTAGTGGCTTTTTCACGACTATAGCATTGTGGCTTTATTAACCTATTTAGTGTTTTGATATCCCATTCATTTCAAGATTCAATCCTTGGAGTGGCCTGTCTAGATCAAACTTTCAAATGACAATCTTAGCATTAGAGATCATGCAAATCCACCAACTACATTCCCTTAAAATTTCCCGCATAGAAAAATACATATATGACGTTATAACCAATGTATTTATGTGTATGCAACTTTTTCCTTACACATGTTATGAGGATTAGTTTGAATTTTGGCCGTGATCCTCCAGAGCTAAACAAAAGAAAGTCAGATATAGAAAAATTTAGATGAACCTTGTTGAGGAGAGGCCATGGTAGGGGATCTACGAAGGCGGTCACCAAGGGAGGCAAGATTGCAGTTGGCACGGCGGCCATTGATGATCGGAGTTGAGTCTTCGCAAGCCCTTTTCGCGGCTTCCGCATCTTTGAAAGTCACCTACAAAAAAGGTATTTTGAAAAAAGAAAATTTGAGAAACAAAGAAGATAAAGTGAGATAAACTAAGAAGAAAAGAAAAGAAAAGAGAGAGAGAGAAGAGGAACATACGAAGCCGTAGCCTTTGGAACGGCGAGTGAGTTTGTCGGAGATGATGACTGCCTCCAAGATATCACCGTACTTGATGAAGTGATCATGCATTGCTTCTTTGTGAGTGTCCCAAGCCAATCCTCCTACGAACACTTTGGTCAGCTTCGTGTCTCCAAAACATCCGGTCACGTTGTTGCTCGTCGTCATTGGATCGTGTGTGTTGAGAGAGAGAGAGAGAGAGAGAGAGAGAGAGAGAGAGAGAGAGAGAGAGAGAGAGAGAATTGAATTATATAAAAAGGGGTGATAACAAATTTTACAATAAAGAAATGGTGTAAAATAAAATAGAGAGTGACAGATTGGTGGACAGGTAAGTCTTAACGTGATCACTACACCCTTCTTATGTCTCTATTCACTCTTTTGCCTTTTTCTCGATACAGTCGGCCCGGATGATGCACTGCATGTCGTTGATAAAGTCCAATCATGGGCTAACTCAGTAAAAACTGGTGCTTTATGCCGCATAATATATCACCATTTCTGGACTTCATTTTAAAAAAAAATTTGTCGTAGACCTAGTGGTGTTGCATGTGGTGGTCGAGACGTCGAGTTTAGGTCGTTCGGCTTGTTATGGTCTAGGCCTACATTTGAAATTTCGATACATTTTATAGCAGTTGTCTATAATTGGGCCAAAATATATTGTTGTTTTAGACCCAGCAGTACTAAGCCCACGTAAACAGTTACGATAATTTTTTTTTTTTTCCATTCAAGATTTGTTATTTTGTTTCTCGAAAATCTAACCAAGAAGAAATCGTCTCATCTCACCGCTAGGAAAAGTGGATGCAATGGAACTTCACGCCAAAAACTCTGATTCTTTGGAATATGTTAGAGCACACGCTTGGCTGAAAGCAGATGAACCTCTACAGTTTAGAAGAGTGGCTTGCTTTAAGACTGGAGAGAAGATCCAAACAGAAGTAGAATATGAGAAGTTAATCAAAGTTTGCTTCTTATGCAAGAGGCTTACTCATGACCAAACGGTTTGTCCTCTCCAGATTGACAGGGAGCTGATATCCAAGAAAGCCGATGACAAAGGCAAGAAGAAGACTGGACCATCGATGTCGGATAAGGGTAAAAGAATCTCACTCCAAAGATCCTTAAATGATGTATTGAGTCCCAACCAGGAGCAAAAACAATTAAGTTCTCAAGGTGGTAACCAGAAAAGGAAAACAGTTAAAGAAAGACTGGCGAGCAACTCCAATCGTTTGAACAAAGGCACAACTCAAAGGCAGGTATGGAGGAAGAAAGAAAAAACTGAATGTCACAAGAGCTCTGAAGAGGGGAGCTCAGTCAGTCTTGGAGAATCTGTTCATTCTTCACAGAGAATATCGAAATCCTCTGGGAATGCGCCAACTAACACTGATGGGAAAGCCATAAAGGCGACTGAAGATATTATAGCAACTCCGTATGTTTTCCAGAGATTAGGATCCTAGGGAGATCGTAGCGATACTAAAAAATCAAGCCCATCAGACTCTTCAAACAAGAGAGGGACTGGAGTTTTTGGAAAACTTGGTTCAGGCTCATCCAGCTTGGAGAAAAATGACATGTCAAATGCTAAAAGAAGAAGGCTAAGCACAAGTGATGAAAGGAATTCAAAGAAAGCCATGAAAGATTCTAGTGGTGGCAAGAAAGCTTCACCATCTGTTTTCTCAAGACTGGGGACTCCTCATCAAGTGGAGGAGCAAAATTCTCTGAAAACAGAAATCATTCTATCTTTATGATAGCTTCAGACCCAAATCACTCTGCTTTTAAACAAGCTGTGAGGGTGGTAAAACTTTGAAAGAAGGGTTAATGTGTAATACCAACCCTTCAATGTCCCAATGAGAATATTAAGCTGGAACTGTCAGGGGATTGGGAATTCCCATACAGTTCGTCAACTCAGGAAGATTCGTGGACGATTCTACCCTGAGATAATATTCCTATGTGATACGAAGAATAAGCGTAATTATTTGAAAGGTGTAGTAGAACAATTAGGATATCATGATTTACATACAGTGGAACCTTTGGGGAAAAGTGGAGGGCTTGCACTGATGTGGAAGGAATCCTGTTCATTAAAAATTTTGCACTCGGACAAAAGAATGATTGATGCTCAAGTGTTTTGGGAAGATAAGGTTTTCTTTCTTACTTGTGTTTATGGGGATCCAGTTAAAAAATTCAGAGGCCTGGTGTGGGAGAGACTCTCTAGGATCGGTTTGAACAGGAAAGGTGCATGGATGTTAACTGGAGATTTCAATGAGCTTTTGGATCCTGGAGAAAAACTAGGTGGAGTCGTCAGAAAGGAGACGAGTTGTAGTGATTTCAGACAAATGATGAATTGTTGCGGATTATGGGAACTTAAGCACTCAGGTTACCCATTCTCGTGGTACGGCCAGTGGAACAAAGAATTGGTCCAGTGCAGGCTAGACATGAGTGTTGCAAACCATGAATGGCTAGAAACCTTCTCGGAAGCCGAAGCAGTATACCTACAGAAGGTCAGTTCTGATCATAGCCCACTCCTATCATGTCTTCTTGGAGATCATAGTAAGAAGAGAGGTGTGTTTAAATATGACCCTCAGTTTGCTAAAAAGGAGGATTTCAGAAAGGTGATAGAAGAAGCATGGAGACCGAGGGAATATGTCGCAGATGGCCTTATAATGAAGAGAATAGCAAGCTGTAGAAAGGCTATATCTCAGTGGAAGAGAAGGAACAGGTCCAACTCGGCTATACGGATCCAGGAACTTCAATATCAAATTGATGATACTACCAGGAAGCCCCCTTTTGAACCTCTGAAACTAAGGAATCTTAAGCAGGAATTGGACCAGGAATATAGAAAGGAGGAAACCTTCTAGAGGCTTAAAAGCAAAATGGACTGGCTTGTTAATGGCGATAGGAACACTAAGACACATCATGCTGCCACTAAAAACCGATGGGCTCAAAACAGAATCCGTTGTCGATCTTGTGGATGATATGGGGAAAAGCTGGACTGCTGAAGCTGATCTGGGGAGTCTCGCAGAAGGGTATTTCAAAAAACTCTTCGCATCAGAGGACATTGGGATCATAATATCATAGGAGGACTTGACTATTGGATACGAGACAGTAACGGCGGATCTTAACGCTCATCTTCTAAGACCAGTTTCAAGAGAGGAGGTTAGAGAGGCAGTGTTTGGGATTAATCCGCAGAAATGTCCTTGTCCCGATGGCATGAGCGGATACTTTACCAGCATTTCTGGGATTCATTAAGTGAAGATATTTTCCTATTGGTGAGAAATTTCTTCGAGAAGGAACATATGGAGGAGGAGCTGAACAACACGAGCATTTGCCTAATTCCGAAGAAGCTAAAAGCGGACAAAATGGCTGAATTCCGCCCTATAAGCTTAAGCAATGTGGCTTACAAAATTCTAGCTAAAGTGCTAGCTAAGCGGCTCCAAGTTGTGCTTCCTCATGTTATTTCAGAGTCACAAGCCGCTTTTGTCAAAGGAAGGCTCATCACAGATAATATTTTAGTGGCTCATGAGCTGTTACACGCGTTAAAATGCAGGAAAAAATGCTCTGAAGAATTCATAGCCATTAAGACTGACCTATCCAAGGCTTTCGACAGGGTAGAGTGGAGTTTTCTGGAGGATGCTCTCAAAGCTCTTGGTTTTGCAGAAAAATGGACCAGACTGATGATGGAATGCGTAACAACAATCTCTTACCAATTGTTTATAAATGGAAATGCTTATGGTCAGATAAAGCCAACCTGAGGAATCAGACAGGGGGACCCTCTGTCCCCCTACCTATTCATTATATGCACTGAGGTTCTGGTCAGAATGCTAGCACAGGCTGAGAATAAAAAGAAGATAACCGGGCTGAAAGTGGCGAGGAAGGCCCCATCAGTGTCTCACCTGCTTTTCGCTGACGACAGTATGTTCTACTGCAAAGAAAACGATGAAGAACTAGATCAGATCACTAGCATCTTGGAGAGATACATCTTAGCTTCGGGTCATATAATTAATTACCAAAAATCAAGTATCTATTTTGGTAAATTAATTCCTGCTGACCGAAGGGAGGAAATCAAGCAAAAGCTTGGAATCAACCAAGAAGGAGGAGAGGTTCTATATCTGGGTATGTCTGAGTCTTTTGGCGGTCCAAAGGTTTCAGTCTTGAGTTACATAAAAGAGAGACTGCATAAAAAGGTCTTTGGTTGGCAACACAAGTTTCTCACCCCGGCTGGAAAGGAAGTTTTATTAAAATCGGTGGCAATGGCGCTCCCCAATTTCACCATGTCTGGTTTCCTGTTACCACGAACTTTATGCAAGCAAATTTCCTCTCTCATGGCTGAATTTTGGTGGAAAAACTCGAAGGATAGGAGAGGGATTCATTGGAAGGCATGGGACCAACTCAGCAAATCTAAGAAGGAAGGTGGTATTGGTTTCAAGGATATAGAGACTTTTAACATAGCTTTACCGGACAAGCAACTATGGAGGATGATCTCAAGGCCTTCCTCCTTACTGGCCAGAATCTATAAGGCTAGATACTTTCAAAATTCAACAGCTTTGAATGCGCCTCTAGGTTCTCGTCCTTCTTATGCTTGGAGAAGTATCCATCAAGCCCAAAGTATGTTAAGAAAGGGAGCAAGAATGAATATTGGGAATGGAGAGGAGGCTTCTATTTGGGAAGACCAGTGGATAGGTGAATGCCCGGCCAAACCGGCATCTGCAGTCAACATCACTCATGCTCTATGGCACTCAACTATATCAGCTTTAAGTAAAGTAAGTGACCTTCTTAGTGTTGATCGTAGAGAATAGAACAATGATTTGATTACTGAATTATTTGGAGTTGAGGAATGTAGATAGATCACTAGGATAAGACCAGGGGGTTGTTATAGTATAGACTCTTATTGCTGGGATTATTCAAAAACTGGGCACTACACAGTAAAGTCGGGGTACTGGGTATATATGAACCTGATTAAGAATGATACTCAGAATGTAGCTTATACCCAGCCAAGCCTAGAACCACTGTTTCAGTTGATATGGACTGCAGACACTTCCCCAAAAGTAAGACATTTCATGTGGAGAGCCATCAGCAACTGCCTTCTTGTGGCCGAGAATATGAGGTATAGGCACTTAACCAAGGAGGGTACTTGTAGTAGATGTCTTATGGGGCCAGAAACAACTAATCATATGCTGTTCTCCTGTCCCTATGCTCGACTTATATGGGCTCTATCTCCGTTACCAGCTCCGCCAAACGGTGAAATGGACAGCTCCTTCTATGAAAACTTCCATCGGGTTATGACAAGAAAACCTTTCTTCCCCAATGACAATGATGCAGGAAAACTAAGTCCATGGATCATGTGGAGAATCTGGAAAAGTAGGAATGATTTCCTCATTAAAGATGTTGACCACGATGCCTTAGCCACTGTGGAGAAAGCTAAGGAAGACTTGGAAGAGTGGAAGTTAAGCAAAGATACTGAAGAGAAAGAAGGCAATAAGGGGAAAACCGGGGAACATAAAATAATTAAATGGAAACCCCCTCCATTAGGCTGGCTTAAATGCAACGTTGATGGAGCTTGGTCGAGCACTAAGGAAGACTGTGGTATGGGATGGATCCTGAGGGACCATGAGGGCAAAGCATTGTGGATGGGTGCAAAAAGAATTCCAAGATTGAGATCTCCTTTGGAAACTGAGGCTGAAGCATTAAGATGGGCTATGCTATGCATTGCAAGATTCAATTATAAGAGCATCATTTTTGAGTCCGACTCTCAATCCCTCGTCAATGCTATGGCAGGGTTGGAAGAGAGACCACACTTAAACACATATATCTCAGATGGACTATCACTGCAAAAACGTTTCCAAAATCTCAGGTTGGAGTTTATAGCTAGAAGTGGAAATATGGTGGCGGACAGGATACCAAAGGAATCAATATCTTTTGAGAGTAGTGTTCCTAAGTTGTATTATGTAATGCCTTTATGGATAAATCCTCTGATTGAGGATAAGAAACAGTAATGTATTATCTATCTTGGTTAATGAAAAGTTGAAATTGAGTAAAAAAAAAAACCAAAAAGAAATCGTCTCATCGCTTTAAGCCTGGTTTAGTTGTGGCGCACCCGTCCGTCTAGTAGCCCAACCTTTCCTCCGAGAGTAGTTACGCTTTTTCCGTCAGTGGTCTTCGTGGTCGCTTCGGGTTAGTGTTTAACGGGTCTTCTCGGATCTGCTTGCAAGGGGTCATATTTTCACGATTGATGTTGGGTTGGGCTTTGTGGTTAGTTTTGGTTAGATTTGGGTTTATGGCCTGGTTTAGCCGTGGTTTATGTTGTTTTTTTTCCCTGGCATCGGTTTAGGTTGTTAATACACGTGTACTTAGGAAGAGCTTATATTTTTTCTTTTGCCTCACACTCATGGCAAAGAGCAACAACAAGGGGAAATTCAAGGGACGGTTCGAGCTTTGTCCAAGCTTATCAGACTCCATCAATGGCTGAGATGTTGCGTCGGTCACAGGCCATGTTTCTGGTTAGTCATCACATCATAAACTCATTCAGCCCTTGCTCTCTTTTACTTCACAACCAAAGCCAAGGCAAAGAACAAATTTTGACATCAATCCAATGCTTATGTACGAGTAGGTTGAGATGAAAGCTAAAAAATTGGGTGGATTCTCTGGTTTTGTCTGTAAAGATTTGGCTATTAAGTATTATAGTTCCCATGATGTAATGCAAATGTGTTATGTAGTAAAAATTTCATCTCCTATATACTCGAATCTCACAAGTTGCACATATATATAACATCACATAACAAGAACCCAAACAAAAAAATAAGAGAGAAGGGAAAACCAAATGGAGCTCTGTTTCTTCATGATCATGATCTACCTTTCTTCATCCTTGCATCTCGATGGTTTCGGAAGTGGCTGAGAAGTTGCTGTGCCTGCAAAAAAACAACAGTATTCAGATATCTCGATCAATATTACAACCACAACAAGAAACCGGACTTGGTGTGTTATAGTTTTTACCTTCTCTTTTGCTCTCTGTGTACCAGACGGAGACAAGGCAACAAGTGGAGGTATTGCACCTTCTTGCAAGACCAAAGTGCAAAACTTGGGACTGTTGAGACACAACTGAAGCAGCACAGAAGCTGCATTCTCTTTCCCTCTCTGAGATCCTGAATCAACAGCCTCAACAAGCAACATTATCCCACCTTCCCTAACGATTTCTTGACGCCCTTCTCCAACTGCAGAAATATTTGCAAGAAGGGCAACTGCTTTATCAACCATCTCTAAATCTGGATCTAACAGCTCCACTAGATACTTAACCGCCTTAGCTTGCACCAGCCTTGTTCTCATGAGTTATCGAGAGATTGAACAAAGAAGATGCAGCATCTTTCTTTCCACTGAATGTTCCCTTTCCAAGAAGATTCAGCAGTGCCTGTATCGCTGCGTTAGAACAGACAGACTGAAAAACATTGCTGCTGAATTCTCTTTCGCTCTGTCATTTCCTTTGTTCAAAACGTGAACAAGCGGTTCTATGGCCCCAGTTTCCGCAATCATGGCTTTGTTTACTTCACTAATCGAAAGATTCAGAAGAGCTATGACTCCATGTTCTTGAGTTAGCTTATCTTCTGAGTATAAAACTGACAGCAGTGGAATGACAGCACCGCAACGCCCGATGTGAACACGATTTTCAACGTTGTTAATGGTGAGATGACGTATTTCAGCTGCAGAAACAATCTTTACTTTGTTAGATCAATTTTTAAGATCTTCTACCAATTTTATGGTATGTGAAGTCGTCAATGTTTCTGAGTTTTCTTGGGAGACATCTCACTGTAGCTTTGATGGTTCTCTGTAATACTTTCTGAGTCTCATTTGTAACCAAAAGAACGTAATCAACAGATGAGACAACACTGCAAACTGATTCACTCCTGCTGTGAGTATAAGAACGCCCTGGAGAAGGAAGTTCAAAGATCCCAAGATCTTTGCTTTGAGATTCCCCACATAAATTGGCAGGCACATTGATCTTCAGTTTCTCAAACTCATTTCCAGTTTCAAGAGATGATCTTGAGGTAAAACTGCTGCTCTGCAAAGAAAAACGAAAACTCTCGGTGCGGTTAAAGTCATGAGAACCCATATTGTTAGCCATGGATGAAGCAGAAAGGTTGATACTGTTTGCCTCCAACCAACTCACAATCATAGCCTTAACCGTGTAATTGGGAATGAGTTCTTGATGAGTAAGCACCTGCCTCGTCCTGGGACAAACAACTAACTCGTCATCAAGCCATTTCTTAATGGATCTTCTGTCAAATGTCTGTCCTGAAGCTAATTTTACTGGATCCAGCATGAGTTCTGTTGATAAAGGACACCGGAAATATGGGGGTATTGAGATACCTTTATCCACTTCAAGAAACTCGGTTTTACGGATGCAAGAGATGATGTCTACCATTTGGTCCATTTGGTCCATTTGTTCTTTAGGCTTGCTGCTTTGGGATCTTATCCTCTCCTTCTCCACACCAATGCTTTCCTTTAAAAGATCCTGGTTTGATATCAATCCCATCATCTGAATAATGATGTCTAGATCCAAAGACACAATATCATCTTTCTGATCCCGTAAAACATTCTTCATGTTGTCAGCCAATGTCCTCTCTTACTTAAAACATTCAATCTCCTGCATACACCGCTGAAAATTGTTCCCACAGATTAATACAAGTTAGACGCAGAGAGGTACTATATGAACTATGTTGTTCTAAGGTGACTTAAATCTCAAGGTAGTGACAATGGGGCCTGTCTTGAGTGAGCTAAGACGGTTTAAATCGAGAGAATGAAAAGATCTCGTTAGGATTCTATTTTCTTATTTTATGGGTTTAGGGGCAAATATATAAAGGATCTAAGGGTTTTTAAATATTAACACTCAATATTGTTTTCTCTCTAAGTATTCCGCAAAACCGTTTTCTTCTTGTAAGGTTTTACTCGAATTATCACAACAAAGTATTTGTAGTTTACCTCAACACCGTGTACGCTTGAAATAACGTGACTTGACTGTGATAATTGAAGAAGTATGTGACTAATCTCCAACGAACAAGTCTGAACCTTTCCCAACAAAAGGTCGCAGTGAAACACCTGCACACACAAGAATTCATTGAATGATGCTTAAAAAAAAAAGAACTGAATTGAGAGCTTATTCATCAACTTACACCAAACAGCTTGCTCAACTTTGGAGACCAGTCCTCTAAGAACTCTCGAGACAGGTTAACAACTGAATATAGGTCTTCGCACGCGCTATTTAAGCAGCCAGCAGTAGATATTTTGCAATCAACAACATCATCGAGAAACGGTTTCAAGAGCTAACAAGTGAACCACATTTCCAATACATGTTTGGATGGGATTATATCTTATGGTCTGGCACGCGACTAGATGAAGATACCGAGATATGCTGTTGAGAAGACATCGAACAGGCACATGATCCATTCAACTATAAAGCTGAAGAATAGAAAACAAACAAACACATATATCAACTTGTGGAACATTTATCTTCAAAAAAAAAAAAAAACTTGTGGAACATTCTATTATAATCTTTCAGAAATGAACTAACACAACAGACCTCATGACTTTTAAAGAGTGATGGTTCCTTGATAGCTATCAGTTGGATCAGTATTCAGGCTTGATGTGTTTCATATGAAAAAGAAAAGAAGAAAGAAACTGTATTTTAGCTTGATTTTTCTGTAGGAACAACATATTAAAGCATTGACTTTGGCCCATTTATCTGAAAGAGAGAGTTGGCCAGATTTAGTCCAACTCTTGTGGAAACTGAAGTAAAGGAACCAAATTTAAACAGAAGCTTGACATTCTCAACAGATGTTTCTGCTTTCTAATTTCCTTTTATCTCATTTTAAATTATTTTCCAGTCTAATAAAGTGGAAAATATTAAGGAATCTATAGAGAGAAAACATTTAACACACAGACACACACACAAGGGAATTGATACCTTAGAAGAATCTCATGAAACAAGATAACTCAAACGAAATGTGAGACCCATCCATCACATCACACGAATAATAATACACAGAAGAAACAAAAACCCTAGCAGCTTATTACATAGCCAATGCAGAATTGGAAACAAACAAGAAAATAAGTAACTTTGTTTGTACAGAGACTAACATTTGAAAGAAAATGTAAGTTGGAAAATACCCAAGATTGAACAGATTCTGAAGGGCTGGAAGAAAGCGAATTCGAGCTTTCACAGGAACGAGGCAATCATTCGAGCTTGCAGGGAAATGAAGAAGAGTTACCCAAATTATCCAAAGATCGGTTCTTTCATCTTTGCTTGAAGAGAGAGATTTTAAGACAACGAAAGAGGAAATAGTAAGTGTTAAGTAATGACGGGCCCCCAGCCCCCAAGTTGGGTTTTGCAGGTATCTCTATTGTTTTGTTGCGAGGAGTTAGTAATCTAAAAGCTGTCTTTTTTTTTATTTTTCTTGTATGTTTCTGATGATATAAAAATAAAAACCAAATAATATATATTACTTTTAGGTTACTACAATTGACATTTTGTTGCCTTGACAAAAGACTATAGATTAAAGTTGATTTTGTGATTTATTATAAAAGTATTATTAGATTTCGTTTAAGATTGATGTCAAAGTGGAAGAAGATTCATATAGTCCTTGAGATTAGAAGGCACGTACAATGATTAATCTTTGTTGCGGTTTCTAGTTTTGGGTTACATATGGTTTTCCTTTCTACCTCAATATTTGAGATTTTTTTTTTGTTGTTTTTGTCAACACAGTCAAAAGACGGGTTTTCGGTCATTTCATACCTCAACACTTATCTATGGTCCGAATCGAAACCTATATTAATAAGATGTGCTAATTTATACCTCAACTCGTCTAATATTTTAATTTCATACCTCAACTTATAAAATTTGGTCAAATTAAGCACAATCGTTAACTCCGTTTAATAACCGTTTGTATCTTGATGACGTGAATATGACGTGTCATATTAAATTTATAAATTTTAAAACGACGTCGTTTATACTACTTATAAAATGATTTTTTTTAACATAAATGGGAATCGAACCCGGGTGGAACCAATAGCTCATATAGTGGTTTAACCACTCTGACAAACCCGACTTGATGTTCTATTACGTGTGGTTTCATTTTATATTATCAGGATTCTATGTATTAAAATTAATGACGGAGATGTTGCCTGAGCCTTTGGACAAAGTCTCTTCTCCGACTCAACGATAGTGAATCCGATCCAATACATAGCTGAAGTAGTTACCCATCCATCTCGGTCAGGGTTAAGAATCGGATTCCGGAGGTTACGAATGGTGATGGGATTGATTCGCCTCTTCTGTTACTGATGCTCGGTATAATGACTCCAAACCCATTGTTTTAGTTACGAATGGTGATGGGATTGATTCGCTGCTCCTCATCAAACGTGCGATTTCTTCCCCCTTTTGATTTCGAATCGTATTGTTTTGTTTTCGATTGTTGATTTGGTTTTGATTTGTTCATCTATCATAAACGGAATGTATAGAGAAAAGATTTGAGAAAGGAAAAAAAAAAACTGCAGAAGGTCGCTAGAAGGAAGAAGAAGACACATGGGTAAAGTTGTCATTTCAGTATCGTTAAACAAAAAAAGAAGAAAAAACGGACTCTCACACTCAAAACCGAGACCTGTGAGTTCTTTGTAGAGTTACAACGCCACAGAACTACGCTAACATTACTTGTTAAGATACAAATATATATATATATATATATATAACCTAAAAACTCAGGACCGGAACCACCGATATGGATGATAGAAAACTAGTGTTCTATATTCTTTGTTGTTGTCAAAAAAAAAAAAAAAACCTAAAAACTCATCGCCTTTAATTTTATAAATTTAATATGACATGTCATATCCACGTCATCAAGATACAAACGGTTATTAAACGGAGTTAACGATTGTGCTTAATTTGACCAAATTTTATAAGTTGAGGTATGAAATTAAAATATTAGAAGAATTGAGGCATAAATTAGCACAGCTTATGAATATAGGTTTCGATTCGGACCATGGATAAGTGTTGAGGTATGAAAAGACGGGCTTTCGGCCATTTCATACCTCAACACTTATCTATGGTCCGAATCGAAACCTATATTAATAAGCTGTGCTAATTTATACCTCAACTCGTCTAATATTTTAATTTCATACCTCAACTTATAAAATTTGGTCAAATTAAGCACAATCGTTAACTCCGTTTAATAACCGTTTGTATCTTGATGACGTGGATATGACGTGTCATATTAAATTTATAAATTTTAAAACGACGTCGTTTATACTACTTATAAAATGATTTTTTTTTTAACATAAATGGGAATTGAACCCGGGTGGAACCAATAGCTCATATAGTGGTTTAACCACTCTGACAAACCCGACTTGATGTCTAATTACGTGTGGTTTCATTTTATATTATCAGGATTTTATGTATTAAAATTAATGACGGAGATGTTGCCTGAGCCTGGTTTCATTTTATATTATCAGGATTCTATGTATTAAAATTAATGACGGAGATGTTGCCTGATCCTTTGGACAAAGTCTCTTCTCCGACTCAACGATAGTGAATCCGATCCAATACATAGCTGTAGTAGTTACCCATCCATTTCTGTCAGGGTTAAGAATCGGATTCCGGAGGTTACGAATGGTGATGGGATTGATTCGCCTCTTCTGTTACTGCTGCTCAGTATAATGACTCCAAACCCATTGTTTTAGTTACGAATGGTGATGGGATTGATTCGCTGCTCCTCATCAAACGTGCGATTTCTTCCCCCTTTTGATTTTGAATCGTATTGTTTTGTTTTCGATTGTTGATTTGGTTTTGATTTGTTCATTGATAACTAGGATTTTTGCAATCCTTTGAGGTACCAATTCCTCAAGCTTATCGATGTAGCTTTGAGGTATCGAACCTATTCTGGGATGGATAAAACCAATAAGCAAACACTAAACCTTCAGAGTCAAATCAAACAACTTGGTTTTTAGTTTCTAACAATTCTAACGAGAACAATTCAAATAGAAGTAAACAAAAAGCAAATAAACAAGTGGATTCAATCAATGACGAAGATAAGGCCTAAGGGTCAAGGTCAACGGACAGGTGACTCGGGATGATCAAGGATCCTAATTCAAACTTCATGGAAGCTAACCTCCTAGCATGGAACACAACAAGTTGATTAGTTTAATCTCTTAATACTAATCTCTTTACTTAATCCTAATCCAAGAACAAATTCTCATTTGTGAATTAGAATCAAGCAAGCAATCAAACAAGTTCCAAACAACTAACAATCACTCTAAACATACATTCTCATGCGCTAGAATGTGAAGGTTCTATCAAAGCTATGAACAGGAATTTCATCGAACATGTTGTGAACAAGAAATCTTAAGCATTCTAATCAACTTGATCAAGGCTAATTAGACATTAAACACACTTTGACAGATGAGATTTTAAACAATCAAGCACTAGAAATCCATTGATCATCCCTAATCAACCTAATCCTACCTAACCCATAAGCCCTATGAAGAACTACTCACTAATCATCATATGAACAACAAAATCCATAGAAACAATGTTGATCATAGAAAAATAGAGATAGATTGAATGACTTGATGAAGGAATCACAAAAGAAGTACTAGATTAATCCAAGAAATCCAAACTTGTTCTTCCAAGTGTTTAGAACATAAAATAAAGCTTAAGATTCAATAAAAAAATAGGTTTTTGGCTTAAATAGTCAATAGGGTGCGAGCCGGGTCAACCCGGAACAAACCGGGTGTTGACCCGGATCCAAGGCAATTTCTGGGACGCGTATCGGTTGGGTCGGTCGATACACCGACCGATACGAGCTCTCGGATTTTCTGTCGAAGGAGCGTATCGGTTGGCTGAACCGATATGCCAACCGATATGGATGCACAAAAATTAATCCGAGAGGTCGTATCGGTTGGCTGGCCGATATGCAACCCGATATGAAGACTGTGTTGAGATGCATCCAGTAAATCAGGCATAACTCTTTACATATAGCTCCGAATGACTTCACACCACCTCCATTAGAAAGCTAACTCAATTTTCCATGATTTATATTTAGAATCCCAGAGATAAAAGTCAACGTAATATCTTCATATGACTCAATCTTTCAAGCTCATCGGTTTGGTCCTTCATCACCATTTCACTTGCAATCACTCATTTGGCCTCCAAACTCTTCCAAACCTCCTTAGCAACTCCAAGAACCTACAGAACATAAGAAACACTCCAAATGCAAGCCTAGAATGCCTAAACCTAGCTCTAGATCATCACCATTTCACTTGCAATCACTCATTTGGCCTCCAAACTCTTCCAAACCTCCTTAGCAACTCCAAGAACCTACAAAACATAAGAAACACTCCAAATGCAAGCCTAGAATGCCTAAACCTAGCTCTAGATGATCCTATACTCTAAACACACCAATGACCAAAGAAATGAAGCTAAAGGAAACTAAAAAGAAGTAAAACATGATCTTAACAATAGCCTAAATGCATGAAAATACAAGTATATCAATTCCCCCAAACTTAAACCTTGCTTGTCCACAAGCAAGCTTAACACAATCACAACAAGTTGGGGAAAAGGTTTGAAGGCGGGAGCTCATATCCAAAGGCAAAACCGAGATCAACAAGTTCCAATTCGAGTCAACGTCACCAAGATGCAACCAAGTTAGGCTTACTCCAAAAATTTAGCCATGCTCATCAAGAAAAAACTCTTAGCTCAATTCGCAACCTAGACAAGCATTCCTATCAACTAGCTCTTTAACATTCATTAGGTTTTCAAGTGGATCTTACTCAATGAAAGGTGATCAAACTCATTTGGCAAAGGGACAAGGTTTTGAGATTAAAGTGATCTCAATCAAAAGAGGGGTTTATTCCAAAAGCATGAAGGTTCTCTCATAAAGAAGTGAATGAGCTATAGTAAAATGCTAAGAGTTAGAGGCAATTGGTGCATACTAGGTTGATTTCCATCTACCCATGCCCCAATTACTTCTTCTCCTAATCTAGCCCACCTAAATGGATACTACCCTTGACCAAGGCTATTTTTCCCTCATCCCCTTTTCTCAATCAGACACTTTCCAATCAAACTCCCCAAGGATCAATAAAGACTTTTCAAAACAGTGGCAAATATTTTCTTTTTAACTTAGCTCAAATCTTTCTTTAGCAATGGTCTCTTTTCTTTCTTTAAGGTGAGCCTTTGGCTTCTTTTCATTTCAAAATATGAGACACTTTTCTTTTCCTTAAACACATAAGAGCTTTTCTTCTTTTAAAACACTTTGTCAACAAACATAAGATCCCAACCAAAATCCCTTTCATTCTTCCCTTTCTTTACTCTCTTCTTCCATTCCCAATTCCTCCCCCAAACTTGGATTCTAGCCCATTGCAAAGCTAAAGATGATGAGCTTGCACTATATGGAAATTTTCCCTAGTCGCCTCATACTCAACACTTTTTACCTAGCTCATTCAAGAAAATAGGCCTACCTCTCAACAAGAGTGTTTATGGTTTGAAAGAAGGGTGGCGAAAGGTATGGAGTCTATTCAAGCAGGCGAGAGTGGTAATAGGGATAAGAATGCTTGAATATTTTCAGAGTATCCATGAGTTTAGCACACAAAGCAAGAGTAAGATAATTAGATGTCATCATTAAAGTTCTCATTTAGGTAGAGCTAGTGTCAATTCAAAGCCTATTTCAGTTTCAAACCAAGTTTCAAAGCAAGCAATCCGAGCATGGTTCGTCTTAACTTTCTAGCCTTTCTTGAATTGCAATCTTAGGACAATCAACTAGCTCAAACAACTAGCATAAAGAACACGTCATCACTCAATCAGTCTTACAAGGAATTTCAATCATTGCTCCTTATGCATGCGTCCTATATGATGCAACTAGAATCGATCCTATGATGCAAGTGCAACTACATGCTTTCTTTTTGAAATTTTTTGAAATTTTTTGAAATTTTTTTGGTTTTTTCTATGCCATAAATGAAATGCATGAGACTCAAATGACAAAATCGAAAATAAGAAACAAAGCAAACCTAGATTAGCAACTGGTCTCTCCCCCAAACTTACTTCACACCGTCTCGGTGGGAAAACAAGCCCGAGAGAGAGACTCAACAAAAAGAGAAAAAGAAAGAAAAGAAGCTAAAATGCAAGTATGTACAAGTTGGAGTGTTACCTGGTCCAAGAGAAGGTGTATCGGTCGAGTGAACCGGGGCAGTGAGAGCGTATCGGCCTGGCCAACCGATACGCTGACCGATATCAACTCTCGGATTAAATCCGCTAAACCTGTATCGGCTTGGCCAGCCGATACGGAGGCCGATATGCATTCTCATATTCTCTCCCGAAACTCCGTATCGGCCTGGCCAACCGATACTGACACCGATACTGACCCCCTGTTTCTTTTCCTTCATTCCCATGGCCTTTACGTAACACCAATGAGCCCACAACCTCACCAAATGACCAAAACCTGATAAATCTCAAAGCAAAGCATCAAAATTAACAAGCAAAACATCAGAATTAAAAAAGGATAAACATGGGAATGTCACCCAAATGCGCTTGTTTTGAGTCACTTAGCTTGACTATCCCTTCACTCTTTTTGGTTAGGGATGTGGCATGAGTTTGTATCACCGGGATCATACTCATCGTAGAACCACCCCCTAAACTCCTTCATCCTTATCTCCTCAAAAGGAATCTTCCTTGGATCATGAGAGCTCAATGGTGTGGTAGAGACTATACCAAGAAGATTGTGAGGGGGTTGAGCCATTGGAGAACCATCTTCTTCATCCTCCTTGAAGGCTTCTTCCTTGAGGTCATCTTGCTTCTCTATAAGATTTCCTCCAATTGGCTCTTTCTTGTGAATTGGTTGCTTTGGCTCTTTTTCCATGATTCAGGGCTCATCTTGTATGCTCTCTTCCTTGATGTTATTGCACTCAACAACCAACTCATCTTCATAAGGCTCCTCCTCATCTCTCACAACTTCTCCTACTTCTTCATTGTTGATATTGGTTGAGTGACCCATGATTGTCCCTTCATCATCATCATCTTCATACCGCACTACAAGGTCTTCACCAACTGTACAACCAAGAAGAAATTCAAATTCCTTAATAGTCTCTTCAGCTTCTTTCAAGAAGTCATCTTGGACTTTAGTATTCTCCTCATGTGTTGGCTCAACAATAATTGCACCTGACATCAAAGCTAGAAGAAGGAGCAAATTTAGTAACAAAGACTTGAACTAAATAGGATTAGAAATCGAATTGATCTATCCAAGATCCCAAAACGGCAACGGCGCCAAATTGATAACTAGGATTTTGCAATCCTTTGAGGTACCAATTCCTTAAGCTTATCGATGTAGCTTTGAGGTATCGAACCTATTCTGGGATGGATAAAACCAATAAGCAAACACTAAACCTTCAGAGTCAAATCAAACAACTTGGTTTTTAGTTTCTAACAATTCTAACGAGAACAATTCAAATAGAAGTAAACAAAAAGCAAATAAACAAGTGGATTCAATCAATGACGAAGATAAGGCCTAAGGGTCGAGGTCAACGGACAGGTGACTCGGGATGATCAAGGATCCTAATTCAAACTTCATGGAAGCTAACCTCCTAGCATGGAACACAACAAGTTGATTAGTTTAATCTCTTAATACTAATCTCTTTACTTAATCCTAATCCAAGAACAAATTCTCATTTGTGAATTAGAATCAAGCAAGCAATCAAACAAGTTCCAAACAACTAACAATCACTCTAAACATACATTCTCATGCGCTAGAATGTGAAGGTTCTATCAAAGCTATGAACAGGAATTTCATCGAACATGTTGTGAACAAGAAATCTTAAGCATTCTAATCAAATTGATCAAGGCTAATTAGACATTAAACACACTTTGACAGATGAGATTTTAAACAATCAAGCACTAGAAATCTATTGATCATCCCTAATCAACCTAATCCTACCTAACCCATAAGCCCTATGAAGAACTACTCACTAATCATCATATGAACATCAAAATCCATAGAAACAATGTTGATCATAGAAAAATAGAGATAGATTGAAGGATTTGATGAAGGAATCACAAAAGAAGTACTAGATTAATCCAAGAAATCCAAACTTGTTCTTCCAAGTGTTTAGAACATAAAATAAAGCTTAAGATTCAATAAAAAATAGGTTTTTGGCTTAAATAGTCAATAGGGTGCGAGCCGGGTCAACCTGGAACAAACCGGGTGTTGACCCGGATCCAAGGCAATTTCTGGGACGCGTATCGGTTGGGTCGGTCGATACACCGACCGATACGAGCTCTCGGATTTTCTGTCGAAGGAGCGTATCGGTTGGCTGAACTGATATGCCAACCGATATGGATGCACAAAAATTAATCCGAGAGGTCGTATCGGTTGGCTGGCCGATATGCAACCCGATATGAAGACTGTGTTGAGATGCATCCAGTAAATCAAGCATAACTCTTTACATATAGCTCCGAATGACTTCACACCACCTCCATTAGAAAGCTAACTCAATTTTCCATGATTTGTATTTAGAATCCCAGAGCTAAAGGTCAACGTAATATCTTCATATGACTCAATCTTTCAAGCTCATCGGTTTGATCCTTCATCACCATTTCACTTGCAATCACTCATTTGGCCTCCAAACTCTTCCAAACCTCCTTAGCAACTCCAAGAACCTACAAAACATAAGAAACACTCCAAATGCAAGCCTAGAATGCCTAAACCTAGCTCTAGATGATCCTATACTCTAAACACACCAATGACCAAAGAAATGAAGCTAAAGGAAACTAAAAAGAAGTAAAACATGATCTTAACAATAGCCTAAATGCATGAAAATACAAGTATATCATTCATCTATCATAAACGGAATGTATAGAGAAAAGATTTGAGAAAGAAAAAAAAAACTGCAGAAGGTCGCTAGAAGGAAGAAGAAGACACAGGGGTAAAGTTGTCATTTCAGTATCGTTAAACAAACAAAAAAGAAGAAAAAACGGACTCTCACACTCGAAACCGAGACCTGTGAGTTCTTTGTAGAGTTACAACGCCACAGAACTACGCTAACATTACTTGTTAAGATACAAATATATATATAACCTACAAACTCATCGCCTTTAATTTTATAAATTTAATATGACACGTCATATCCACGTCATCAAGATACAAACGGTTATTTAACGGAGTTAACGATTGTGCTTAATTTGACCAAATTTTATAAGTTGAGGTATGAAATTAAAATATTAGAAGAATTGAGGCATAAATTAGCACAGCTTATGAATATAGGTTTCGATTCGGACCATGGATAAGTGTTGAGGTATGAAAAGACGGGCTTTCGGCCATTTCATACCTCAACACTTATCTATGGTCCGAATCGAAACCTATATTAATAAGCTGTGCTAATTTATACCTCAACTCGTCTAATATTTTAATTTCATACCTCAACTTATAAAATTTGGTCAAATTAAGCACAATCGTTAACTCCGTTTAATAACCGTTTGTATCTTGATGACGTGGATATGACGTGTCATATTAAATTTATAAATTTTAAAACGACGTCGTTTATACTACTTATAAAATGAATTTTTTTAAAAAAATAAATGGGAATCGAACCCGGGTGGAACCAATAGCTCATATAGTGGTTTAACCACTCTGACAAACCCGACTTGATGTTCTATTACGTGTGGTTTCATTTTATATTATCAGGATTCTATGTATTAAAATTAATGACGGAGATGTTGCCTGAGCCTTTGGACAAAGTCTCTTCTCCGACTCAACGATAGTGAATCCGATCCAATACATAGCTGAAGTAGTTACCCATCCATCTCTGTCAGGGTTAAGAATCGGATTCCGGAGGTTACGAATGGTGATGGGATTGATTCGCCTCTTCTGTTACTGCTGCTCGGTATAATGACTCCAAACCCATTGTTTTAGTTACGAATGGTGATGGGATTGATTCGCTGTTCCTCATCAAACGTGTGATTTCTTCCCCCTTTTGATTTCGAATCGTATTGTTTTGTTTTCGATTGTTGATTTGGTTTTGATTTGTTCTTCTATCATAAATGGAATGTATAGAGAAAAGATTTGAGAAAGGAAAAAAAAAAACTGCAAAAGGTCGCTAGAAGGAAGAAGAAGACACATGGGTAAAGTTGTCATTTCAGTATCGTTAAACAATAAAAAGAAGAAAAAACGGACTCTCACACTCGAAACCGAGACCTGTGAGTTCTTTTTAGAGTTACAACGCCATAGAACTACACTAACATTACTTGTTAAGATACAAATATATATATATATATATATATATAACCTAAAAACTCATCGCCTTTAATTTTATAAATTTAATATGACACGTCATATCCACGTCATCAAGATACAAACGGTTATTAAACGGAGTTAACGATTGTGATTAATTTGACCAAATTTTATAAGTTGAGGTATGAAATTAAAATATTAGAAGAATTGAGCCATAAATTAGCACATCTTATGAATATAGGTTTCGATTCGGACCATGGATAAGTGTTGAGGTATGAAATGGCCGAAAGCTCTGAAAAGACATGTTAGGTCGTATGAACCAAACTGCTGGGTAAGGTCCAATTGTGAGTAAGGCCCAATCAGTGGTAAAGCCAATTATTGCTAAAGCCCAATTATGAATTAATGGTTAGGGTTTAGGCCCGTTATTGTTTTGTAGCCAACTGAATTTGTATCTAATTATATAATTAAGTAGTGAAAACGCACCAGATTCATTCTCACGAGGTTAATTACCAGCATACCCTTAATAAAATTTTAAAAGTAAGTCCCACATCGATAGTTGGAGAAATAATTAACTAATATATATATGGTAAGATAAGAAGAGAATGAATATAGAAGAAGAGCGTGGCGAATATGTGAGAGAGAGAGAGAGAGAGAGAGAGAGAGAGAGAGAGAGAGAGAGAGAGAGAGAGAGAGAGAGAGAGAGAGAGAGAGAGAGAGAGAGAGAGGAGAGAGAGAGAGAGAGAGAGGAGAGAGAGAGAGAGAGAGAGAGAGAGGGAAGGAGGTTAACTCGATGGCGGAAGACCAGGCTGCGACGGCGGAGGAGAGCCAATCCCGGGAAGCGGAAGTAGAAGAGGAGGAATAAGAAGAAGAAGAAGAAGAAGAAGAAGAAGAAGAAGTCTAATTATATAATTGAGAAGTGAGAATGCACCAGATTCATTCTCACGAGGTTAATTACCAGCATACCCTTAATGAAAGTTTAATGAAAAGTAAGTCCCACATCGGTAGTTGGAAAAATAATTAACTAATATATATAGGGTAAGATAATGAATATATATAGAGAAGAAGAAGAATAAGGAGAAGCCAAGAAGAAGCATATGCGGAGGAGGGAAATAACAAAGAGCAAGGCACGAAGAAGAAGAGCGAGAGGGAGAAGCACAGAGAGAGAGAGAAGTCAGCTAAGAAGAAGAAGAAGAGTAGAAGAGACACATAGGAAGAGGAAGAAGAAGGAGAGGAAAGGAGAAGAGAAGAGGAAGAAGAAGAATAACAAAGGTGGCAGGGAGAACATGAGAATAGATGAGAAGAATAACATAGAAGAGAGAGAGAGAGCGTGGCGAACATGGTAGGAGAAAGGAAGAAGAAGATGGAGAGAGAGAGAGAGAGAGAGAGAGAGAGAGAGAGAGAGAGAGAGAGAGAGAGAGAGAGAGAGAGAGAGAGAGAGAGAGAGAGAGAGAGAGAGAGAGAGAGAGAGAGAGGTTATCTCGATGGCGAAAGACCAGGCTGCGACGGCGGAGGAGAGCCAATCCCGAGACTCGAAAGAGAAAAAACGAAGTTAGTTATACATTGAATTCGAAAGAACAAAAGGTCGATCCTCTCTTAAGTTGGAAGCCCATACAAGTTAATGGAATAAGATGATGATGATGATGATGATGACAGTGGACTTGAGTGATTGTGACAATAATGTTCTAAAAAAACCAAGCAATAAGTAGCTATGGAGCTCCGACGATTGCTAATTATAATGCTTGCGCGATATAATGATCGGGGTTTTGGAATTATGATGGTCAAAATAAAAGCATAAATCGCTCTAAAAAGTCAATCAAACATATATTCCATTGGGGTCTAAATCTCATGAATCTAAAATATTTCATAATGAAAATAACTTCCTTTTTTTTTACTCTAACAAAATACCTGTGCAGGCACCTCACCTAGTCTATATATATAAAGAAGGTTTTTTCTCTTCTCCTTAAGCCACATCATCAGTCACCTCATCATTTTCTTTTAATTATTTTATTAAATTAACAAATTTGTAAATTTAATTACTCACTTAATACACATAATAATAACATATCTCAATCCAATTCACCAAAACTAAAATCCACACATAACCAAATCCAACCGTATGCAACCACATAATTATAAAATCTACCCATGTCTATCATCAAATTACCATGTCAGCACATAGGTTTGTCAAACTAATTGTTTTAGGTTAACGTCCATAAATCAATCTATATTAGATTCCTAGAAAATACTAATATTTACCTTTTTCAATCTACATACATAATCATCTATCTCACAAAAACTAAATTCTCCATTATCGTCTACATTAAAAAGGCTCTCTGAAATTTCACACATCCATCAATCGTCTACATTAGTAACACTAAGTTGAGAAATTTAACATTTAACATTATGCACATATTTATAATAAAACAAACAAAAACTTCCGAGGAAAAACGACCCATCATATATTAGAAATCATGGTCCAACTTGCTTAGTAAAACAACAACTCAAGCCTCCAACAAAACTGTCTTGCACTTTTATCAGATTTACCGAGCCATGAAATATCTAAGAACGGTTATGACTACAGACACCAAGACGTGACAACAATCCGTAGAGAAGCACAAACATCAGGTTAACCAACTGAGTACCACAAGCACTAAAATGCTTCTTTCGCGAATTCTTATTTATAATTGAATGTGCTTTAAAAAAAATAGACTGAGTACTCATAACCAAATCTAAACCCCATAAACATAAGGCAATTTCAGAAAATTATTTTAGAAAACCTGATCTCTCAACAAAATTATTGAAAGAAGAGCAATTTCCAGACTATTACACAATTCCAAACAAGGGAATTTTGACCACAAACAGATCAACATTTAAAACAATGGAATATTCAGAGAAATCACAAGGATGGGCCGGAGGGAAAACTCACTTTCACAGTGGCTGAGAACTCGAGGAGGAGAAGAATCGTTAAGGCAATGAATATAACTAGAGAAGAAGCCAACCAGTTAAATAGATGAGAATCGTTTCATTTAAAGTTAGTATACACATGCAATCGAACGAAGATATTGAATTAGACACAGTCCCACAGCTGACCACACCATAAAACGAGGACTGAAAAAAACAACTAAACAAAAGTATGAAGCCGAATAAACTTATGCACAAAACAAATGATATACCAAGTATTATTGATAAAGCAACCAATCATGGAACAAAACACCTTACACTAATTTTAGTACAAAGAAAAGAAGGTCAAAGAAAAATGATAACATAAGTCATCCACCAAGATTTGAGGTTTCAGGTTTTTTGCTCGGAAACGCCCCGATTATAGTTAATTAGGCTTCTAATTTTAGGATCTATGTGCGTCATCATAGATCAATGGATGAACAAAAGATACGTAAAGATCATGCACATATAACGGTTATTTTAAATCTAAAAATAACTACATTTTCCTACATATGAATTACATTTGAGATATATAAAATAAACATTCCGTTTATTATTCATAAACTTTCCGCGCGAAGCGCAGACTAACCACTAGTTTTAGTATATAATAGAGCTACCCGTTTAGTATGAGTAAGATTTATTTAGGTATTTTAAAATTTTACTTAGAGTTTGGTTCAACTTTATATGATTTTGGATCGGGTTTAAATATCTAAAATATCAAAAAAATTTAGTTAAATTTAAGTAAAATTGGGTTAAAATTTGATAATTATAACAATATTTTCAGATATTTCAGTTATTTTGGATAAATCTATTATTTTGATCTTAAAGTAACTGATAATTTCTGAGTTTATAACCTTAATTTTGAAATATTTGTGTTATTTAAATTTAAACATAATTAACATTTTTGAATAAATATAATTATATTTCAAATATTTATGGTATCTATTCAGTTTTCGATTCTCGGTTCGGTTCAAATCAGATTTTGGTTTTTGGATAAACGGATCTAGAAGCTGTTAGATAGTTTGTATTTTGTCAGTCCTGAATTTAGTTTGATACCATTTTTCGGATCTGGTTTGGTTAAGATCTTTCGATCCTTATATTTTGCCTAGTCCTACTCCTATGTAACAACGAATTCTTGTTTTTTTCTGTCTCAGTTGGGGAATGTGTTGGTCACTTCTTGGTTCTACTCATTGGTCAGTCATTCATCGTACGATTTAAATACTTCTGGAATCTCTTTGTAAAGAACATAAGTGCAGAGGGGACATGACGAATAACAGCAGAATTTAAGAAAGAAAAAAGACTAATTATAGAATCTTATGCTGAACACAGAAGCGCCAATCATTTAGTCTCTCACAAATAGCAATCAATTTTGAACCAGCGAAGTTTAGAAAAAACTATAACCAAAACGAAACGTGACAGCAATAAAAAGAAAAAGAAAAAGAACGGAACAAATTTTGTATTTGTTTTTCTCTCTTAATTGAGAGAAAAACAAACTAAATAGACAAAAACTTCATTTGTAACAGATCTTCCACACTTTGGATTCTCTGTTTCGCTTCGGTGAAATCAGAGAATCGTTTCAAGTTAAGCATTGTAAGACACAAAGACATTTTGTATATATTCGTTTACGGGAAGAAGCAAGCATTTTCAAGTGGTAAATCAAACATTCTTGATGTATTTTGCAATATTGAATTTGAATCATCTTTATGAAATTCAAAACTAAGAAAAAGGGTTTTGTAGAGAAATGGAAATGCTTCAAAATGAAGGAAGAATGGAAGGTTGGCTTTATACCATCCGACATAACCGGTTTGGTCTTCAGTTTTCCCGTAAACGATATTTTGTTCTTCAAGACAACAACCTTACAAGCTTTAAATATGTACCATCTGATCCAAATGAGGTTTTTGTCTTTTCCATTTCCTCATAACATAACATTTTGTTTTAGTATTGAAAACCCGTTACCCGTTAACGGGTCATGTGTACCCGACTAAATTTTTATTTTCTTTAAGTAATTCTATGATAATGTCCACCCACTAATTCAAATTCTATGATAATGTCCTTACTAACTCAAATTCTATATGTCCTGGGTTAAAAGTTTTTCTAGTTCCGCCACTGAATAAATGGATGGGTGTGCCATTTGATAAATAAATATCGTCTTCTTATTGTTTTTGTTTTCTGTATAGGAACCTGATAGAAGAGCATCTCTAGACTGTTGTATTCGGGTTACTGACAATGGAAGAGAGAGTTTCCATAGAAAGGTACCAACTTTTTTGAGTACTAATGAACATATATTACTCAATTTACAGAGGTTTATTGTTTGTTTATGTGTTGTTTCAGATCCTTTTCATATTTACGCTTTACAACACCTCAAACCATTTGGATCAATTAAAGGTTTTTTGGAAGTTTGTTTGTCTTCACATCTTCTTGTTTTGATTTAATATCAATAAGTTTTAATGACACTTTGAACAGCTGGGAGCAAGTAGTCCTGAAGAAGCAGCCAAGTGGATCAGATCATTACAAGATGCTTCACAAAAGGTTTGTTTACATTTTCTATACATGATAAGATTTGAGACTCACGTACATATGGATTTGATGTTTTGCAGGGGTTTCCTTTTCCGGATTGTGAATTTGTATCTCATGCTGAGAAAGGACTTGTGAAGCTTGATGTATCAAAGAGGACACGCCGCAAAAATTCAGTGGACTGGACAAATTACTCATCAGTGAATGTTGAAACAATAGCACCTGATGTCATTGCTCCTTCTCCATGGAAAATTTTCGGATGCCAAAACGGTAAGAAAATTAAAAAAAAAAAGTTTCCTTGTGATTCAAGAAATCGCTGGCCTTACGGAGTTTTTGAGTTTTTAGGTTTACGCCTTTTCAAAGAAGCTAAAGACTGGGACTCCCGTGGAAGGGTAATGTAAATTTGTTACTTTTGTGAATCATAATTGGTTTCTTGATTTTAAATTATTTTGCTGAAACCTCTTGCAGCATTGGGATGATCACCCTGCGATAATGGCAGTTGGAGTCATTGATGGTGCTTCAGAAGATATTTTCAATACGTTAATGTCTCTCGGTCCTTTACGATCAGAGTAAGCTCTATAACTTTGATCTGAGATATCAACCAACCCTAATGGTCTAGTAGCTGAAATTTGTCCTATTAGATTTTCACTGATCTTCCATATTAGCCACTATATATACATGCCTTAACTGGCAAGTAATTTACATGACTTTCTTGTAGGTGGGACTTTTGTTTCTACAAAGGAAGCGTGGTGGAGCATCTTGATGGACACACAGATATAATCAATATCCAGTTATACAGTGATTGGTTGCCATGGGGAATGAATCGAAGAGACTTATTGTTGCGACGCTACTGGAGAAGGGAAGAAGATGGAACCTATGGTTAGCTCAATTCTTGATAACATTTCTTGAAATTTTGGGATGTGTTGAATTTCCTGGTTTATAACCTCATTAACCTTGAATATCACAGTGATACTTTGCCACTCTATTTACCACAAGAATTGCCCACCAAAGAGGGGATACGTTCGCGCTTGTGTCAAAAGTAAAGTTTCTTTCTTCACACGCAAGTTAGGTTTTTTGTCGGAGTTCTATATATGGAAAGTTAGAAGGGAACTAATATAGAAAGTTTGACTTCGTATTCCTTTGTTTTTAATGAGTTTTGCATTCGGTACGTAGGTGGTGGTTACGTTGTGACTCCGGTAAACAAAGGGAAACAATCACTAGTAAAGCATATGGTAGCCATTGACTGGAGAAGCTGGAACTTATACATTAGGGCATCTTCTGCAAGAGCCATAACCATCCGTGTGGTTGAGAGAATAGCGGCTTTGCGCGAAATGTTTAAAGCTAAACAAGGACACGGCTTCACTGAATTAGTCTCAGAGGAGTTCATGGAAACCAAATCCTGCTTGGCTAAGATCAACACTAGACCCTTTAAAACAGAACCCAAAAGGATTGATCTAGACCTTGTCAAGGCTGAGGAATTTGAGAAACCTTCTTCAGCACGCAACAGTTTGATGGACTTAAATGATGCTTCTGATGAATTCTTCGACGTTCCTGAGCCCTCTGAGTTTGATAGCTTAATTGATAACTCTCCCTTTTCACAAGGACACTCTCAGGTAAAGTTTATGCTTAACCTAATGGCTATCTCACTTGCTGTTTGCTTGTGGTAAAAGTAAAGTTCAAAGTTGTATGTGTGTGTGTGTGTTTCAGCTCAAGATACCATCACCTGCTGGTATTGTCAAGAAACTTCAAGATCTAGCCATTAATAAGAAAGGCTATATGGATTTACAAGAGGTCGGTATGGATGAAAAGAACACATTCTTCTATGGAGCCACTCTTCAACAAGACCCAAATCTTACTCTGCCTTGTAGTTGGGCTATAGCAGATCCATCCACATTCTTGATTCGTGGAGAAAACTATCTAAACGACCGCCAAAAGGTACAAATGTGTCAGTATTCTTCTTGAAATCAAACTAAATGCAATGCAAAACCTATATGATAATGATGCTGGTACGACTCAAAAACAATAGGTAAAGGCAAACGGCACATTGATGCAAATGGTTGGAGCAGACTGGATAAGTTCTGATAAGCGAGAAGATGATCTTGGTGGACGACTAGGTGGTCTTGTTCAAGAATTCGCAGCCAAAGGCGGTCCAGAGTTTTTCTTCATTGTAAACATGCAGGTAATCTTGAGATAAGCTTCTGTTATTCTAAAGAATCATTCATTTTAATCATAGTTAAACTAATATGCAAATGTATATATGTAAATCAGGTCCCTGGTTCAGCTATGTACAGTCTAGCATTGTACTATATGCTGAAAACTCCATTAGAAGAGCATCCATTGTTGCAAAGTTTTGTGAATGGTGATGATGCTTATCGAAACTCGCGCTTTAAACTGATCCCTCACATCTCCAAAGGTTCATGGATTGTAAAACAGAGTGTTGGCAAGAAGGCTTGCTTGGTGGGTCAGGCACTTGAAGTTCGTTACACCCGTGGAAAGAATTACTTGGAGGTAAGAACATAAATCAAACTCAATCTTATATATTATCTGATAACAAAAAAATCTTAATGTTTTGGGTTCTTTCTCAGCTTGACATTGATGTTGGGTCTTCAACTGTTGCAAGAGGTGTAACCAATCTTGTTCTTGGGTATCTTAACAATTTGGTTATAGAAATGGCTTTTTTGATACAGGTAAAGCAAAATATAATCATGGTTTAAGTTTTTTTTGAATTGTAAGATTTAGTGCTATGGATAATCATATAAGTAATGACAATTTTTTTCATGGTTTTGAAACTAATTATGCAGGCAAATACAGCAGAGGAACTACCAGAACTGCTACTAGGGACAAGTCGGCTCAATTATCTCGATGTTTCAAGATCTGTCAAAGAAAGATGAGACAAACAATTACACAGGACCAGAGGATTTCGATTTGTTTCTTTGTAAAAGTGTGTGGTTTTTATTGTGTTTCTTTTACCATTCTTTATCAAATCAAGTCGTTTTTTACACTCAAACTAAGGTATATAAATTATCTAGTTTGGTTCTCTGTGTTATCTGATCCAACATCGAATAAATAGCTTGTTGATAAGACTGATATTTCTACAGTAGCGCTTCAGTTAAATGTTTTGTAAATGAAAATTAGAGGAAAGAGTTACTTGCGCAACAATCAACAGCTCCTTTTCTATTATAAAAAACTCTAAACCCTTACTTACTGAGTTGCATACAATCACAGCGCAAAGACATAAGTGGTCCTTTATGCACTAAACGATAATATATCTAGAGTTGATCTCTACTCAGGCTTAGATGTGTCAAACGCAAAATAGGGAAAAGTCGTATACATTAAATTTAGTTTTCTCTCTCTTTCGTCTAGAGAGAGACTTTCTTTCCGAGGAGTTCATCGCCTTCTTCCCCGTTGCCGATCTTTCAGAAGGCTGATCTCTCTCGGAGTGGATTTTTTTCTTTCTGGTTCTTCCGTGTTCTCTCTTCCCCATCCTTCAGATCGAGGAATCTTTTTTCCCCATCGTTTTGGGTCGCTCTCCGATGGGTTCCTTGTCGAGCCTCCTTCATGCGACTCTTTCGTTTGTTTATACTGTCGGTTCGATCGAAATAAGTCCCAAATCGTTGCTATGGCTGGCTGTTCCTCTTCCGATCTATCGGATTTCACCGGGCTTTACCGGTTTCTCTCGCTTCGGCGAACTGATCCAGCTTCCCCTCTCTCCGTTCATCATCAATCTCTGTTTTGTTATTCAATCGGGTTGTCGATCCCTCTCTCTTCAGGATTAATATCGTTGTCGAGCTACTGCTTTTGAGGAAAAGCGTATAGTAGCAACCGACAAGCCTTTTAGACTCTTCAACGGCGGTGCCTCCTGGGCTCGGGGTGATTTCCGGCTGATTGGTAGTAACGGTGTTCTCCTTTTGCAGGTGGCTTGATGATGGCTTTTGGAAGCTTCGATCGACGGATGGTCCACGGCAGTTGCAGTGTTAGGTCCGGCGAGTCCCGTTTCGCTGTCCTCCGCGTTTGACAGGCTTCTCCCGGCGGTGCTTCGCGACGGAAACACGTGTGGAGCTTGCATATTCGGATGGCCGCTCGAGCTGCCACGTGTCTGCTCGATCTTATCTTTGGCCATTTGGGCCTGCTTCTGTCTGTTTCTGTCTTCATCCCATTGTAATTTGTACCTGACCCATTTGCATTTAAGGCCTTGGCCCATGAATGAATTTGGTTGACAAAAAAAAAACGCAAAATAGTATTTTTTTGAAATTTAACACGTTACCAGTTTTTTATATAAATAAATTCAACAATAAAAAAAATCTAAAACGATTCGGTCATTAAAAACGGTGGTTCCGAGTCTACATGAAAAAATTATGACGGTCATGTGTAAGCATTTTGTGTTAGTTTGTTCACTTTTATGTTGTTTATGCGGATATAAACAAAAATGTAAAAGTTTTGAACAAGGTCTTACGACTTAAATTTTCTTTTGTGAATCGCGAGAACATGTAATTCTAGTAATTTAGACACTTTTTTTTTTTTTAGTTTAGAACATTTTATTGCAAATGTGAAAAACCTTTATAGAAAACATTGTTTAAATTATTTTAAGATTGTGGATTCATTTGAATCATAAATGTTAACGTAAAAAGTGGAGGCATAAATTCACTTTTTTCTCAATTTTGATAAGTATATAATTAAAACTTTTTATAATTGGAATTATGGGACTACATATGTGGAGTGAGTGTGAATGTGTGATTAATGAGTATCAACGGTGTGGGGTTGCGTAGTGTTGCGTTCCTCCGAAAGCAAAGGAGTCTATTCCAGTGGGTCACAGGTTCCTCCGGTTCAGCTGTCGGCACCGACACCTCTCTAACTATTCTTATGATTTGTTTTTCTAGCTTTTATCTTATTTTGTTTGCTGTTTTTGTTAAACCGTGGGAGTTACTGATCCATAATCTTCCTTAGTATCCAAAATTAATGTTCAGATATCTCGATTTAAAAAATAACATTTCGTGTTAAAAGAAACTTAAATTCGGAGCTTTTATTTCCTATTCATATACCATATACCATTTTTCTTTTTTCTTTTTTTCCTTCTTCAAAGTATAGAAACTTTACATAATTTCATCGTATAATTTTTTTTTTTAATAATAATACTCTTTTTATCATGTGTTTTTTTTTAACGTCCGGAAATTTTATAACCAATAGAAAGTTCAACATCCTGTGAGATGTAGGGAATTACAAAAACCAAAAATAAACATAAAGAAGTGAGATTCTCACTATCTTAAAAAAAGATAAAAGGAAAATCTACACCATTTCGCTCGAGATTCTGTCTTGTAACCAGAAAGGTCCACCCAACGCCATATAAGAACGAAATCTGCCATCTCTTGTGACACTCGTAGCGATGTCCCGAGCTATCGAGTTACAATTAGCTGCTTCCTCATCCAAGATACAACTTTGAAAGCTACTCTGAAGCTTCAAGATCCAATCTGTGAACACTCTATATCTTGGCCAGATTCCAGGTTTAGCACAAGCTTCAATTTCCATGGAACAGTCTGAAGCTAAAATGATGTCTGAAAGCCGGAGATCGAGTAGGCTCTGTAAATCCCAAATGATACCTCTCAACTCAGCTGTAAGTTTTTCTGGAGAGCTAGTAAAAGCTTCTCTAGCATGATAGATAACATTTCCGATGTGATCCCGCACAACCCACGCTCCTCCGCTGTGAAGGGTTCTGTTCAGCCAATTCGCATGTACATTGCATTTTAACGAGCCTTCCGTAGGCAGAGCCCAACGACTAACCAAAGCTCGTGAACCGATAGCTCCATCACTTAGTTGATCACTGTTATTCGCTATATGCCATGCCTTAGTTTCATCATCAATTTTATGGGAAATAACCTGGGGAGCATCACATGTGTGAGCTAGAATCACTGCATTTATGTTCTTCCAGATGTTCCAAAGACACCAAGGAATTGACTTATTTACCGTCGGACCTATCGAGACATCTTCAATAATCTGAAACAAAAACTTCAAGTTTTCTTGTAGTGATGAAGAAAAACCAGAAGCTGGGAATGGAACCTGAGTTTTCGATAGTATATCGCAAGCCATGGGACATCGGAACAGAACATGTGCGATAGTTTCTGATTCCATCTTACAGATCGGGCATCTATCGTCCATTTGAATGCCTCTTGTACACAATATGTTTACCACAGCAAGAGCACCTGAAGCTGCACGCCATAGAAACATCCGAACCTTTGGAGCACAATCCAGTTTCCATATCTTTCTCTTGACCTCTACCATCTCTGCATTACTTCTAGAAAGTGGCGCCCGAGACGAGGACTTTAACCAGTAGCCACTTTTAACCGAATAAGATCCAGTTTTAGTGTAGGTCCATATGTGTTTGTCCTCCACTTGACCAGGTTGAATCTGCCTAATGATGTGAACATCATCCTCCACAAGAAGTTCTGAAAGTTTGTCGATATCCCAACTTAGATCTTCCTTCATGAGATCGGCTACTTTGAGATCAATGTTATATAAGCTTTGTTTGGGCATTGGGTGTCTTGGAGGAGAATAATCCAATATCCATTTTTTCAACCAGACGTGAGTGGACTTAGCATTGCCAACAACTTTCTCAAGCCCCTGCATTAACAATTTTTTCCCAAAAAGAGAACTACGCCAAGCATAAGATGGCCGATACCCCTTGTTGCTCTCTAGGAAGTCTTTCTTTGCATAGTATCTTCCTTTATAAACCTTGGATACCAAAGAATCAAGCTCATTTAATAACCTCCAAGCTTGTTTGGCAAGTAAAGCTTGATTAAAAGTCTCTATGTCTCTAAAACCCAAACCTCCATCTTCTTTGGATAGACACATCTCTTGCCAGGATACCCAATGAATCTTCTGTTTATCTTTCACCGAGTTCCACCAAAAGCTGGACATAGCACTCGTAATTTTCTGACATTAATGTTTTGTCAATCGAAAGCATGACATAGCATATACCGGAAGCGCCATTGCAATGGATTTTAACAATACTTCTTTTCCTCCCATAGACAAGGTTTTAGCGTACCAACCATTTAATCTCTTGCTGAGCTTTTCAGTGATATACTGATGAGGCCATAGAACCAGAAGCCAAAGATCCAATGCCCATCATAAGGAAAGGTCCATTGACAAGGTCAGCAACAAAGGCTTTGAGGAACCAAGTCAATGAAGCTGTGCAAAGTCTACTGAGTCAAGCTACTGACCAAGAGCAGGAACAAGTCTTCATCAGGGTGGATAGCTCAACACTATTCAGCTCAGCTCAAAAAGGACTGACAATCTATAGCATCACGACTAGCTCAGGAAGTAGCATCGGCACTAGCTCAGGAAGTAGCATCGACACTAGCTCAAGCTTCCGAGGCCAGAATGCTACGATTGAAGAATGCTTCTGATCAACGACCAAGGACATACCAAACATAAGCTAAGGTATGAGTTTCATTTATACACATTATATGACCGTTGTCTCTTTGTTTTGCAGGATCAAATCTTTGTTTCCCTTAGTAGTTTCAATCAAAAAGTAGCCGTTGTAGTATTTATTTCATTAGGTCCCAATTGAGTCAGTACTTTCCTTTTATGTTTTATTTGCTTCAAGTCCCCTCGAAGGGCATAGCTGTTTGGACTGTTTATAAAGTCCCCTCTCACAGCCGTGTATCATTTACCCTAGATCAATAAAGTACACCGAGTGTTTTCTTCAAGCAAAGAAACCGCAACTTGTTTTCTCTATTGTTTTGTGTGATTCAAACAAAGAGAAGGCTTTTGTCTTATCAAGATTCAGACTCATAGGATCTTGTGGCGACCTCAATCCATTCCATCCACTGATTGTTTCTGAGAGAGCTCTTAAGCCAGCAGGAATAATCCCATCTCTACTCACCATCCATCCAAGTCGATCAAACCAAGAGAACTTCTAAGTCAGTGGTTCGATCTCCATCAACCATCACTCAAGCTTCTGCTCCGGGGCTACATCATCTGGTATCAGAGCCGAAAGGCTCCTAAACAGGTGTTTTCTATCCATAAACCTTTTTACTTTCATTAGTTTTCATTTGCATTTTTAAATCAAAAAAAAAAAAAAAAGTGTGTTCATCTTCATCTTTTTCATTTTGATTCTTTGTTTGATTCGAATTCCTTGCATAAAAACCAAAAAGATTTGTTTGTTTTTATTAGTTACCTCTTCTATTTTTGTTAGTTTTCGAAATCATATTAAAAAAAAAAAATCAAAAAAATACATATTTCCATTTTTTGTTTTCATCGGTTTCTCAAAAAAGGAAAATACATATTGTCTCATTAATCTTGCATCATTAGCCTTAAATTTCGAAATTCCTTTTTATTTATACAAAAACAAAAAAAAAAAGAAATTTTTCATTGTTACCATTTGAGTTTTACCATTTATCTTTTGGTTAAACTTCTTTGTTAGACCTTGATACTCGCTTGTGTCCGTTTCAGGTACTAATGGGAGAAGAAGTTGGACAAGATCAACTCACCATGAATCAATTGCTTGAAACCATGAGAGACATTAGTGGCAGGCTCACTCAGCTGGAACAGAGGCCTATTCAACGAGAACCAATCCGCAACTTGAATAGAAATCATAGGCAGCAAGAAGAAGAAACAACCGATGACGAGATGCCTGAGTTAGAGGAAGATGAGTTACCTCCTGATCCAAATCAGGGAGGAAGAGGATTTAACCTCCATGGCAGGGGTAGAGGAAGGAGAAACTATCACCAGCCTAGGCGTGGGGATAGAGGCAGAGGCCATGAGGATGATGATCAGAGACGTGGAGGCAAAGACTTGAAGCTCATGGCTCCTACTTTTGCTGGAAAGGTGAATCCGGAAGCTTATCTGGATTGGGAAAGAAGAATGGAGTACATCTATGAGTACTACCAATACTCTGAAGCAAGAAAAGTCTCTTTAGCTGCAGCTCAACTCACTGATAATGCATTGGCATGGTGGGACAGAGAAGTATCGGAGAGAAGGAGGCTAAGACATGGTCAGTTAAGCAATTGGGATGACATGAAGTATGCTCTAAGGAAGAGATATGTACCAGCTTACTACCATAGAGATCTTCAGAAGAGGTTCAGGAAACTCTCTCAAGGAAACAAGTCAGTTGAAGATTATTTTGAGGAGTTTGAAACCATGAAGAACAGGCTGGAGGTAGATGACTCAGAAGAAACTTTGATGGCTCAGTTTCTAGATGGTCTTCAGGATAGGATTGCACGCAAGGTAGAGCGACAGCCTTATGAGGATCTTGAAGGATTGTTGCATTTAGCTGTCCAAGCTGAGCAACACATCAAGAGGAAGGTTGCTGCAACCAGTCGAAGCAGGACAACTTGGAATCAGCCTCAACGGAACCAAGACAAAGGCAAAGCGACAGAAGCTGACTCAAAGATCAAGAAATCTAACTATGAGCAGCCCAAGGGTAACAAACCCGACACCAGCAAGGCTCCACCTCAAAGGTCCAGAGACATTACATGTTTCAAGTGCCAAGGGAAAGGTCATTATGCCAGAGATTGCCCAAACCAGCGAGTGATGGTATTGAGGGACAATGGAGACATTGAGTCACAAGATGAGGCAGATCTTGAGCTAGCGGAATCCGAAGAAGAGGTGACGGATTATCCAGATGTGGGAGAGATACTTGTGACCAGGAGAGCCCTTAGTGCATTGTTTGAGCCAGAAACAATCCAAAGAGAGAATATCTTTCATTCCAGATGCACCATTGACGCCAAGGTATGTAGCCTGATCATAGATGGAGGATCTTGTACTAACGTTGCTAGTGCTTACCTAGTAGACAAACTGAAGTTGCAAAAGACCAAGCATCCAAGACCATACAAATTAAGGTGGCTCAATGATGAGACTGAGATGAGGATAGCTGAGCAAGTCATGGTACCATTCAGCATAGGTAAGTACAAGGATCAAGTGAAATGCGATGTTGTGCCAATGCAAGCAGGTCATCTACTCTTAGGGAGACCATGGCAATTTGATAAAGAAACTGTGCACCATGGAAGGACCAACATCTACAGTTTCACACATCAGAACAAGAAGCACAACCTAGCTCCATTAACACCACAAGAGGTGTATGAAATGCAGAAAGCAATGGACAAAGGTTCCAAGGTAAGTAAGACCAATCTTTTTGTTTCACCTTCTAATGTTCTGAAATCTTTGGAGCATAAAGAGCATGTACTACTCATGATCTTTAGAGAAGGGTATCTTTCAGGTTCAGAAGAGCAGGAGCATCCCTTAGCCGTGACTGAGCTATTGGACAGATTCAAGGATGTCTTTCCAGAGGACATACCAGCTGGACTTCCACCACTGAGAGGCATTGAACACCAAATTGATTTGGTACCAGGAGCTCCATTGCCCAACCGGCCAGCTTATAGAGTGAATCCAGAAGAGGCTAAGGAGCTGGAAAAGCAAGTTCAAGAGCTGATGTCGAAGGGATATATCCGGGAAAGCTTGAGTCCATGTGCTGTACCAGTTCTACTCGTCCCAAAGAAGGATGGTACATGGAGAATGTGTGTTGATTGCAGGGCCATAAACAACATCACAATCAAGTACAGACATCCTATCCCAAGACTTGATGACATGCTTGATGAGCTAAGTGGAGCAACCATCTTCTCAAAGATAGACTTGAAGAGTGGATATCACCAAGTCAGGATGAAAGAAGGAGATGAGTGGAAAACAGCTTTCAAAACCAAGCAAGGGCTGTATGAATGGCTTGTCATGCCATTTGGTCTCACCAATGCTCCCAGCACATTCATGAGGCTAATGAACCAGGTTCTAAGAGCTTTTATTTCTAAGTTTGTGGTAGTATATTTTGATGACATACTGATTTATAGCCACTGCTTAGATGATCATGTTAAGCATCTAGAACAGGTTATGCAAACACTTAGATCAGAAGGTCTTTATGCAAACTTAAAGAAATGCATCTTTTGCACTGATCAATTGGTTTTCCTAGGATTTGTTGTAAGTTCACAGGGACTTAAGGTGGATGATGAGAAGATCAAGGCTATACAAGATTGGCCGACACCTACAACAATAGGACATGTTCGGAGCTTCCATGGTCTAGCAAGCTTCTACAGGAGGTTTGTCAAAGACTTCAGCACCATAGCAGCACCTCTTACCTCAGTGATCAAGAAGGACAAAGCTTTTGAATGGGGAGAGGCTCAGGAGCAAGCATTCACACGGCTCAAAACCAGTCTCACCAATGCACCAGTATTGGTACTTCCTAACTTTGATAAAATGTTTGAGATTGAGTGTGATGCTTCTGGTACAGGAATAGGTGCAGTACTGATACAGGGAGGCAGACCAGTAGCTTACTTTAGTGAGAAGCTGAGCGGTGCAACACTCAACTACCCAACATATGACAAAGAGTTGTATGCTCTGGTGAGGTCACTGGAAACTTGGCAACATTACTTGCTTTCTAAAGAGTTTGTGATACATACAGATCATGAGACTCTAAAGCACCTAAGAGGGCAGACTACTCTTAAGAAAAGGCATGCAAAGTGGTTGGAGTTCATAGAAACTTTTCCTTATGTGATCAAGTACAAGAAGGGGAAAGAAAACATTGTAGCAGATGCACTATCAAGGCGTCATGTTCTCATAACAACAATGGAGTCTAAGATCATGGGATTTGAGCACATCAAAGACATGTATGCTGATGATCCAGACTTCAAGGACGTGTACCAGGAGACATCTAAGGCAGCATTTGGGGTGTTCTATCAACAAGATGGTTTTCTGTTCAAGGAGAAAAGGCTGTGCATTCCACAAGGTTCCATGAGGGAGTTGATCACTAGAGAGGCTCATGGAGGAGGTTTGATGGGACATTTTGGCAGAGACAAGACTTATAGTGTCTTGAAGGAGCATTTCTTTTGGCCACACTTGAAGAGAGATGTGGAAAGGTTCTGTGCCAAATGCATCACATGCCTAAAGGCCAAGTCCAGGTTACATCCACATGGTTTATATATGCCTTTACCAATTCCTAACACACCATGGGTGGACATTTCAATGGATTTTGTTTTAGGATTGCCCAAGATCAACAACAAGGACTCCATCTTTGTAGTTGTTGATAGGTTTTCTAAAATGGCTCATTTTATTGCTTGCAACAAGACTAACGATGCTGTGCAGATAGCTGATCTATTCTTTAAGGAAGTGGTCAAGTTGCATGGAATTCCAAGAACTATTGTTTCAGACAGGGACACAAAGTTCTTGAGCCACTTTTGGAGGGTACTTTGGAGGAAGTTGGGCACCAATCTGCTCTATTCCACCACTTGTCATCCCCAAACAGATGGACAAACTGAGGTAGTAAACCGGACTCTCTCAACACTCCTAAGAGCCACGGTTGGTAAGAATATAAACAACTGGTTATCTTGCTTGCCATTCATTGAGTTTGCTTATAATCACGCTAAGCATTCGATTACTAACCACTCTCCTTTTGAAGTTGTGTACGGGTTTAATCCTTTAGCTCCTTTAGACCTTGCCCCTTTGCCTCAAGCTATCTATACAAGCACAGAAGGGGAAGCAAAAGCAAGCTTTGTCAAGAAGCTACACCAAAGAGTTAAGGAGAATGTAGAGAAGAAAACCGAGAAGCATAGGCTGAAAGCTAACCAAGGAAGAAAGGAGGTGATCTTTGAACCAGGAGATTGGGTATGGCTACACATGAGGCAAGAAAGGTTTCCCAATCAGAGGAAGTCAAAGCTAACACCAAGAGGAGATGGTCCATTCCGAGTCTTGGAGAAGATCAATGACAACGCATACAAGCTTGAGCTGCCAGGTGAGTTAAACATTTCTCCAACGTTCAATGTTTCTGATTTAGCTCCTTATGATGCAGGTCAATCAGTTCTGAGGACAGAACCTCTTCAAGGGGGAGGGTATGATGAGGCCATAGAACCAGAAGCCAAAGATCCAATGCCCATCATAAGGAAAGGTCCATTGACAAGGTCAGCAACAAAGGCTTTGAGGAACCAAGTCAATGAAGCTGTGCAAAGTCTACTGAGTCAAGCTACTGACCAAGAGCAGGAACAAGTCTTCATCAGGGTGGATAGCTCAACACTATTCAGCTCAGCTCAAAAAGGACTGACAATCTATAGCATCACGACTAGCTCAGGAAGTAGCATCGGCACTAGCTCAGGAAGTAGCATCGACACTAGCTCAAGCTTCCGAGGCCAGAATGCTACGATTGAAGAATGCTTCTGATCAACGACCAAGGACATACCAAACATAAGCTAAGGTATGAGTTTCATTTATACACATTATATGACCGTTGTCTCTTTGTTTTGCAGGATCAAATCTTTGTTTCCCTTAGTAGTTTCAATCAAAAAGTAGCCGTTGTAGTATTTATTTCATTAGGTCCCAATTGAGTCAGTACTTTCCTTTTATGTTTTATTTGCTTCAAGTCCCCTCGAAGGGCATAGCTGTTTGGACTATTTATAAAGTCCCCTCTCACAGCCGTGTATCATTTACCCTAGATCAATAAAGTACACCGAGTGTTTTCTTCAAGCAAAGAAACCGAAACTTGTTTTCTCTATTGTTTTGTGTGATTCAAACAAAGAGAAGGCTTTTGTCTTATCAAGATTCAGACTCATAGGATCTTGTGGCGACCTCAATCCATTCCATCCACTGATTGTTTCTGAGAGAGCTCTTAAGCCAGCAGGAATAATCCCATCTCTACTCACCATCCATCCAAGTCGATCAAACCAAGAGAACTTCTAAGTCAGTGGTTCGATCTCCATCAACCATCACTCAAGCTTCTGCTCCGGGGCTACATCATATACGCTAGCAACGCTCTCTTGGATCCACTCATACATTCAGGTAAACCGAGATAAGAGCCAGCACCCCCAACGTTCTCTATGCCAAGTAATTCGGCCAATAGTCTTCACGTAATGGGATCAATATCTGCTCCATATGTGACTGAAGACTTCGAGAAATTGATTTCCTGACCTGATGCAGAGCCATATAACTGTAAACATCGAAGAAACTCTGAACATTCTTGTAAAGATGCCCGACAAAGGAATAAACTATCGTCAGCAAATAATAGGTGTTGGACCGAAGGGCAGTGTCTTGATAGCTTCATTCCTGTAATTTTTCCTTCTTTCTCAGCCTTGTTCATCACGTGTACTAAGGCTTCAGCACATAAAATGAAGAGGAAAGGTGACAAGGGATCACCTTGCCTCAAGCCTCTCTCTGGAACGATATGACCCTGATTTTGTCCATTTAGTAACACAGTATAAGACACTGATCGCACACATAACATCACCCATTTCACCCATTGTAAATCAAAACCCATTTTGAGAAATAGCTCTTCTAAGAATTTCCACTCCACTCTGTCATAGGCTTTAGACATGTCCGTTTTAATAGCAATGAAGTCTTGTTTGCAGGCTGGATTCGTTCACAGTCCATGTATCATCTCATGAGCAATCAAAAGATTATCAAAGATGAGTCTTCTTGCCACAAAAGCACCTTGAGTTTCTGATACCAAAGCCGGTAAGATCTTCTTCAACCTCGAGCATAACACATTAGAGATGATTTTGTATGAGACTGCACACAAACTCATATGCCGAAAATCAGTCATTAAGTTTGGATTTGACTTCTTGGGAAGCAGGCATATCTGCGTAAAGTTCCAGTCCGCAGGTAACCTCTCCTCCTGAAAGAACTATTTCACTTCCAGTGTTCCCTGAGCTCCTGTTATGTCCCAGAAATTCTGAAAGAAAGCCCCAGTCATACCATCGCTTCCAGGAGAGCTATCACTCTTAATTGATTTTACTGCATGCCTTATCTCATCATTGGTCACCGACTTGATAAGTTCACGATTCATCCTTGGCGTTACTCTAGTATCAAAACCAGAAAGAAGTTCCTCTGCTGGAGATGGATTAGTCGACCTGAATAGGTTTGTAAAGTACTCGACAACTATTTCACCTTTCTATCTTCTTCAAAGTGCTTCAGACCATTATTATCTCTGAGGGAGATAACTTTATTCTTCATCTACCTTATCTTTGCCCAGCCATGAAATATTTTGGTGTTCCTGTCACCAGCTTTAAGCCATCGTACAGCTGATTTCTGCTTCCAGTATACCTCTTCATCCTTCAAATACTTTGTGATCTCGGTCTTTAGGTAAGCCATACGCATAAAATCAGGATTAACCTTAGACGATTCCTGGTCCAGCTCTCTGCGGAAACGTTTAATTCTCTCCTTGGTATTGGACCTTGATCGTTGCTTCCATTTTGAAATCTCCTTCCTGCATATGGTAATTCTCTCTGATATTGATCTTTGACCATACAGTTTCTGTCTATTCCATCCTTCATGAATTATTCTTCTCACTTCAGGGTTAGAGCACCATCTCCTATCAAAGATAAACTTTCCTTTGTGAGTTTGATTTGACGTCGCTAATCTTGTGAGGATAGGTCTATGGTCTGATTTCAGCCTCTCCAAATATTCAGTAGAAACCCTTGGAAACAAACGAAACCATTCTGAGTTACCAAAGGCTCTGTCAAGCCTACACTGAATCCATACATTCTATTTGACACCATTGGTAATAATCTCCCTCATCCTAGCCCATGAAAATGTATTACCAGTACTTGGTATTTCTATGATACCACAATCTCCTGCCAATGATCTGAAAGGATAGAAGGAAGTTTCCATTCTCATTGGACCTCCTATTTTTCTGAATTATTCATCAGCTCGTTAAAATCCCCCGTGAGAAACCATGGACCATGTCTGCTTACTGCGATACGAGTAATCAAATCCCATACTGCTTGTCTTCTACTTCTCATTGGGTCTCCATATACAAACGTCATAAAGAAAACCATGCCTCCAACTTTCACTTTAATATCAATCACTCTGCTCGTTGAAAGTAAAACCTCCACCTCATACGAATTTCTCCAAAAAAGAGCCAAGCCTCCGCTGCGTCCCACAAGGTTTACCAGACAATGGTGGTCATAACCCAAAGAACTCTGAAAACTTGAAACGTGAACACTAGAGTTTTTAGTCTCTAGAAAGAATAGAAAATCCGGGAAATGCTCACGACACATTGCCTTTAGGCGTCGAACTGTCAAGTCAACCCTCAAACCTTGACAGTTCCAACTGAGTGTCGTCATTGAGAGTTGGATGGTTTCTGGTGAACCATCAAACCTTCAAATTGTTTAGAGAATTTTGAGGACACCTCTCTATCCTCCACAGCGTTCCTTTTTGATTGTGTTTCCTGAACTTCTCCTTGACGTATTGTTCCTTGTGAATCCTTTCTGCTACCCGAATTAACTTGTTGCCGTCTTGACCAGTATTGAGCTTTGCGGTTGTTTGAGTGATTGGACTTACTTGAGGATGAGGAAATCGGCTCTGCTCTACCAATGTTAAATGTAAGATTATTGATTGGTTGAGCCATGTTGTCCATTCGAACCTGTGGGATCATATTCAAGTTTCTCGGTTCCTCTTGATCTTGACCTGAACCCATCTCTCCTGTACCAGCTGTACCTGGATTGAATTCAGCTACACTCTTCGAGCTTATTTCCAGCACTCTTGGACCATTCATGTTTGCAGGTACATCTCTTGCCTGCATTAGTGAAGATCCTCCAGTTCTTACGTTCACCTCTCCAGTACCCAAGCATTGATTTGATTTTGTTCCTCTGAAGTCAAACACATGATCCTTATTTTTATCCATGATCAACGACAATACTGGAGGTTGTTCCAGCCTAAGCACAACATTCTGTTCTGCTGGATTACGAGATAGATAATCCAATGACTTCTTTAAGCGTGCTTCTCAGAGACTTCTCTCCGCAGGATTCCCACTACTTAGAAAGAGCTTCATGGGCTCAAATACTTCTGGGTCAATCAGGTTGGATTTTATCATGTGTTAAAATCATCATTTTATCGTATCTAATAAAAATTGTTTTAACTATTGAAATTAAGTTTGATTTTGGGTTATGCTTAATTATGGGTTCATGGTCCAATTATCCATTTAGGACCAAATCCAAAATTGAGCTTAAGTTCTAAAATTTATCTAGAAATACTCTAGAAGATCTCCACCTCCATAAGTGTTTCTTGATAATTCTATTAAATAATTAATTAAATATTTGTGTTGAAAACTCTAAATGTTGTATAATAAAAATCTAGATATTGTAGTGGAATAATGTAGAAATTAGTAAAATATCTAGGAACTAAGGAGGTTATAGTAGAATATTCTAGATCATTGTAAGATAGTTGTGGAGACTATAAATACCTCTTCACCCCTCATTTGTAAATGTACAAGAAGTTGAACAAGTGAATAAAAACAAGTTTAAAGAAAGATTGTCCTTCTTCTTAAGTTCTCTAAACTTTTATAAGTGTCTCTAAATTTCTCTAAGTGTTCTTCCATAAATTTCTTCATACTTAGAAGTGAAAATTACTCCTGGTAGTACAAATTTTAACGTTAATTATTATAGTAGTATTAGGGTCTAGTTTTTACTAGAGTAGTATTCTAAAGTGGTGTAGAAGACTATTGAGTCCTTTCCATAATTTATCCAAATTTATTTTCATTAATAAACTAATTTTTTTATCTAATGATATTTAAAAAAAAAAAAATTTACCCTTAACCCCCTTTTACTCTCCCATCTCTCGTGTAACATCTTTTACCCTAACCCCCTTTTACCATAACAGTAAAGCCGCCTCTCTCAATTTCGCCGGAGGAGAAGACAGAGTCGCCGCTCACGAGTAAGCGAGTTCGCCGGAGAAGAAGACAGAGTCGCCGCCGTTGATTCGCGCTCGTCAACTCGACGCCTCTTTCGCCGTCGTAGCCAGAGTCGCCGCCCTCGCTAACCTCGCCGATTTCCTCCATTCACTCCGCTCGATTCCGTTCGAAATCTCTTCACCAGATTTGTCGATTTCTTTAATTTGTACATGCAATTTCCTTCTAATATTGTTATGTCTCGGATTTGCCAAGGATCTTGTTTGTTTTCTTTTACTCTTATTGTTGTATATTTGGGTTTCAATTCAAAAGATATATTTCTCAATATTTCGGATTTGTTTGCTTGTCTTTATGTTTTATTTAGTTGATCTTTAAGATATAGTTGTTCTTGCAAAGGATTTAGATTGCTCTACTTTGGTTTTCTTGTAATCCTTTGCACCTTATTTGCTTGATAGTTTAATAATGAAATAAAATTTTGATGTTAATGGGTTCCGGATTTTTTTGTCTGTGTTACGGATTTAGTTCGTAATGTTACGGATTTATTGTTCAGTATTGCGAGTAGGTGTCAAAGTTATGCTTCTATGTTCCATATTTACAAAGTTGACAAATTTTCTTTGCTTGTGTAGATATGAATGGTTCAGAGCGAAAGGAGTATCCTCCTCGTCTCTATGGAGTCGAGAACAGTCCGGATCCAACAAGAAGTTTGAATCATACAAGCAATCTCCATTTCTTGTTAATAGCGAAACCAATGCTAGGTGATGATGTCTGGGAAGCTATGAAGGAATCTTCACTAGGTTGTATCGTGTCACTTGCCGAGAACAAGTTTACATGGTGTGCGAAGACAGTTCACTACTTTCTTACGCATCAGTTGGAAATTCTGAAACCTATGGAGATTTGGTCTTTGCTTGGAGATAACCCCATGCGATTTTCAATGCATGAATTTGCGAGAATTACTGGTCTTGATTGTGGTCCGTATGAGGTTGAAGGTCCTATTGGAATTGATCACACCGAATTATGGAAAAAAAATGGAGTTGTCCATAGGTGATGGACCTCATTGGAATGACTTGAATAGAGTGTTAAAGAAGATAGATCGTGCTACGTGGAGTTTCCCACAAAGGAGAAGTGTTGGTTTTATGTGCCTCATCGCCATTGGTGTCTTTGGGTTTCAAAGGGGTAGTAGAATGGAGTTCAAGTATGCAAAAAAGACTTTGGATCCCATAGCATTCAACAAGTATCCTTGGGGGCGCCTAGCATTTGAGGTATTGATTACTTCCATCAAAGCTGCTAATCTATCACAGCATACCATTACATTACGTGGTTTTGTTCATGCATTGCTGGTATGGTCATTTGAATCTTTTCCAAAACTGGGAGAGCTATATGGAAACGGATAAATGTTGATGTAGCTAACCCACTTCTCCGCTGGAAAGGATCTCGGCAGCGGTACAACGTTGATGACGTCCTACTGTTAGCCCAGAAAGAGGAAAACCCGGTATGTTTATCTCTAACGAGATTGTTATCCGACAATTTTGTTTTGTTTTTACTGTTGCAGATTTGTTATGTGTTGCATAGTTTCGTTATGTGTTGCAGATTTGTTTTATATGTTGCGGATTTGTTTTATATTTTGCGGATTTGTTTACTAGTGTTACGGATTTGTTTTATTTGTTACATATATGTTTACTTGTAAGCGGATTTGTTTAATGTGTTACGGAATTATATTATTTGTTGCGGATTTGTTTGCTGTTTTGCGATTCTTATGTTTTGCGCATCTGTTTTTCATGTAATCTCCAGGTCCGTCTATCGCATATGACTTATAAGCCATACAATGAGATATATCCGGTCTGGCCTTCTGATTTACATGACCCAAGAGTGGATGTAATGATTAGAGATATACTCAACGACGATTTGGACAAATCGTTGTGGGGAAAGAGTGGTTGTCTCGATAAGGTCCAGTTAAAGTTTATGATGAAGAGAAAGGAAGAAGGCAAGGGAAGTCTAAAGAGGTATAATCGCAAGCGTGGAGTCGCTGAGGAGGTTTCTGACGTGAATAAAAAACCGAAGGTGGATTCAAGTGTGGATGCCGAGATTTTAAAGATAGTAAAGGATTTAAGTGATAAAGTTGATTGGATGAACACCGAATACAGAGACAGGTTCAGTAAAATAGAGGGTGCATTGGCTCAGGGAGGCTTGCATCATAAGAAGCCGGTGACCAACGTAGAAGTTGACGACATGTCTTCCGTGAAAAATCAGGTATGTCAGTCGAATTGTGGTTCTTTATTAAAAACTCACAGCTCCATCAAGCTAGTTGTTTGATTCGATTATTGTGTTAATGTTTACAGGAAGTTCAAAGCAAGAATCAAGACCACGAAGTGAATGTGTCTTCTACGAATACACCGGTAAGCGATGCGTCATGCTTTCACAGAGTTCTCTCTAATATCCTCAGAATGTGGTATTTACAACGATTGCGTTTTAACAGTCATGGCTAGTATCCCCTAACAAAGAACGAAAGGTGGACGCTATGCGGAAAAAGGGTGTCAACGCTAAGGACGCTCCACTCAAGAGGGTGTCAGGAAACCTGAAGCTGGGGAGAAGCCGATGGCTGTGGAGAAGCCTAAGACTGGGGAGAAGCCTAAGGCTGTGGAGAAGCGTGAGGCTGTGGGGAAGATTGAGGCTGTGAAGAAGCCTATGACTTTGGAGAAGCCTGATTCTGTGGAGAAGCCTAAGGCTGTGGTAAAGTTTAAGGCTGTGGAGAAGCTCAAGGCTGTGAAGAAGCCCAAGAATATGGAGAAGTCTAAGGCTTCAGAGAAGCCTGATTCTGTGGAGAAGCCTAAGGCTGTGGTAAATCCTAAGGTTGTGAAGAAGCCTAATGCTATGGTAAAGTCTAAGGCTGTGGAGAAGCCTAAGGCTGTGGAGAAGCCAAAGGCTGTGGAGAAGCCTAAGGCTGTGAAGAAGCTTAAGGCTGTGAAGAAGCCTAAGGTTATGGAGAAGTCCGATTCTGTGGAGAAGAGAAAGGCGGTTGAGATGCATGAGGTTGTCAAGAAGCCAAAACTTGTTGAGAAGCAAAAGACCGTTGAGAAGCTTACAGACAAAGAGGTCTCAGTTAATGCCTCATCCCTGGATGAACAAGATAAAGTGATGGCTGCCAGTTTAAACCTCTTACAAAAGGTTATTATTGGAAGTGGTGAAGCGGACATGCGCAATAGAGCGTTGGCCGAAACGTGTAAGGACCCGTATGTCGGAAATTCAATCATCAAACGCATTCACCAAGTTAAATCTGCTTTTGGGTCTTTCACAAGTGACTATGTGTATGATCCCTTTGAAACCGTGGCTCCTGAGAAAGTTGCAAAGTTGAGGGATTTGTACCGAGTCGATGAGTAAGTGTATTCCAATTGTTTTTTGATTATCATGTGGACTTGTATTAACAAAGTCGTTTTCTTGCAGGGAAGAGCCTCTAAGTACGGAAAACAATGAAGTTCGTTTCTTCAAAAGGCTATCAACACCCAAGCAAGATTGGCCAGAGAGTGAAAGTGATTACGGCTGGGTAGGCAGCCAGGTAAGAAATTACGCTACTCTCTACACCATTTGTTACGGATTTGTTTAGTAGTGTTGCGGATTTATTATGGAATTTGGCAGAATTTATAACCATGTGTTGCGGATTTGTTTACTTGTGTTGCGGATTTGTTTAATAGTGTTGCGGATTATTCTGCTAGTGTTGCGGATTTACGTGCTGTGTATTGGAAATGTATGCTAAGTTTTGTTTGTCACTTTGCAGAACATTACTGCAGCAATGAACATGTTCCGTAGACAATTATTAAGGGATGAAAACCCTTACAAGTCAGATCGGATTGCGTTTCTTGACCAATTGTTTGTTGCGTGCTGGTACATTGACTACAAACAGTTCAGTATAAAAGCCGCCAAGTTCTTGTTCGCAAGTGGGTACACTGATGCGTTTACTGGTAAACACGAAGGAACTAGTACCAACAAGAAATGGATTGAAGATGTCGATCTGGTGTACTTTTGCCATAACGTGGGCGGAAGCCATTGGGTTGCTTGTGAACTGGATTTAGTGAAAGAGAAGATAGATGTTTACGACAGCATAATCACAGAGTGTAGTGAGCAGATTGTGTCTGACCAAGTCCGTGCATATGCCAAGATGATTCCATATTGGATTAAATCTCAAGCTCCAATAGGTAATTACTTAATATAATGTGATCATGTTGTGGAGAAGCCTAAGACTTTGTAATTGTCTATGTTTTCTTCTTGTAGGGAAACGAAAAGGGATGCGATGGCAGCCATATCCAGTAAACTACAAGAAGGATGGATTACCACAAAATATTCAGACTGGAGACTGTGGTGTGTATGCTATCAAGTTCATTGAATGTCTTGCACTTGGTGTCAAAATGGATGGATTGAGCGACACAACTATTCCGGATTTGAGACTGAAGCTAGCAGCAGAGATATTCGATGAGTGTCGTGACCTAAACCCGCAGATGTCTGACCCCGTTCGAGGTGCTGATAAAGGTCACGAACCTCGTAGTGCCACACAACCTTAGTGGGTGTCTTATTGTGTATCATTTTCCCTTTTTCAGTTATGTTGCGGATTTATTAGGAATAACTTGGTGTACTTTTGCTTATTCTCGTCCCGGATTCAATTTGTTTCAGTTTCGGTTTTAAGCTAGCAATGTTCTATAATTTAGCTTGGTGCTACTTTTCTACGAATTTATAAAATTTGTTTGCCGTTTCCTTGTTACGGATTTAACATCTAATGTTGCAGATATATTTTTCTAAAACATTATTGGCTAATCTGTAACTCTAAACCCTAAACTTCATGAAAATATTTTAAAATTAAAAACTAAACCACTAAACATTAATTTTAAAACCTAAAACGAATAAACCCTAAACCCAAATCCACCGACACTATACCCTAAACCATGAACCCTAAACCCTTAACCAAACCACTAAACACTGTTGCTTAAACCTTAAACCATTCTTAAAAAGTCTTAAAAATTAAAAACTAAACCCTAATCTCTAAACAATATTGTGTTAGCTTCAAAACATTATTGGCTAATCTTTAACCCTAAACCCTAAACAATATTGTGTTAGCTTCAAAACATTATTGGCTAATCTTTAACCCTAAACCCTAAACTTCATGAAAATATTTTAAAATTAAAACCACTAAACATTAATGTTGCGATTTACTCTGGAATGTAACGGAGTCTAAAATAAAATGTTATGTTTCGGATTTATTCCGTTATGCTGCGGATTTATTCTAGAATGTTGCGGATTTACTCTGGAATGTAACGGATTTAGTCAGGTAATGTTGCGAAAAAAACATACTGAGCCCAGAAAATAGTTGTACCGAAATATGTCAGGAATAAGTACTGAGGCATTTTGAAGAACATAAACAAGACAAAAACAACTCAACGGGTACATGTGCGCCGGTTATGCCCACTTGAACCGCAGTTCGAACAGATGTGTGGCTTTCTAGGAAGTTTGTTCTCCAAAGCCTTTTCCAACGCAGACTTATACCTTGATTTCTTTGGTCTACCTGGAGGTTGCCGCACTACAGGAGGCAAACACTTTTTTCAGCGACATGTGCGGGAATAGGGAGAAATACATCACCAGGCAGTACAGACTGCTCGTAAGCATGACAAAGATAGGACTTGTAATAGTATGGAGATGTTAGACGAACAATACTCCTCCGCTTGGCTTCTCCGGCAGCAATAGCGTGGACGCAGGGTAGTTTAAGTAAGTCGAACCTGCGACAAGTGCATCTACGTTCTCGTACGTTGACTACATGAGTTTGGTTAGCGCTACTGACTTGTAGTTGATCAGCATCAATTTCTTGAACTGCCAACAATCTTGCTTCTGTTACACATGGCTGCAGAAAATACAGTGAATGAATAAAGAGTAAAAACTAGTAATATTGTCCACAGTCAAGAGTAATACCTCAACAAATTTCTCGGCACCACGAGTAAGCAGTGTCCTCATTTGGCCTGCATCATGCCTCCGTTCAGAAAACCACCTAGTTAACATGGTTCGTATAGAATCAACAAGCCTAAAGGTTGGAAGGTTCCTGGCGTCCGAGAGTACTCTGTTGATCGATTCCGCTATGTTGGATGTTAAAATGTTGTACCTATGTCCTGGAAAATGAACGCGGCTCCACACCTTCACATCGGCCTTCAGCAAGTATGCGTGTAGTGCCGGATTGAGGTCTTGGATCTCGTTGAATATAATATTGAAATCAGAAATCCGATACGCGTTTGCTGCCCTTTTCACTAATCGGAAAGCTTCTCCTCCTTTAAACCTCATAAGTATGTTTTTGTACATATGATATGTACATATACCACGATTGGCCAATGGATACACTTTTCCAATTGCTTTAGCTATCGATCTATGCCTATCAGAGATGATAGATAAACCATTGTCGTCTGGGATCGCTAAACTGAGTTGTGTGAAGAACCATTCCCATGATTCATCGTTTTCAGTGTCAACAACTGCAAATGCTATCGGAAAGATTTTAAAATTACCGTCCTGGGCTGCTGAAACTAACAACGTGCCTTTATATTTCCCTTTCAAATACGTTCCGTCAACAACTAAGACTTTCCTCATGTACTGAAAACCAGCGATGCTTGCACCAAATGAAACGAACAAAGACTTGAATCTATCCAACTCATCAACTTCCAGTTTTGTAATAGTACCTGGATTGGCTTTTCGTATCAAATACAAGTATGCTGGGAGTTTCTCGTAACCACTTTCATGAGTGCCTGTAGCTAATATGCGCGCACATCGCAAAGCTCGATGGGATTTCCAATATCCAATCTGCGAAAAAAATAATTAATCTGTAACACGTTGCCAAAATCCGCAATATATGAAAAATCCGAGATTGAAGGTATGAAAATTTTATCAGTCGCAATTGTACCTTTATACCATAGCCGTTGTTGAGAGCGGTCGCAAGGTATTCTGGTTTCACACTGGGTCCAACATTTCCTATCGTATCGAAGTACAGTTTTCCTAAAATCTCTTTTGTTGCTTGGCGATTACGGCCACCTCTTTCTGTGACAGAACACGAATGTTCTCTGACATATACTTTGATATGAAATACTGGAGACACACCGACTTTTCCAGCTCGAACTCTCCATGTACAGCCATCTATCCAACATTTAACAATAAGTAATTCTGGCCGTGAGTCAGAAACATCGAAGTCAAATTTCTTCGCAACTGAAAGCACTTGCAGCCTTGTAAGCAATTTTTTTTTGCTGTCAAACCTTTGACCTACAGCAATATCCATTGATGCGAACTCAGGTCGAAGGTAATTTTGAACAGCCACACATTCATTAACATCATTGAGATATACACTTGTTGCTGCATCTTTATCATCCTCCTTTTTAATCCTCCCATATAGGTCGTAATCCTCATCACCGGAGCTAGCACCATCTGAATCCTCGCAACAATCGAATAAGGATTCATCGTCGTCCGTTTCTTCGTATTCGCTTTGGGAGTTTAGCGTACTGTCTTCTTCTTCGTTGCACTCAAACTCGCATGAAGCAGGTATTTTTCTTTTCAGAGGATTCTCCTCTATCATACTTTCTTCAAGAACTGAGTCAATCTCTGTAACAGATACGCACAATCTACAAGTATTTTCTTTGAAGTGTTCCAGAAAAATGTTCAGATCCTCATGGCTACCTACAACTACAGGACGAGTTCCTGTTGCTAATTTAGCCAACACTTTCTTCGGATACATATAACTCATCTGAATTCTATGCCCTTTGATACTAATACCGAATTGCTCAAATACGGCCTCACTAAATTGCTCAAAACTTGTTATACCTTCGGCATCAATCCCTCTTTTTCCTCTAAAATCCTGCTCAAATAACCATCTGTTATCTTCAAAATTCCAACTTCCAGAAATAAGAATCACAAGCACCATGATAGAGGATGAACGATGTTGAACATATTATGTAGCTATGATTGAGAAAGAGATAGAAAATTTTTGTTGATGATGATGAAAAAGGTAGTAGTGGGACGCTAGAAGGTTAACTTTTTGTTGATGATGGCGAATTTTTTTTTTTCTCGCCAAATACTGAAATATAGAAACGAATATTAACTTACCAAAAACGGTTCCTGAAAATCAGGAGCAAATCTTGCAACAGTTACTCGAAATTTGAAAAGATTCAATAAATCCGTAACATTAAAATCAGTATCTAACATAACATAAATCCGTAACATTGATAACAACTCTGCTACAAAGGGAGAAAGTCCGTAACATAGCAGTGCTACAATAGTAATTAATTTTTATAATTTTCTTTGTTGCGGACTTTAATAAATCTGTAACACGTAAAACAAATCCGTCACACTAAATTATAGATTTATTGACAAGTAAGGAAACAAATCTGGAAAATATGTAAAAGTCTGCAACACGTTAAAAAAATCCGTGCCACGTCAGCAAAAAAAAACAAATCTGTAACATAAGAACATAAATCTGTAACACGGTAAAAAATCTGTAACACTATGATGCTAGTATAGTAATTTTCCAAAACCTTCGAACGTGTTACAGATTTATATAACTCTGCAACAAAGACAATAAATCCGTAACAAATGATAATAACTCCGTGCGGATTTATTAAATCTGCAACAAAGAACGTCATAAATCCGTGCGGATTTATTATTCCGGGAAGGTGGCATTTTCGTAAATAAAGTTTGTTTTTGCTGATGTGGAAAAAAAATAGTAATGACATTCTCGTAATTAATTTTTTTCTAACAAGTAGCTGTAGGGTAATTTTAGACCAAAATTTAAGCTTCCAAAAATTATAATCTCATATGCTATTTAATTAATTAACACATGTTTTAGTACTACCACAGCTTTTTTCCCTACTTAGAAAGTTTGTTTTGGGTCTCTCGGGTATTACGGTCTTGGGCTAGTGCTAAGCACTATCGGGTTTCTCTACATGGTATCAGAGCTATTCTAATTTGGTTCTTTTAAAGATCGGGGTTTAAGAGAGCTTGAGTTTATTCTAAGTATGCAGTCGACGGGTCGTGTTGTTGGATTGGGAATGGAGATTTTAAACCAATCTAACTATCGGTTATGGAAGTCATGTATGGAGTCATACTTGGTGAGTGAGGACTTATGGGAAGTCGTCGGTGGTAGCAGCACAACACCACCACGGGGAAATGCTGCAACTGCGGAAGCGACAAAGGAGTGGATACGAAAGAATGCCAAGGCGGAGTTTGCTTTGAAGAGGTCTATATCCTCGGGAGTATTTAAGCATGTATCAAGGTGTACATCCGCTAGTCCTATTTGGCAGGCGCTGGATCAATTGTTCAACAAGAAGAATGAGGCTAGACTACAATTGCTAGAGAATGAGCTAGCAAATGCGAAGCAAGGGGAATCTTCAATCTCGGAGTTCGTCATCAAGGTAAAGAACCTTTGCTATGAGATTAATACTCTTAATCCGGAGGAATCAATTTCAGAAGCATGATTGAAGCGGTCTAGTATTCGAGGTTTACGAACCGAGTATACACTGTTTGTGACATCATTTCAAGGATGGGCTACACTTCCTTGGAGGAGTTTGAAAATCTGCTAACTTCGCAAGAATCGTTAGCCATGCAAATGGCCGGAGTTAAAGTCTATGATGATTCGGGGAACGCTTTTGTAGCACGGAGACACCAAAGCTTCAAAGCCAAACCCAAGGATGGCAGTGCAAATAATAATGATGGACGAGAAGGATCTTCCATGGGAGATAAGAAGCGGTTCAAGTGATACCGGTGTGGAAAACTTGGGCATTTCAAAAAGTATTGCCGAGTCAAGATGAAGGAAACAAATATGGCGGAATCAAAAGGTTATGCTGAAGATGAAGAATGGGGAAAATGTTTCACGGTGGAGGCTGCATCTTCAGGTACATCTACAACTAAAAATCTTGGAAGCGATTGGATTGTAGATTCCGGTTGTAGCCATCATATTACCGGAGAGGAGAAGTTATTTTCTAGTCTTCAGCGCTATGACGGGAAAGAATCCATCATTACCGTGGATAATTCAATCCACCATGTTGAGAAGGAAGGGACGGTTGTCATTGAAGGAGATGATGGAAGCCCAATTACTCTCAAGAATGTATATCATGTTCCTGGAGTAAAGAAGAATCTTCTCTCTGTGGTAAATGCGGTGGACTCAGGTAACTATGTTTTATTTAGCCCGAGGGATGTTAAATTCTTGAAGAATATTAAAGAATTAAAGGCGGACGTGGTTCACACCGGAGCACGAGTTAAAGATCTATATGTTTTATCGGCTTCCAACTCATACGTTGAAAAGAAGAGCACCAATGATAATGCCTTTATATGGCATGCTAGGCTTGATCACATAAATATGACTAAGCTCAAGGTCATGGTGAATAAGGATTTGGTTAATGGGCTCCCGAAGTTGAAGATTCAAGATGACGGAAAACTTTGTGAAGGTTGTCAGTATGGAAAACCACATAGACTTCCATTTGACAATTCCACCTCACGATGCGGTGCTCCTTTGGAGAGGATCCATAGCGATTTGATGGGTCCGACAAGAACATCCTCCTATTCCGGGTTTCGCTATATGCTGTTGTTAGTTGACGATTTCTCACGGTACACTTGGGTATACTTTGTGAAGGAAAAGTCCGAAGTATTTTCAAGGTATCAAGAATTCAAGGTCACCGTAAAAGGAGAGTTAGGTCGAAAGATCAAGACCCTAAGGACGAATAATGGAGGGGGGTTTATGTCAAAGGAGTTTCTCTCTTTTTGCCAAAAGCATGGTATAAAGAGAGAATTTACATGTTCATATACACCTCAGCAAAAGGGAGTAGCGGAAAGGAAGATCAGACATCTGAGTGAGACATGTAGAAGCTGGCTACATGACAAGAACCTGCCTAAAGCTTTATGGGCAGAAGGCATGAGATGTGCAGCTTATGTCATTAATAGGATGCCACTAAGTCCAAACAATATGAAGTCCCCTTATGAGATGATCCATGGGAAGAAGCCAACGGTGAAACATCTCAGAATATTTGGATCAATATGCTACGTCCATGTTTTTGAATCTCAAAGGACCAAGCTAGAGGCAAAGGCGAACAAATGCCTATTTGTTGGTTATGATGAGCAAAGGAAGGGCTGGAGGTGTATGGATCCCGAGACACATAAGTACATTGTGTCTCGTGATGTTGTCTTTGATGAAGTTTCCTCATTTTATGGGCTAACTCAAGTCTTGGTTGAGCAAGATGGTGCAAGTTCCTCAAAGGTAAATGAATCAGTTCTCCAAGTTCCAAGTGGGAGTGGAACTCTTGAAAAGGAAACACAAGGTGAAAGGGGGAGCAATGACCAAGAAGAAGAGGATGAGGAAGATCATGGTTCAACTGCTAATTAACGGCCTAAAAGGAAAATTGTTAGGCCGGCTTGGTTCAGGGATGACAGGTTTGTCACTACTTACTCATGCTACTTTGCAACTCCATTAGATGAAGAAGAGCCATCATCTTATGATGAAGCAAAAGGTGTGACCGAGTGGGAGTCCAACCCGTTTCTTGCAAATGGGTATATCGAATTAAGCGGAAGACGGATGGGAGCATTGACAAATTTAAAGCAAAGTTGGTTGCACAAGGATTCTCTCAGAAGTACAAAAAGGTCAATTCAAGTTACAATGAACGACGCTCGGAATGGTTGACAAAATCATGTTTAAGGGGGAGTATTAAAATTAAAGAAATTAAACTTGATTTTGGATTATGCTTAATTATGGGTTCATGGTCCAATTATCCATTTAGGACCAAATAAAAAATTGAGTCCAAGTTCTAGAATTTATCTAGAAATACTCTAGAAGATCTCCACCTCCATAAATGTTTCTTGATAATTCTATTAAATAATTAATTAGATATTTGTGTAGAAAACTCTAGATGTTGTATAATAAAAATCTAGATATTGTAGTGGAATAATCTAGAGATTAGTAAAATATCTAGGAACTAAGGAGATTATAGTAGAATATTCTAGATCATTGTAAGATAGTTGTGGAGACTATAAATACCCCTTCACCCCTCATTTGTAAATGTACAAGAAGTTGAACAAGTGAATAAAAACAAGTTTAAAGAAAAAGTGCCCTTATTCTTAAGTTCTATAAATTTTTATAAGTGTCTCCAAATTTCTCCAAGTGTTCTTCCATAAATTTTTTCATACTTAAAAAGTTTGTTTTGGATCTCCCAGGTATTACGGTCTTGGGCTAGTGCTAAGCACTATCGGGATTTCTTATATTAACATATTACATATTTCTTCTTCAATCATATATTTTAAATCCTTTATAAAAAAAAAAACATATTACATATGACGATCCACCATTACTTAAAAAAAAATGTCGATCCACTATTTACAACAAACATAGATAATGTAGCCCATTTCCACTAAGAAAAACGACGGACAACTCTGCATTTAATATACTTACCAAAAAAGTTGTAGTTTCAAGATATCCCTAAAATTTGGTATGGAATCACTAAGCATACAAATAAGGGTGAACAACATGATTACATGCAGAAAACCGCAAGATAATACATGGACGTTGAGCGGAGTGGATATATATTTCGTATCCAAACCACTCGACTGATATGTGTTTAACAGCTTTCATATGCTGATTTTTTCTCTTTTAGAATTTTGTGGAAGTTTCAGATCTTACGTTTATAATTTTGAAAATTCTTATTTAAAGAATAACATTTCACATCAAATAAAGTTTAAATCCAGAACAAAAAAATGCATAAAAACATTTTGGTGGAACTTTCATGTGCTAAAAAATATTTTTATTATAATATCTCATGCTTTAAATATATAAAATATTAACTAATCAATCAAAGTTATGTGCGGTATCTATTTATAATTATAGATGAAATAAAAGTGAGATAAATAAGAATAAAGAATAAAATATACCTATAATGAAAAAGTTGAAAATTGATCAGTTTTTTAGAGCATCTCCAATCCAAACACCAAATTTAGTGTTAAAAAAACATCAAATTTAGTATTTTAGTGTCCCAAATAATTTCTCATATCCAACCACAAACACCAAATCTTACATCAAATATTATTATATTATTAAGTAAACCCTTTTTACAAAAAAAGAAGTTATTATATTATTAAAATTTAAAATTTGTTTATTTTTTAATAGTTGGTAAATAATTATTAGTTTTAACTAGCTAATATAAGTAAAATAAAAAATTACAATCAGCCAAAACAAAAAGATATTCATGTACTTTTATTATTAATTTATTTATTTATTAGTATAGTTTTTAAAATTAACATTTTAATTAATTATTATTAAAAATTATTATCAAAATTAAATTGTTAATCATTTGAAAATAATAATTTAGTTACATTATTAAAATATTATCAATTGATAAATAATAATAAAAATTAAATTAAATAAAAAAGATGAATAAAATATACATATTTTTTGGTGTTTTGTGAAAAGTGTCACACCAAATTTGGTGCGACACTGTTCACAAGACACCAAAAATTTATTTGTGAAGTATATATTTGGTGAAATGCAGTTCCATTGGAGAGGCCTTAAGAGGTCAGTACGAGTGTATATCTATCTTCATTCAGAAAAGGAGTGTGTATATCCTGTTATGTGTTAGTTTTGTTTAAAGAGGTCAGTACGAGTGTGTGTATCTGTCCTGTTATGGGTTACTAATACGATTGGTTTGCTGTTTTGATCCATCATTACCTGATCCATTAACTACATTAATCAAAGAGTCCTTATTGATACAGTAAGTAAGAGTTAGTATTCTTTTTTTTGTTATGGTTAATCTCTCCTTTTTTGTTTATCATTTCTCTGTTTTGAACGTGATATATGATAGAGGCATTACAACTGAGCAAAATTCATGAATACATAATACATGACAATCGACTAAACACATAATAAGCAAATTAAAAGATTCGAATGATAGATATACAGAAATACTTGCTATATCAGTACTCCGTAGATCACAGATATTCCTTGTCAAAGTTTCTTTCACGTCGGGGTTGGCTCATAGGCTCCTAATCGATTAGTTATCGAATTTTATTGAAATTTCTCAAAATATTTTGATGTCATTTTCAAACGTGATCTCAACCTTTCACCTTGTAAAAATATACCAAAATAAAACAAGTATACCCTAATTGTTCAAACTCATACGACTATACCAAAAACAAATGTATGAGCAAAAATATATGGAAACTACTCAAACTCCTCATGATAAAAAAGTATAGTAGTTGAATGATCATAAACAAACAATGCATAGCTATGTTTGTTTGTTCATCAGTTATAATTTACTGTGTTTGATGCTACTTGAATTAGCGATCAGAAATCAAAATCACAAAAAACTACAATTGAAAATTAGCCGCCAGCAGCAAATAAACGAAGATCCAATTAGTCTACGAATGCACCACTAGAAGAAACCATCACAACAACGACTATAACGACAGGTTTATGGAAGATTATTGATGACATATATTGTAACACCCGTCCCTTCGGATCCAAATCAACGACTCTTTGATTCCACGAGTCATAGTCCACAATAGAGAACCAAGCCATAAACCGGAACAGACACTTAAATAATTGAAAATGTTTTACTTTATTGAAATAGAGAATCAAGTCTTACATGAAAACCGAACTTATTGAAATAGCTGAAACGTCAAATGAAAGAAAAGCATAAGTCTTAAGAAATCGAAAGAACGAAAAAGATGAGAAGGAAGTCCCATTCCCAAAACATAGCACCCCACACGTCCGTCTACCCCTGCAACGCTCCAGGGTTACCTGCAAAACAAACAACGATGGAGGCCTGAGTAATTGGTTTACACCAATACCCAGTGAGGGCGGATTCTAGGAATACCGCTATCTCTACTTTAAACTAACACAACATCAAACACGAGTCCACGGTTAATCACCTTGCACCAACGCCCGAAGGCACAAACAACACAATCAACTACGCTACACAGAAGAAAAAGAAGAAGATGAAGAAGCAGAAGAATGGGGGGGGGGGTGAGGGAACAGAAAATAGCCCCGGAGCCCTCCATTGGCCCTGGTGCCCAACTCCAACTCCAACTCCAACTCACACTCGGGGAGCTCGCCGAAACCCCCCTTACGACGATTCAAGGGTTGCATACCAAAACTCGTTATACGCAAGCCGTCACCAAACACCCTTTCGGGGGACCTAGACAGTTCTATCCCTTCAAGTCCTTCAAGCACAATCAACAATCACATCAACGCAATTTCAACAACTAGAACTACACTACTTAGGAAAGACACTATTAAACGAAGATTCAGTACTTAACACTGCAGTAGAATAGAGAAGAGATCATGTTCGGTCCTCACCTTAGTCTCAACTGAAGAAGAAAGAAGATCAGGCGAACTCTGTTATAGATCTGGTGATCCTGCACACAGATCTAGGGTTTTAGACGACAGATCTAAAGAAAAAGAACGGATCTAGGGTTTTCGGCCAACAGATCTGGACAAAAGAGAAGATACGGTTCAGATCTACGACTTCTATCCATCAGAAGCATAGATCTGAAGCAGATCTGAGCAAACGAAAGAGATACGGTTCAGATCTACGACTTTTATCCATCAGAAGCATAGATCTGAAGCAGATCTGAGCAAACGAAAGAGATACGGTTCAGATCTACAATTTCTATCCATCAGAAGCATAGATCTGAAGCAGATCTGAGCAAACGAAAGAGATACGGTTCAGATCTACAACTTCTATCCATGATAAGCATAGATCTGAAGCAGATCTGAGTGAGAGAGAGACGGGAAGAGTGATACGGTTCAGATCTACGATTTCTACGGATCAGATCTGATATAGAAGCATAGATCTGAAGTAGATCTGGGGTTTAGAAAGAGAAAACGGAGTAGATCTGAGATCCGGGAAGTCTCACCTTAAGAACGCGAAGAACGGATGACTCTACACTCAAAAGAATCGAGAAGACGACGACTTGGAGTGCGGGATCGGAAGCGGCAGCGATCGGCGGTCTCCGGCGAAGGTTCCGGCGGCTCACAGTGGCTCCAGCGGGTGGCGCGGAGGCGGTCCAGCGAACGGTCGGTGCTCCGGCGGTGGTCCGGCCGGCGGCTGGTCGTCGGCTCCGGCGGTCGGTCGTCGGCTGGTCGTCGGTCGGCGATCGTCGCGGGGAGCTTCGTCGCTTCGGGAAATATGCAGAAATGATGGGGCTGCTCCTCTTTTTATAGGGGATTTTGCTAGGGCTTCCAGATCTGACGGGTTGGGCCTTGGGCTTCTGGCCCATTTCTCCTTTTCCTTTGGGCTCAAGCAATTCTCCTTGGCCCTTTTCTCTTCTTTCTTTGGGCCCAAGTAATGGGCCAAAAACTGGGCCATTACATATATTCTCTCATTATTTGTAACTATGTGGCAAAAAGAGTATAAACGACAACACATCATGTAGCCTATATAACTGATAATGGCGCCGAGATTTTCGTTGATGTCCGCCGTGAAATTCCAAAATATCAATCGTGACTAGCTAGTAGGTCTGGGCGTTCGGTCTTTCGGTTCAGTTCGATTCTTCGGTTCCAGATACTTAGGATCCATAAACACAAGAATTTTGGTTCGGTTCAGTTTGGTTCCCTTTTAGTTCGGTTACCCAGATGGCGGCTTTGGTAGGATCAGTTCCGGTTCACGAACAACCTTCCGCAGAACAGACACATGGAACACGTTGTGAAAATCCGACAGCTCCTGAGGTAACTCTAACCTATATGCCACTACACCAACTCTCTCGACAATCACGAATGGTCCCATATATCTAGGCCTCAACTTTTTCAGCTTGCGGTTGGGATCGTTGCCCCGGAACGTCCTCATCTTAAGGTACACTGAATCTCCCACTGCGAACTCCAAATCCTTACGACGCTTATCTGCATAACTCTTCTGACGGTCGTGGGCCGGCTTTAACCTCTCCTTAAGTAACTCCACTTGCTCAACTGTTTTCTGGATCATCTCCGGCTCTAGATCACGGCTCTCCCCCACCTCGGTCCAACATAGGGGGGTCCTGCAAGGTCGACCATATAGAGTCTCATATGGTGACATCCCTATGCTTTGGTGGTGACTGTTGTTGTAGGCAAACTCGACCAAGGGCAGGAACTTGACCCCAATTGCCTTCCCAATCCAACACACATGCCCGTAGCATATCTTCCAACGTCTGGATGGTCCGCTCAGACTGTCCATCGGTCTGCGGGTGGTAAGCTGTACTAAGAAGTACCTTCGTACCCATTGCTTTTTGAAAAGCCTGCCAGAAGATGGAGGTGAACTTAGGATCCCTGTCTGACACAATGCTGATTGGTGCTCCGTGCAACTTTACTATGCACTCAACGTACTTCCGAGCAAGGGTCTCTGTCCCATCTGTCTTCTTAATCGCGAGGAAGTGTGCAGACTTGGTGAGTCGGTCCACGATCACCCAAATCGCATCCTTCCTTCCGGTCGTCCTTGGTAGTCCGGTGACAAAATCCATGGTTACCATATCCCATTTCCATTCTGGTATGGGCAACCCCTGAAGCAATCCGCTAGGAACTCTCCTTTCCGCCTTAACCTGCTGGCAGTTCTGACAATGTGAAACCCACTTAACCACATCTTTCTTCATGCCTTCCCAGTGATAGTACTGCCTCAAATTCTGATACAACTTGTGATTCTCCGGGTGTATCGAGAACTAAGATTAGTGAGCTTGCTTTAGAATCCTCTTCCTCAATTCATGGTTATTGGGTACACATATTCTGTTCTTGAACATAATCATCCCGTTTGCTGCGGTGCGGTACCCCGACACTTCTTTTTCGACCATTGCACGCAAGGTTCCATCCTTGGGCTGTGCATCCCTGATCCTTCCTAGCAAGTCGGCCTATTCAAACACTTCAAGCCGGGCGACGTCTTCCTCAACCGAGGTGGCGTACAGCCGTAGCTCTGCCAAGGTTGTTGACAACTCCTGCACTTCCTTGTTCTCTGACACAACGATCTTCCTTCTGCTTAGAGCATCAGCTACCTGGTTGGCCTTCCAAGGGTGATACTCGATCTCAAGATCATAATCCGCTAGTTGCTCCATCCATCGACGCTGCCTCAGATTCAGCTCTCCTTGATTGAAGACGTACTTCAAACTCTTATGGTCCGTGAATATCTGCACCTTATCCCCGTACAGATAAGCACGCCATATCTTTAAAGTGAATACCACTGCTGCCAGTTCCAAGTCGTGGGTGGGGTAGTTAACCTCGTACTTTCTCAACTGCCTCGATGCAGAGGCGATCACTCGTCCTTCCTGCATTAAGACACACCCCAATCCAACTCCGGATGCGTCCGTGTAGACTACATACGGTATTCCCAGACGCGGTAGTACTAACAATAGAGTTTGAGTCAACCGTTCCTTTAGTTGCTCAAAGCTCTGGACGCACCTATCTGTCCATTCGAACTTGACGCCCTTTCCGGTCAAGGCCGTCAGAGGTTTGGCGATGCTGGCAAAGCCTTCCACAAACTTCATGTAGTACGCTGCCAATCCCAAGAAACTGCGAACGTCTGTCGCATTCTCCGGCCTTGCCCAATTGGTGATTGAGGTGATCTTTTCCGGATCCACTGCTACACTGGACTCCGAGATCATGTGGCCAAGGAATCCAATCTCCCTTTGCCAGAAACTACACTTACCGAGCTTGGCAAACAACTGCTACTTCCTGAGAGTATCTAAGACGACCCTGAGGTCCCACTCGTACTGCTCCTTACTTCTCGAGTAGACCAAGATATCGTCAATGAAGACTATGATGCACTTGTCCAAGTACTCTCATAAAACATCATTCATCATATTCATGAAGGCCGCTGGCGCATTGGTTAATCCAAACGGAATTACCACGAACTCGTAGTGTCCATAACGGGTTCAGAATTCCGTCTTCTTAATGTCCTCCTCTGCTATCCGGATTTGATGGTACCCCGAAGCAAGATCGATCTTCGAGAACTAGGAGGCTCCCTGCAGCTGGTCCAACAACTCATCGATCCTTGGCAATGGGTACTTATTCTTGATCGTCACTTTATTCAGCCCTTGGTAGTCGATACAAAGTCTGAAACTCCCGTCCTTCTTCTTGACGAACAACACTGGAGCTCCCCACGGTGAACTGCTCGGTCTGACGAATCCTTTTTCCACAAGATCTTCCAGTTGCTTCTTCAACTTCGAAATTTCCGCGGGCACTAAACGATAGGGAGCCCTCGACACGGGTGCCGTCCCGGGCTCTAACTCTATCGTAAACGCGTCGTTCCGTTCCGGCGGTGGCCCCTTCAATGGCGCGAATACGTCGTCATATTCCGCTGCCACCGGAATGGTTTCCAAGCTCGGAGCTCCCTCTTCCTTGGTCATTGAGATGGTTGCCAAGTACGCCTCGTTCCCTTTGCTGATCAACGCTTCTGCTTGCACCATGGATATGACTGATATCCTGGTCTGCGTTTTCATTCCCTTGAGAACGATCTTCCCCTTCTCCTGAGGAAAGGTGATGGTCGCCTTTGCACAATCCATAACTGCTTCATGTCGTACCAACCAATCCATGCCCAGGATGACTTCGTAACGTCCCACCTCCATTCGCGCTAGATCCGCGGATAAGTATACTCCTGCCATCATTACTAGAACCTCTTTGTAGACTCCCATGGTCGCTACTTTCTCCGACCCGCCTATAGTGTTTTCCGCAAGAAAAAAAAATTCCGTTGGATTTCCATCTCCAATATCACCTCATCGCGACTATACTCCATCACGGAGACCCTGGTAGACACACTACCCTAGAAACCCCAACACTTCCTAGAAGCTCTCTCTTCTGAAGCTCTTCTTCAACACGAAGGACAACTGAAAAGGGTTAGGGAAGAACTTACTAACTAAAGAATCCTGTTACAAAAGAAGAACGAGTGAGTCAGACTGCGGTTGAAACTGAACTCACTTCCGGAGTGTATATAAGGAGGAGATCGGAGTGGTGCTCCTAGAATCTAACTTTTAGAAATCCCCGTTTAGAAAGAGTTGAAAACACCTTGAAAACAACTTTGAAAACGACGTAAAAATCCGAATATAAATACACTACTCACCTAGCCAGGACAGCACTGGCTAAGTTTTAACCTGGCTCTGATACCAAAATTGTAACACCCGTCCCTTCAGATCCAAGTCAACGACTCTTTGACTCCACGAGTCATAGTCCACAATAGAGAACCAAGCCATAAACCGGAACCGACACTTAAATAATTGAAAAGGTTTTACTTTATTGAAATAGAGAATCAAATCTTACATGAAAACCAAACTTATTGAAATAGCTGAAACGTGAAATGAAAGAGAAGCATAAGTCTTAAGAAATCTAAAGAACGAAAAAGATGAGAAGGAAGTCCCATTCGTAAAACATAGCACCCCACACGTCCGTTTACCCCTGCAACGCTCCAAGGTTACCTGCAAAACAAACAACGATGGAGGCCTGAGTAATTGGTTTACACCAATACCCAGTGAGGGCGGATTCTAGGAATACCGCCATCTTTACTTTAAACTAACACAACATCAAACACGAGTCCACGGTTAATAGCACCTTGCACCCAACGCCCGAAGGCACAAACAACACAATCAACTACTCTACACAGAAGAAGAAGAAGAAGAAGAAGAAGAAGAAGAAGAAGAAGAGGAAGAGGAAGAAGCAGAAGAATGGGGGGGGGGGAAATAGAAAATAGCCCCGGAGCCCGCCATTAGCCCCGATGCCCAACTCCAACTCCAACTCCAACTAACACTTGGGGGGCTCGCCGAAACCCCCTTACGACGATTCAATGGTTGCGTACCAAAACTCGTTATACGCAAGCCGTCACCAAACACCCTTTCGGGGGGACCTAGACAGGTCTATCCCTTCAAGTCCTTCAAGCACAATCAACATTTTCGGTTCAAATGATAACCTAAAGCTAGGTGCCGTTTTCGGATTTAAGTGATATCCTATGATCTAGGTTCTTATCAATCACATCAACGCAATTTCAACAACTAGAACTACACTACTTAGGAAAGACACTATTAAACGAAGATTCAGTACTCAACACTACAGTAGAATAGAGAAGAGATCACGTTCGGTCCTCACCTTAGTCTCAACTGAAGAAGAAAGAAGATCAGGCGAACTCTGTTATAGATCTGGTGATCCTGCACACAGATCTAGGGTTTTAGACGACAGATCTAAAGAAAAAAACGGATCTAGGGTTTTCGGCTAACAAATCTGGACAAAAGAGAAGATACAGTTCAGATCTACGACTTCTATCCATCAGAAGCATAGATCTGAAGCAGATCTGAGCAAACGAAAGAGATACGGTTCAGATCTACGACTTATATCCATCAGAAGCATAGATCTGAAGCAGATCTGAGCAAACGAAAGAGATACGGTTCAGATCTACAACTTCTATTCATCAGAAGCATAGATCTGAAGCAGATCTGACCAAACGAAAGAGATACGGTTCAGATCTATAACTTCTATCCATCAGAAGCATAGATCTGCAGAAGATCTGAGTGAGAGAGACAAGAAGAGTGATACGGTTCAGATCTACGACTTCTACGGATCAGATCTGATCTAGAAGCATAGATCTAAATCAGATCTGGGGTTTAGGAAGAGAAAACGGAGTAGATCTGAGGTCCGGGAAGTCTCACCTTAAGAACGCGAAGAACGGATGACTCTACACTCAAAAGAATCGAGACGACGACGTCTTGGAGTGCGGGATCGAAAGCGGCGGCAATTGGCGGTCTCCGGCGAAGGTTCTGGCGGCTCACGGTGGCTCCGGCGGGCGGCGCGGCGGCGGTCCGGCGTGAAGGAATTTATGGCGGTTTTACTCTCATGAAGCAACCCTAAGTATAAATTTCATAGCCTAGGATCTATGGTTCATGTTTATAATTGAATCTACAGAGAATCTCGAATGTACCTGAATGATTATGCAGCAGAAGGTGAACAAGGATTCGAGATTGAATAGCGCCTCAAGTGTTGCGCCTCTACTGGTATCCACACGCCCACAAACTGGAACGGACGGGATGCTAGTGCCGTAGAGATCGGATCTCTTAGGGATTTCTTAGTTTCTCAGAGATGGCTGTGAATTGGGTTCGGTTGCTCTAAAAGTCGTGCATATATCTCATATATATAGACTTTTATCACGACCTAATTAACCAAGAGACAAACCGCAGTTAATTAAGTCATAAACCAAAATCAGTATTTTGATTCGCGATCTGTGTCGATCGACACACCTTTTGTGTTGATCGACACTACCTCAGAAACTCGTTTTGAATGTATATCGAATATACTTTCACCAGATCATTACACTAATGATCAACCCCATATAAAACATCCAGTTTGCTTAGGTGTGTGACCCTGCAGGATCATATATTACTAGCAATGAGTTCTAAACTCATAGATCATAAGTGGTTTCTAGCAAAGCATTATGATCGCGTAGTATCATATGACTGTCTCATCTCGACAATACAACTTTCACTAAAGTAAGTACAAGGTGATTTCAGGACATTCCCAACAATCTCCCACTTGTACTGGAATCATATATTCCTATAATCCCTTTGTCGTTATATCTCGATCTGGCATAAGGCAAGAACTGTGTCATCCTTATTAAGCTAGATCATGTTTATCGAACTCTGATTTATACTGATAAAAAAAACGACTGACAATCACCTCGTTTGAGCGCGGCCACACATTTCTCAGTATCAAATCTTCGATAGGCCCTGAGATATTTATCTCCTGTTATATAGGAGGGACAAATCCCATCTTGTTCCATCCGTGTTCCTTACACACTTCATGAAACGCCCAATCAGTGTCTTTATAGTCATCTGTTACGGCTGACGTTTGACAAAGTCAAGACGGACCAATCCATATGTAAGAAATCATGATGAACTCAGGTCTAAGGACTATACTCTATAGTCGTAATGAGAAACTCTTATGACACTCATATAACTATCTTGTAGAGTTCTCATTAACGGGTCAAGTCTGATACTATGTTCTCTAACATATATCTATGTGATTGACTTTAATACTCTTATTAAATGACTTCATGAAACATAGTCATCAGTCACCTCACATACTAGTCTCACGCAGTTATTAATGTCCCATTTTAACAAATTTGACTAGGGACCTACATAATTTATGTCATCTATTACTTATAGGGTCTCATGATCAAGTCACATACTTGATGACCTATAAAATGTCATAAATTACTTTGAGACTATTATTTAATAACATAATTAAATAATACTGAAACAAATTTCATTAAAATAACATAACCATAATATGTCTATACATGAACACCATAACATAACTAAAACCAAAATCAACTCCCACTAAAACCAAGATCACATCTTCAGAAATCTAATGCCTATAGCAGAAGTCTGACTCTCATGCACTCTCGCTCAGCATGTATCGAAAGACACTGCATCTTGCTAAGAGTAATGCCATGAGACATTGGTATGAAGCCCTTCTTGGAATCATGCATGCTGAACCTGTGTAAGACTTTATCAATATAAGTATCTTGACACAATCCAATTAGCTTGTTCAATCTATCTTTATAGATTCTTATTCCAAGAATGTATGCGGCTTCTCCCATGTCTTTTATTAAAAAATAACTTCCGAGCCAAGTCTTAACAAACTGAAGCAGCGGAACGTCATTTCCGAGAAGGAGTATGTCATCTACATACAATACGAGAAATGCAACTTCGCTCCCACTGGTCTTCTTGTAAATACACGGTTCCTCTTCGTTCCTGATGAAGTCAAACTTTTTGACCGCTTCATCAAAACGAAGATTCCAACTCCGAGATGCTTGCTTCAATCCATAAATGGATTGATGAAGCTTGCATACCTTCCTAGCAGCATTAGGATCAATGAAACCTTCAGGTTGTGTCAAGTACACATCCTCTTCCAGAATTACATTAAGGAAAGCTATTTTTCACATCCATCTGCCAGATCTCATAATCATAATGAGCGGCAGTTGCTAGGAGAATCCGAATGGACTTAAGCATAGCGACTGAGAAATAGGTTTCTTCATAGTCAATACCATGAATTTGCTTGAAACCTTTTGCCACCAACCCAGCTTTTGTTAGAATTCAAGAATATAAAGCAGAGAATAGAAGATTTAGGCAAAGAATCACAAGATCAAAATATTAGAAAGAGATTAAAAGACTAAGAACAAGAGAGAGATTAGAGAGAGAATTGGAGAAGAGAATAAGTCCCCATTACTTTGAATTTCGAAATCCACCTTACAATATACAGAAACTAGCTGTTAGACTCATCCTAAAACATGTGGCTCATAATTGTCCACATATTTAGCTTACAAGGGAAGCTAGTCCAAAATATCTTAAGGTAACTAAAACTGTTTTTACTGTTCATCCGTGGGTACTATTCACAGATGATGCTTCTCTTCTAGTTACCTCTTCTAGTTTGGTTACTCCAAGACCTCTCATGACCAATTGCACATTGATCTTCTATGATCTCCATTTCAATACTCCCCCTCAAACTTGAATTCAAGAATTGAATCAAGCTTGGAATGCCATTGGAGATCTACCTCATTAAAAACCTTCATGAAGAAAACCACTTGGGATAAAACTTCATGAAGGGAAAAAGAGTGTAGATTCCTTAGCCTTAGAGGATTCCGGAAGCTCCATGAGTCCAAGCTTGGTATGAATGGATTCACACACCTTCAAGCTAGCTGCCTTGGTGAACACATCAGCTAGTTGGTCTTCACTTCTTGTAAAACAAGGCAACACAATCCCTTGCTCAATCCTCTGCCTCACTTTGTGACAATCCACCTCTATATGTTTGGTACTTTCATGGAAGACTGAATTTGATGCAATGTGAATGGCTGCTTGTGAAGGAATTTCTAGCAGATCCTAATCCAATTAGGCAATCCTGGTCTGAATTCCAAGCCTAGGATCTAGGGTTCATGTAATTGAATCTAGGGATCTCAGAATTACCTGGTGATTAGCAGCGGAAGTTTTGCAAGTGGTCGAGATCACGAAGCACCTCAAACGCTGTGCCTCTACTGGTATCCACACGCACACAAACTGAACAGCAGGGATGCTAGATCAAATCTCTTGAGAGGTTTCTATTCTAGTTCTGGTGGCTATGAATTAGGTTAGGTTAGTGTTTAGGTCGACCATATATCTTATATATGTCGACTTATACCACAATCAAATTAACCAACGATTAAACCGAATTTAATCTGGCAATTCGCGAGCTGTGTCGACCGACACACTTATTGTGTCGATCGACACTGCCGATCTGTATCGACCAATACACTTATTGTGTCGATCGACACTGCCCCAGAAACTTGGTATTGAATGCATATCAAATATGCATTCACCCGATCATTACATTAATGATCAACCTCATATACAACGTCCATTTTGCTTAGGTGTGTGACCCTGTAGGATCATATAACACTAGCAATAAGTTCTCAACTCATTGATCATAAGTGGCTTCTAGCAAAGCATTATGACTGCCTAGTGTCATATGATTGTCTCATCTCGACAATACGACTTTTACTTAAGAGCAAGTACAATAGATTTCAGGACATTCCCAACAATCTCCCACTTGTACTGGAATCATCTATTCCCACAATCCCTTCGTCACTATATCTCGATCTGGCATAAGGCAAGATCTTGTTCATCGAATTCCGATTTATACTGACAAGACAAACGACTGACAATCACCTCGTTTGAGTGTGACCACACATTTCTCAGTATCAAATCTTCGATGGGCCCTGAGATATTTATCTCCTGTTATATAGGAGGGACAAATCTCATCTTGTTCCATCCCTGTTTCTTCACACACTTCATGATACGCCCAATCAATGCCTTTATAGTCACCAGTTACGGCTGACGTTTGACAAGGTTAAAGCGGACCAATTCATATGTAAGGAAACATGATGAACTCAGGTCTAAGGACTATACTCTATAGTCGTAATGAAAACTCTCATGACACTTATATAACTATCCCGTAGAGTTCTCATCAGTGGGTCATGTCCGATCCTATGTTCTCCAACACATATCTATGTGATTGACTTTAATACTCTTATTAATGACTCCATGAAACTTAGTCATCAGTCACCTCACATACTAGTCTCACGTGGTTGTTAATGTCCCACTTTAACAACCTCGACCAGGGACCAGCATAATTTATGTCATTTATTATCTATAGGGTTTCATGATCAAGTCACATACTTGATGAACTATAAAATGTCATAAATTACTTTGGGACTATTATTTAATAACCATTATTAAATAATACAGATATCAGATTTCAATAACATAATCAAATTATGTTTTCACGAACATCATATCATAACTAAAATTAACATCAACAACTCCCACTAAAATTAAGATCACATCTTAAGACATCTAATGCCTTTAGCAGTAGTCTGACCCTCATTCGCTCTTGCTCAGCGTGTGTCGAAAGACACTGCGTCTTGCTAAGAGTAATATCAAGAGTCACTTGCACAAAGCCCTTCTTGGAATCCTGCATACTGGACCTGTGCAAGACCTTATCACCATAAGTATCTTGACACAATCCAATTAGCTTGTCCAATCTATCTCCATAGATTCTTATTCCAAGAATGTACACGGTTTCTCCCATATTTATTATCGAAAAACAACTTTCGAGTCAAGTCTTAACAGACTGAAACAATGGAACTTCATTTCCGAGAAGTATCATACAATACTAGAAATGCAACTGTGCTCCCACTAGTCCTTTTGTAAACACACGGTTCCTCTTCATTCTTGACGAAGTCAAACCTTTTGACTGCTTTATCAAAACGAAGATTCCAACTCCGAGATGCTTGCTTCGATCCATAAATGGATCGGCGAAGCTTGCATATCTTCCTAGCTTCATTAGGATCAATGAAAACTTCAGGTTGTGTCATGTACACATCCTTTTCAGAATTCCATTAAGGAAAACTGTTTTCATATCCATCTGCCAGATCTCATAACCATTATGAGTGGCGGTTGCTAGGAGAATCCGAATGGACTTTAAGCATGTTGACTGGGAATAGATTTCTTTCATATTCAACACCATGAATTTGCTTGAAACCTTTTCCACCAATCCAGCTTTGGATATCACCATTCACATCAGTTTCCTTTTGAAAATCTACTTACACTCGATGGGTAAATCGACCAAAGTCCACACTTGGTTCTGTGACATGGATCCCATTTCGGATTCAGCGGCTTTCAGCCATTTTCGGAGTCAAGACCCATCATTGCTTCTTTACTCATTTGCAGGCCCATCACTTTCAATGATCAGTAGATCATGGCAATTGGTTACGAGAAATCCACATTTCTCGGGTTCGTGACGGATCCTTTCGGATCTGCGAGCTTCAGTTTTGTGTAAAAGTCGCGCACATATCTCATATGTAGACTTTTACCACGACCTAATTAACCAAGATTTAAATCGTAGTTAATTAAGTCATAAACCAAAATCAATATTTTGGTTCGCGATCTGTGTCGATCGATACAACTTTTGTGTCGATCGACACTTCTTCAGAAAATCGCCTTTTGAATGTATATCGAATATACATTCACCAGATCCTTGCAAACCTTAGGCATCACAGGTACAGGTTCTACAACTTCTTGTAGATCCAACTGCTGCTCTTCCTCATCAGGTTGAGCAGTCTCCTGTGATTTTCGAATTTCTTCGAGTTGTACTTTACTCCCACTGTTCTTCTTGGAAAGAAAATCTTTCTCAAGAAAACATGGTTCCGAGCCACGAACACTTTGTTCTCGGACCGGTTGTAAAAGTAACATGCCTTGGTTTCGTTAGGACAACCAATGATGTAGCACTTATCGGATTTGGGTGTGAGCTTAAACGTTTTGTATAAGCCTTGCAACCCCAAATCTTTATGAAGGATAAATCAGAAACATTTACAGTCCACATCTCATGTAGTGTCTCTGTAACTGATTTTGATGGAACCCTGTTTAATGTAAACGCAGATGTTTCTAGAGCGTATTCTTAGAAGGATAATGGAAGAACTAAGTGACTCATCATTGATCGAACCATATCTAATAAAGTCCGATGCAGGAGGAGTAAATTGTGAAACTCTTTCACAATCTCTCAGATGATCACTAAATTCTTGACTTAAGTATTCACCTCCATGATCTCATCGTAGAGCTTTAATACTTTTGCCAAATTGATTCTGTACTTCATTCTGGAGCTCTTTGAACCTTTCAAAAGATTCTGATTTATGTCTTATTAATAAGACATAACTGTACCTACTGAAAATATCAGTAAAGGTAATGAAGTACTGAAAGTTTCCTCTAGCACTAGTGCTCATTGGCCCATATACATCCGTATGTATAAAGCCCAATAAGCCTCTGGCCCTTTCATTTTGTTCGTTCGCAACCTGTATCGACCGACGCACCATTTGTGTCGATCGACACTACCTTTTTCGAAAGGGGCCTTTGTCATTTTACCCAATAAACAATATTCAATTTACTCATTATGATTCATAATCAGATGAGCCCAAAAGTCCATCACTATGGAGCTTCTGAATCTATTTCTCATTTATGTGGCCCAAAACGGCAATGCCAGAGAGAAGTTTGATTCGTATCATTTGACTTGAATCTCTTGGTATTACTGTTATAGTTAGGCACATTCTGGTTAGAACATAAAGTCCATTCTCTAATGGATTGCTACTATAAAATACATCATTGTAATCAAATGAATAACACTTATTCTTAATTTGAAAACTGATATCCTTTTATATCCAAACAAGGATTAGAAATAATCTTTCTGCTCATAGCAGGTACATAGTAGCAGTTTTAAGTTCAAAACATGCCATAAAAGAAAACAAATGAAATACTCCTACGGCTAATGCAGCAACTCTTGCTCCATTTCTCACGCGTAGATCCACTTGTCCTTTCTCCATAGTCTTACTTTTGCTCAGGCCCTGCACATTTTCACAAAATATGAGTACCACAGCTGGTATCAAATACCCAATAAGTAGAACTACAAGAAGTAACATTTACTTCTATAACATAAATACCTGAAGAAGAAGTCTCGTACGTCTTCTTCAGCTTCTCATAATCTTCCATGAATTTATTGCAGTTTCTTTTCAAATGCCCATAACCATTACAATAACGGCACTTAAAATCTTCAGAAGGACTGGTTTTAACCTTAGGAGCATGGCCAGACTCGCTTGGATTCGCAATCGAGCTCGTCTTGCCATCACCTTTGTTCTTACCAAGTTTCTTAAACTTTTTACCCTTTTGTACCATAAGGACATTTGGGGTGTCTTTCTTGATGTTAGGTTCAGCAGTCTTAAGCATCCCATGCAATTCAGTCAACGTCTTCGTCAAATTGTTCATGTTATAATTCATAACAAATTGATCATAGCTTGACGGCAGTGACTGCAGAATGATGTCAGTAGCCAACTCTTAGCTAATGGGACAATCCAGTTTCTCCAGGTTATCAATATAACCCATCATCTTAATGATATGAGGACTAACTGGTTCGCCCTTTGGTAGCTTGCACTCAATCAGAGATCTTACCGTTTGGTATCTCTGAGTTCGTGCCTGCTCCTGAAACATACTTTTCAGGCCAGTGATTATCTCTATTGGCGACTCCACGTACTCATATTGCTTCTGCAATTCCGAGTTCATGGTAGCCAACATGAGACAACTCACATCCACCACATCATTAGAATGCTTATCCCAAGCATCCTTATCTGACTGCCAGGCATTGGCTCGGTAATTCTTGGGGAGAACTTTCTCAAGGACATAGTCCTTCTTCTCCTGTTTGAGAACAATTCTCAAGTTCCGATACCATTCAAGAAAGTTTGATCCATTTAACTTGTCCTTCTCAAGGACGGATCGCAAGGAGAAATTGTTACGATGGTTTGTACTAGACATAGCTGAAAAACAAGGGAGGTTTAGTTATGATGTTCAAGAAATGAGAAGTCTTAACAATTAAGAAAACTCGCATTATATTCAAACAATGTTTCCTCAAATGAATATAATGATCCAAGACCCATACTTCACTAAACTTGAGTGAGCCACTGGCTAGCACCCAAATTTTAGCTATCTAGGTAAGCAACAACCTTGCTAGTTATATCCAATATAACTCTTGGTCGTGGATCGATATCTCATGCCCAATCCACCTGATGTCTCTGAGCCCAAAACGATTTTGATGGCCCAGTCAAGTAAACCACTCTTAAGTCATGTAATTGTTGATGTCTTGCACTGCAAGTCCATCAACACGATTACCTCCTGTCTTACTCATGTAATTGTGGACACTTTGCACTGCAAATCTATCGCACAATGAAATGAGCCTTGACAGTTGACAAAATTAGAAAGACATCAAGGATCACTTGATATTTGGTTGAGGAACAGAACCTTAAAAACATTTAGTTTTATTATGTTTTAATTCTTCTAATTAAAATGGTTCATTTTGGTTTGGTTCTGTGATTTCAGATTTAATAACCTAAACCATCGGACCTTGAGTCGACCGACACTACTTTAGTGTCGATCGATGCAGTTTAACCAAAACCAATTTGCGATAACCGATTAATCCAATTGATCCGGTTTTATGATAACCAGTCAGTGTCGATCGACACTACATTAGTGTCGGTCGATGCTAACCTAATCAAACCAATCGCAATAAACCGTTCTTAGCGTTTAACCATTATTAACCAAGCTCGATAACCGGTCCAATCCAATTGAACCGATTTATCAATTTCGCGAGGTTTGTGTCGACCGACACAACTCTTGTGTCGATCGATACTAGGCGAAACCTAAGTTTTATTCGGGTTATCCTTCTGTGTCGACCGACACCGGATTGGTGTCGATCGACACAGGGCGATAAACCCTAATCGTTTTCAAGCAAAAACCTAAAACTAGATTACTTTCATGAAAACGAATTTTAGCATGTTTGTATCAACTATACAAAGATCCAGATTCAACCAATCTAATCAACATGCTACAGATTCAATGGAACCCTAAGGCTCTGATACCACTGAAGGAATTTCTAGCAGATCATAATCCAATTAGGCAATCCTGGTCTGAATTCCAAGCCTAGGATCTAGGGTTCATGTAATTGAATCTAGGGATCTCAGAATTACCTGGTGATTAGCAGCGGAAGTTTTGCAAGTGGTCGAGATCACGAAGCACCTCAAACGCTGTGCCTCTACTGGTATCCACACGCACACAAACTGAACATCAGGGATGCTAGTGCCTATTGAGATCAAATCTCTTGAGAGGTTTCTATTCTAGTTTTGGTGGCTATGAATTAGGTTAGTTTAGTGTTTAGGTCGACCATATATCTTATATATGTCGACTTATACCACAACCGAATTAACCAACGATTAAACCGAATTTAATCTGGCAATTCGCGAGCTGTGTCGACCGACACACTTATTGTGTCGATCGACACTGCCGATCTGTATCGACCGATACACTTATTGTGTCGATCGACACTGCCCCAGAAACTTGGTATTGAATGCATATCAAATATGCATTCACCCGATCATTACATTAATGATCAACCTCATATACAACGTCCATTTTGCTTAGGTGTGTGACCCTGTAGGATCATATAACACTAGCAATAAGTTCTCAACTCATTGATCATAAGTGGCTTCTAGCAAAGCATTATGACTGCCTAGTGTCATATGATTGTCTCATATCGACAATACGACTTTTACTTAAGAGCAAGTACAATAGATTTCAGGACATTCCCAACAGCTTGATTATCACAGTGCATAGTGACTGGTTTTGAAGTCTCAATTCCCAAATCCACAAGGAGACCTTTGATCCACGCCAATTCTGTTGCTAGCTTCCTCATGGCTCTATATTCAGCTTCAGCACTTTAACATGACACTATCTTCTGCTTCTTGCTCTTCCAAGTAACAAGGTTGCCTCCAATGAATGTGCAATATCCAGTAGTAGACCTCCTGTCCACTCTATCTCCTGCCCAATCAGCATCATAATACCCAACTATCTCGGTGCTTTGATTGCAACCCATCCAAATGCCTTGACCAGGAGCACCACTTATATATCTGAGTATCCTTTCAACCATGTTCCAATGATGCATCTTGGGTGCTTGCATATGCTGGCTTACTTGGTTCACTGCATAACACAAATCAGGTCTTGTTATGGTTAATTAAATGAGCTTACCAACCATTCTTCTATACTGAGTAGTGTCCTCAAATGGTTTATCCTCAAGCTCCCCTTCTCTTATGACTTTGTAGCCTTCCTCCAATGGTGTCTTAGCCGGTTTTGATCCAATCTTTCCTGCCTCAGATAACAAATCAAGTGTGTACTTCCTTTGAGATAAGAAGAGTTCATCATTAGATCGACAAACTTCTATCCCAAGGAAGTAATTTAGGGTACCAAGATCTTTAATATCAAAGACAGATTTGAGATAAGCTTTAGTTTCTTGTATACCTGACTTGTTACTCCCTGATATGATAATGTCATCAACATAAACAAGGATGACAATGATACCTTCCTGATCTTGATGAGTGAATAATGTATGATCTCCTTCAGACCTCTTGAACCCTCTTTGCATAAGTGTTGAGCTTAGCTTATGATACTAAGCTCTAGGTGATTGCTTTAATCCATAGATGGCCTTCTTAAGTCTCAACACCTTTCCTGGTTTCACAATGCTTTCAAGACCAGAAGGTGGTCTCATGTATACCTCATCTTCAAGCTCTCCTTGAAGGAATGCATTCCTGACATCCATTTGCCAAAGTTCCCAATCAAGATTTGTTACTAAAGACAAGATGATCCTAACTGTATGAAGCTTAGCTACTGGTGCAAAGTTATCCAAGTAATCATTTCCATAGGTTTGATTGAAGCCTCTTGCAACCAACCTTGCTTTGTATCTCTCCACTTCTCCATTACTTCTATACTTGATAGTGAAAACTCATTTAGAAGTTACTGCCTTCTTTCCTCTAGGAAGTTCAGCTTTATACCAAGTCTCATTGTTCTCCATTGCTCTGGTCTCTTCATCCACAGCTTGCATCCACCTCTTATCTCCCTTTGCTTCTTCATAGGTTGTTGGTACATGTTCTTGATCCAACTTCCCAATGAACACTTGATGCTCCAAAGGTACATGAGCTAAACTACAAACAGCCTGAATGGGATGAGCTACTGCATTGCTATTGAAGTAAACCCTAGTCTTCTTCCATTCTGATGGATCCTTTTTCTCCCTTGTACTCCTTCTTAACACTTGAACTTGTTGCTGCTCATTCACAACCGGCTGTTCAACCTCTTCATTCTGATGATCCAACTCCTCAGGTTCTTCCTCATGCAAGTCATTTTCAGCTTGATCATGTGTAGAAGGATCAGCTACTTGCTGTTCTGATGCTGATTCATGAGTGTCCCCCTCATGATCAGGATGGGAATGTTGGGGAGCTTCTGAAGTTGGAGCAGGGACTGAAGTAGTAGGACTTGTCTTGGCCGGTTGTTGAGGCATACTAATACCAAGATTTTCCATGATCATCCTTAGGTTAGCGGCTCTATCTGATTGAGAAGTGGGAAGATCCTTCAAGCTATCCCAATTCTTTTCATCATAGAAACTCCTTGTCTCCATAAATTTCACATCTCTTGAGATTAAGACCTTCCTTGTTTCAGGTACATAATACTTGTATCCTGTTTGTGTTGTGGAGTAACCAATGAACATAGCTTTGGTGCTCTTAGCATCCAACTTATCTCTTTGTTCTCCTGGGATTAACACAAAGCAAGTACACCCAAACACACGTAAGTGATCAACTAATGGATTGGTTTTGTTTAGTACCTGAAATGGAGATTGATCCTTAAGAACCCTTGTGGGAGTTCTATTGATCAAGTAGCAAGCAGTCATGACTGCATCTACCCAAAACTTCTTAGGAACATTCTTATAGAACATCATGGACCTTGCAACCTCAATTAAGTGTCTGTTCTTTCTCTCAGCCACTCCATTTTGTTGGGGAGTGTAAGGACAGCTTGTTTGATGGAGAATCCCATGTTTGGACAAGTGTTGTTTGAAAGCATTGCTTGTATACTCACCACCATTGTCTGATCTAAAAATTTTGATCTTAGCATTGAAATGGTTAGTAACATGACTTTGAAAGTTCATAAATGCTTCTAACACTCTATCCTTAGTTTGCATCAGTGTTATCCAAGTGTACTTAGATTTTTCATCAATGAAAGTGACAAAATACTTGTGATTCTCTCTAGACAAACAAGGAGCAGTCCACACATCAGAATGAACAAGATCAAAGCAACTATCATAAGTAGTTTTAGAGTTTGGAAAAACAGATTTGCAATGTTTCCCAAGGATACAAGCCTCACAATCATCATTCTTAAAAGAAACAGAAGGTAATAAAAGTCCTAAAGCCCTAGAGTGTGGATTTCCTAGTCTAGCATGCCAAATAGAATCATCCACACCAACACAAGTAGATAAAGCAGTAGATAATTCAGAAGAGGGATTGGTGTCTTCAATCATGTAGAGCTCATCCTTTGTCGCACCTTTCCCAATCAACTTACTTGTCTTAATATCCTGAAACACACAACATCATTAGGAATAAAAACAACATTGCAATTTAGATCAGTGGCTATTCTTTTAACTGAAACTAAGTTGGATGTGAAGCTAGGCATAAAGAAAGCTTTGGATTCTTTATCAAACAGTTTCAGATTTCCTATGCCTTGAATTGGAATTGTATCACCATTTGCAATCACTACACATCCTAAGGCTGGTTTAACATTTTCTATCAACTTAGGGTCACTGATCATGTGATGAGAAGCTCCAGAATCAATGATCAAAGGTCTGATTTTATTTGAAGCAAAGAGTGAAGTACCAAGAACCATACCAGAGTTTTCCTTGAGGGCTTTGATGAGTGCCTCAAAGTCTGACCTTCTTACCACATCACTCTGATCAGTCATGGCTGGAGCTTGACGGACCACCATTGCTCTCCCTTCATCACATTGCTGTATTGAAGAAGAACCTGGTCCAGCTGCACCATAAGAGTAGTTTACCCTTTGATCTTTGAACCAGTTGTTGTGAGATGAGGGTCTGAGGTTAGGATGAAGGCGCCAGCATCTGTCTTTCAAGTGCCCACTCTTCTTGCAAAAATCACACATTAAGACTCCTCTCTTGTCACCTCCATAGTTCTGCCTCTCATCAGCCTTAAACACCCCTTTGTTGGCAGTCACCAGCTCTCCTTTCCCTTTGAACAGCCCAAATGAGCCTTGCTCTTTCTGAATTTGTCCACACATATCATCAATATCAGGTAGAGTGTCTGCCCTTAGAATGTGCTTAATCAACCCATTGTAAGATGAGTTCAATGTAAGCAGAAGAGCAAATACTTTATCTTGCTCTCTCCTTTCTTGCAACACCAAAGGATTACTGCTTGGTGGCCTCAACATCTCCAACTCTGACCACAGTGAGCTAAACTTTCCAAAGTGAGCTTTAAACTCCATATCTTCTTGCTGGAGATTGTTGATGGCCAGCTTAACTTCAAAGACTCTGGTTAGGTTTGATTTATTCCCATAAACCTTCTCAATAGTATCCCACAGCTGCTTGGAAGTCACACAATAAGAGTAGGCTTCCAATAGGTGCTGGTCCAGTGAGCTTTGGAGTATAGAAAGCACATTCTGGTCCCCTTGTATCCAAGCTTCTTCATCAGCTTCAGTCGCCTCTTCATGAGACTCACTACTGCCTTTAGTCTCTGCCTCAGCTCCTTTCTTGGCTTCAGCTTCAGACCTGGCCTTAAACACCTTCTGTGGAGCAGTGTCACTCAAGATATACTTCCACAGACCTCTGCCTCCAAGTGCAGACTTCACCATTCTAGCCCAAACAATGTAGTTGGTGCCTTTTAGAATCACAGGGATAACAACTCTTGAGTTCTCCATTGCCTCTGATTTCTTAGCAAGGAGGGAGTATTCAAGATGAAATTTTAATGGTAGAAAGGTTCTCAACTCACAGAGAACACAAACAGTAAAGAAAGATGCAAGAGAATGCGCTTAAGAGCTTAAAAACTTGCAAGAACCGGAGCAGACTTTTAAAAGCTCAAGAACAGGTTTTAGAAAGATTTTGCGGAAGTAAAGAAGGTACATGAGCTTATAGCTCTGATACCATGTTAGAATTCAAGAATATAAAGCAGAGAATAGAAGATTTAGGCAAAGAATCACAAGATCAGAATATTAGAAAGAGATTAAAAGACTAAGAACAAGAGAGAGATTAGAGAGAGAATTGGAGAAGAGAATAAGTCCCCATTACTTTGAATTTCGAAATCCACCTTACAATATACAGAAACTAGCTGTTAGACTCATCCTAAAACATGTGGCTCATAATTGTCCACATATTTAGCTTACAAGGGAAGCTAGTCCAAAATATCTTAAGGTAACTAAAACTGTTTTTACTGTTCATCCGTGGGTACTATTCACAGATGCTTCTCTTCTAGTTACCTCTTCTAGTTTGGTTACTCCAAGACCTCTCATGACCAATAGCACATTGATCTTCTATGATCTCCATTTCAATAGCTTTGTATATCTGAATATTACCATCCACGTCAATTTTCTTCTTGAAAATCTATTTACACTCAATGGCTTTTACACCATCGGGTAAATCAACCAAATTTCTCACTTGGTTCTGTGACATGGATCCCATTTCGGATCAGCGGCTTTCAGACACTTTTCGGAGTCGGGGTCCATCATTGCTTCTTCAAAATTTGCATGCTCGTCACTATCAATGATCAACAGATCATGACAATTTTTCACGAGAAATCCATATCTCTCGGGCTCGTGACGGATCCTTTCGGATCTGCGAACTTCAGTCTCCACAGGTGTGGTTTCTACAACTCTTTGTAGATCCAACTGATGCTCTTCCTCAATGGTTTGAGCGGTCTCCTGTGATTCTCGAACTTCTTACTTTACTCCCACTGTTCTTCTTGGAAAGAAACTCTCTCTCAAGAAAGACACAGTTTCGAGCAACAAACACTTTGTTCTCGGATTGGTTGTGAAAGTAATAAGTCTTGGTTTCCTCAGGATAACCAACGAAGTAGCACTTATCAGATTTGGGTCCGAGCTTATCAGTGGTTAAACGCTTGACATAAGCCTCACAACCCCAAATCTTCAGGAAAGACAAGCTAGGAACATTTCTAGTCCACATCTCATGTGGTGTCTTTGCAACTGATTTTGATGGAACCCTATTTAGTGTAAACGCAGATGTTTCTATCCCCAGAAGGATAATGGAAGATCTGAGTGACTCATCATTGATCGAACCATATCTAATAAAGTCTGATTCCTCCTCTCGGAAACTGCATTCCATTGGGGCTGTAACGCCCCCTTCTCATTTTCCGCTGACCGACGAGCTGACCGGCCAACAATCAAACAAGAACATGACAGATCGAACCCGAGCAATCATACGAGAAGAGTTTTCCACAATACGAAAGCCAGAGATAATCTGGTTTGAGACAAAGGCACGAACCAAACTATCTTTGACTCCGTTTACCTCGTTTCCACGATACAAGGCTACAACCTGTAGCGCTTCCACGAGTTGTGTTCGGTTTGGACGAAACCGTATATCAGGGAATTATTCCGTTTTTTTACTTGAAAAACATAAATATTATTCATGGTAATATACGGTCTAATACAAACATTTAGCGGGATATCCCAACAAAATCTGAAACCGAAAGTAACAGTCAAAATGCGTAATAACCGATACCCAATGCCAACCCGAGACTACTCCGAGTGTCCTACGCGTCCGCCGAGCTATGCCAAACCTGAAAAACACAAAAGAGTCTAATGAGTAATCTAAGATTACCCAGTGAGACGGCTCCCAACTAAAGGCTGCTAATAATCTAATGATCCCGCCCAAACCCAAAATAACAATCAAGTATAATAGCTGATCACGTGCTACCAAGACGTGATGAGCTTCACAACACACACAAGCATTCAAATAACAACACAATCATCAACGAAGGGAATCGAGAACACTGCGGCACATGTTCTCGATTAGACTCGATCTATCTATCGCATCTCTTACGCAATCTCCACACCATCTGGGACCATTTTGCGAACTCGGTGACTTCCACGGGAACACTTAGCTGCCGCCACGGTAGCTAACACCTCCCACGACTCCTAGGCGATAACACGAAGTCCAACGGCTAGGACACCGTTCTCCGTCCATCGATACACGGTGACTTAGGCTACCCCTAGATAACCCAAGTTTCCGTGCAGTCCGGCCCTAGGACGCGACCCCGTATTCTCCGGACCACACACCTACAGACGTCACTCCATAGGTTAACACCTGCCAGAACCACTACCGAAGGTACGTGCCTGATCAGGTAACTACCCGAGGATCCAATCGGGTCGGAAGTACCGGAACGCCATCTCTAGACTTGCGGGATCTAACGCGCCCTATAGAGTCCTAATAACAGTAATGTAAATAAGTAGACTCACTGGGACTCTATCACGCAATACCAACAAGGTCAAACAGAAACACTATCTTAATCCCCAATCCATCCCGCAAGTCCTATCACCAACCTCCACATCACCCAAACTTACTTGGTCCCGCACCAGAGTAAGTATCTACAGTACAATCTACTCGGCCCAACACCGAAGTAGATAAACAAGCAAGCAATCACATAAACAATCAACAGTCTACTCGGCCCAACACCGAAGTAGATAAACAATCACACAATCAATCAATCACAACACCACACAAACAATTAACTAGGTTAATCACCTTTTTAATATTTCCTTAACGTTTACTCATTCAGTCCGCTACCTTGAGATTAGTGGATTACTAATCTCGTAGACGGCTCATTAATCACACCACTTCTTACTTATCACTTCCTAAGTATCTTTTAATACATCCTCGATTTGTCGGTTTAGAGTTAGTAAGATTACTAACTCCCCGACATCTCATTATTCATTAACTTCATTCATTAATCCATCCCGTTATTATACTCTAAGTGTGTTATGTCTCTTAACCGTATTTTAATCAACTCATAATTTCCCATATATAGATTCATTTAGATACGTTCTTAAATACTTATATATGCATATACGTCCTAGCATGCCATTCTATATGTATGCATCACCTAATCAAGCAATCAACGCACTATCAATCAATCAATGCAACACCCAATCAAGAAATCTACGAACTAACAACGATTACGGATATAAGCTAACTAGCATGCATCTCTTACCCTATCCGTTTAATTAATTAACCGAGTTATTAATCAACCTAGCCGTTCTAACCAATTCAATCAATCGGGTATGCAACCTAAACTACGGTTAATCAATTCCGGGTATATATGATTCTAACTAAATGCAACACACAATTTAGCCGACTCAAAGTGTTATTATGACGACAGACGGATGGATTGATGGAACTCCGAGACCCGACACGAACCCGCTGCTACCACAAACCTTCCCCGAACCTCCATTGCTTTGACCCGACCTTGACCCGCACTTGACCTTGGTGATTCTGATGAACCTCCGGACAATCTTCTCTTTCCTTATTTTCTCTCTCCTTTAGTTCTCTCTCTCTCCTCCGGTTCTCTTTCTCTCCGGTTCTATTTCTCTCTCTCCTCCGGTTCTCTTCTCTCCTCCGGTTCTCTTTTCTCCTCCGGTTCTCTCTCTTCTCCAATTCTCCCTCTCTTCTTCTTCTTCACACCTCTCTCTCTCTCTTCTTCTTCCTCTCCTCTCTCTTCTTCTTCTTCCTCCGGTCTTCTTCTTCTTCCTCCGGTCTTCTTCTTCTCCTATGGTTCCTTCCTCCTTTGCTTTCTCCTCTCCGGTCTTCCACCATCTCTCTCTCTCTTCCTCTTCTTCATGCTTCTTCTTCTCCTCTCTCTACTCTCACGCTCTTCTCTTCTTCTTCTCTCTCTCTTCATCTTCTCTCACGTTCTCCCCTTCTTCTCCTTCTTCTTCTTCTCTTGCTCCGGCTTCTTCTTCTTCTCCCTCCTCTCTTACGCTTCTTCTCTTCTTCTCTCTCTCCTCTTCCTCTCTTTTCTTTGTTTGTTTTGGTGTGATCAAAATGAGTTACCCCAAGCCTCATTATATAGTAGTTTCCATTAGATCTTAAGGTGACAAGTGTCACTCTCTTGCTCTCATCTTCAGCCACGCCCACAGCCACAATTCTATAGTAGATTCAATTAATTTATTATCCTCTTATGCTCCTTAAGCCATGCAGACCAAGAGGATGAGATGCATTCATCTCATTTAACATGTGATCATTTAGAAACCATGGAAGATTCAATGTACCAAACTCATTCTTTGAATAAAAGAAGAAGAGGTGGCGCCATGTGGAGGTTACACTTTGCTCTCCAGGATTCAATTTTGCCAAAAATATTGCACCCATTTGTTTATAAAAGCTCCTTAATCTCGAACCGCTCCGACGTACCGATATTACTGTTTTCGTGTTTAATATTTTAGAAACTCCTTAGCTGCTTCTATAAATCCACCAAGCCCCATTTTCAGATTCTAGATTGTCTTAGATGAATTTATAAATTCCAATCACCTCAAACGGGCCAACGGACACCCGTAGCTCCCGTTATGGATTTTACAAGGTTTATCGGTTCTATCGGTTTCCTTTCCCGATAGTCCGTAAAACCCGTTTAATCTCCGTTTCTTCCACGTCTGGTCTTCTAAATGTTCTTTATGGACAAAAGAAGAACACTTGGCCCGTATCCACTTCCGACTTGCATTTTGACAAAATTACCAAAATACCCTTCATCGCTTGGAATTTACAGAAATGCCCCTTGTTGACTTCCCGTTGACCATTTTCTTGATACCGGGTATTACAGGGGCGTTCCAGGAGGAGTGAGTTGTGAAAGAATTCCACAATCTCTCAGATGGTCACTGAATTTTTGGCTTAAGTATTCACCTCCACGATCTGATCGAAGAGCTTTAATACTTTTGCCAAGTTGATTATGTACTTCATTCTGGAACTCTTCGAACTTTTCAAAAGATTCTGACTTGTGTCTTATTAGATAGACATAGCCATACCTACTGAAGTCATCAGTAAAGGCAATGAAGTACCGAAAGTTTCCTCTGGCACTAATGCTCATTGGGCCGCACACATCAGTAGGTATAGGGCCCAATAAGTCACTGGCCCTTTCATTTTTGTTTGTTGAAAGGGGCCTTAGTCATTTTACCCAATAAACAAGATTCACATTTCTCACATGATTCATAATCAAATTAGCCCAAAAGCCCATCACTATGGAGCTTTCGAATCTGTTTCTCATTTATGTGGCCCAAACGACAATGCCAGAGAAAAGTTTGATTCGTATCATTTGACTTGAATCTTTTGGTACTAATGTTATAGATAGGCACGCTTTGGTTTAGAACATAAAGTCCATTCTCTAATAGACTGCTACCATAAAATATATCATTGTAATCAAATGAACAACACTTATTCTTAATTGAAACTTGATATCCTTTCAAATCCAAACAAGGAATAGAAATAATATTTCTGCTTACAGCAGGTACATAGTAGCAATTATTGAGTTCTAAAACCAAGCCAGAAGGTAAAGACAAATGAAATGTTCTTACGGCTAATGCAGCAACTCTTGCTCCATTTCCCACGCGCAGGTCCACTTGTCCTTTCTCCAAAGTCCTACTGTTGCTTAGGCCCTGCATTTTGTACAAAATATGAGCACCATAGCCGGTATCCAATACCCTAGAAGTAGGACCAGAGGTAGTAACATTTACTTCTATAACATAAATACATGAAGAAGAAGTCTCGTATGTCTTCTTCAGCTTCTCATAATCTTCCAGGAATTTATCGCAGTTTTTTTTCAAATGCCCGTAACCATTACAATAATGGCACTTATCATCTTTAGAAGGACTAGTTTTAACCTTAGGAGCATGGTTAGAATCGCTTGGATTCATAATCGAGCTTGTCTTGCCATCACCTTTGTTCTTACCAAGTTTCTTAAATTTTTCACCCTTTTGTGCCATAAGGACATTTGGGGTGTCCTTCTTGATGTTAGGTTCAGAATTTTTGAGCATCCCATGCAACTCAGTCAAAGTCTTTGTCAAGTTGTTTATGTTGTAGTTCATAACAAAATGATCATAGCTTGACGGCAGTGACTGCAGAATGATGTCAGTAGCCAACTCTTGGTTAATGGGACAATCCAATTTCCCCAGGTTATCAATATAACCCATCATCTTAATGACATAAGGACTAACTAGACCGTCCTTTGGTAGCTTGCACTCAATTAGAGACTTAACCGTCTGGTATCTTTCAGTTCTTGCCTGCTCCTGAAACATACTTTTCAGGCTAGTGATCATCTCTATTGGCGACTCCACTTTCTCATATTGCTTCTGCAAGTCCGAGTTCATGGTAGCCAACATGAGACAACTCACATCGACCACATCATTACAATGCTTATCCCAAGCATCCTTCTCTGTCTGCCAGGCATTGGATCGGTACTTCTTGGAGAGAACTTTCTCAAGGACATAGTCCTTCTTCTCCTGCCTGAGAACAATTCTCAGGTTCCGATACCATTCCAGAAAGTTAGATCCATTTAGCTTGTCCTTCTCAAGGACGGATCTCAGGGAGAGATTGTAGTGATGGTTTGTGCTAGACATAGCTGGAGTAAGAGAAGTAAGAGGTTTAGTTATGATGTTCAAGAAATGATAAATCTTAACTGTTAAGAAAACTTGCATTATATTCAAAACAATGTTTCCTCAAATGAATATAATGATCCAAGACCCATACTTCACTAAAACTTTAGTGAGCTTTGACTCATCGCCCAAATTTCAGCTATCTAGGTAAGCAACTCTTTGTTGATTATATCCAATATAACTCTTGGTTGCAGATTGACATCTCATGTCTAATCCACCCGATGTCTCCGGGCCCAAAACAATTTTGATCGCCCAGTCAAGTAAACCAATCTCTTAAGTCATGTAATTGTTGACGCCTTGCACTGCAAGTCCATCAACACGATTACCTCCTGCCTTACTCATGTAATTGTGAACACCTTGCACTGCAAGTCTATCACACAATGAAACGAGTCTTGACAGTTGACAATATCGGGAAGACATCAAGGATTACTTGATATTTAGTTTGAGGAACGGAACTTTTAATCTAATATACATGTCATATATGTATCTTAGAAGGATTATAATTTATTAAAACAACTAATCTAACTGAGTTTTAGTTATTCTAAGAAATGGAGTTAAGTCTTTGGTTCAGTTTTGTGATTTCTGGTTCAATAACAAAAATCCAGAGTGGTATGTCGACCGACACATCTCCAGTGTGTCGATCGACACTACCAAACCAAAACCATTGCGACAACCGGTCAATCAAATTGAACCGGTTTGATAATCGGTCTGTGTCGATCGACACAACACTTGTGTCAGTCGTCATCGACCCAATTCAATCAAACCAAAATAAACCGTTATAACTCGTTTAACCAATTTTAATCAAGCGCGATAACCGGTCCAATCCAATTGAAATGATTTAAAACATTCGCAAGGTCCGTGTCGACCAACACAACTCTTGTGTCGATCGCCACGATAGGGCATCAGGAACTTCAATCTTTATGATCGAAACCTAAAAATTTATTCGGGTTTCCATACTGTGTCGATCGACACCAGATTGGTATCGATCGACACCATGCGAAAAACCCTAGAATCGATTTTCAACAAAAAAACCCTAAAACGAGATTACTTTGAACAAAACACAATTTAGCATGCATATATCATATATATAACGATCCAGATTCAACTAATCTAATCATCATGCTATAGATTCAACTGGAACCCTAAGGCTCTGATACCACTGAAGGAATTTATGGCGGTTTTACTCTCATTAAGCAACCCTAAGTATAAATTTCATAGCCTATGATCTAGGGTTCATGTTTATAATTGAATCTACAGAGAATCTCGAATGTACTTGGATGATTATGCAGCGGAAGGTGAACAGGGATTCGAGATTGAATAGCGCCTCAAGTGTTGCGCCTCTACTGGTATCCACATGCACACATGATATATCATGGTTTTTACCGGTTTTAGACCATGATATAAGTGTGTTTTAGAGTCTTTTATTGTTTCTTTCGAGTCTTTTACAGGTTTTATTAGGTACACGCACGTTTGGAGTGGATTTGGAGATTATGGAACTATATGGAGCATTTTGGAGTTTTGACCCGAGAGTTTGTGCTCACTGTCCGAAATAGAGGAGTGTGTAGATCGACGCACATCAGCATCGATCAATGCACAGCGCGTTGGGCCAGACTCGCGAGAGTTAATGAAGAATGATGATATTGCAAAGTTGCCCAGAAGTTCCAGATATTTATACAGAAGCCCCAAGACGTGATTTAGCTATTTAATTAGATTTTTGAGTTTTGTTTTGGATACGCTAACATACTCGAGAGCAGAGAGTTTTTAGAGCTTTTGAGGCTGATTTAATCATGGACTACATCTTTTTTTTGGAGAAGATTTCGAACCCCTTTACTCCTTTATTAATCTCTTTTATGCAATCTATTATTTCATTGATTATGTTTTCATATTCCATGTCTGAGTAGATTCATAGTTAGGTTTAGGGATTCTCATAGGGATTTCATGACTTGTTAGACTTAATTAATTCAGTAAGGATTCATATCAATAGATGTTCTTCAATCTAAATTGTGTTTAATGCTAGTTCTAACTTGATCACTTAGAATCTAGATCTTAGGTTGCTAGATTAGCACGAAAGTGTGATTTAGAATCTGAACTATTTAGGTTGAGCAATATATTTACTCGCAAAGAAATTTGGTTTAATTAGATTGTGAACATATCGAACTTGATCATTAAGGCTGGTTTAATCTGTTAGAAATTACAAAGACATTTGGATTTCTGCAATTAGGCTTACAGAATTCTCACAACGAAAGTTGGTTAATTCTATATTCGTGCTTTGAGTTCTAGAACTGTGTTTAATTAGATCATGACTGAATGATTTGTCTGCTTGTCTGATTTCCTGAGAACTCCCTAGACTTAGCGCCCTTAGTTTATTGCTTACAACCACAACTTGCTACTGATTTACTTTCTTGCTTGCTTTTTAGTTTCTCAATACAATTTACTTTCTCCTAGTTTAATCTTTTTAGTTCTAATCCTATCGTTGCCTAGAGTCCTCGTGGATTCGATCCCTAAGTACTACATTGATATTACTGTGCACTTGCAGTTAGTATAGGGTAAAACTCTGAGACCTATCAAGTTTTTGGCGCCGTTGCCGGGGACTCTTAGAGTCTTCGATAGATTCGAACTTAGGGTTTTTACTAGGATTGTTTTTTTTGGTTACTGATTTTTCTCTGTTTTCTCTCTGCCGCAGGTTTCATAATCGCATAGCATCGACCGTTGCACTTTCTGTGTCGATCGTTGCTTGGCGATTGGAGTTGAATCGATCGTTGCACTGTTAGCATCGATCATTGCTTGGCGATTATAGACGGTTTATGCAGAAGCGTGATACCAGAAATAATCTGAATACTAATCTCGTAAACCTCCAACTTGAAAAGCTTGCTAGACTAGAGAGGACTAACAGAAGAGTTTAAAGATCAAGGAGGGTTGTACAACGTGTGATCATAATGCCTGATGCTCAAGGTGTCCTAAGGGACCAACAAAACAATCCGTACAATGCTGCTGGGCAACGGATTGAGGCTGAAGGGAATGTTATCCCTGATCCTCCTGAGCAACCACAACAGGAGCAGAGGATGGTTGTTCATGAGAGAACATTAGCTGACTACAACCGACCGGACGAGTTTCATGCCAACCTGTCAGCTCTTGTACCTCCTGGTTTTGAGTGGAATGATTTTGAGATCAAGACCATCTACTACTCTCTTCTGAGGCAGAATGCCTTTCATGGGCATCCGACTGAGTAGCCAATGGATCACATAGATTAGTTTGAGGACATAGTCACTGGGATGAAGTATGATGGAGTGAACTATGACTATCTGTTCCTCAAGCTTTTCCCTTACTCTCTCGCTGGAGATGTTGATGCCTGGCTGAAACAACTTCCACCTGGGAAGTTTGAGACATGGGACGCTATGAAGAGTGAGTTTCTGAGACACTTCTATGACGATACTCGCTCCGATCAGTCTAGACAGGACATTCTCACCTTCACTCAAGGCCCGACAGAGCCTCTTAAGACTGCCTGGATGAGGTTTAAGAACTACCAGCGTGACTGCTCGCATCATGGATTTACTGAGGTAACATTGCTGGGTATTTTCTTTAGAGGCATAGATCTTCCTTATCAGAATGCGTTGGAAAATTCCAGCAATGCAAACTTCAACACTAGGACTCTTGCGCAAGCCAAGCAGTTGATAGATAACTTAGTAAGCAGTAATAGCTGCAAGACTACTGATAAGAGAAGGAAGGAATTCTATGGGAAGGTAGAGAATTTGGAGATTGCTGATATTAGATCTAAGCTGGACACAGTTTGCAATCTTCTAGCTGCGAAGAAAGCTGTCAATTTTGCCCAAGATGTGGAAGTAATCCAAGCTGAAGAAGATAGACAGGAAGAGGATGTGAATTACATCGGAGGATCTGGCTTCCAAGGTAATAGGTTCGAAAATCAGCAGGGAAACAGGTTCTTCAATGGAGGACAGAAGAGTGCCTTCACAGGAAATCAAAACTCTTATGGCCTTGGACAGAATGCTGGATTTCAGAAGACCTTCCAACAATGTAACCAGAGGACTTATGGATCTTCATATTATCAGACTCCTCCTATAGCTACTACTCATGAGAGTAAGATGAAGAGTATGATGGAGCAGCTGCTGGAAGGACAAACTAAGATTGATGTGGACTGCAACAAGAAGTTGGATGTTGTTTATGAGGATCTCAATGGGAAGTTTGAGTCTCTAAGTACTCATGTGAAGCAATTGGACACTCAGGTGAGCCAAATTTCAAACTCTGTCAAGGGAAAGAGTGTTGTAGACACCCACATTAAGGCCTGGTCAGTGTACATTAATGATGGATCACACCTAGGTGAAAGATTTGAGCTAAGTACAGCTGAACTGGTAGAAGAGGCTGAAATTTCTAATTTTGGAGAAAATCTCTCGGGTGGAATCTGTGAAAATTTGACTGCATCGATCGATGCACCCTTAGCGTCGATCGTTGCATGGCGTGGACAGACAGATTCACAGAATTCCTATGCATAGGCAGACCAAGAGCTTAACCGTTTATTCCCTGGAGTGTTTGAGATAACTCAACAGGAGATCTATGCACAATCCATTCGATTATATCCTAAAGTGTCTGAGGTGATTCAACAAGAGATTGATGAGCTTAAAAATCTGGAAGAGACTAGTGAAGAGTTGGATGAAATTCCACCATCTGATGATCCACCTTATCACCCTTGTGTGCAAAGGTACTTGAAGAAGATGTTGCCTATGGATGAAGAGCTGAAAGATTGGGTTCTAGTTGTTCCTCAACAGATAAGTGATGTGCTATTGACCAAGATTCCTAAGAAGCTACCTGATCCTGGTATTTTTGTGCTGAGTTGTTCTATATTTGAGGATAGTTTCAAGCGCTCTCTGTGTGATTTAGGAGCTGCTGGAAGTCTCATGCCATACTCTGTGGCAGAGAAGCTGGGTATGATGGATTTTTCACCCACTAGGACCTCTCTTGTCCTAGCTGATCAGTCAATAAGGATTCCGGAAGGAGTTATTGAGGACATTCCAGTGAGAGTTGGAAACTACTTGGTTCCGACAGACTTCTTGGTGCTTAAGTATGACAGTGAGCAGGATGATGCTTTGATACTAGGTAGACCATTCTTAGCCACAGCTGGAGCAGTGATTAATGTGAGGCACAATCTGATGGATCTCCATCTGGGAGATGAGCCACTGCACTTTGAGATGGACACGCTGCGCAAGCCGCTGATTGATGGGCAGACTTTCACCATTAAGGATGGATATGGAGAGCAGATAAGCGAGACTTTGGTTTCAGATCCACCATATCAGTTTACTCCTTCTTTTCTTGGACGAGCTCACACTGATGACGCTTACTCTCCACCTTAAATGAGGAGACTTGCACAGAGGCAATCACAGTCTCTGTCAGGATCTCCAACAAACTGATCTTGTTCGTCCGGTCAAGCTAATGACCTTAAACAAGCGCTGAGTGGGAGGCAACTCACTGTTAGGTCTTAGTGTTTTTCTTTCTTATTTTTGGTGTTTTTCTTAGGATTTCACGTTTTTATTTGTTTTTGCTAAGTTTTTGATACAGAACATTGTCTGGAGATGTGTGACGATCGTTGCTACATGTGCAACGGTCGTTGCAGGGAGATATGACGAAGAGATGGGATCGCCTTGTGACGATCGTTGGGTTCCTGTGCAACGGTCGTTGTAAACTGTTTAATTGCAAAATTAAGGTACGCGTACTAAACCAGAATTAATCTGGTTCAATAGCGTCGATCGTTGCACCCTTGCATCGATCGTTGCTCCCACGACCCAGGTAAGTGCCTAAAACCCTTTTCTCTTCTCTTCTTCTCCACTTCGCCGTCCGTACACACGAATCTCCTATCACCCAAATCGCTCATTTCTTCATCATTTTTGTTGATTCAAAGTGTTATTCTCCTTATTTTTGCACGCTCTATCTATATCTATAACTCATTCGAAGCAAATCCGAGGTAATGTGTCTCAATTTTATCGTTTTTGGATTCGAATTTAGGGTTTTAGAGTTTGAGGTTTTAAGCTTTAAAATGATGACTCCATGCTGCTATAGACCTTATTTAGGTTGATTAGTGATGAATGCATGCTGTTTATGGGTTTATTGGACGATTTTAGGCACGAATTGACAATTAGCTGTCGGCTGTGAAATCGCCCTGCATCGATCGTTGCACATGTGCAACGGTCGTTGCTCTGCGATCTCACAGGGAGTTTCTGCCGAGACTTACATGTTTTAAATTTCTTACAGATGCCTCCTCGACAAGCTCGCAAACGTAGAGCCACCGCCACAGCAGCTACAGCTCATCATCATCCACCAGCTGAGTGGTTCCATTGAGAATCACCACATCCTGAGGACTATCAGAGAGATCAGGAAGCTATATGATGTAGCCCCGGAGGCGGAAGCTTGAGTTATGGATTGATGGAGGACAAGCACTGGCTTAAAAGCTCTCTTACTTGACCGAGATGGATGGAATGGATGAATGAAATGATTGACTCTCTCAACCGGTGGATTTGATTGACTCTCTCAATCGGTGGTGAACTAGTTCTGCTTGAGTCACACAAGCAATACTAATCCAACAATCTTCGGAAACAATTGAATCACTCAATGAATTCCTAAGACAAAAGATCTCTACAAAGAACACTCTTTGAAGAACTGAATAATACTTTGATTAATTGAAAGGTTGAAAGGTGATTATTACAATGAACTAAGCTAAGCTTATATAAGCTGTACACAACGGCCATATGGCTAAAAATAAAGAAAGAAATCGAGATTTAATGAGAAACTAGCCGTTAGGCTGAAAATGGCAAGAATCCAAGCTCTTGATGATTTCCTTGTATCTGGATGGCTTTAAGGGATAAGTGAGGATCCTTGGAACAGCTTGATTGACTAATAACTCGCAGATTGCATTCTTGGAAAGAAGCCGTTGGTGTTTGATCTCTTTCTTCTCCAAAAATGGTAAGTATGACTTCTTGAAGTTATGGAGAATCTTGTGTGGTCTTGTGCAGCTGGGGACGTCCAGACTTGATGGAAAGGAGCTCAATACACTGTAGTTTTGATAGGTAAACGTTTGGTGATGAATTGACCTTCCAAATGTGAATGCTTCCATATATGGCAAGTCTGCTGAGCTAGTGCAGATGCTACTTCCTGAGCTAGCTGTGATGCTACATATGGTTAGCTCCTTTTCGGTATCTTCTTCTTGTGTCATCTTTTGGAGATGACTCTTCTTAGTGGCGTGCTGATGATGAGCTGAGCTAGATGTCTTGACCGTGGTCTCCACTTGAGCTAAGATAAGCTCATACGCCTTGTTGGATCTTCTCGGCTCCATAATCTCTTCTCCATGTGTTATGATTCCTCCTGGGTCATATGTCTTCTTAGGATTGATTGTTGGATGTATAATCAATCCTATGCCTTGCTTTGGATCAGAAATCATTGTGGCCTTGACTTCTCTTTGTTTCTTTGTGCTGCTTGACGTAGTGGTTGAGTCAGCGATTGAGTTAGTCAGCGCCTGGTCTGGTCTGGTTCTGATGACCGCATCATACCCTCCCTCTTCAAGAAGTTTTGACCTCAAAACTTGATAACCTGCCCATAGATAAGTCAAGTTAGTCCAGTGAAGTGAATGAGGGCTTAGAAGATTACCTTGGGAATCATTTTGATTCCGGTTGGGTTGTGGAGAATCCGGTGGTTCTTCTTTGAGTAGATAGGACATCGATGCTCCTCTTCTTTGAGCTGGTGTGACGCTTCCTTCGTTGATCTTGCTCCTGCTCTCCTTAAGACCTGCAAATATCTCATCACCTTGGCCAAGAAACAAGTGGATTATGGGTTTCTCATGATGGGATAAACTTGCTCTCAAAATACTTATGACAAAATGCCTTTGCTCTTCTCGTGGACAGAACATTGATTCCTCATCTGACAAGTTCAATGAGTTATCAAGAACAAACTGATTATAAGAATTACTTACCTGATGCACACCTTTAGTGTTTTGATTCAGCTTGGATATCATGGTAAGATGTCTGAATGTTGGATCTGGTGGTTTCTCCTTGATTCCTCCTTTGGTCTCAACACTCTTAGCTCTACCTGCCTCATCACTTGAATCTAGGGACAAGTGCATTATACCAGTAGCATGAGAGTTAGAGTTAGACACTTTAAGTTCAGAGACAACCTCATGTTTGGTTGAAGCATGATATAATTCAAGCCTTTGGCTTGCGTGTGGCTCATGTGTGGAAACATGGTTCGGTTTTGGTCTCTCTTTCAAGACTCCTTCTTCCCTTGGCTTCTTGATCTTTATCAGACCTGTACCTAAGTCAACTCTTAAGGGAAAGAGCAAGTGAATTATATCTGAGTCTGAGACTTTAAAAACAGGTTGCACAAGATTGGAGCTTACCATTATGGCTTTGACAAGCTGGTTCAGAGTCTCCTCTCTTCTGGTGCGTGTACTACTAGAGGTTTTATGCTCTAGTCCATCATTGGTTGGATCTCCCTGATCTTTCTCATCTTGATTCCTTTGTATTGATGGTTCTGTCCGAAACTTGACTTCAAGACCTATATCTTTCTCAAGTTCTTTTGGACAAGACAAATGCATTATCATATCCTTGGAATCAGTATGAACATTTTGAGTAAGATATTGACTTACCTTGTCTCGCTCATGTCTTGGTACAACAGTCACGATGGTACCTTGAATGTACTCTTGTCCTTTACTTGCTTGTGTATCATGACATTGATGTTGCTCCACTTCTTCTTTGGCACCTAAACTTTCATGAACCTTTTGGTCCAGAGACAAGTGCATCATAACAGTGGTTGGACAAACAAGTTTATTCACTTTAAGTTCAGAATTCACCTTGTTTGCTTTCACCTCACGCTTGATGTCTTCTTGACTTATGTGCTCTTCTTCTTGTCTTATTCCTGGATCAAAACTCTTTGGCAAAGACAAGTGCATGAGTCTTGAATTGGAAATTAAAATATCAGATTGCACAAAGTTATCATTTGTGTCAGTTACTTCCAATTTCAACTCTGATTTTATATCTTTGAACAACTTCTTAGATGGACAATTTGCAGCAAAATGCCCTCTTCTATGGCACCTATAACATGTTGGCTCTTTGGAATTTACAAGGTTAGAACACTTACCTTGTGTTGGCGTGTCTCGCAACTTGAGTGATGCATCAAAGCTAGGTCTGGTTGCATTGGGTGAAGCTTTGTTGCTCTGCTTCTGCTCTTGCTTCTTTGGGTACAAAATCTCCATGATCTCCTGCCATTGCTGATCCTGCTTTGCTTGAAGAGTCTTCTTATCTTCTGCTTTGTGTGTGTAAATCATTGGTTTTTGTCTCCTTGTTCTCCGAGGTTGGTCTGGTGGTTTAGGCTCAACATATTTAGCCTCTGGTGCATTCCCAAATCCATTCTCTTCTTCTTGTTGTGCAGGATGGGACTGTTCTAGCCGGGTCAGACAATCACTCATACCTCTCAAGACTTCAAAAAGCTGATTCATGGCGATCTGATCAGCAGCTGCTCCTCCTCCCATGTCTTGAGTTAGTTCCTGAAATATCACAACTCAAGGTGTATGAATAGGCTCTGGATTTTTGTAACTCAAGAGTAGAACAAGTTGTTGTAATCCTTAAATCTCAAGTAACACAAATAAGTAACACACAAGAGCAATACACAGTTCAAAGAACTTTTGGCAGTGATTTTTCCGAAAACAAAGTTTCTTTGGATTTAAAAGTATCACAAACAAGTGCAATACGAAAATCAGAAGCTTTGAAAACAAAAACAAGAACAATATGAAACAAAAATCGACAATAACAAACCGAGACTCTTTTTCTTTTCTTTTTTTTTTTGATTTGAAAATGCAAAATGAACTAGATGAATCAAATGCAAAACAAGTTTTTTTTTTTTTTTTTTAAAATGGGTTTTCTTTTAAATATACAAACAAAATCAGAGAAATAGATGAAAAATGAAAACAATTTTTTATGAGTTTTTTTTTTTTTTAAGATGAAATGAAACAAAAACTAGATGCAATAAAAACCGAAAGGATAAAGGATAGAAAACACCTGATGTAGGAACCTTTCGGCTCTGATACCAGATGATGTAGCCCCGGAGGCGGAAGCTTGAGCGATGGATTGATGGAGGACAAGCACTGGCTTAAAAGCTCTCTTACTTGACCGAGATGGGTGGAATGGATAGAAGGTGATTGACTCTCTCAACCGGTGGGTGTTGATTGACTCTCTCAATCGTTGGTGAACTAGTTCTGCTTGAGTCACACAAGCAAACCTAATCCAATAATCCTTGGAAACAATTGAATCACTCAAATGAATCCTAAGACAAAAGATCTTAACAAAGACACTCTTTGAAAGAAACTGAATAATACTTGATTGAAAGGTTGAAAGGTGAATAATACAATGAGCTAAACTATGCCTTTATAGGCTCTTTACAAACGGTCATATTGACCTTGAACAAGAAAGAAATCGAAACTTAATGAAAAACTAGCCGTTAGGCTGAAAATGGCAAGAATCCAAGCTCTTGATGATTCCCTTGTATCTGGATGGCTTTAAGGGATAAGTGAGGATCCTTGGAACAGCTTGATTGACAAATAACTCGCAGCTTGCATTTTTGGAGAAGAAAGGGATCAAACACCAACGGCTTCTTTCCAAGAATGCAAGCTGCGAGTTATTTGTCAATCAAGCTGTTCCAAGGATCCTCACTTATCCCTTAAAGCCATCCAGATACAAGGGAATCATCAAGAGCTTGGATTCTTGCCATTTTCAGCCTAACGGCTAGTTTTTCATTAAGTTTCGATTTCTTTCTTGTTCAAGGTCAATATGACCGTTTGTAAAGAGCCTATAAAGGCATAGTTTAGCTCATTGTATTATTCACCTTTCAACCTTTCAATCAAGTATTATTCAGTTTCTTTCAAAGAGTGTCTTTGTTAAGATCTTTTGTCTTAGGATTCATTTGAGTGATTCAATTGTTTCCAAGGATTATTGGATTAGGTTTGCTTGTGTGACTCAAGCAGAACTAGTTCACCAACGATTGAGAGAGTCAATCAACACCCACCGGTTGAGAGAGTCAATCACCTTCTATCCATTCCACCCATCTCGGTCAAGTAAGAGAGCTTTTAAGCCAGTGCTTGTCCTCCATCAATCCATCGCTCAAGCTTCCGCCTCCGGGGCTACATCACTATACAGCCACCATGGCCTAAAGCAGATGCGCAGCTGATTCCGACAGACCAGGTCTGGGGCATGGAGATTGATGACCTGCTCAAGACTGACACGTTCACAGAGAGGCCATTACTTGACCATTGGGATGAGTTTGACACATTGCTCTACAATGGTTGGTGTGGCATGACGCTTAAGCCGACCAAGTTTGCAGATTATTCGACTTGTAAGAGTCTGGGCATCGATGAGCAAGTTCTTGCATTGTGTAAGGGCATTGGTCTGGGGACAATGCCTATGCAGCCTCATGAGATGTACCCTGAGTTGGATGCAGGTATCGGATTCCCCTTCTCGATATCTGTAGGATTTATGGATTCAGCACTGAGCCTGCTCGTATTGGTATGTCTCTTCCGTGGGATGTGTAGGAAGCTCAATATTTCTGGGAGTGCATTGTGTTGGGATTATGTCCTGAAATCATATTGTACTAACTCTGATAGATAGTTATATTGTCGAGATCGGACAATCCATGTAATACTAGGTGATCATAATGTTTTGCTAGAAACCGCTATGACTTATGAGTGGTAACTCATTGCTAGTATTATGTGGACCTACATGGTCACACACCTAAGCAAGCTGGATACACTTTGTATGGGATTGATCATTGGTAAATGGTCTGGTCAATGTGTATTGGATACACATTGAATTCAAGTTTTGAGAAGTGTGTCGATCGACACACTAGGTGCATCGATCGACACAGGGTCGATTCCGAAACTGATGTTTCGGATTATGACTTAAATTAACCCGGTTCATTTACTGGGTAATTAGGTCGACCCTAAGCCTATATATTCTAATATGAGGCTCGAGTTTGGTATGATAGTTCTTGACAGAACAATTGCGGCCACCTCTCGAAACACAGAAATCCCAAGGAGATCTGATTCCCGGCACTAGCATCCTGATGGATTCCAGTTTGTGTGCGTGTGGACTGCAGTAGAGGCGCAGCATCTGAGGCGCTCTAGAGATCTCGTTTATCTCATCAATCATTCCGCTGCCATAACAAGGTAAACAAATCGGTAAGAGATTCAATATAACGAACCCTAGATCCTAGGCGCTCCAATAGTGGTATCAGAGCTATTAGGGTTTATTCTATTGAATCTGAAGCATTTAATTCGAAAACTGATGTATTTGAATAGATTAATGCTTTGAAAATCGTGTTTTGGAGAATTGAATCTTGGATTATTTCTCTGTTGAAAAACGATGAAACTGTTTTTTCGCACTGTGTCGATCGACACAAGTTTGTGTCGGTCGATGCATCGCGAAAACGCGTAAAATAATTTTAGGGTTCTCGCACAGTGTCGATCGACACTAAGCTTGTGTCGGTCGATGCACCGCGAATTCGCCTGTTGAAATTGGGGTATCGATCTTAGAGATCGCACTGTGTCGATCGACACACTGGGTGCATCGATCGACACAGGCTGTGCAACGGGATAGATCGGTTCAATTGGATTGAACCGGTTATCTCGCGTGGCTAAATTTCCTTATACCCCTCTGTGTCGATTGACACAGGTTAAGTGTCGATCGACACAGGCCTTGCGGATGGTTAATTGGTTCAATTGGATTGAACCGGTTATCATGCTTGGTTTGGTAGGCCAAATCGGTTTAAATTGGATGAATCGGTTCAATTGGATTGAATCGGTTATCGAAATTGGTTAAATCGGTTTGACCGGTCAATTTCGGTTTAATTGGTTTATTTCGGTTAAATTAGATTTACCGGTTATCGATCCGGTTCAATTGGATTGAACCGGAAAAACCATTTTGGTTCTGGTTGGGTCATGTCGATCGACACAGTGTTGTGTAGCGATCGACACAGTGTTGTGTAGCGATCGACATGGACCATTAAACCGGACCGGTTCAATTAGATTGAACCGGTTAAGGAAATTCGATCCGGTTTGACCGGTTATCGAAGTCCGGTTTAAATTAGGTTGTGTCGACCGATGCAAGGATGCGTCGATCGACACACCACTCGCAGACTTGATGGTCGGACCTCAATTTGCAAATACCAGACCAAATTTATTCCTAAATTCTAGATTAAATTAAACTTAATAAATCTAGATGTTTAAAAACTATTAAAACACTTTTTGGATGCATATTGGATAAATATCAATATTCAAGAATGTTCTAAATCTATGAGGACACACATTGGATGTGTGTTAAGATCAAAGATTAGTTTTCAATATGGTCAACTGTCAAGACTCATTTCATTGTTGTGATAGTCTTGCCAAGAGCTTGGTGTCCACAATTACATGACCTAAGAGATTGATTTACTAACCTTTTAGAGTTCAGTTTTCTCAACTAAATATCAAGTGATCTTGATGTCTTGCCCAAATCTTGTCTACTGTCAAGACTCATTTCGTTTTTGGATAGTCTTGGAGTCCTTGGTATCCACAACTACATGAGTAAGGCAAGTGATCATTGATAGACTTGCAGTGCGACTGTCAGTGATCACAAGACTGAAGAGATTGGTTTGCTTGACTGGGCTATCAGAAGTTCCGGGCCCAGAGACGTCAGAGTGGATGAGACAGGGATTGTCTTATCTGCGACCAAGAGTTGTACTGGGTACAATTAGCAATGATTTGCTTACCTAGATAACTGAAGTTTGGGTGATGGCGAGTCGTCCACTCAGATTTTTGTTGGGATAGCGTCCTGAAATCACACTTGTACTCACTCCTGATGATAGTTGTGTGTCGAGATCAGACATTCGTATAATACTGGGCGGTTGCAATGTTTTGCTAGAAGCCTCTTGCAATCTGTAAGTCGTAGACTTACTGCCAGTATTATATGATCCTATAGGGTCACACACCTAAGCAAACTGGAAGCTAAAATATGAGAATGATCATTATAGTAATGATCATGTTAATGTGTATTGGATACACATTAGTATCGAGTATATGGTGTTGTGTCGATCGATACAGTATGTGTGTCGGTCGACACAGATCGGGTTTTCGAAGCAGCCGTTTCGATTTTATGACTTAAACAAGTCGGCACGTTTTGAGTGATTCCAGGTCTGAATAAATGAAAGTATTTCGACCTAGAACAGCAGCCGTCGTCTTTTTCTTGACAGAGAAAGCAGAAAACACCAAACTCAGAGATCCCAAAAGATCCGGCACTAGCATCCCGGTTTCCAGGTTTGTGTGCGTGTGTATCTGGTAGAGGCGAAGCATCTGAGTCGCTTACTGATCTCGTTCACCAATCATTCCGCTGCCAGTTCAAGGTAAGAACGAGGTTGGTATTTTCATTATAACGAACCCTAGATCCTAGGCGATCCAACAGTGGTATCAGAGCCAGGTTAGGGTTTAGTCTATTGAATCTGAAGCATTTAAATTGAATATTGATGTAATTGATTAGATTGATGCTTGTTAAATCGCTTTTTCATGTTGTTAATCACGGATTAAAGCTTCTGTTGAAAATTCGATGTCTGTGTTTTCGCAGAGTGTCGATCGACACAAAGCGTGTGTCGGTCGACACACAGCGAAAATGCGTAAAAATTTTAGGGTTTTCGATCAGTGATCGAATATCCGTTTTCGTACTGTGTCGGTCGATACACTGGGTGTGTCGGTCGACATAGACAAGGCGAAAGGATAGATCGGTTCAATTGGATTGAACCGGTTATCTCGCCGGGTTAATTTAATTAACCAATTTGGTTCTGGTTAGGTCATGACGATCGACACAGTAATGTGTGACGATCGACGTGGACCATTAAACCGGACCGGTTCAATTGGATTGAACCGGTTAAGGAAATTCGACCCGGTTTGACCGGTTATCGAAGTACGGTTTAAATTAGGTTATGTCGACCGATGCAAGGATGCATCGATCGACACACCACTCGCAGACTTGAAGGTTGGACCTCAATTTGCAGATACCAGATCAAACTTATTCCTAAGTTTTAGATTAAACTTAAACATAATAAATCTATTTATTTTAAATCAAGTTAATAACTTCTTGGATGTATATTGGATATGCATCAAGATTAAATAGTTCTTTTCTTCAACTAAATATCAAGTAATCTTGATGACTTGCCCGATCTTGTCTACTGTCAAGACTCGTTTCGTTGTTGGATAGCCTTGGAGTCCTTGGTATCCACAACAACATGAGTAAGGCAGGTGATCATTGATAGACTTGCAGTGCGACTGTCGATGATCACAAGACAGAAAGAGATTGGTTTACTTGACTGGGCTATCAGAAGTTCTGGGCCCAGAGACATCAGAGTGGATTAGACATGGATTGTCTCATCTGCGACCAAGAATTGTACTGGGTACAATTAGCAATGATTTGCTTACCTAGATAACTAAAGTTTGGATGATGGCGAGTCACCCACTCAAATTTTGGTGATCTGAGGATCTTGGTTCATTGTATTCATCTGAGGAAACATAGTTTTTGAATACAATGCGAGTTTTCTTATTAAATAAGATTACTCATTTCCTTGAGCATCATAACTAAAAAACCTCTACGTCTCTTAATTACAGCTATGTCTGTCTCAACTCACATCAACACTTTCTCACTGAGATCCGTCCTTGAGAAGGACAAGTTAAATGGATCTAATTTTTTGGAATGGTATCGGAACCTGAGAATAGTTCTCAGGCAGGAGAACAAGGAATATGTCCTTGAAAGAGTTCTCCCCGAGAGGCCACGTTCCAATGCCACGCAGGCAGATAAGAATGCTTATGATAAGCATTCAGCATATGTCAAAGACGTTAATTGTCTAATGCTGGTGACTATGAACTCTGAGCTGCAGAAGCAATATGAGAACGTGATGTCACCCATTGAGATGATTAACAGCCTGAAAGCTTTGTTTCAGGAGCAAGCTCGCACAGAGAGATACCAGACGGTTAAATCTCTCATGGATTGCAAGCTGGCTAAGGACAGTCCAGTGAGTCCTCATGTCCTTAAAATGATGGGTTACATTGATAACCTGGGGAAACTGGACTGTGCCATTAGCCAGGAGCTAGCCACTGACATGATTCTGCAGTCTTTGCCGTCGTGTTTTGATCAGTTCATCATGAACTACAACATGCAAAACATGACTAAGACATTGACTGAGTTGCACGGCATGCTGAAGACAGCAGAGCCGAATCTCAAGAAGACAACTCCCAGTGTACTGATGGTACAAGGGGGTAAAAGGTTCAAGAAACCTAAGAAGGATAAGGGAAAGGCCCAAGTTGTCCAGACTGAGAGTCAGGACAAGCCCAAGCCAAATCCCAAATCCGGGCCTTCTCCTGAGGACAAATGCAACTACTGCAAGCAGTTAGGGCATTGGAAGAGAGACTGCAAGAAGTTCATTGAAGATTACAAGAAGCTGAAGAAGACGTATGATGCGTCTGACTCAGGTATTTATGTTATCGAACTTAATGTTATGTCTTCTAGTTCTACTTCGTGGGTATTGGATACCGGCTGCGGTGCTCATATTTGTACTAATATGCAGGCACTAAGAAACAGTAGAACGCTGAAGAAAGGACAAGTGGAGCTACGGGTCGGGAATGGAGCTAAGGTTGTTGCACTGGCCGTAGGCACTTACGATTTGTCTTTACCTTCGGGCATGGTTTTAGCTTTGAATAATTGCTACTTTGTACCTGCGATTAGCAGAAACATAATTTCAGTTTCCGTTTTGGATTTGGAAGGTTTTGATTTTGCTGTTAAGAATAAAGTTTGTTCTTTTAATCGTGATGGTACGTTTTATGGTAGCGCCCCATTAGATAATGGGTTATATGTCTTAAACCAAGAAATGACTGTCTTTAACATAAATACAAAACGGTTTAAGTCAAATGACGAAAACCCGACTTTCTTATGGCATTGTCGTTTGGGCCATATCAATGAGAAACGCATCCAGAGACTCCATCGAAATGGGCTTCTGGGCTCATTTGATTTTGAATCATGTGAGAAATGTGAATCTTGCTTGATGGGCAAAATGGCTAGGGACCCTTTCAACAAACCGAATGAAAGGGCCAGTGACTTGTTGGGCCTTGTTCATACTGATGTATGTGGGCCGATGAGCACCGTTGCCAGAGGAAATTACAAGTACTTCATTACCTTTACTGATGATTTCAGTAGGTATGGCTACGTCTATTTGATGAGACACAAGTCAGAATCCTTTGATAGATTCAAGAAATTCAAGAACGAAGTACATAACCAACTTGGCAAAAGTATCAAAGTTCTGCGGTCGGATCGCGGAGGAGAATACTTAAGCCAAGAGTTCAGTGACTATCTGAGCGAGTGTGGAATTATTTCACAACTCACTCCTCCTGGAACACCCCAATGGAATGGAGTGTCAGAGAGGAGGAATCGAACCTTATTGGATATGGTTCGGTCTATGATGAGTCATTCAAATCTTCCATTATCCTTTTGGGGATACGCTCTAGAAACGTCTGCGTTTACACTAAATAGGGTGCCATCTAAATCAGTGGAAAAGACACCACATGAATTGTGGACTGGGAACATTCCTAGTCTGTCTTTCCTGAAGATTTGGGGTTGTGAGGCTTATGTCATACGTTTAATCTCTGACAAGCTCGCACCCAAATCAGATAAATGCTACTTCGTTGGTTATCCTAGGGAAACCAAGGCATACTACTTTTACAACCAAACTGAGAACAAAGTATTTGTTGCTCGGGACTGTTCTTTTCTTGAGAGGGAATTTCTTTCTAAGAAAAACAGTGGGAGTAAAGTACATCTCGAAGAAATTCGAGATGCACAGGAGACTGCTCAACCTGCTGTGGAAGAGCAGCAGTTGGACCCACAAAGTTCTGTGAAGCCTACGTCTGTGGAGCCTGAAGTTCGCAGATCCGGAAGGATCCGTCACGAACCCGAGAGATACTATGGATTTCTCGTGACCAATTGCAATGATCTGATGATCATTGAAAGTGACGAACCAGCGACCTTCGCGGAAGCAATGATGAGCCCGGACTCCGAAAAGTGGCTTGGAGCCTCTAGATCCGAAATGGCATCCATGTCAGAAAACCAAGTATGGTCCTTTGTCGATTTACCTAATGGTGCAAAAGCCATTGAGTGTAAATGGATCTTCAAGTAGAAGATTGACGTGGATGGTAATGTACAAATTTACAAAGCTAGGTTGGTGGCTAAAGGTTTCAAGCAAATTCATGGTATTGACTATGATGAAACCTATTCCCCAGTCGCTATGCTTAAATCCATTCGGATTCTTCTAGCAACTGCCGCTTATTATGATTATGAGATTTGGCAGATGGATGTCAAAACCGCCTTCCTGAATGGAATTCTGGAAGAGGATGTGTATATGACACAGCCTGAGGGTTTTGTAGATCCTAAGAATGCAGGAAAGGTATGCAAGCTTCATAAGTCCATTTATGGATTGAAGCAAGCATCACGGAGTTGGAATCTTCGTTTTGATGAAGCAGTGAAACAATTTAGTTTCATCAAGAACGAGGAAGAACCATGTGTATACAAGAAGACTAATGGGAGCGGAATTGCGTTTCTTGTACTATATGTCGATGACATACTTCTTCTCGGTAATGACGTTCCGTTGCTTCAGTCTATTAAGACTTGGCTCGGAAGTTGTTTTTCCATGAAAGACATGGGAGAAGCAGCATACATTCTTGGAATCAGAATCTACAGAGATAGAGCGAACAGGCTGATTGGATTGTGCCAGGACACTTATATTGATAAGGTGTTGCACAGATTCAAGATGCATGATTCCAAGAAGGGCTTCATACCAATGTCTCATGGCATTAGTCTCAGCAAAAAGCAGTGTCCGGCGACACATGCTGAGCGAGAGCGCATGGATAGGATTCCTTATGCTTCTGCAATAGGATCTATCATGTATGCCATGCTCTGCACTCGTCCAGATGTAGCTTACGCGCTAAGCATGACGAGTAGATACCAATCTGATCCAGGTGAAGTTCACTGGACAGCTGTCAAGAATATTCTCAAGTATTTGAGACATACCAAGGATAAGTTCTTGGTATATGGAGGAAGTGATGAACTTGTGGTGAATGGATTCACCGATGCGAGTTTTCAGACGGACAGAGATGATTTCCGATCACAGTCTGGATATGTCTTCTGTCTAAATGGCGGTGCAGTGAGTTGGAAGAGCTCTAAGCAGAATACCATAGCTGATTCCACGACGGAAGCTGAATATGTTGCTGCTTCAGAAGCGGCAAAGGAAGCTGTTTGGATCAAGAAGTTCATGACTGAACTAGGTGTGGTTCCTAGTATCTTGGAGCCAGTGGCTTTGTTTTGTGATAACAATGGAGCCATTGCTCAGGCGAAAGAACCCAGATCACACCAGAAGTCCAAACACGTAGAGAGGAGATATCACCTGATTCGTGATATCGTCAATAGAGGTGATGTGAAGATCAGCCGAGTTCCGACGGACGAGAATGTCGCTGATCCTCTGACTAAGCCACTCCCAAGGCCCAAGCATGAGTTCCATACTACTGCTGTGGGCATTAGAGATCTTAAGATGTAATCTTGATTCTAGTGGGAGTTTTAGGTTTTATTTTAGTTATAATAAGATGTTCTTGTAAACATACTTTTGGATATGTTTAATGAAATTTGACTTCAGCATTATTTATTGTGATCTAAATAATGGTCCCAAAATAAGTTTATGTCATGTTATAGGTCATCAAGTTGAGGACTTGATCATGAAACCCTATAAAGCTTAGATGACATAAATTATGATTTGTCCCTAGTCGAGGTTGTCAAAGTGGGACACTGACAACTGCGAGAGACTAGCTAGTGAGGTGACTGTTGACTAAGTTTCATGGAGTCAATGATATGAGTATCACACTCAGTCACATAGATATATGTTGGTGAACATATGATCGGACATGACCCGCTAATGAGAAGTCTACAAGATAGTTATATTTGTGTCATAAGAGATTCTCATTACGACTATAGAGTATAGTCCTTAGACCTGAGTTCATCATGTTTTCTTACATATGAATTGGTACACTTTGACCTTGTCAAACGTCGACCCGTAACTGGCGGCTATAACGGCACTGCTCAGGTATATCATGTAATATGTGTTGAAACAGGGATGGAACAAGAAGGGATTTGTCCCTCCTGAATAACGGGAGATAAATATCTCAGGGCCTATCGAAGATTTGATACTGAGAAAATGTGTGGCCGCACTCAAACGAACTGTAGTTCAGTTGTTTGGATTGTTCAGTATAAGATCAGGAGTTCGATAAACACAATATTGGCTTAATAAGATTGACACTAATCTTGCCTTATGTCAAATCGAGATATAGAGACAAAAGGATTATAGGAATTGATGATTCCAGTACAAGTGGGAGATTGTTGGGATAGTGTCCTGAAATCACACTTGTACTCACTCCTGATGATAGTTGTGTGTCGAGATCAGACATTCGTATAATACTGGGCGGTTGCAATGTTTTGCTAGAAGCCTCTTGCAATCTGTAAGTCGTAGACTTACTGCCAGTATTATATGATCCTATAGGGTCACACACCTAAGCAAACTGGAAGCTAAAATATGGGAATGATCATTATAGTAATGATCATGTTAATGTGTATTGGATACACATTAGTATCGAGTATATGGTGTTGTGTCGATCGACACAGTATGTGTGTCGGTCGACACAGATCGGGTTTTCGAAGCAGTCGTTTCGATTTTATGACTTAAACAAGTCGGCCCGTTTTGAGTGATTCCATGTCTGAATAAATGAAAGTATTTCGACCTAGAACAGCGGCCGTCGTCTTTTTCTTGACAGAGAAAGCAGAAAACACCAAACTCAGAGATCATAAAAGATCCGGCACTAGCATCCCGGTTTCCAGGTTTGTGTGCGTGTGTATCTGGTAGAGGCAAAGCATCTGAGTCGCTTACTGATCTCGTTCACCAATCATTCCGCTGCCAGTTCAAGGTAAGAACGAGGTTGGTATTTTCAATATAACGAACCCTAGATCCTAGGCGATCCAACAATTTTGGTGAAGTATGGGTCTTGGATCATTATATTCATAGAGGAAACATTGTTTGAATATAATGCGAGTTTTCTTATTAGATAAGACTTCTCATTTCCTGAACCTCATAACTAAAATTTCCTTCTTAAATTTCAGCCTATGTCTAAAACTACTTTCTCGTTGCGATCCGTCCTTGGAAAGGACAAGTTAAATGGATCCAACTTCCTGGATTGGTATCAATATTTGAGAATTGTTCTCAAGCAGGAGAGTAAGGACTATGTTCTTGAGAAACCTCTCCCCGAGAAGCTGGGGACCAATGCCTCGCATGCAGTATATGATGCTTGGAATAAGCATTATATTGATGTGGTAGATGTGTGTGGTCTGATGTTGGCTACCATGAACTCGGACTTGAAGAGTCAATACGAGAACGTGGAGTCGCCAATAGAGATGATCACCAGCCTGAAACTGAAGTTTCAGGAACAGGCACGAGTTGAGAGATACCAGACGGTTAAGTCTCTCATTGGGTGCAAGCTACCAAAGGATGCTCCAGTGAGTCCTCATGTCGTTAAAATGATGGGTTACGTTGATAACCTGGGGAGACTGGACTGTCATGTTAGCCTAGAGTTGGCTACTGAAATCATTCTGCAGTCACTGCCGTCAAGTTATGATAAGTTTATTAAGAGTTATATCAAGAATGGCTTGACGAAGACGTTGACTGAGCTGCATGGCATGCTCAAGACAGCAGAGCAAAACATCATAAAGGGTAAAAGGTTTGAGAAATCTTGTAAAGGCAAGGCCGTCCAGATTTGGAATCGGGATAAGCATGTGTCATCCTTTAAGCCCAAGTCAGGCCCATTTGATGTTGGTAAGTGCTGCTACTGTGAAGAGCTTGGGCATTGGAAGAGAGATTGCATTAAATTCTTGGAAGATTCACAAGAGATGGAGAAGATGTATAGGACTTCTTCTTCAGGTATTGTGTTATTACTTCAAGTTCTACATAAGTATTGGATACTAGTTGTGGTACTGATATTTTCGAAATATGCAGGACCGAAGCAACGGTAGAACGTTGAAGAAAGGACAAGTGGAACTGCGCGTCTGATATGGAGCAATGATTGTTGCATGAGCCGTAGAGATTCTCCACTTGTAGGAATCTTTCAAACTTGGTTTTAGAAATTAAGTAATTGCCACCATGTACTTGCTATATGCAAAGATGTCTTTCATTTTCTTGTAAGAATTTGGATGTTTTTCATTTTGATAAAAGACAAGTTTTGTTCTTTTGATCTTAATGAAATATTCTATGGTAGCACCCCGTTTAGAATGGGTTTTATATCTTAAACCAACATGAGTTTGAATATAACATAAATACTAAACGGTTTGAGTCTGATGACTCGAACCAGTTTTTCCTTGGCATAGTCGTTTTGGCCACATAGAAGTGAAGCAGATTCAGAAGTTCCTTAGTCATGGGCTTTTGGTCTCATTTGATTATAAATCATTTGAGATATGAATTCTGCTTACTGGGCCAAATGACTAAGGCTTCTTTAGCAGAGCTAAAGAAAAGGGCCAGAGACTTATTGGGCCTTGCTCATACTGATGTATGTGGCCCGATGAGCATAAATTCCAGAGGATACGCATGTACTTCATTACCTTATTGATGACTTCAGTAAGTATCGCTGTGTTCATTTGATGAGACACGAGTCGGAATCTTTTGAAGTGGTCAAAGGAGTTCCAGAATGAAGTATAGAACCGATATGACAGAAGTATTAAATATCCTCGATTAGATCGCGGAGAAGAATACTTGAGTCTAGAATTGAGTGATCATCTAAGTGAGTGTGAAGTCGTCTCACAGCTCATTTCTCCTGAAAACCTGAATGGTGTTTCTAAGAGAAATAATTGGACCTTATTGGATATGATCTGATTAATGATGAGTCACACGAATCTTCCATTATTCCTTTAGAATACGCCCTAAAATGTCTGTATTTACGCCAAATAGTTTTCTATCAGAATCAGTTGAAAGGCACCACATTGGATGTGGACTGGGAGTTTTCCAAGTATGTTTTCCTGATTAATTGGGACTGCAAGGTTTGTATAAGGCAGTTGTCAACAAACAAGCTTGAACCCATATCTGATAAGTGCTGCTTCGCTGGTTGTCCTAGGGAAACCGAGGCTTATTACTCTTACAACTAATCCGAGAACAAAGTTTTGTTGTTCGGAACTCTGTTTTTCATGAAAGAAAGTCTCTTTCCAAGAAGAACAGTGGGAGTAGAAGTAAAGCTCGAAGAAATTCGAGAAACACAGGAGGCTGCTCAACCTGTTGAGGGAGAGCAGCGGTGAGATCTACAAAGTGCTGTAGGATCTACACATGTGGAGCCTGAAGTTCGCAGATCCGAATGGATCCGTCACTAACCCGAGAGTGATTTCTCGTAACCGAATGCCGTGATTTTTTTATCATTGAAAAGTGACGAGCCTGCGAAATTCAAGAAGCGATGGTGAGCCCCAACTCCGAAAATTTGCTAGGTTTGCATGTTAGCTTCACCAATCGATTTCTGGATTGAAGCAAACATCTTGGAGTTGTAATCTACGTTCTGTTAAAACGGTCAAAAGTTTTGACTTGATCAGGAACGGATAGGAACCGTGCGTTTACAAGTAGACTAGTGGGAGCGTAGTTGCATTTCTCACAATGTGTGTATATTACATACTCATTCTCATAAACGACGTTCCGTCGCTTAAGTCTCATGAGACTTGGGTCGGAAGTCAGTTTCAACGATAAGACATGGGAGAAGGCGTGTGAGTTCTTGGAATAAGGATCTATTGAAATAGATTGGGTAGGCAAATTGGATCGTGTCAGAATCCTTATGCTGATAAGGTATTGGACAGTTCCAATATGCATGATTCCAAGAATGGCTTCACACCTTAGGTCTTATGGCAATAATCTTAGCAAGATCAAGTGTCTTGGACACTGGCTGAGCTGGTATGTATGAGTGAGATTCATTATGCTTCTGCAATAGAATCCATCATGAATGCCATATTTTGTGCTCGTCTAGATGCAGCTTACACATAAAGCGTGACGAGAAGATGCCAATGTTCCGGTAAAGTCACTGAACATTTGTAAGGAATATCCCCAAGTGTTTGAGGAACACTAAGGATAGGTTCTTGTACAACTAAGGAAGTGACGAATCTGTTAAGAGTAGTTAGGCGGACAAAGATGACTTCAATTTCCGGTTCCCACCTGGTTATGTCTCTTTGTCTGTGTAGCGGTTATATCTGTTGGAAGGGCTCCAAGCAGAGGACCGCTGAATAGTGCTTATTAATGAATGGCGGTGTGGTTTGTTGGAATGGTTCCAAGCAAGAACACCGCAGTCTCTCCCACAACCTAAGCGCGATATTTATTCTGCTGCTGTAGGTATTAGATATCTGAAGACGTAGTCTTGATTCTAGTGGGAGTAATGTTAGTTATGATGTTCATATAGACATGCTATGGTAATGAAAAACTGACATCAACATTATTTGATTATTGGTTAATTAAATAATGGTCCCAAAGTATTTTATGTTCATTTTATAGGTCATCAAGTTGAGGATTTGATCATGAAACCCTATAAGTGAAAGATGACATAAAATTATGTTTGTCCCTAGTCGTAGGTTGTTAAAGTGGGACACTAACAACCGTTAAGACTAGCATGTGAGGTGACGTATGACTAAGTTTCATGGAGTCATTGATATGAGTATCAACGTCAGTCACATAGATATATGTTGGTAAACATATGATCGGACATGACCCACTAATGAGAACTCTACAGGATAGTTATATTTGTGTCATGAGAGGTTCTCATTACGACTATAGAGTATAGTCCTTAGACCTGAGTTCATCATGCTTTCCAGCATGTGAATTGGTACGCTTTGACCTTGTCAAACGTCGTTCCGTAACTGGCGGCTATAAAGGCATTGCTTAGGCGTATCATGAAGTGTGTGTAGAAACAGGGATGGAACAAGATGGGATTTGTCCTGAAGGATTATTGTGTTTTCATGGTTCAATTCTCAGATTGCAACCTAGCACATAATCTTAAACAGATCTAGGTTCTTGTAACTGAATCATAAAACAAACCTGATCTTTACCTTTGCAGCGGAATGATTGGTGGTAATGACAAGATCATATTAGAGCTGATTATCACCGGCTCCTCCTAGGTATCCACACGCTTACAAGCTACGGATCAGGCTGCTAGACCGAGGTGGAAATCACAGAGTAAGAGAGGACGGCACAGCTCAGAAACTCGCAGAAGGCTAGGGTTTCTGGCGCCTCTCTCTTGCCTTATATAGGCCCAAGTTATTAACTAATGGCCTATTAGGCTTTTGGGCCCAAAACACAAATCAGACAAAAAGCCCGTTTTTGTCTTGGCCCAATTCTCTGTACAAATACAGTAAATGCCTTTGCATCTTACCGTATTATTTCCATTTAACTTTCCCGTTAGCTATGGTGTGTGACCCTTTGGGATCATACAATACTGGTAATAAGTCCTAAACTTATAGATCATGAGCGGGCTCTAGCAAGTCATCATGATCACCCAGTATTTATGACTTATGTCTGATCTCGACACTTATCATACTTTCTAGAGATAGTACGGTAGATTTCAGGACATTCCCAACAATCTCCCACTTGTACTGGAATCCTACAAAGGACATTCCCAACAATCTCCCGATTGTACTGGAATCCTACATTCCCTAATCCTTTTGTCTCAATATCTCGATCTGGCATAAGGCAAGATGCGTGTCATCCTTATATAGCCAGACCATGTTTCATCGGACCAGATCTGATACTGACAATGCAAACGACTTGGACAAGTCCGTTTGGGAGTGGCCACTCTCTTACCAGCTATCAAGTCTCCGATTGGCCTAGAGATATTACCTCCGTTAAACGGCAGGGACAAATCCCATCTTGTTCCATCACTATGAACTACACACTTTATAATACACCCAACCAAGGTCCTTATAGCTCCCAGTTACGAAACAGCGTTAGACAATGATCAAAGCGCATCACTCCATGTGCAGCCACATGCATGCGAACTCAGGTCTAAGGACTATACTCTATAGTCGTATATGAGAACCTCTTATGACACAGATATTAATATCTTGTAGAGTTCTCATCAGCGGGCCATGTCCGGTCATATGCTCCCCTACATATACCTATGTGTCGACTTTGATGCCGCGCATCTATGACCCCTCGAAACTTGATCATAAGTCTCAACACAATCTAGTCTCAAGTGGTTGTTGGTGTTCCAATTTCAACAACCTTCGACTATGGACATTATGATTTATGTCATCTCGTTAAATATGGGGTTTCAGGATCAAGTCTACTCATGTACTTCGATGGCCCATATATAATGACATGAATCATTTTGGAACGATTATTTATATCACAGTTAAAATAATCCAGAAATCATAGATTTCATAAACATAAAATATTATGTTTACATGAACCTTTCAAAATAACTAAATAAAGCCCTTTACAAACTCCCACTGAAATTAAGACTACATCTTAATTTCACTCATCCTACAGCTACAGTCCGCGACTCGTGCTTAGGCCTAAGGAGTGGCTTCGTTAATAGATTAGCAACGTTCTCATTCGATGAAACTTGCTTATCTACTTAACATCTCTGTCATTTATCTCACGTAATAGGTTGTACCTATCCTCAAGGTGTTTGGACCTCTGATGTGCAGCTAGTCTCATCTATGCTGGGAATCACATCAAGTTCAGTGATGAACTTTTCTTTCCAAACAACCTCTTTCGCCGCTTCTCAAGCTGCGAAATGTTCAGCTTAAGTCATGGAGTCAGCAACAGTGCCTTGCACCGCCAGTCAGACACAAGATATAGCCGGACTGTGACCGGGAATTATCTTTGTCTATTGGAAACTTGCCTTTCAGACTCTATCGACTTGTAGCACCTCACTTTCTCCGTAAATCAAGAATTTATCCTTAGTATTCCTTGAATACTTTAGGATATTCTTTACGGCAATCCAGTGATTCTTCGCTGGATTTGACTGGTCTTTACTTGTCTTGCTTAACATTAAAACAACATCAAACAAGTACGTTTCATGGCATACATGATAGATCCAATTGCCGACGCATATGGAATCTCATCCATGCATTTAAGCTCAGCAGTTATCGTAGGACACTATATCTTGCTTAACGTAATGCCATGTGACATTGGCATAAAACCCTTCTTGGAATGCTGAAAACGTGTAGGACTTTGTCAATTTAAGAATCCTGACTTTGTCCTACCAGCTCTTTTGGATCTCTATCTTTAGATCCAAAATCCAAGAACTACGTGGCTTTACCCATGTCAATCATAAAACCAACTCCCAAGCCAGTCCTTTACCGACTGCAGTATTGGGACGTTATTTCCGAGAATCAGTATGTCATCGACATACATTATGAGAAATGCAATATCGCTCCCACTTATCTTTTAGTAAACGCACAGTTCCATTTCGTTCCTGTTCAAGTCAAAACCTTTGACTACTTCAACAGAACGAAGATTCCAACTCCGATGTGTTTGCTTCCATCCATGAATGGATCAATGAAGCTAACTTACACATAGTGTAATTTTTCGGAGTCCTGGCTTACTTTCGCTTCTTTGAATTTCGCAGGTTGGTCGCTTTCAATGATCATCAGATCATGCGAACTTTCAATGATCATCAGGTTCAACTAATGACGAGAAATCACTCTCGGATTAGTAACTGATTCATTCATATCTGCGAACTTCAGGCTCCACAGGTGTAGATTCTACAGAAATCTGTAAATCCATCCGTTGCTCTCCCTCAACAGGTTGAGCAGCCTCCTGTATTTCTCGAATTTCGTCGAGTTATACTTTTACTCCCACTGTTCTTCTTGGAAAGTAACTTCCCTTCTTAGAAAACAGAATGGACGTAAAAGTAACAAGCCTTGGTTTCCCTAGGACAACCAGTGAAGTAGCACAACTACAAATACTCAGTAAAGACGAATTTGGATCGATTCCAATCCACATTTACGTGGTGTCTTTCAACTGATATTGGTGGAACTATTTCAGCGTAAACTTAGATATTTCTAGAGCGTTATTCTTAAAGAATATCATGGAAGATTCGTGTGACTCATCTTTTAATCATTTCTAATAAGATCTGATTCTTTCTCACAGAAATACCTCAAGGTTTTCAGGAGAAATGAGCTGTGAAACGATTTCACACTCATTCAGATGATCACACCATCAATGACTTAAGTATTCTCACTCGTGATCTAATCAAGAGTCTTAATACTTCTGTCACTCAGATTCTATACCTCATTCTGGAACTCTTTCGACCATGTCAAAGAATTCCGACTTGTGTCTCATCAAATGAACACAGTCTTACTCACTGAAGTAATCAGTAGAGACAATGAAGTACAGGAAATTTTCTCTGGCATTACTGCTCATCGGACCACATACATGAGTATGTTCAATCTCCAATAAGCCTTTGGGCCTTTCTCTAGCTCGGCTAAGATGGGCCCTTTGTCTTTTGGTCCAGTAAGCAGAATTCAAGTCTCATAAGATATCCATTCAAATGAGCCCAAAAGTCTATAACTATGGGGTTTCTGAATCCGACTTACTCTATGTGACCAAAACGTTTACGCCAAGAAAAATCAGGTTTAATTCATCAGATTTAAACCAATTCGGTATTTATGTTACATTTAGGCACTCTTTGGTTTAAGATATAAAACCCATTCCTAGAATAGGGTGCTACAATTAACATTTCATTAAGATCAAAAGAACAAAACTTGTCTTTATCAAAATGAAAAACATTCAAATTCTTCACAAGAAAATGAAAAACAACTTTGCTTAAAGCAGGTACATTGTAGCAATTACTTAATACAAAATCAAGCCTCAAAGGCATCTACAAGTGAAAACCCTACGGCTGAGGCAGCATCAATAGCTCCTTCCAGACACGCAGTTCCACTTGCCCTTCCTTCAACGTTTTACTGTTGCTCAGGCTCTGCATATTATAACAAATATCAGTGCCACAACCAGTATTCAATACCTATAAGGTATAACTTGAAGTAATAACATGAATACCTGAGGAAGTAGTCTCATACATCGACTTCAACTCCTCATAATCTTCAATGAATTTAATGCAATCTCTCTTCCAATGTCCAGTCTCTTTACAGTAGCAGCACTTATCAACGTAAGAGGTATCTGACTCGGGCTCAGAAGACACGCGCTTGCCATGATTCAAAATCTGGACAACTTTGTCTTCACCCTTGTCAGCACTAGGTTTAGTAAACCTACCCTTCTCATTCATGAGATTGTACAGGGTACTCTTCACGTTTGACTCAACTGTCTTGAGCATATCATGCAGTTCAGTCAACGTCTTCGTTAAGCCTTTCTTGATATAGTTCCTTACGAACTTATCATAGCTTGATGGCAGTGACTGCAGAATGATCTTAGTTGCCAATTCTTGGCTAACTGGATAATCCAGTTTCCTCAGGTTATCAATGTAACCCATCATTTTACTGATATGAGGACTTACTGGATGATCATTCGGTAGCTTGCAGCTAGTGAGAGATTTAACCAACTGGTATCTCTCCACTCTTACCTGCTCCTGAAATCTCAATTTCAGGCTGCTGATCATCTCTATTGGCGACTCCATGTTCTCATATTGCTTCCGCAAATCTGAGTCCATGGTAGCCAATATCAGACCACGCACATCTACCGCATCATCATAATGCTTATTCCAAGCATTACGTACTGCATGACAGGCCTTGGATCTGATCCTCTCGGGGAGAGCTTTCTCAAGGACATAGTCCTTTCTCTCATGCCTGAGAACTAGCCTCAGGTTCCGCGACCAAGTCAAGAAATTTGATCCGTTCAGTTTGTCCATCTCAAGGACATACCGGATCGAGAAAGTGTTTTGATTGTTTGTGCTCGTCATAGCTGAAATTTAGAGATAAATAGAGTTTTAGTTATTTAGTTCATAAAAGAGTAATCTTAATAACTTATAAGAAGACTCGCATTGCATTCAAAATTTCTTTGTTTAACCTCATAAGAATGCAATGATTCCGAGACCCATGTTCAGCTAAATCCAAAGTGGGCCACTGGCCGTCACCCAGAAGTAGCTTTACTTGGTAAGCATACACACAGCTAGTTATATCTCATATAACTCTCGGTTGTGAATTGGGCCCAAGGCCCAATACACCAGATGTCTCAAGGCCCGGGACTCCCGATGGCCCAGTCAAGGAAACCAATCTCTTACAGCCAAATAATCACTAAAGTCTGGGACTCCCAATGAAATTAGTGACTATATACTACTTTACTTACGCGAAAACAGACACCTCACACTGTAAGCCATATCTGTAATCGAATAAGCGTTAAGTAGCTGACAAGATTGGAAAGACATCCAAGCTTGATATTGGTTTTGAGGATTTTAAGTTTTATTTCCAAAAATAGAAGATTACTATTTTGGGAAACTTACTTGTTTTAGAAACTTTCTAAATTTAGAAATATTCTAAAAATAGAAATTTATAATTTAATATATTTTATTAAAGTTTTCGGTTGGGTCACAAATTATAGGCCCAATTCTTGGCCCAAGACCACAGAATTCCAGTTGGCCCAATAATTTGACATAACCGAGTCGGTTTATTAATTATGGTCCAAGACCAAATTAACTATCAAAACCATCGGTTATTTACTAAACCAGACCAGCTCTAAATTATTTGGTCCAACCAAATCAAACTTAGACCAGCCTTCGGTTTAGGTTAAAATTCAATTTTTTGAATTTTAATCCGGTTTAACCAGAAATTAAATAATACCATGTATTAAATAATTTCCAGCAAACCGCGATTTGGGTTAACCGCTTGAACCATACAATTATTGAATTAATTAATTGATTCATACATTAAAGAATCATTTAACAATCGATGACTTTTTCATTCACATGATAATTAATTGATTCATGACATGACTTTTTCATTCACATGATAATTAATTAACAATCGATGTTGATCATAACAACTCAAATCGATTTTGACCTTATCAACTAAAGGACAAAACACAATTCAAACCTAAACCTTAACAAATTCGATCGTGTCTCTTATGATTAATAAACAAAGTCACGATTTGACAATCACTTAACAACAAAAGTGATCCTTAACAAAAATCAACAAATTCGATCGATCAAACAAAGTCATAAATCGTTTCTTATTATCTAATTAATTCAACAATCGATTCTCATGTTAAAGCCATTAACAAAAGACAAAAACGATCGATCAAACAAATCAACTTAACCAATTCATTCAAATCGTTTTAACAAATCGATTAATTCAATGAATTCATACAAAGATCAATTCATACAAAGATCCAAACAGCAAAAACCTAACGACCTAGGCTCTGATACCACTGAAGGATTATTGTGTTTTCATGGTTCAATTCTCAGATTGCAACCTAGCACATAATCTTAAACAGATCTAGGTTCTTGTAACTGAATCATAAAACAAACCTGATCTTTACCTTTGCAGCGGAATGATTGGTGGTAATGACAAGATCATATTAGAGCTGATTATCACCGGCTCCTCCTAGGTATCCACACGCTTACAAGCTACGGATCAGGCTGCTAGACCGAGGTGGAAATCACAGAGTAAGAGAGGACGGCACAGCTCAGAAACTCGCAGAAGGCTAGGGTTTCTGGCGCCTCTCTCTTGCCTTATATAGGCCCAAGTTATTAACTAATGGCCTATTAGGCTTTTGGGCCCAAAACACAAATCAGACAAAAAGCCCGTTTTTGTCTTGGCCCAATTCTCTGTACAAATACAGTAAATGCCTTTGCATCTTACCGTATTATTTCCATTTAACTTTCCCGTTAGCTATGGTGTGTGACCCTTTGGGATCATACAATACTGGTAATAAGTCCTAAACTTATAGATCATGAGCGGGCTCTAGCAAGTCATCATGATCACCCAGTATTTATGACTTATGTCTGATCTCGACACTTATCATACTTTCTAGAGATAGTACGGTAGATTTCAGGACATTCCCAACAATATCCCACTTGTACTGGAATCCTACAAAGGACATTCCCAACAATCTCCCGATTGTACTGGAATCCTACATTCCCTAATCCTTTTGTCTCAATATCTCGATCTGGCATAAGGCAAGATGCGTGTCATCCTTATATAGCCAGACCATGTTTCATCGGACCAGATCTGATACTGACAATGCAAACGACTTGGGCAAGTCCGTTTGGGAGTGGCCACTCTCTTACCAGCTATCAAGTCTCCGATTGGCCTAGAGATATTACCTCCGTTAAACGGCAGGGACAAATCCCATCTTGTTCCATCACTATGAACTACACACTTTATAATACACCCAACCAAGGTCCTTATAGCTCCCAGTTACGAAACAGCGTTAGACAATGATCAAAGCGCATCACTCCATGTGCAGCCACATGCATGCGAACTCAGGTCTAAGGACTATACTCTATAGTCGTATATGAGATCCGATTCCCGGCACTAGCATCCCGACGGATTCCAGTTTGTGTGCGTGTGGACTGCTGATATATCATGGTTTTTACTAGTTTTAGACCATGATATAAGTGTGTTTTTAGTGTCTTTTGTGTTTGTTTAGAGTCTTTTACAGGTATAATCAGGTTGGGAGCTGAATTGGAGATAATGGAGCATTTTGTAGATTTTTGGAGTGTTTGGCCGAGAGATAGAGTTCACTGTCCGAAACAGAGGAAGGTGTCGATCGTTGCACTCTAGCATCGATCGATGCACCAGCGAGATGGGCCAAAAACTCGGCGGTTTAGAAGAGTGAAGAATTTACACTTTGATCCAGAAGTTCCTGATATTTACAAAGAAGCCCTTGGCCGAGATTATGCATATATAATAGAGTTTTTAGAGTTTTTATTAGATACGCTTTATACTTTTTACCATACACTTTGATAATTAAGAACAGAGGATTTTAGAGCTTTTTGGGGCTGATCTGAACCTGTTACATCATCTGTATTTGGAGAAGATTTCGAACCCCTTTTACTCTTATTCTTTTATGCAATTTATTCATTCTATGATTATGTTTTCATTATCTATGTCTGAGTAGATCCATAGTTAGGTTTAGGGTTTCTCACATAGGATTTCATGACTTGCTAGACTTGTTCAAATTCAGTTAAGGATTCATAACTATATATGTTCTTCAATTTAATTGTGCTTAAAGCTAGTTCTAACCTGATCAATTAGAATCTAGATCTTAGGTTGCTAAATACGTCACGGAAGTGGGGTTTAGGAATCTGAACTAATTAAATTGGGCAATTAAACTTTGCGCAAACGGAAGTTTGGTTTAGGATAATTGTGAACATATCAAACTTGGACTTATTGCTAGTTTAATCTGTTAGTTCTCGCAAACGAAAGTTTGGTTTGCTGCACTTAGACTTAGAGAATTATCGCAAAGGAATTTGGTTAATTCTATATCTGTGTTTTGAGTTCTAGAACCGTTCTTAATTAGATCCTTGCTGAATGAACTGTCTGCTTGTCTGATTTCCTGAGAATACCCTAGGCTTGACGCTTTTAATTACTTGCTTCACAACCGTTAATCTCTGCTACTGATTTACTTTCTCGCACCGCAATTTATTTCATTCACTACTTGCTTATTTCTAGTATTTATTCCTACAGTTTGATTCTCTTGAGACCAAGTGTCCCTGTGGATTCGATAACCCTATATACTACTTTGACATTGCTGTTCACTTGCAGTTTTAGTATAGGGAAAACTTAGAACCTATCAAGTTTTTGGCGCCGTTGCCGGGGACTCTCTGAGTTTTCGATAGGACCGAACTTAGGGTTTTTGCTAGAAATTTTTCTTTTTGTTTTTGTTCTTTTTCGTTTTTTTTTGTTTTGATTTTGCTGATTTTCTTTTTTCTCGGTTTCTTTCTGTCGCAGGTACGAATTTCGCCCTGCGTCGATCGTTGCATACCTTGCGTCGATCGTCACTAGGCGATTCTGAGAATTGAATCGATCGTTGCACTGATAGCATCGATCGTTGCTGGACGATTACAGACAGTTTATGCCAACGCAGAAAACTCGAAGTAATCCGAACTCGAGCTTGCTTAATCTCGGACTAGAGGAACTTGGACGTCTAGAAAGGACTAACAGAAGAGAAAAGAGAGAGAGAATGGTACGAGAACGTTTGATCTTGATACCAGATGCTGAAGGTACCCTGAGGGACCAAGATGACAACCCGTACAATGCTGCTGGGCATCGGGTTGATGCTGAAGGGAATGTAATCCCTGATCCTCCTGAGCAACAGGAGCTGAACCGAAACCAGGGTCAAGGACAGGCCCAAGGTAGAGAGATGGTGGTTCATGAGAGGACACTAGCTGATTACAACAGACCTGATGAGTTTCATGCAAACCGAGCAGCTCTAGTGCTTCCTGCTTTCGAGAGGAATGATTTTGAGGTAAAAACCATATACTACCAGCTGATGAGACAGATTGCTTTTCATGGTCTTCAAACAGAGCAGCCTATGGATCACATTGACAAGTTTGAGGACATAGTCACTGGCATGAAGTATGAAGGTGTATGCCCGGACTATCTGTTCCTTAAGCTATTTCCGCACAGTCTTGCTGGAGACGCTAGTGCATGGCTGAGACAACTGGCACCTGGTCAGTATACTACTTGGACAGCCTTAAAAAGTGAGTTCATGCGTCACTTTTATGATGGTGCACGCTCGGATCAGTCCAGACAGGACATACTCACCTTTTCCCAAGGAGCCGTGGAGCCCTTGAAGACTGCCTGGATGAGATTTAAGCAGTATCAGCGTGACTGTCCACACCATGGATTCACAGAAGTACAACTGATTGGTATTTTCTTCAGAGGCATAGATCTTCCTTATCAGACTGCGCTGGACAATTCCAGTAATGCTAACTTCAACACCAGGACTCCTACACAAGTTGTGCAGTTGATTGGGAACCTTATTAACAGCTACAGTTGCAAATCTATGGATGAAAATAGGAAGAAATCCGGTGGAAGTATAGAGGATTCTAACATGACTGAGATTAGATCTAGACTAGACACAGTCTACAATCTCCTGACAAGTAAGAAAGCTGTCCACTTTGCCCAAGATGTAGAGGTGATTCAGACTGAGGAGGACACTCAGGAAGAAGAAGTGAATTACATGGGAAGTTCTAGTTTCCAAACCAATAGATTTAGAAATCAACAGGGAAACAGATTCTCAAATGGAGTTCAGCAAAGTGGTTTTAAGAAAGCCAATGAGTCTGATATTAAAGTGGAGATGATGCTAAGACAAATGATGGAGAATCAGGCTAAGTATGCAGCAGATGCTGATGCAAAGATGGATACAATTTACATGGAGCTGAATGGGAAGTTTGAAAGTTTGAACACGCACATGAAAGAGCTTGATGCTAAGGTTGCAAAAACTGATGGACATGCTCAAAGGGAAGAGGGATATCTCCCGGGAAGGACTGATGCCAATCCTAAGTACCAATGCAATGCCGTGACATTGAGAAGTGGTAAGGAGCTGTCATCTGGCGAGAAAAAGCAGTTAAGCGTTGAGGAACTCGTGGAAATTGAGGAATTGGAGGATGAGATACGCGATATTCGCCGAGCATCGATCGATGCATCTCAGCAGCGATCGTTGCCAAGCGAAATCAAGGAACCGGAGGTCGTAACAAAATCGCCTAGCATCGATCGGTGCAATAAAGGCAACGATCGACACATGGTGACTGCAGAAAGTTCGAGTGCTGAAAACCCGAAACAGTCGGCTGAAAGAGTAAGCCTAAGATACCTTATCCCAAGAACCCCAGAAAAGCTAAGAATGATAGGCAATATGCAAAATGGAAGGAGTTCATAAAAAAGGTAAAGGTTGAAGTACCTTTGTTGGACTCCATTGAAACTTCCCCCATGATGAAGAGATGCCTCAAGGATGCAATTTCTGGTAAATGGTCTGATGAAGAAAGTATAATGATGCTCAATGAAGTATGTAGTGCAGTGGTTCAAGGTAGAATTCCAGAGAAATTGAAAGATCCGGGCAGCTTCGTGTTGGATTGTGCTATCTATAAGGAGAGGTTCGAAAGGTCCCTATGTGATCTTGGCTCCAGTGTAAATCTAATGCCCCTTTCTGTTGCTAAAAGACTGGGGATGACAGATTTTATACCAACTAGGATATCACTGGTTCTGGCAGACATATCAGTCAGGATTCCAGAAGGAGTAATAGAGGATGTGCCTATAACAGTTGGCAAGTGCGTAATCCCAACTGATTTTGTGGTTCTACAATATGGACAGGAGCCAAAAGACCCATTAATTCTAGGCAGGTCTTTCTTAGCAACAGCTGGTGCGATGATTGACTGTCAAGGAGGTAAGATAATCCTGAATGTGGGTGATCTGAAGATGAGTTTTGACATGAACAAACTGGTGAAGAGACCGACCATCGACGGGCAGACCTTTTATGTGGACACATTGGGTGATTTGGCTGCAGAGTACTTCCATCAATCACATGCTGAGGACCCACTAGAAAGGGCTTTACTGAGTTCTATTTTGGAGTTGGAATACCTGCAGGACGAGCCTGCGATGTGCTATACAAGATTGATGGATTCTGTCGAGGTTGCAATGCAAGTAGAAGTGTCTGACGCGGGACTGCAACGATCGATACCAACTAAGCAACGATCGTTGCAAGTCGACAGAGACTGGGCAGAGGAAAAAGCTCCGAAAATATATCTGAAACAACTTCCATCCGGGCTAAGGTACGCATTTCTTGGACCGAATTCAACTTATCCAGTGATTGTCAACGCTAGTTTAAACAACGCAGAGCTCACTTTACTGCTAAGCAAGCTGCGCAAGCATCGCAAAGCTCTTGGCTATTCCCTTAATGATATTTCAGGTATCTCACCGGAGCTGTGCATGCACCGGATACATCTCGAGGATGAGTCCAAGACATCAATCGAACATCAGAGGAGACTTAATCCTAATCTGCAGGAAGTAGTCAAAAAGGAGATTATGAAACTCCTTGACGCTGGAATTATATATCCTATCTCTGATAGTGATTGGGTAAGTCCAGTCCATGTAGTACCAAAGAAAGTCGGTGTTACAGTCGTGAAGAATGAGAAGAACGAGCTGATACCTACTAGGACTGTGACTGGACACAGGATGTGTATAGACTACAGGAAGCTTAATGCTGCTACTAGGAAGGATCACTTTCCTTTGCCTTTTATTGATCAGATGCTCGAAAGGTTAGCAAATCATCCTTACTACTGCTTCCTAGATGGCTACTCAGGTTTCTTTCAGATTCCCATCCATCCGGAGGATCAGGGAAAGACCACTTTTACTTGTCCATATGGGACTTTTGCTTACCGTAGGATGCCTTTTGGACTCTGCAATGCACCAGCCACTTTCCAGAGATGCATGATGTCCATATTCACAGATATGATTGAGGATTTTATGGAAGTATTCATGGATGATTTCTCAGTATATGGATCATCCTATAATGAATGCTTAGATAATCTGTGTAAGGTTCTGAAAAGATGTGAAGAGAAGCACTTAGTTCTTAACTGGGATAAGTGTCATTTCATGGTCAGAGATGGCATTGTGCTTTGGCATAAGGTGTCCGAAGCAGGAATAGAGGTGGACCGCGCCAAAATCGAGGTAATGACGAACCTGCAGGCACCTGATTCTGTTAAGTCTATTAGAAGCTTTCTTGGACATGCTGGTTTCTATAGACGGTTCATTAAGGATTTTAGTAGGATTGCTAGGCCACTAACTGCTTTGCTGTGTAAAGACACCAAATTTGAGTTCACTGCAGATTGTCAAACTGCATTTGAGCAGATCAAGCAGGCATTAGTGAGTGCTCCCATAGTTCAGCCACCGGATTGGGATTTGCCTTTCGAGGTAATGTGTGATGCAAGTGATTATGCTGTGGGAGCTGTTCTTGGACAAAAGAAAGATAGAAAGCTTCATGCTATCTATTATGCCAGTAGGACACTGGATGATGCACAAAGAAACTATGCAACTACAAAGAAGGAGTTGCTAGCAGTTGTCTTTGCATTTGAGAAATTTCGCTCTTATCTTGTTGGCTCCAAGGTGATTGTACACACTGATCATTCAGCACTGAAGTATCTGATGCAGAAAAAGGATGCTAAGCCAAGACTGCTGAGATGGATCTTGTTGCTTCAGGAATTTGATATTGAAGTGAGAGACAAGAAAGGGGTTGAGAATGGAGTTGCTGATCATCTTTCAAGGATGATAGTAGAGGAGGACGTGCCAATTAATGACTACTTGCCTGAAGAAAACGTCAATATGGTTGGGACAATCTGTGAGACAGATTTGGACAGAAATCTGCAGAACTGTCGGATTAATCGCGTTGCGTCGATCGATGCTACATCAGCGTCGATCGATGCATCTATCGGGGCAGTAACGATCGATACACCTGACTGTGACGATCGTTGCAGTGCGGATACATACCCAGAAACTTTTATGGTGCGGATTGGGAAGCATGAGTTCGAGATGTACGCTGTCGCAACAAATGATCGACCATGGTATGCAGACATAGCCAATTATCTAGCTGCAGAGACTGAACCAGATAATCTGAAAGGATATGAAAAGAAGAGGTTCTTCAGAGAACTTAGGAGGTACTATTGGGATGAACCTTACCTCTATAAGCATTGTTCGGATGGCCTTTATAGAAGATGTGTTGCTGAGTCAGAGGTTCCAGATATCCTTTTCCACTGTCACGGTTCAGATTATGCAGGACATTTTGCTACATTTAAGACTGTGTCTAAGGTTTTGCAAGCAGGTTTCTGGTGGCCTACAATGTTCGCTGATACTCATTCCTTTATTTCTCATTGTGATGCCTGCCAGAGAAGAGGGAAAATTAGCAGGAAGCATGAGATGCCTCAGAATTTCATTCTTGAGGTTGAGGTTTTTGATTGCTGGGGCATAGACTTTATGGGTCCCTTTCCCTCATCTTATGGGAATAAATTCATATTAGTTGCTGTGGATTATGTTTCTAAGTGGGTAGAAGCAATAGCCAGTCCAACCAATGACTCTTCAGTAGTCATTAAGCTGTTTAAATCTATCATATTCCCTAGATTTGGAGTACCCCGGATAGTAATTAGTGATGGAGGATCTCACTTTATTAATAAGGTTTTTGAGAAGCTCCTGAAGAAGCATGGAGTGCATCACCGAGTTGCTACTCTTTATCACCCACAGACTAGTGGACAGGTAGAAGTTTCTAACAGACAAATCAAGGAGATCTTGGAGAAGACAGTCGGGAAGACAAGGAAAGATTGGGCAGCTAAGCTTGATGATGCTTTATGGGCCTACAGGACTGCATTTAAAACACCATTAGGGACTACTCCATTCCATTTGCTGTATGGGAAAGCATGTCATCTGCCAGTGGAACTTGAGCACAAAGCAGCATGGGCTGTAAAACAGATGAACTTTGACCTCAAACCAGCTGCAGAGAGGAGATTGATACAGCTCAATGAGTTGGATGAGATTAGACATCTTGCCTATGAGAACTCAAAGCTGTACAAGGAGAGGACTAAGGCTTATCATGATAAAAAGATTGTTTCTAGACGGTTTGAGCCTAATGACCAGGTACTTCTGTACAATTTTCGTCTGCATTTGTTTCCAGGGAAGCTGAAATCAAGATGGTCCGGTCCCTACACAATAAAAGAAGTGCGTCCATATGGAGCTGTCATTTTAATTGGCAAGGAAGGTAATGAGTTTGCTGTTAATGGGCAGAGGGTAAAACACTATTGGGCTAAGGCCGAGATTCCAAGAGGTCAGATTTTGCCTCTGGATGCTGCACCCTCTACTTGAAAGATCTCATCAGTCCGGTCAAGCTATTGACCTTAAACAAGCGCTGGGTGGGAGGCAACCCACCATTAGGTACTAGTGTTTTTCTTTTTCATTTTTGGTGTTTTTGTTAGGATTTTACGTTTGTTTTTGTTTCTGGTGAGTTTATGTTTGCAGGTCTCGGTTAAATCGCAGTGCAGCGATCGATGCACTTCTGTATCGATCGTCACAACACGAAAGTAATCGCATTGCAGCGATCGTTGCGGTCCTGAGCAACGATCGACTATACACGAAAATCGCCAAGTAACGGTCGATGCACTTAGTGCAACGGTCGATGCTTAGCGACAGAGGTAACCCGACAGACATAATTCCACCTTTTCAATTTTTATTTTTACCGAGCCTTCGCTGGACACTACTGGGGACAGTGTGTCTTAAGTGTGGGGGAGGTGCTACTGACTTTTGTTTTCTGTTTTCTTAAGAGTCAGTCCGTTTTTCAAAATTTTTGTTTTATTGAGTCAAAATTGTTTAAGTAAGAAACTATGATTTTCTGAGAAGATTTACAAGACTTGCAGGAACTTAAGTAACCATTGGGATGAAGTTGCAGGATCTATCTATGACTATTAGAAAACCCCATCACAGATCAACCTATTGGGAACACCCACATCACTTCAGGTATCAGAGGATCCTTTACTGACTTCAACCTTAATACTGACTTAGATTTCTCACCTAAGGGCTTGGTATGCTTTATGTCGGATTCCCTGTTAGTTCTGACACAGCCTGTAAACCTGTCCTATTTAGTCCCCTTCTCCCCTTCTGTAAAGTAAAAAAAAATAATAATAATAAACTGAGGATGAGTTAGTAACTCCGAAGTGGTCATGGGAATAGTAGCAAACACTATTATCTCTCATGTGATCCATGGAATGTGTCCAAAGTACACCCCATAACGGGAAGAACACTGATAAAAAAAATAAAATGATACCCAGTGGGGAAAAATCAGTTGTTAAAGAAGGGAAAGAGAAGAAAGGGACTAGAGAAAGATAGTATGGTGGTCTAGAGCTGATAAGGTAAGAATCCATGTGCCTTTAGATCGATACTCCTTAGGTGAGACCGCACTTAAATACTTGCAGAAGTCAGTAGGGTGAATTTGAATGCTTGAATGTGATTGTGGAGTTTACCTAGGACAGTTGCTAAGTGTGGGGGAAGTACATGTTGGTCTTGATATCCTGTGATTGATTCTTTCAGTGGTTTACTAAGAAGAATCTGAGTATTGTAGCTTCTAGGATGAAATGAGTTTCTGATGAGTTTTCAAACCTCTTCACCATGTTTTAGTTCTCTGTTTTGCTTGAGGGCAAGCAAAGGCTAAGTGTGGGGGAGTTGATATATCATGGTTTTTACTAGTTTTAGACCATGATATAAGTGTGTTTTTAGTGTCTTTTGTGTTTGTTTAGAGTCTTTTACAGGTATAATCAGGTTGGGAGCTGAATTGGAGATAATGGAGCATTTTGGAGATTTTTGGAGTGTTTGGCCGAGAGATAGAGTTCACTGTCCGAAACAGAGGAAGGTGTCGATCGTTGCACTCTAGCATCGATCGATGCACCAGCGAGATGGGCCAAAAACTCGGCGGTTTAGAAGAGTGAAGAATTTTCACTTTGATCCAGAAGTTCCTGATATTTACAAAGAAGCCCTTGGCCGAGATTATGCATATATAATAGAGTTTTTAGAGTTTTTATTAGATACGCTTTATACTTTTTACCATACACTTTGATAATTAAGAACAGAGGATTTTAGAGCTTTTTGGGGCTGATCTGAACCTGTTACATCATCTGTATTTGGAGAAGATTTCGAACCCCTTTTACTCTTATTCTTTTATGCAATTTATTCATTCTATGATTATGTTTTCATTATCTATGTCTGAGTAGATCCATAGTTAGGTTTAGGGTTTCTCACATAGGATTTCATGACTTGCTAGACTTGTTCAAATTCAGTTAAGGATTCATAACTATATCTGTTCTTCAATTTAATTGTGCTTAAAGCTAGTTCTAACCTGATCAATTAGAATCTAGATCTTAGGTTGCTAAATACGTCACGGAAGTGGGGTTTAGGAATCTGAACTAATTAAATTGGGCAATTAAACTTTGCGCAAACGGAAGTTTGGTTTAGGATAATTGTGAACATATCAAACTTGGACTTATTGCTAGTTTAATCTGTTAGTTCTCGCAAACGAAAGTTTGGTTTGCTGCACTTAGACTTAGAGAATTATCGCAAAGGAATTTGGTTAATTCTATATCTGTGTTTTGAGTTCTAGAACCGTTCTTAATTAGATCCTTGCTGAATGAACTGTCTGCTTGTCTGATTTCCTGAGAATACCCTAGGCTTGACGCTTTTAATTACTTGCTTCACAACCGTTAATCTCTGCTACTGATTTACTTTCTCGCACCGCAATTTATTTCATTCACTACTTGCTTATTTCTAGTATTTATTCCTACAGTTTGATTCTCTTGAGACCAAGTGTCCATGTGGATTCGATAACCCTATATACTACTTTGACATTGCTGTTCACTTGCAGTTTTAGTATAGGGAAAACTTAGAACCTATCAACTGCAGTAGAGGCGCAGCATCTGAGGCGCTCTAGAGATCTCGTTTATCTCATCAATCATTCCGCTGCCATAACAAGGTAAACAGATCGGTAAGAGATTCAATATAACGAACCCTAGATCCTAGGCGCTCCAACACATTGGTAATGGTCGGTATAACTCACGGACTACAGAGGTGATTCAGGTTAGGCATCCTGTTCTCAGATATGTCTTGCGCATCTTGGGATGTACTCTGTTGTGCAAGTTTGAAGCCAACAAGATGCGTAAGATTGAGATGGAGATGCTATTCATTGGACTGAGGGACCAGTTTGAGGATACTGTTTTGAGAGATCCCACTAGAGGACTCAACTTTGGAGCTGTCTTTGCTCATCCTTTATGTGAACTGCAGAAGAAGCCATTTGATGGTAAGGGCACTGAGACAGTAGGGAGTCTTCTTACTCCCATTTTCAGACATTGCAGGATTCCCTTAGAGGGTACGGAGTGTAATGATAGCAAGGAGTTCCTTGATTTCAGCCACCTGCGGAGCGCTACATGGCTCATGGAGGGACGCATTTGGGTTTATTATGACCCTGCCACTGAGAAGCGTGGTGTGGATCTTCCTGCTGCTGGTCTTAAACAGATTGATACGCTGGATGCCTTGAGATTCCAGCCCCCTACGAGAGATCAGCGCAGAGTTCCTTATATGGCTCATCCGCTGGGAGAGCCTTCTACACGGGCTTCTACTTCATCTGCGCCTGCACCTGCTGCCCCTGTTGATGATATTGGCCCTTACCCCGAGCCTTCGATGCCTTTTGGTGATATGTCTGAGGCAGAGTGGAGAGAGCGTGAGGATGGTATTCTACGGAGCATCTGGAACTTCATGCGTACTTGTACTTGCAGGAGACAGCCGCAGATACACCATCCAGGACCTTCACGACGTAGACAGCGATCTCCGACTCCCGGTTCTTCGAGTGGTACTGATCGCATTGATGGGATGGAGGATGAGTGAGAGTAGTGGCTTCTCTGGATATCGGTTCTGTATTTCTTTTTCATTTTTCTTTTGCATTTTTCTTTTGATTTTCCTAGGATGCTTATATCTTTGGATGATATGCTTGCATTTGAACTATATGTTGCTTTGATTTTGCTTCTCTACATTGATTTTCAGCTTTCAGGTTCGAAAATTGAAAATTTTCTCACGGACTAACCTGCTGACTTGCTGACTGATCCGAGATATCGCAGTGTGTCGATCGACACAACCTTGTGTCGATCGTCACAACACGAAAAATCGCCTAGCAACGGTCGTTGCATTTATGCAGCGATCGATGCTTGTGCGACAGATGTAAAAATCAGACATAACTCAATACATCCATAACATTTTTGCTTTCTTTTACCAACCCTTAGCTTAACACTACTGGGGACAGTGTGTTTCAAGTGTGGGGGAGGTAGCTACTGACTTTTATCTTTCTGTTTTCTTAGAGTCAGTCCGTTTTTCAAAAAAAATTGTTTTATTGAGTCAAAACCAGTTTAAGTAAGAAACAGTGAATTTTGGAGAAGTAAACAACATCTTGCAGGAACTTAAGTAACCATTGGGATGAAGCTGAAAGATCAATCTATGACTATTAGAAAACCCAACACGGATCAACCTACTGAGGACACCCATATCAATTCAGGTATTCAGAGGATCCTTTTACTGTCGTCACCCTTAACTTGACTTAATTTCTCACCTAAAGGCTTGGTATACCTTGAGTCGGATTCCTTTGTTAGTTCTGACACAGCTTGTAAACCTGTCCGAGTATGGTTCCCTTCTCCTCTTCCATAAAGTAAAAAAAAAAAGAGTAATAAACTGAGGATAAGCTAGTAGCTCCGAAGTGGTCTCTGGGAGTGGTAGCTACAACTATCATATCATGTGCATCCATGGAATGTGTCCAAAGTACACCCCTTAACGGGAAGAGCACTGATAAAAAAAAAAAATGATACCCAATGGGGAAAAATCAGAATGCTAAGGAAGGGAAAAGAGAAGAAAATGAACCAGAAAAAGATAGTATGGTGGTCTAGAGCTGGCAAAGTAAGAATCCATGTGCCCTTTGATCGATAATCCTTAGGTGAGACCGCACTTAATATGCTTAAGAAGTCAGTAGGGTGAATTTGAATTGCTTGGATTGATTGTGGAGTTTACTTAGGACAGTTGCTAAGTGTGGGGGAAGTACATGTTGGTCTTGATATCTTGCAGTTGATTCTTTCAGTGGTTTACTAACAGGAATCTGAGTGTTGTTGCTTCTAGGACAAAAAGAGTTTCTGAAAGTTTTCAAACCTCTTCACCATGTTTTAGTTCTCTGTTTTACTTGAAGGCAAGCAAAGGCTAAGTGTGGGGGAGTTGATATATCATGGTTTTTACCGGTTTTAGACCATGATATAAGTGTGTTTTAGAGTCTTTTATTGTTTCTTTCGAGTCTTTTACAGGTTTTATTAGGTACACGCACGTTTGGAGTGGATTTGGAGATTATGGAGCTATATGGAGCATTTTTGAGTTTTGACCCGAGAGTTTGTGCTCAATGTCCGAAATAGAGGAGTGTGTCGATCGACGCACATCAGCATCGATCGATGCACAGCGCGTTGGGCCAGACTCGCGAGAGTTAATGAAGAATGATGATATTGCAAAGTTGTCCAGAAGTTCCAGATATTTACACAGAAGCCCCAAGACGTGATTTAGCTATTTAATTAGGTTTTTGAGTTTTGTTTTAGATACGCTAACATACTCGAGAGCAGCGAGTTCTTAGAGCTTTTGGGTCTGATTTAATCCTGTACTACATCTTGTTTTTGGAGAAGATTTCGAACCCCTTTACTCCTTTATTAATCTCTTTTATGCAATCTATTATTTCATTGATTATATTTTCATATTCCATGTCTGAGTAGATTCATAGTTAGGTTTAAAGATTCTCATAGGGATTTCATGACTTGTTAGACTTAATTAATTCAGTAAGGATTCATATCAATAGATGTTCTTCAATCTAAATTGTGTTTAATGCTAGTTCTAACTTGATCACTTAGAATCTAGATCTTAGGTTGCTAGATTAGCACGAAAGTGTGATTTAGAATCTGAACTATTTAGGTTGAGCAATATATTTACTCGCAAAGAAATTTGGTTTAATTAGATTGTGAACATATCGAACTTGATCATTAAGGCTGGTTTAATCTGTTAGGAATTACAAAGACATTTGGATTTCTGCAATTAGGCTTAGAGAATTCTCACAACGAAAGTTGGTTAATTCTATATTCGTGCTTCGAGTTCTAGAACTGTGTTTAATTAGATCATGACTGAATGATTTGTCTGCTTGTCTGATTTCCTGAGAACTCCCTAGACTTAGCGCCCTTAGTTTATTGCTTACAACCACAACTTGCTACTGATTTACTTTCTTGCTTGCTTTTTAGTTTCTCAATACAATTTGCTTTCTCCTAGTTTAATCTTTTTAGTTTTAATCCTATCGTTGCCTAGAGTCCTCGTGGATTCGATCCCTAAGTACTACATTGATATTACTGTGCACTTGCAGTTAGTATAGGGTAAAACTCTGAGACCTATCAACACAAACTGGAACGGACGGGATGCTAGTGCCGTAGAGATAGGATCTCTTAGGGATTTTTCAGTTTCTCAGAGATGGCTGTGAATTGGGTTCGGTTGCTCTAAAGTCGTGCATATATCTCATATATATAGACTTTTATCACGACCTAATTAACCAAGAGACAAACCGCAGTTAATTAAGTCATGAACCAAAATTAGTATTTTGATTCGCGATCTGTGTCGATCGACACACCTTTTGTGTTGATCGACACTACCTCAGAAACTCGTTTTGAATGTATATCGAATATACTTTCACCAGATCATTACACTAATGATCAACCCCATATAAAACATCCAGTTTGCTTAGGTGTGTGACCCTGTAGGATCATATATTACTAGCAATGAGTTCTAAACTCATAGATCATAAGTGGCTTCTAGCAAAGCATTATGATCGCCTAGTATCATATGACTGTCTCATCTCGACAATACAACTTTCACTAAAGTAAGTACAAGGTGATTTCAGGACATTCCCAACACGGCGAACGGTCGGTGCTCCGGCGGTGGTCCGGTCGGCGGCTGGTCGTCGGCTCCGGAGGTCGGTCGTCGGCGGTCGTCGGCTGGTCGTCGGTCGGCGATCGTCTCGGGGCGCGGGCAGAGCTTCGTTGCTTTGGAAAATGTGCATAAATGATGGGGCTGCTCCTCTTTTTATAGGAGGTTATGTTAGGGCTTCCAGATCTGACGGGTTGGGCCTTGGGCTTTTGGCTCATTTCTCCTTTTCCTTTGGGCTCAAGCAATTCTCCTTGGCCCTTTTCTCTTCTTTCTTTGGGCCCAAGTAATGGGCCAAAAACTGGGCCATTACATATATTCTCTCATTATTTGTAACTATGTGGCAAAAAGAGTATAAACGACAACACATCATGTAGCCTATATAACATATAATGGCGCCGAGATTTTCGTTGATGTCCGTCGTGAAATTCCAAAATATCAATCGTGACTAGCTAGTAGGTCTGGGCGTTCAGTCTTTCGGTTCGGTTCGATTCTTCGGTTCCAGATACTTAGGATCCATAACCACAAGAATTTTGGTTCGGTTCAGTTTGGTTCCCTTTTAGTTCGGTTTGGATACTCTTTAAAAAAAACCTAATAAACATTTAAAAATTAATATAATATATGAGTCAAATGTCACAAAAAACGTTGTGGTTCCTAATTTCAAAATATAAAGTTCTAAGTCCAAAAGTACTAATCCTAACCCAACATGATCCACAAAGTTCAACAAATTAATGAAGTTTAAAAAAGTTTTCTCCCATATTTTAAAAGATAATGGTATAAAAGATTACATGTAGCTTTTTTGGCTCTCTCAGAAGAAAAAATTAAAGAGAAGAATATAGAAAATTACCTCCTCCTTTCGGTTTTATATGGGTATCCATGGATATTCGGTTTGGTTCGGTTCCAAATACCCATGAATACCGAGATTAAGATCCATTGGAAAATTTTGTAGTATTCATGGATCATTCGGTTTGGTTATTTTCGATTCTTCGGTTCCGGTTTTTATATTCAGACCTACTAACTAGGATGAAACCCATGCCGAAGAAGGTGGCTAGCTAGCCCAACTACTTTTTATCTTTAAATGACAATATTTGTATTTGTGTCCACCAAAAATAAAATAATTACTTTTACCAAAATAGTCTCATTTTATTAATCACAAAGATATATAATACATTATGACTTCATTACATGTTGACAGCCTAAACCAAAGTCTCTATACCAAGCTAAACCGACTCTCTACAAGACTATATAGAGACTCGATTATCAAATACATAGTATATGAAGTATGTACATCAATAAATACTTCTGGTGTCTTTTGTCCAAGTAGCATGTGAAAAATGGCTGACAAACTGCTTTATAACCAAAAAAAATCAGAGGTTCATGAAATGTCCGAATCACATCAGTTTATAACATAAATAATACAAAAATCGGATAAAGAATTGAGTATTCCAAAGAAAAAAGCTAGTGCATGTGGGTGATAATACAATACAATGAATAATTGAATTGATCCGTTGATCCTAGGACTTGTTGGAGTTGGAGTAAGAGATTCGTACGCTTTTGAGTGAGTCCTTCGAGCTAGCTATAGCCTAAGTAGAGTTTCGCACACTACTAGGACCCACATCGTCACATGATCTAACGTGGAGATTGTTGTACACGTGTCTGGTGCCTATTCGTTTGAGTTTATAAATATTCATATGTCAGGACGAGAGAACCCGATCCCGAGGCAAAACCACGTGATTTGCTGAAATGATAATTATTAAAATACACGGTTTAAACCGGTTTTAGACAAATGTGTGGGTCCTAACGAAAACATGGGCTCTTACTTGCTCGCAAGTCACCCGCTCCTTCATATGTTATCTCCGGTGCACATGCTAATCGCTAATTCTCCACCGACTAGATACGCATACGGTCTCATTCAAATCGTATACTATATGTTATCGTATACGGTCAACCGTACCAAAAAAATGTTTAGTTACTAACCCCTAGCTACTCCGCCAACATTTCTTATCATGCTTATTTTATTTTATTTTTACTATAAATTATGTAGATCATGTGTCACGGATATGTATTATTACTCTTTTGTTATAAGGTCGCAATTTTATATATTTATATGTGATGATATGGACACATCTAAATGTAACTTTATTTAGTCATGTACTTATTGAGATGATAGAAAGAAATCTTTTGAGGAGTTTAGCCTTTTCCTATACAAAGCAAATAAGTAAGCTAAATATAAAATTGAGATTTTAATTTCTATGATAAAGATATTAAGGTATGTCGTAAAAAAAAGGTATTAATGTATAATGCACAAGTCTTACCACACTCATAAAATTATGGCGTTTCGAAAACCACTTACCTAATTATTCATACATACGTTTGATTTATTTTAAAGGAACCAACATTTATTTGGTTAGAGAAAGTAGCAGTTTTGAAAACAAATCTACTCGTTTTAATCAATATTTGTTGAGATGTCTTAATCATGAATTTAAGATTAATTATCGACATACATATATAAGAGAAAGCTTTTTCTTTGTGTGCCGGAAGTTATAGGAACATTTTGGTCCCGACCATAAGCTGAGGTTCCAATTTTTTTCAATAGCATAATATGCATGAATTTGAATAAATGAAATTTTATTATTTTCTATAATGCATGAAGTGATCTCAACATACAACCATTGACGAGATGTGATATATAGTATATATATAGTTATATGTATATAGTCACATATTAACACCTTCATGATATAGCTTTTGTCATTTACATAGTAATGGAGAGAAGTCTTTTAGAAGAAAGTGATCGTGTTATGGAGTGAAGTCCAAGTTATAGTTACTGCAAAATGAACACTAGAAAAATAAAAGAAAGAAAATGGGAAAGTAGAGCCTTATAAAATCAGCATTAAAATTAAATCGGTAGATCATGTTGTTTTAGTATATAAATATTATTTTATTTCTTTAGGAAAGAGTGTGTTTGAAGTAACGAAACTAAGAGTATGGTTGAAGTTAGCTTTAAGAAAATAGTGATATAGAAGATGATCTCAAAGAAAATCTCATTGGATATATATATGTCTAAGAATGTGGAGTTCCTTTGGCTTTGGATTCATTGTGTCTTCGATTTTTTTGGTGACTGCGTACAGTGTTCTCCACAAACTATAGCCATTATATTAAGTTATATGTTTTGCTAACCTGTTAAGTTTATATTTTATTTGTATAATTTGTTATCATCATTGTTCAGTAAGACTAGAAACTTAGAAACAAATTCTTATGATGATATCTACCAGATGAAAATGATTAGATTTTATTATTATCATTTAATTAATTTCAAGATTTATTAACAAGATAATGATCAACCCTTCTTTTATAGGATTTACTTCAGCCCATCTATATATTTCCTGCCTTTTTAGCTAACTAATGAAAAGGTAAAAAATTCCAATTCTAGTTTCTTAAAATTTCAATTGGTACATTAAAAATTCTATAAATTAATAATGTTAGGAAACTAATATTTTATTAGTTTAAAGAATTATTAATTTCTAAAAATTAATTAAATAAAAATATAATTCGAAACTGAACAAATTTATTAACTAATCAAGTTATTAATTTATCAAATATTAATTTTGCTTAATTAGTTATTAAGTTAATTAAGTTAGGAAACATTGAGGAACAAATATGTATATATATATATATATATATATTAAAAATGAGTAGGAAAATGCATTGATAGATTACCAAAGTGAAGTAGTTTGACCCCAAAAAAAAGATTAACAAAGTGAAGTAGTTTTTTAGATGTCATAGAAAAGGAATGTTATGTACAATTTTACAGCTATATATATATATATATATATATATATAATTAAAATGATTAGGAAAATTCATTGATAGATTAACAAAGTGAAGTAGTTTTTAGATGTCAAAGAAAATGAATGTTATGTACAATTTTAGAGCTATAAAAATACATTATGGTAATGAAGATAGTCTAGTGTTTTTTTGTCAACATTGGCTTCATTGGGCCCAAAGGGCCAAGTCCAGCAAAAAGTACAATGAGAAACAGACATAATAAAAGGTAAATGAGCTCGAAAGAAAACCGGCCCACCCGAATCCAAACAAGCGGATTAGAACAGGTGGGAACATGTGGCTACCCAGAAACGAATGCCGGCATGCAGCCGCTCCAGTCTAACCGAAGCCGGAGAGTCGCTGGAAAATGTCGCCATACCCAAATTCTGAAGCGGATGTGATTTCTTGCTGCCGATCTCGTCAATCCTCCAAGAGAACCGCCAGAAGAAGAACCGCAGAGAGATGAAAGCTGCTTCATTAACCCGCCGGAGAACGCGACTCTGAGGAAGCTCCGCCGCCGGCCGATCAACATATGAATCGGCCATTGAGTCCCAGCCATAATCGGGGAGTAGCTGCAGAGAAATTACTCCAGGAGAGAAGAGCCACCGACTAGGAGAAGGAAGATGACCGGTCTCCGAGGCAGTATGAAGATCCAGGACGGTGATCGGGAAAGCTCCATAAGATCGGAGCACGAGACAGTCTGGGAAAACCAGACCCAATCGGAGGAAAACTCCGAAGTATTATTCAACCAAAACAAAATCCGATCCGAAAACAAGCCACAAACAACGCAAAGAGATCGGCTAAAGAGAGAAACTTTGGGGAAAAAGATCTGGATCCGAAACATAGAGAGCTGAAGAACAAATCAAGATCAGAAAAAAAAAACCCAAAGTTAAGCTATGCACAGACCAAAAAGGATAGATGAGTCGCGCTTCGATCACCCAAGTCTCTTCTGAAAGATTGAAGGAGAGAAGAAGAGAGATGGTGAATCGAGATAGTCCAGTGTTTCACTTTGATAAAAAGGTAGATGCTTTATTTTTGTAGTAATAAAAATAAATAAATGGACAAATCGCAAAAATGTCACAAAACATGCATTGTCAACAATATAATAATAAGGAGAAAAATCACAAAATAACATTTTTAAAAGATAAAGACTAAATTAGTCCTAACCCTAAATCTTAAATACTAAATCCTAAATCTTAAATACTAAATTCTAAACCCTAAATAATAAACCTTAAGCCTTAAATACTAAACTTTAAACTCTAAATAATAAATCCTAGACTTAAATTATATAATGCTAGAAAAGTTTTTTTTTTTAATTTAAATAGTGCTAAAAATATCAAAAAAAATGTTGGTGTTGTATTTATGAAAAGATATGTTTTGTGCTATTTTATGATTTTTTAAAATAAATAAAGTTTAGACTTATTACTTTTTTTTTGTCAACAGACTTATATGTAGTTTGAAGCCCCACCTAATTTAAAAAAAAAAATATGTAATACGGTATTTAGAAAAAGTCTCTACTTTAACTTTGCAATGCACGTAGATTGTGGCATAAACAATGGGAAGAAAATCAGCACAAAGAGAAAAAAAATAAATAACATATTTTTTTACAAATATAAAATTGGAATTACATGTAATGTACGCGTAAACGTCGTATAATTCCTGCTATTTCATTTTCCCATTATCTCATTGACTTTTCTTATGTATGCATATATTACCATGAACTAGAATTATATGCGCGTTATAATTTATAGTTTTTTTTTTCATCTAAAAAAGTCCATATTCTTCTAATTACGACAACTCTTAGCTTAAAAAGGACAATTCTTTTTTGCTTTTATGACAATATGATCCTGTATTTTATCTTGCTTTACAACATATAAATAACCTTTGTTGAATAACATATTTAGCTAAAAGATTTATGACATGGTGTAACTTTAATTTAAACCACTGTTTTTTTCTTTAATAAGTTTTTTTTAAAACTTAAACCATTGCTTTTGTAACAGCTGGGCAAGATTTGTGAATAATAATAAATCATCTTTGGTAAAGTCTAAATGAAAAATGGAACCCCACATGAGGGGAGGTGAGATTACTTAATATTATGAAATTGTTTTAGAGAGAGAGAGAAGGAAAGAGACTTCCACATGAAGACAGGGTAAGGAATGGTAAAATACAGCTAGCAGAAGAGAGAACAAGTGTTTCTCTCTCAACACCTAATAACTCTTTACAATAATAATATAAGAGAGAAGCTATTGCTTGCTCTCCATTACTATAACACCCATTTTTCCCAATCAATCACTCTTCACTTCTCCCCACTCCTTACTCCCTTTCTTCCCTTTCTAAGCAATCTCTCTCTCTCTCTCCTTATATTCTCTCTCTCTCTCATACGATCTGCACACCACTACCAACAGAGGTTCGAGTTCTCTCTCTGTTTCACACTCCCATTCTTGATTTTGATTTGGCTTTTCTTGGCAATTCTTGGTTTAGGAATCTGTGGTTTTCAAAATTAGTGGGTTTTACAGAGTTAATGAGGTGTCGGTGGTGCAATTCTCTGGTTTTGGTTCCTTTAGCACTCAGTTTTGGTAACTCAGAAAATTGTTTGTTTGTTTTCTTTGTGTGTTATCACAATTTAAAAAAAGTTAGATACATAATCAAGAATGCTTAATTAACGGTGACTTTTGACTTTTATATCCATTTGGGTCTATTTGCAACTGAATTATTTCTGTAACCCAAACCAAAAATAAAATAAAAAGGTGGGCCAAAGCATGTTCATTTTCAAAATTTGATTTTTTTTTTTCCTTAAGATGGTTCAAAAATATAAAACTTCTTCTTTTGTTAAAATCTCTTGTCATTATGCTCTATATATATCAATCAGTTTATTGCCACCCCCATTTCTCAATATGTTTCTTTAATTATCAATTTGTTTTTCTTCTCCAGCTAAATTGTTAAAGAAGATGATTGGACAAAGCTTATTCCCAGAGGATCTTGATTGTGGCAACTTCTTTGACAACATGGATGATCTCATTGATTTTCCCGGTGCTGATATCGATCTCGGTTTCGGCACCGACTCTTTCCCTAACATCTGGACCTCTCATCACGACACATGGCCCACCGATCCTCTCTTCTCTTCCAACACAAACTCTGACTCATCACCTAATGAGCTCTATGTTCCGGTCAGTTTCTTTATGTGATTCCTCATGATTGTTGTAATTGTTTGCCTACATAATGTAATGTTGTTATGTGGGAAAATTTGCAGTTTGAAGATATTGTTAAGGTGGAAAGGCCATCAAGATTTGTAGAGGTACCCTTGGTTGATTCGTTTTCAACAAACACGGATTCATCGTCTTCTCATAGCCAATTCATGAGCTCAAGTCCAGTGTCGGTACTCGAAAGCAGTTCCTCATCGTCTCAAACGGCCAACACAATAACCTCACTTGTCCTCCCAGGAAAGCACGGTCGTCCACGCACTAAACGCCCTCGTCCACCGGTCCAGCAGAAAGAAAATGTTTGCGGGGCGGATTCACGCCTCATCGTTAGAATACCAAAACAGTTTCTCTCTGAACACAACAAGATGATCACCAAGAAGAAGAAGGCCAAGGTTACTTCTTCATCTTCTTCGTCAGGGATTGATCTTGAAAACAATGGAAACAACAACATTGATTCGTATTCTTCAGAGCAGCAAAATCCAGTTAGGAAATGTATGCATTGTGAGGTCACCAAGACCCCACAGTGGAGGCTTGGGCCTATGGGACCCAAGACGCTTTGCAATGCGTGCGGTGTACGTTACAAATCAGGAAGGCTTTTCCCGGAGTACCGTCCAGCTGCTAGTCCAACATTTACTCCAGCTCTTCACTCAAACTCACACAAGAAGGTGGCTGAAATGAGAAACAAGAGAAGCTACACAAACGAAGAGAATGATCTGATTCCGAACAATGCCTACATTGGTGTAGACTAAGACCGAGAAAGATGATTCAGTTTCCAAGAGTTGAAGTGATTTAGAGTTGCGAGGAGTAGGAAAGAGTCAGTGAGCAGAAAAGTGTTAGCTTTAGAAGAGATGAATGAAGAGAAGCAGTCAAGTTAGATGAGAATTGATTGTGTTTGTATTTTGTATTTGTATTGTGAATGGGCAAAGACTCTTGAAACAGAGGAAGAGCAGAAGATTTTGAAGACATTAGAGAAAGTTAGGTGTTGAGTCTTACATTAAAATCTTCCTCTCCTTGTTTTCTATCTTTCAAAATTCTTTGTATGTTTATTGTGAGGATTCTTTTTGTAGTTGATTTGTTTAGCTTAAGTTCTTTTTGTGTTTAAATCCAATGTTATAAATTGCTAAATATTAGATTATTTCCCTACCCTTGAAACCACATTTGATTATACAAAGCTAAATGCATGGCATTTTATTGCTAATAAGCTAAATACATGTAAATAGAACATGATATTATGGCATTTTCTTAAAGGTTTTTATGGTGAAGTTAGTGTTGCGTGTAAATCAGTACTGGTAGATATGATATAAGCAATAAGGTAAATTATAAATTAAAAGGAGGTGAGTGATAGAGTAACAACCAAATATCTTTCCTTCACAAAGACTTCACAAACGAGCTTTTATATATCCATCTATGATTCCAATAAGTTAAGTGTTTCGTAATTTACCAACCTTTTCCAAGATCACTGATATGCCCAGAGTTTAATCCATAGAGTTACACTGCAAGTGCACAAATATGCAATCATAATATATAGGGGTTGAAGATACTGCATGGTGAGAATGTTTCACAACAGATGTTTAGAAAATTTATGTTGTCGTTTGGTGAACCGTGGGCAATAACGACAAATCTCGCTAAAAATCCTCACAAATATTACGAATTGCGAGTTTGGATTGTCGTTACTATGTTTTAGATCTGTTCGATTTTATCTTGTTTAGTTATAGATCTAGTTTTTTTTCTTAGGGCTTTTACCGAAAAAATATATTTTTTCTTGGTTTTACTTCCGGGATATCTATTTGTTTCGCCAACATAGTTTTACTTTTATACACTTTGGTTCCATAAATTGTTTTTTGTCTGTCGGTTTATGTATTCTACCTTTGTATATTCTTCTAATTAATTAATATAATTCATATGAAAAAATACTAGTGTGTTCTCCCATGCAGAAATAAAGAAGTCGATTATGAAACATATCTTACTTCATTCACGATTTAATGATTTTTACCATATATATATTTTTTTATCTCTTATGTATTTTAATTATTTATTTTTTTCCCTATGATGGCTTTCACTCTCTTCCTATGTATGTTCAATGAGGCATTTACACTATGGAGCACCTTCCTGCCTATTAATTACACATTGGGGCACTTGTACTACTGTACACTCTTTGGAAGCTCTTATTGCCTAACTTACCCCCTAAGTCTATGTTTTTTTAGTTAGGATTGGATAAAATCAAGTTAAGATGGAGAGAAACTTAGTTTATTTCTCTTTTTTCTCTCATTCATCACGTTTTCTTTTTCTTTTTTAAATTCTATTTTTAATTTTTCACCCCTTTCATCTCTCTTAAAGTTTGTAGGTTTTATGTGATATATAAATTAAATAATTTTTGTATTATAAATTATAATTTATTTTTCTCTACATTATAAGACCCATTTTGATATATTTTAGTACAATTTGAATCAAATATTGTGGATGTTGAAAAGCTAAAGTTTGAAATATATATTAAACGTATGTTCACATATAAATGTATATATATATACGTATTGATATGGACAAGTAAAAACAAACTTACATAAATTGAATGTAAATATGTAAATATGGACTGTGAGGGATATTATAGACGGTATTGGCGTGAATGACTTTTGTGGATGCTACAGACTTGAATATTAGTTAATGAGCGTCTGGCTTAGTGGATATCCATGAAAATGATTTAGAGTACATATCAAACTATGATGTTACTCAAATGCTTGTCCACGAAAAATCGTATTTTCTTTAAAAATTGACAATTTAAGCGATGAAACAAAAAATATCGAAATAGACTACAAGACAAAATTCAAATCCACCAAATTATATCCACAATAAATTTCTAGGTTTTTTACAAATGTAAATTATTATTTTTTGAAACTATAAATTATATTTTTTCCTTTACACTATGACATTCATTTTGATATATTTCAGTTATTTTTCCATCAAATCTTGTGGACATTAAGAAATTGTAATATAATGAATGTCCATAAACAAATGTACATAGAAATGATGGAAAATAGTATACGAAGTGGCATGTCCATAAAAATGCAGAATCTAGAAACTGTTAATTGTATACAATTAATGTACATGATCACAAGCGGCAAGTCTATGATGTCCATAAATATTTGTACACACACAAATTGTGTAATTTTGTATCCCAAAATCATTGTCCACGAACAAATGCGTGTTACAATTAGCATGTCCACAATTGAATGTACGGATATGTATTATTGATTCATGTATTAATGTGTCCACAAAATAGTTGTCCACGAAAATAGATATTACAATATATTTATCCATAAATATGTATAAACACATGTCAGAAAAAAAATGAACTAAGATATCAATAAAATAATTTGTGTACTAAAAAACGGTGTACATGAATTATGTACACAAAACAATGTACAAATAAACTCCTTCAATCTAATTCATACATCAAAACCGCATACACAATAGCTTTATTTTTCACTTCTTCTTCCTGAGGACCCTTGTACACCACTGATTTATCTTGTTCACTTCTTCTTCCTTGCCAAGACATGTTCTAAATTCTTGAAGTAAGTCCACAGTCTCATGAACACTCACTTTAGTAAATGTACATGTGCACAAAACTATGACAAATGATAAGACTTTCTATACAAAATGGCGTGGACATGATTTGATGTACACATAAACAATATCCACAAGCACTATTATACAACAATGTATCAAACACTAAGAACATATGTCCACAAGCTTGATGCTCCGAACAATTTCACTTCCTTTACAAAAGCCGAGTGTCCATGATTTAGTGTACACAAAAACATAATGGTTTTCATCAGACTGGTTTTTATTTGTACTGCTATTACGTAAAGTTAGTTATACACACGATGTTTGTCTATTACCTCTTTCATGCTAGTTAACTCAGACTGCACTTGCTGAATATAACGTGACCACCCATTATACATGTGTTGGGACAACTAATGCTACTCTCTTACTCATCCCTTCCATCGCAGTAATCTGAGACAGAATGTCATTGGGTTTCACCAAGATGGCTTAAACGAGAATCATTTAGTATAAGATTCAGAAGATGTTATTGACTACAGATTCAATCGTTCACACGAGAAGAGTAAACAAACTTTGGAGAACTTCATATGTTCCCTGAAGTAAAAACATAAATCAATCGATGTAAGAAGATCCCAGACATGGAATCACACAATTAAATTTTCGAAACAGAGTAAGATCTGAGCGAGTACCAGGCTCATCCGTGCCGTCGAGACAATCACAGATGTGAGTACCAGGCTCATCCGTGCCATCGAGACAATCACAGTGAGTACCTCACCTGCTGAAGGTCCGAGTCATGGACGAGTCGTCGGCGAGTCAAAGAGAGCGGTTTCCACCGAGTCAGAGCCAACCCACGGTAGCCATCGACGGCGGAGCCAGAGGCAGCACCGTCGTCTTTGGATTCGACTGGATATTGTCACTCCTGCAAACCAAAGTCCCTCTCTCTCTCTTTTTACAAACCCAGATGATAGTAAAAACGAATCAGAAAAATAAGAATTGAAATAGTTAATTGGAATTGAAGAAACTGTCACCCTTTTGGACCAGATGAGCTTTAGAACAGGTCAGCCATGGCAATTTTCATTTGAAGAAGGAGAGAAGATAAGAAAGAAACCCTAATGGTAGAAAGATTAATTTTTGAGAAATTTGGTAGCTAGAAGAAGTGTGGATTCAAAAATTGAAAATATGGTGAAAAAGTAGAAGTAGAAGAAATGCATTGGGAATAGGGTCTGAGAATTTTGTTTGGGTGTAACTACGAAATCAGTATCTGTAACTGGTTTACTTGAGTTAAAAAAGAGCTGGTTATTAATTTAGTTATGAAAAAGGGGTAAGGCAGAACTTTCACTAGGTGAAAGTACCCTAAAACTTGAAGGTGCTCTATTATGTAATTAATGCTTGGAAAGGTGCCTGTAGGAGTAATAAACTCTATGTTCAATGGTCGAGTAACTCATGTTGGGTCTTGGCCTAATGTTTATGTAGACTTACATTACTTAAAATCAGTCACATCCTTAAAAGTTTTAACTTTTAAAGATGATATCCTCATCACTTTCACTTAATTCGCTCAACACTATCTTCAACATAGTCAGGTATCTCGAGAACTTTAGAACAGATTTAACCCAATGTTGTGTGTTTCACGGACCCAAACATTTGTCTTGATTGATTTCAAGTGGTTAGATACTATAAGGCCCAACCCAGTATCGGCCCACGTAGTGTTTTCCTATACTAACCATGTAGGGTTAATAGTTAATTTTTGACTATCTATTTAGTGATGTGTGATTTTAAAAGATTTAGTTTTGCATGTGGCAATGTAAGAGAAGATGAAAATTAACTTTTTGTATATGGATTTCCGAATCAAAAAAATAATTATGAAGCAATAACTGTAGCATTAACTGTATATTAGCAGGCGGCTCTGAATATCAATAATAAATAAGCACTCTACAAAAAGACTTGTTGTTCAATGTTCAGTGATAAATTTAATCCCTTTTCATCTGATTTTCACCATAATATATATTTTAATCAATTTTAATATCTATATGTAAGGATTCCGAATCCAAAAACAATTATGAAGAAATAACTATAGCATTAACTGTATATAAGCATGCTCTGAATATCATTAATAAATAAACACTCTAGAAAAAAGAATTGTTGTTCAATGTTCAGTCATAAATTTAATCCTTTTTCTTCCAAATTTCACCATAATATATATATATATATATATATATATATATATATATATATATATATATATCTATTTTAATCAATTTTATTTTATATATATATGGATTCCAAATCTAATAACAATTATGAAGCAATAATTATTGCATTATTTATCATATGATCACGCTCTGTATATTAATAGATAAGTAGTCTATAAAAGACTTGTTCATATAACCATAAGCATAAGATCAATCCCATTTTCCCATTTTCACTAAAACATATCTCTTTTGATCAATTTCACCATGTCGAAACAACAATCGTCACAGCTCATTTCATTGCATGAAGATGGTTTATACCTTCTCGATCTCAACAAAACGACGTCATTGAAGCTCGAATTGCCATTTACATTACCGCCCCCAACCGAACCAGTCTGTATTCTTCATTGCTGTGGAATGATGTGTCTCACCCTTGAAGGCAACAATGACCTAGCGATTTGGAACCCGGGTTCGAAAGAATTCAAGAGAATACCAATGGTTAAACCGGGCCAAACCACAAATCCTTTGGGATTCGGTTATGATCGAGTTTCTGATGATTACAAGATCGTGACTATAATCGATCGCAAAACCTTTATCTATACTTTCAAAGAAAAATCTTGGAGAAAAAGCGTACCACCACCGAATACTTCTCTTGATTGCAAATTTAAAGACCGGACCGGTACAGTTGAGGACCATTGTATGTATTGGATAGCAGACCGGTCCCATTCCCGTAAGGAAAAGACCATCCTGTGTTTCGATTATGCCAAAGAAGAGTACGAGGAACTTGAATTTCCATTGTACTGCAAGCTGAAATATAGTTCATGGTTAGGGGTTTTAAGGGGAGAGTTATACAATATCTGTCATTACCCATGTATAAATAATGACATTTGTGTATGGCGTCAAAAAAGTAGCGACAAGAAAATCAGGGAAAGGCACAGCGACCCTTGGATCAATATGACTAAACATCTGGAAGAATTCCGAAGCCTTGACATTGTGTTTGCGTGCATAGCAAGAAACGATGAAATCTTCATAGTGGTGAAAGATACAAGAAATGGAGAAGAAAAGGTTATGGTTTATAAGAAGAGAGAAGATAAGTTCATTGAAGTTCCATTTGGTAATGCTTTGAAAGGGTTTAGATGTATGAGTGACTATATATGTTAGTTTCGAGTTATCTCCAAATTTGGATTATAAGTGACTTATGATGTTAGCTAGATGAATAATCTGCACATATTTGCGGTTCTAAATTCTAGGCCAGCATGAATCATAGTCATTAATTATGTACCATTTAAATTACCTATAATATTATAATAAAATAAGATAAAATTTATCTTATTATATAAAGTTCTATGTTCACACATAATAATTATCATGATTGCGACACGTATGAGTCGGTCGATCAAATTTTGACACATGTTAAAATTTTGTTTTAATTAGATTTTGCCACATATATAAATAAGAGAAAAGGCATAAAATAGCACAAAAATATACCTTATCATAAATATAGCACCAAGGAAAATAATTTACATTTTTAGCATTATTTTAATTACAAAAACATTTATAGCATTATATAATTTAGGGTTTATGGTTAATTATTTAGGATTTAGGATTTATTATTTAGGGTTTAGGGTTTAGTATTTAGGGTTTAGGGTTTATTATTTAAGGTTAGGGTTTAGTATTTAGGGTTTAGGGTTTAGTATTTAAAGTTAAGGGTTAGTGCTAATTTAGTGACAAGACATATTTTTGTGCTATTTTTATGATTTTTTTTTCTTTGGTGCTATATTTTTGACAAGTCATGTTTTTTGTGCTATTTATGCGATTTGCCCTATAAATAATCTAATCTATTTAAAAAAAACTAATCACATTATATTTTTAATGATATTACAAATCACATATATATGAAAAATATCTTATCGATTTATTTTATAAAAAAGCTAATACAATTTTTTTGAAAAAAATTATAAAACAATTAAAATAATATTTAACAAATTGTTTTTTGGTAATAATCTATATATATCCCAAAGAAAAAAATAAAAAAATAAATAGGAATAAGAGAACCAATTCGTTGAAATTTGTGAAAATAAATATTAAAAAGTCAATGATTTGGCTTACAAAAAAAATTATGTTTAAATAAGAAAATATTTGTTTTTTATTAACTTACAAAAAGTATATAGTGTCTCATGTTTCAAAAGTAATTTGTTTTATTTATGTATTAAGAAACTAACTACTATCTTTGTCAAAATAAAAAAGCTTAGTTTTGAACGGTACATTATTTATCGGGAAATCGATCAATTCATACTTCAACACTGCTCTTCGGTCCCGATCAATACACACACTTACGACTTATGAAAAAACATACCTCCACACAATTTTATTTTAAATTTCATACCCGACTAAAAAAATTTGGCTAAATCATACACTGACCAATTGTCTTCACTTTCTTCTTCTACCTCTTCCCTATCATTCTCTGATATTCAAAGAGATATCCACAAACGGAATCCGCCTATAACATGTGATTCTGAAAACTCACAATTTCACAAAATTATTGATATTACTTTGAGGGATAATCTCTGGAATGTTAGAGCGAAGGTTTTGAGAGCGTGGTGTTTTACTCACTATGATGCTCCCTTGGAACTAATTTTATCCGATGAAACGGTATTCTTCTTCTACTTTTTTATCCCTTGGAATTAATTTTACCGCTTTCATTTTATTTGGGGACACCCATAAATCTATACGTTTTTATTTGTGTACTTCCTTTTGTAACGTTTAATTATAACCAACAGGGAAGTCGGATGGAAGCCTTAGCTTTTGGAAAAAATGCCCGAAAGTTCCTTTTTCTTTTACATAAAGAAGATTGCTGGTTTAATTTTTTGGGTTTTAGGGTTTCGTTAGGGCCAAAGAATGACAGAGTATGTCCAACATATAAGGATATTTATATCACTGAGAACTTCGATCCTCCAACTTTGGATGACCTCTTGAGTATCAAACCAATCTTAGAAATTATTGATGAGACGGTTTCAGATAAATATGCAATTGGTAAGTGTTGTTTACAATGCATTATTATTAGATCAAATGGAAAAATCTAATATTAGATTTGGAAGAATTGTGGTTGTTGTTTTTAGGGGATTAACTTATATTCAAGAGAATTTTTTCCTATAGATGTTGTTGGTGCTATAACATGAGTTGGAGAGCTTGAATGGGTAGATGACTCTTCAAAGGTCTATCACTAGTAAAAAAAATTGCATATAGCCACGTTTTATTTCGTGACTATGGCTAATATTTCGTGGCTATAAGTGATTTTAGTCACGAATAGTCACGAGAAAAAAAAACGTGGCTATACGATCGTGACTATTTTTTTTCGTGTCCAAATCGTGACTAAAAACCACGTTTTTGTCACGAATATTTCGTGACAAACTTAGCCACGTTCTGTCACGTTATATTTCGTGACTTATATATTTTTGTCACGTTTTGTCACATAATTAAACGTGGTTGAAGTTAAAAGTTTTTTAAAAAAAAAATACAAAAAAATAATTTGATATAACAATAATTTAAAAAAACAAACATAAAGAAATCGTTTTATTTATAATAATAATTATAATAAAATAAAGGGATAAATCTAATTGGGTAAAATTAATTTAATTGGTAAAATTACATTAAATAATTAATCTAAAAAGCAAAAAAAAAAAATCAGAAAAGCTTCTCCCTCCCCGTCGTCTTCTATCTTCTCTCTATAGCCTTCGACGCTTCGTCAGACATCGGCTCCGCTTGCCTCACCACGTCTTCGTCTCCGGTGACGAGAAGCTTGACCCGAAGCCGCGTCCTCTCCAGCGACGACAAGCTTTTCCGGCGATTCGTCTTCCTCTGCCCAAACCCGAAACCGCGTTCTCCTCTGCCCAAACCTGACAGCTCCTCTGGTTCTCCGACGATTCATCACGGCGACGAGAGCTCCTTACGCAGGCTATGAGGAACCACGCTCCACCGCATCACGAATCCACCGCATCAACCACCTTCACACCTTCGTCCCTCCACCCGAGAAACCGCCGTCACAGATCTGTAGTGTCCACTAACACCACCACCAACCGAAACTGCGGCTACTCCTTCGCCGAGGACGATAGGCGTGACCGGGTGATTCATCTTCCTCTGCTCACCTTGGTCTCTCTCGTTGAAGCTCCAGTGACGAGAGGAAGCTTGATTTGATACAAAAATAAAGTGAAGGAAGAAGAAGCAAATGAATCTGAAGGAAGAAGTGTGTGGCTCGTGGGTGAAGAAGATGAGACATTCACTTAATTAGGGTTAATGACAATGGACGGCTAAGATTGACAATTAGATGAAATCTGACGGCTTATAATGTGATCCATGTGCTAAAATATCAGCCAATCAAAAAATAGTTAGGTTTAATTCATGTATAATACTCTAAAATGAATTAAAACTAGTAAAAATTGTTAAAATAATTTTTTTTAAAATTCAATTATAATAGACTAAAATTTTAAAAATTTGAAATTTTATAAATGATATACAAATAATAATAAAATAAGTATATATAATAAATAAAAATGATTAAGTTGGAGTAGTATTATAAATGCGTAGATTTTCAAAACAAAATCTTAAATTTATAATACAAATTGTTAAAATTAATATTTTAAAAATCTTAAATTTATAATTGTGATAGATGAAAAAAGTGTTTGGGGTTTAAAGTTTAGGGTTTGTTTAGGGTTGATGGTTTTAGGGTTATTGAATTTATAGTTTATGATTGAGATTAATGTTTAGAGTATGATTATTTTTTAGGGTATATGCTTTTTTAAGGGTTGTGTTTAAGGTTATAAGAATGTTTGAAAATGAAAGATTTGAAAAAATAATTAGTATAAGTGTTGAATCTTAGGTCTGAATATGTGATAGTAATTGAAAATTTGTTAGGGTATAGGGTTTGGAGAGTAAAGTTTTAAATTAAGGTTTGAAATTTTAGATTTGGAAATAATAATTCATTTTATAATTAATGTTTATATTTTTATTTAATAGTTTATGATTAAGAGTATGATTTATAGTATGGTAATGGTTTAGAGTTTAGGGTTTGGAGGGTATGGTTTGGAAATTTTAGATTTACAAATAATAATTCATTTTATAATTAATGTTTATATTTTGATTTAATAGTTTATGATTAAGAGTATGATTTATAGTATGATAATGGTTTAGGGTTTGGAGGGCTAGGTTTGAAAATTTTAGATTTAGAAATAATAATTTTTTTATAATTAATGTTTATATTTTGATTTAATAGTTTATGATTAAGAATATGGTTTATAGTATGATAATGGTTTAGGGTTTAGGGTTTGGAGGATAAGGTTTGAAAATTTTAGATTTAGAAATAATAATTCTTTTTATAATTAATGTTAATATTTTGATTTAATAATTTATGTTTAAAAATAAGGTTTATAGTATGATTATGGTTTAGGGTATAGGACTTGGAGGGTAAGGTTTTAAATTAAGGTTTGAATGTTTAGATTTAGAAATAATAATTCTTTTTATAATTAATATTTATATTTTGATTTAATAGTTTATGATTAATAGTATGGTTTATAGTATGATAATGGTTTAGGGTTTAGGGTTTGGAGGATAAAGTTTGGAAATTTTAGATTGGACAGACCATGGCCACGAAATAAATGTGGATAAATTGTGACTAATTAGTCACGATTTAGCCACGATATGTTACGTGGATAGATTAGCCACGTTTGGTTCGTGACAAAACGTGGCTATACTTAGTCACGGTTTATATCGTGACCAAAACGTGACTGAATGCCACGTTTTGGACACGATTTAGCCACGTTTGTTTGTCACGTGACAAATCGTGACTAATTCGTGACTAATTAAAAAATAATCGTGACAAAAACGTGGCTATACGGCATTTTTTACTAGTGTATTTGTATTCATGTAAACGCGCTAAAGTCCAATTCACGCTAAGAGATGCCGAGTAAGTTTAAGTTTCAGAGTTTTATAATCACCTTATAATTAAACCTTACTAAATAATGATGTTGTAATTGCAGGAAGAGGGCCATAAAATGCGTTGCTTATGGACCACCCGTTGAGGAATTGTCGAGGCGTTTTGGACAAGTTCCAGATAAGCATTTGTTTGTTTTGCTCCGATTTTTCTGGATCGAAAGATTTTGCTATATGTTAACATGTTTTCTAGAAAATATTAGTAAGACATTAATATAGAAAAAAAAAATTATGAGAATATATATATATATATATACCTAAGGGTTACTTGGCTTAGAGGAATAGAAGAGCCTTCTTCAATTGACTATCATCGTGTAACTTTGGATGAGTTGAACAGTTTGATGGAACGGTATGAATTTTTTGAATTTGTCATATTGAAAATCTTATGATCATATATATTATTAACAACATCTAACATATTTCCCACTTTAATTTCGTGTAGTTACCCTAGTCCTCTTCTGTCATGGTGCTCAATCGAGCACCAGACTCTCGATCGCTTCTAACTCTCCTTCACTGTTATTCTATAATTATTAAGAACATATGAATTTTTAATTTTTGATTTCTTAAAACCAGTGTAAAGATTGCTAATCGTTTGGTTTCTATTTAAGGGTTAATTATATTCGAATTAAATTTTAGTTAATATATAATATTGCAACTTATACATGTTTATTAGAAGTTGGAAAAGAGCGATTATACACTTTACATATGCAAGTATATATTAGCTTTGAAACCCGTACACCTACCACAAACAGATAAAATATAACCAAACTATCTCATATTGCTTTCAAAAAATCTAAAATACTATATGTTACGACGCATACCCAACTACTATGCGACATGAATAATGTGTTGAATATTTGTCGTATCAATAGCGACAAATAAACGATTTGGTTGCGATAACCAGAGTCATTCTTTGATAAATGATCACTATGAGTCAGACGTACTATTTAGCTAAGGTTCGCTTCTGAGCTGCTCCTCCCACTGCTTGGGAGCTTAAGGTTTCCATTTAATCATGTAAAATATCACAATGAGATAAACTTTAACATATTTAGAAAAACATTTTTCTTCATATTCTTGAATAAAATTGACAGGGCCATGAACGCCAAAATTCTGGAAATAGAACCCCCGAATCTAAAGCCACTTGGCGTTCCAATCCAGTTCCAACAGGAAATTAAGAACATAAATCCAGTAGCCCAAACAAGATAGAACTTATTGGCGCTGCACTTTTTTTCTTGGCAGGAACTTTTCGTTCGATAAAAAGTAAAGTATGCACTATTTTATTTGAGCCCGCTTAGCTCAGAGGTTACTATACCCGAAGTAGCGAATTAGTCGCTCATGTACTGACCAATTCACGATTTTTCTACCACTCTTAACATCAGACTAGCCAGCTACTATTGTTTCTGGTCTCGACAATGGTCGTTAATCAGTCGTAAATCGACAACTAAATTGGCGACAATCATTTTTGGTCGTATATAAGCGACTAATACACATCTATATACCTGTTATCGCAAAATAGTAGCTATATTGTCCCCTAATAGTGGCCAAATGTTACGACTACAAGGATACTCGCAAAGTCCAGTGGCAAAAACGCTATTTTCTTGTAGTGCAATTATCGCATAGCTTTTGGAATACTTGATAGTGAGAATTATGAAAGTTGGACCTGTTTTTTGAGATGCTGAAAACCATGGTGCAAATTCTTCTTAATTGGTGTTTGTGAGTGACAGAAATGCAAGCCTCATCGATGATATAGTCAGAGGCGGACCCACATAGTACAATATGGCTTCACCTGACACCGTAAGAATTTACAAATTCTTTATACTTCATATAGATTTATTAACATTGACACCCATAAAAAAATTTGTTGAACCCGTAACCATTTTTTTTTGTTCTTTCCAATTTTAACTGCCATAAGCAACAACTTAATAACAGCCCATATCCACTTAGCCCAAATTCTATATTACTAGTAAACCCCGTTAAAGTTTTAAACCAAAATTGCTTTAATTACTAAACCCAAATTGATTAATTGAATAAACCTATATCATCGAAATTTTAGAATTTGTTTCTGCAAAACTGCAACTATAATTATAATTTATTTGTTTGCAAGTTTTAGATCAGATCTTCGTTTGTCACATTTACGAAATATATAACTATTTTTTGTAATTTGGTGTTTTTGCTTTCTTATATTATTTTCTGTGTATGGTAAAATATTTAATAATTTTTTTTTGATAGATCAATGGAAAATTTTTTGAAAAGAAAAGCACCATCTTCATCTAAAAATGATTTAGATGATCTACCGTGGGATCCTGCAGATCGAAAAAGAATATCAGAATATCATCCAAATCAGAGAGATGAGGTAATCCGTAAATATTGGACTAGAGGTCCTTGCCAACCCCGTGGTCATATTTTTAAACAAAAGTCAATAGGAGGTATAATGAGGCGATTCAATTCTGCTTGGTTTGATCAGTATAGTAACTGGTTAGAGTATAGTATGAAAAAGGATGCAGCTTTTTGCCTATATTGTTACTTGTTTAGAGATACTAATGGTATGGGCGGGAAAAATGATGCATGGACCACTGAAGGGTTTTCAAGTTGGAATAAGTTTAAGAGAATTTCAGAACATGTGGGACATGTGAATAGTTTTCACAATAATGCTGTCATAAAGTGTGAAAACTTGATGAAACAAAAGCAGTCTATTGAGCATGCTTTGCATAAGCAGGATGATATTACGAAGAATGAGTATCGAATTCGGTTGAATGCTTCAATCGATGTTTCTAGATACTTATTACGACAAAGGCTACCTTTTCGTGGTCATGATGAGTCGGAAAAATCTTCTAATAGAGGAAACTTTGTGGAACTTCTAAAATACATTGCTGAGCAAAATGAAGTTGTGAGTAAGGTCGTCTTAGAGAATGCTCCTGGAAATAATCAAATGGTGTCTTCGAAGATTCAAAAAGACATTTTGCATTGCTTTGCAGAAGAGATAATAAAATCTATTATTGAAGATATTGATCATGATGTTTTTGGTTTGTTGGTGGATGAGTCTAGTGATGTTTCTGATAAAGAGCAAATGGCAGTGGTATTTCGGTTTGTTGATAAAAGTGGGATAGTCAAAGAAAGATTCATTAGCATTACACATGTATTGGAGACATCTTCCGCATCGCTCAAATATGCTATTGATTCTTTGTTTGCCAAACTTTGGTTGAGTTTTAAAATCTGAGAGGGCAAGGTTACGATGGAGCTAGTAATATGAAAGGTGAGTTCAATGGATTAAAGTCACTGATTTTGAAAGAAATCCCATCAGCATATTATGTTCATTGCTTTGCTCATCAACTTCAACTAGTTGTTGTGGCAGTTGCAAAAAAAACATTTTGAGGTTGGAGGATTTTTTTATATGATTTCTCTGTTGTTGAATGTGGTTGGAGCTTCATGTAAAAGGAAGGATATGATTCGTGAGGATCATAAAAAAAGTAATGGATGAAGAAATTAGCAATGGTGAAATCAACACTGGGACGGGGTTGAATCAAGAGGTTTCTCTGCAAAGACCAGGAGCTACCCGATGGGGTTCTCACTACAGAACTTTGTTTCGTTTGGTTGATTTGTTCTCTTCTGTCATCAAGGTACTTGAGGATATTCAGAATAAAGGCATAGAAGACTCGAAAAGGCGTCAAGCATATGGTCTCCTTAGATACTTCAGAAGCTTTGATTTTATGTTCTATTTGCAAATTATGATGATTCACATATTAGGACTTACAAACAATTTGTCCAAGGCTTTGCAACAAAGAGATCTAGATATTTTGAATGCTATGTCATTGGTGAAATCAACAAAGAGACAACTTCAAAGCTTTAGGGATGATAGGTGTGTTGGGATTATGTCCTGAAATCACATTGTACTCACTCTAGAGATAGTTGTATTGTCGAGATCGGACAATTCATGTGATACTGGGTAATCATAATGTTTTGCTAGAAACCGCTTATGACAAATGAGTTGTAACTCATTTCCAGTATCGTGTGAACCTACAGGGTCACACACCTAAGCAAGTTGGACATAGTCCATATGGGATTGATCATTGGCATATGATCTGATCGATGTGTATTGGATATACATCGAATATAAGTTTCAAAGAGGTGTATCGATCGACACCATTGGGTGCGTCGGTCGATACAGGACGTGTGTCGATCGACACCACTAAGTGTGTCGGTCGACACAAAGGCGAAACCGAGACTGATGTTTCGGTTCAATCCAAGGTCGATATATAAACGCGTTTTGTACATTCGACCTAATTGATCTTGTGCGCCGCCCAGAGTGTTTTCTCAGAGAGAAAACACAGAAACCTCAAGAAACTGAGTTCCCAGGAGATCTGAGCCCCGGTACTAGCATCCCGGCAGATTCCAGCTTGTGTGCGTGTGGACTATCAGTAGAGGCGCAGCATCTGAGGCGCTCCAGAGATCTCGTTTACCTGACCCTATTCCGCTGCCAGAACAAGGTAAACGCAAGATCTGATCCATGATTCAATTAACTAGACCCTAGATCCTAGGCTATCTGGAACATGACAGCAATTTTGAACTGGTAGAATTGGCCCGAAGTTCCATCAGTGGTATCAGAGCCTTAGGGTTTTATCATTGAATCAAACCTGTTTAATCGAATTTGATGATTTAGATTCACAAACTAGGTTGTTTGGTTAGAACAGGTTAGATCGCTTTCGATCAAAAACGAGTCTGTGTTTTCGCACAGTGTCGATCGACACACTGGGTGTGTCGGTCGACACAAAGTGGCGAATTCGACAGAATCGGCGGCTAGGGTTTTTCGCGAAGAAAAACCGAAAGCCTACTGTGTCGATCGACACAGGTTGTGTGTCGGTCGACACAGAACAAATTCGATCGAGTGTCGATCGACACAGGTTAGTCTCGGTTGACACAGACCAAGCGAATGGTTAATCGGTTCAATTGGATTGAACCGGTTATCATGTTTGGTTAAGTCCGAATAGATCGGTTTAAATTAGATGAATTGGTTCAATTGGATTGAATTGATTATCTCAATTAGCATGAACTGATCGGTTAAATCAGTTTAATTGGATAATGCGGTTCAATTGAATTGGACCGGTTATTGCAATCAGTTGAAACTGGTTTAAACGGTTTAAATTGGATGAATTGGTTCAATTGGATTGAACTGATTATCATAATTTGTATAAACCGATTGGTTAAGATCAGCTTGATCTGATAAATCGGTTCAATTGGATTGAACCGGTTATCAAAACTGTCTTCGGTTAAGGTCCATGTCGACCGTCACACACAGGTTGTGTCGATCGACATGACCGGTTCAATGAACCAGGTTAATTGGATTAACCGGTTATTGAAATCCGGTTTTTGTTTGGTAGTGTCGATCGACAGACATAATCTGTATCGATCGATACAGTGCTCGGAATTCTGGTTATTGAACCTTGAATTTGCAGAAACCAAACTGGACCAAAACCTTGATTAAAGCTTAGCTTCAATATGGTCAACTGTCAAGACTCATTTCGTTGTGTGATGTCTAGCCAAGAGCTTGGTGTCCACAATTACGTGAGTAAGGCAGGTAGTTATGTTGATGGATTTGCAGTGCTAAAACATCAACAATTATATGACCTAAGTGAATTGATTTGCTAAACTTTTGGGTTTAGTTTCCTCAAACTAAATATCAAGTAACCTTGATGTCTTGCCCAAATCTTGTCTACTGTCAAGACTTGTGTCGTTTGTTGGATAATCTTAGAGTCCTTGGTATCCACTGCAACATGAGTAAGGCAGGTGGTCATTGACAGACTTGCAGTGCAACTGTCAGTGATCACAAGACAGAAAAGATTGGTTTTACTTGACTGGGCTATCGAAAGTTCTGGGCCCAGAGACATCAGAGTGGATTAGACATAGTTTGTCTCATCCACAACCAAGAGTTGTACTGGGTACAATTAGCAATGATTTGCTTACCTAGATAACTAAAGTTTGGGTAATGGCGAGTCGCCCACTCAGATTTTAGTGAAGTATGGATCTTGGATCATTATATTCATAGAGGGAACATTATTTGAATATAATGCGAGTTTTCTTATTAGATAAGATTTCTCATCATATACATAACTAAATCTTTGTTTTTCTTGGATTTTAGCTTATGTCTATGACTACTTTCTCGTTGCGATCCGTCCTTGAGAAGGACAAGTTAAATGGATCCAACTCCCTGGATTGGTATCAGAATCTGAGATTCATTCTCAAGCAGGAGAGCAAGGACTATGTCCTTGAAAAGGCTCCTCCAGAAATGCTTAGGACCAATCGCTCGCATGCAGCATATAATGCTTGGAATAAGCATTATATTGATGTGGTAGATGTGCGTGGTCTGATGTTGGCTACCATGAACTCAGACTTGAAGAGTCAGTATGAGAACATGGAGTCGCGAATAGAGATGATCACCAGCCTGAAACTGAAGTTTCAGGATCTGGCATGAGTTGAGAGATTCCAGATGGTGAAGTCTCTCACTGGGTGCAAACTACCAGAGGATGCTCCAGTAAGTCCTCATGTCATTAAACTGATGGGTTACATTGATAACCTGGGGAAACTGGAATGTCCTGTCAGCTTAGAGTTGGCCACTGACATCATTATGCAGTCACTGCCGTCAAGCTATGATAAGTTAGTTAAGAACTATATCAAGAAAGGTTTGACGAAGACGTTGACTGAGCTGCATGGCATGCTCAAAACAGCAGAGCATGACATCATAAAGGGTAAAAGATTTGAGAAATCTTGTGTTGGCAAGGGTAGAGGCAGGGCCGTCCAGATTTGGAATCAGGATAAGCCTGTGTCATCTTATAAGCCCAAGTCAGGCCCATCTGGTGTCAGAAAATGCTTTTACTGCGATGAGTCAGGGCATTGGAAGAGAGATTGCATTAAATTCTTGGAAGATTCACAAGAGATGAAGGAGATGTATGGTACTTCCTCTTAAGGTATTGTGTTAATAATTCAAGTTCTACGTTAGTATTGGATACTAGTTGTGGTACTAATATTTTGGAAATATGCAGGGCCAAAACAACAGTAGAACGTTGAAGAAAGGACAAGTGGAACTGCGTGTCTGGTATGAAGCAATGGTTGCTGCATGAGCCGTAGAGATTCTCCACTTGTAGGAGCCTTTCATACTTAATTTTAGAAATTAAGTAATTGCTACTATGTATCTGCCTTGTGCAGAAATGTCTTTCATTTTCTTGTAAAGAATTTGGATGTTTTTCATTTTGATAAAAGACAAGTTTTGTTCTTTAGATCTTAATGAAATATAATATGGCAGCACCCCGTTCGGAATGGGTTTTATATCTTAAACCAGCGAAAGTTAGAATATAACACAAATACTAAAAGTTTAAGTCTGATGACTCGAACTTGACTTTTCCTTGGCATAGTCGTTTGACCATACAGAGTGAAGCGGATTCAGAAGTTCCATAGTTTTGGACTCATTCGATTATAAATCATTTGAGATATGAATTATGTTCACTGGACCAAATGACCAAGGCCCTTTTAGCAGAGCTAAAAGAAACGGGCCAGAGGCTTATTGAGCCTTACACATACTGATGTATGCGGCCCGATGAGCATTAGTGCAAAAGGAAATCTTCTGTACTTCATTACCTTATTGATGACATAAATAAGTATGGCTGTGTTCATTTGATGAGACACGAGCAGGAATCCCTTGAGGAGTTCCAAGATGAAGTGTAGAACCGATTTGACAGAAGTATTGAGATCCTCGATTGAATCGCGGAGGAAAATACTTTAGTCAAGAATTGGGTGATCATCTGACAGAATGAATCGGATCTTATTAGATATGCTCCGATTAATGATGAGTCACATGAATCTTCCAAAATCATTTAAGAATACGTTCTAAATGTAGGAATTCGTTTGGTTGATCCTGATGTAATTCACAGATTCATATCAACCTAAACATACAGATCTAGGTTCTCTTGAATAGAAACATTAGATGATCTCACCTTTTACCTGTTTGTTGCAGCGGAAGGAATAGAACAGGTCAGAGATCAGATAGATGCACCGAGGGATGAATCCTCCAAAGGTTCACACACGCGATCACAGGAATGGCTGCTAGACCACGAGGAGAGAGGCGCAGAGGGAGAGAGGATTCGCGGCTAGGGTTCCGGTTAGGGAGAAAGAGATTTGGCTTTTCATCATTAAAAGCCTTCTCTTTCCCTTTTGGGCTTATGGGCCCAAAACACCAATCTGATTAAATCCCTTTTAATCAGACCCATTAATCTTTCTCTCTTAGTACGACAAATGCCTGGCACTTTTGTCGTACTTCTGCTAAGCCGTTCCAACACATTTTCCTGTTAGCTTAGGCGTGTGACCCATATGGGATCATATAATAAAGGCAATAAGTCCAAGACTTATAGATCATGAGCGGACTCTAGCAAGCCATCATGATCCCCAGTATTATATGACTTATGTCTGATATCGACATACTCTTACTTTCTAGAGACAGTACCGAGATTACTGGACACAATTCCAACAATCTCCCACTTGTACTGGAATCTCAGTATTCATAATCCTTTTGTCTCAATATCTCGATTAGTCATAAGGCAAGATTGGTGTCATCCTTATAAAGCCTAATCTTGTTCATCGGACTCTGATTTGATACTGACAATCCAAACGACTCGGGAAAGTCCGTTTGAGCATGGCCATGCGTTTTCCAGTATTCAAATCTCCGATTGGCCTAGAGATATTCACTCCACTTATATTGGAGGGACAAATTCCGTCTTGTTCCATCACTGTAAACTACTCATTTCATAATGCACCCAAACAAGGTCCTTATAGCTATCACAGAACGATAGCGTTAGACAATGATCAAAGTACATCAGTCCATGTGCAGTCACATGCATGTGAACTCAGGTCTAAGGACTATACTCTATAGTCGTAGTAAGAATCTCTTATGACACAGATATAAATATCCTGAAGAGTTCTTATAGGCGGGTCTTGTCCGGTCGTATGTTCCCAACATACACCTATGTACTGACTTTGATGCCGCGCATCTATGACACACTGAGACTTTGTCATAAGTCACGTACCAATCCAGTCTCACACGGTTGTTGATGTTCCAATTTCAACAACCTTCGACTGGGGACGGGATGATATAAAACATCTATCAAATATAGGGTCTCATGATCAAGCTAAATGACTTCGATGACTCAAGATCAAGTCATTTACTTCGATGACCTATAAAATGGTTCATATCATTTTGGAACGATTATTTCATCACAGTTAAAATAATCTTGAAATAATAATTTCATTAAACATAAAATAATGTTTTACAAGAACATATCAAATAACTAAAATAAAGCTCACAAAACTCCCACTCAAATTTAGATTATATTTCAATGTTTCTAATGCCTACAGCTTCAGTTAGGAACTCGAGCTTAGGCCTTGGGAGTGGCTTTGTCAACGGATCAGCGACATTATCATCTGTCGGAACTCGGCTGATCTTGACTTCCTTTCTATTAACGATGTCACGTATCAAGTGATATCTTCTTTGAACATGCTTGGATTTCTGGTGTGATCTTGGTTCCTTTGCCTGAGCTATAGCACCATTGTTGTCACAAAACAGTGCCAGAGGCTCAGCCGCATCTGGTATCACACCTAGTTCCATAATGAACTTTCGTATCCAAACAGCTTCCTTCGCTGCTTCTGAGGCGGCGATATATTCAGCTTCTGTAGTGGAATCAGCAACGGTGTCCTGCTTGGAGCTTCTCCAACTTACTGCACCGCCATTCAGACAAAAGACATAACCGGACTGTGACCGGAAATCATCTGTGTCTGTCTGGAAACTTGCGTCCGTGAATCCACTGACTTTAAGCACATCACTTCCACCGTACACCAAGAACTTATCCTTAGTATGTCTTAGATACTTCAAGATATTCTTTACGGCAATCCAATGGTTTTCACCTGGATTTGACTGGTATCTACTCGTCATGCTCAATGCATAAGCAACATCAGGACGAGTACAGATCATGGCATACATGACAGATCCTATTGCAGATGCATAAGGAATATTCTTCATGCGCTCAAGCTCAGCAGCCGACGTGGGGCTCTGCTTCTTGCTTAGCGTTGTGCCATGTACCATTGGCGTGAAGCCCTTCTTGGAATCTTTCATGCTGAATCTTTGTAGGACTTTGTCAATGTATGAGTCTTGACACAAGCCTATCAGCCTCTTAGGTCTATCCCGATAGATCCTAATTCCAAGAACGTATGCGGCTTCACCCATGTCTTTCATGGAAAAACAACTTCCAAGCCAGTCTTTTACAGACTTCAGCATTGGAACGTCGTTTCCGAGAAGCAGTATGTCATCGACATACAGAATAAGAAATACAATTTTGCTCCCACTAGATTTCTTATACACGCATTGTTCTTCTTCGTTTCTAATGAAGTCAAATTGCTTGATCGCTTCATCAAAACGAAGATTCCAGCTCCTCGATGCTTGCTTCAATCCATAAATGGATTTATGAAGCTTGCATACTTTCCCAGCATTCTTTGGATCTATGTAACCGTCAGGTTGTGTCATATACACATCCTCTTCCAGAATACCATTCAGGAAGGCGGTTTTCACGTCCATCTGCCAAATTTCATAATCATGAAAAGCTGCAGTTGCTAGTAGAATCCGAATAGATTTCATCATAGCCACCGGTGAATAGGTTTCATCGTAGTCCACACCGTGAACTTGTCTGAAACCTTTTGCCACCAACCTGGCTTTATAAATCTGGACATTTCCATCCACGTCAATCTTCTTCTTGAAGATCCATTTGCACTCGATGGCTTTTACACCAGCGGGTAAGTCAACCAATGAAAACACTTGGTTGACCGACATGGAGTCCATTTCGGAATCAGTGGCCTTGCGCCACTTAGAGGAATCTGGGCCCATCATGGCTTGATTGAAGTTCGATGGTTCATCACCATCAATGATCAAAAGATCATGACAGTCAGTCACGAGGAATCCCTGATATCTCTCGGGTTCGTGACGGATCCTCCCGGATCTTCGAACTTCAGGTACTACAGGTTCAGGCTCTACAATTTCTTGTAGGTCCTCCTGCTGCTCTTCCTCATTAGGTTGAGCAGTATCCTGTTCATCTTGAATTTCTTCAAGCAGTACCTTACTCCCACTGTCTTTCTTAGAGAGAAACTCTCTCTCAAGAAAGTTACAATCCCGGGCAACAAAGATCTTGTTCTCGGAACGTAGATAGAAGTAATAAGCCTTGGTTTCCCGTGGATAACCAATGAAATAGCATTTGTCAGATTTTGGTGTAAGCTTGTCTGAGATTAATCTCTTGACATAGGCTTCACAACCCCAAATTCTGAGATAAGACAGCACTAGAGCTTCTCCAGTCCATAATTCATATGGTGTCTTTGCTACTGCTTTTGATGGCGCTCTGTTTAGAGTGAACACTGCTGTTAGCAGAGCATATCCCCAAAGGGATATTGGAAGGTCTGTGTGACTCATCATAGATCGAACCATATCCAATAAGGTCCGATTTCTCCTCTCAGACACACCATTCCATTGAGGTGTTCCAGGAGGAGTGAGTTGGGATACGATCCCACACTCTCTCAGATGATCACTGAATTCCTGGCTTAAGTATTCTCCTCCTCGGTCGGACCGAAGAGCCTTAATGCTTTTGCCAAGTTGGTTCTGTACTTCATTTTGGAATTCTCTGAACTTCTCAAAAGATTCAGACTTATGTTTCATCAAATAAACATATCCATACCTACTGAAATCATCAGTGAAGGTAATGAAGTACTGATAGTTTCCTCTTGCATTAGTGGACATTGGGCCACACACATCAGTGTGTATCAGGCCCAATAAGTCACTGGCCCTCTCGTTAGGTTTATTAAAGGGGGCCCGTGTCATTTTGCCCATCATGCAGGATTCGCATTTCTCACATGACTCAAAGTCAAATGAGCCAAGAAGTCCATTCGAATGGAGCCTCTTGATGCGTTTCTCGCTGATGTGCCCTAAACGACAATGCCATAGAAACGTTCGGTTTTCCTCATTAGGTTTAAACCGTTTTGTATTAATGTTATATATTGGCGCGGATTGATCGAGTATGTAAATCCCATTCGTAAGAGGGGCAGAACCATAGAACAAATTGTTGCGATTGAAGGAACATAATTTATTCTTAACTGAAAAATCATAACCTTCCAAATCCAACAAAGAAATTGAAATAATATTTCTGCTTATAGCATGTACAAAATAACAATTATTCAGTTCTAAAATCAATCCCGAAGGTAAAGACAACAAGTATGTGCCTACAGCTAGTGCTGAAACTTTCGCTCCATTCCCAACTCGTAGCTCCACTTGTCCTTGCTTCAGCCTTCTACTGTTGCTGAGTGCCTGCATATTAGTACAAATATGAGCCCCACAACCAGTATCCATGACCCATGAGGTATTATCAGAAGTAGTTGTATTAACTTCTATAACAAAAATACCTGATGAAGAAGTTTCGAAAGTCTTCTTCTTCAATTCCTTTAGACCTTCCTGGAATTTCTTACAATCTCTTCTCCAATGCCCCAGTTCTTTGCAGAACCTGCACATGTCAGTAGGCCCAGCCTTGGACTTGGGCTTGGGCTTTGGCGTGTCCTTGTCCGCGACTTGGACAGCCTTGGCCGCTCCCTTATCCTTAGCAGAGGATTTCTTAAACCCCTTGCCCTTTTGCACCATAAGCACATTGGGGTCCTTGGCGGTTTTCCTCAAGTTGGGCTCTGCAGTCTTGAGCATTCCGTGAAGCTCAGGTAGTGTCTTACTCAAGCCATGCATGTTAAAGTTCAGAATGAACTGATCATAGCTTGCAGGTAAAGACTGCAGAATGATGTCGCAGGCAAGTTCCTGGCTGATTGGGCAGTCGAGTTTCTGAAGATGATCGAGATAACCCATCATCTTCAAGACATGAGGACTCACTGCCGCATTCGCAGCCAACTTACAGTCCAAGAGGTTCTTAACTGTCTGGAACCTCTCAGTCCTAGCCTGCTCCTGAAAAAGCGATTTCAGGCTTGCCATTATCTCGATGGGAGACAATACACTTTCGAACTGTTTTTGCAGCTCAGGAGTCATTGTCACCAACATCAGGCAATAAACATCATTTTCATCTGACGAGTGCTTTTCCCAAGCATTGTGCAGAGTCCTGGCAGCATTGGCAAGAGGCCTCTCGGGGAGGGGATCACGAAGGACATAATCCTTCTTCTCCTGCTTGAGGACCAGCCTCAAGTTCCTTGACCATGTCAGGAAGTTCGTTCCAGTCAGCTTCTCCTTCTCGAGAACAGACCGGATCGAGAATGTGTTTTGTGTGCTTGTAGTAGTCATGTCTGAAATATATAAATAAAAAGGTTATTAGTTATTATGTTCAAAATGACTAATCTCGTATTAAAAATTTTAATATGATTAATCACGCATTATATTCAATAACCTAAGTTACCCTCAATAGAATATAATGATTCCAAGATCCACATATAACTAAGATTAAAGTGGGCCACTGGCCGTCACTCAACCTTAGCTTATATCGGTAAGCCCTATATCGGCTAATTATATCCGTGATATAACTCTCGGTTGTGAATCTGGGCCCGAGGCCCAATCCACTCTGATGTCTCAAGGCCCGGGACTCCCGATGGCCTAGTCAAGGAAACCAGACTATACAGTCATGTAATCATTAATGTCTGGGACTCCCAATGACATTTATGAATCACAAACCGTCTTACCCACGCAAAAGCAGACATCCTCACACTGTAAGGCCATGAATGCAATTGAATGGGCTTTGACAGCTGACATAGCCTGGACAAGACATCCAACGCTTGATATTATTTGAGGTTCGTAGGTTTATTTAAAATCATTCCCAAAATAGAAGATTACTATTTCGGGAAACTTTCTATTTTTGGAAACCTACTATTTTTGGAAACTTTCTAAAATTGGAAACTTTCTAAAAAAGGAAACTTTCTAACTTTAGAAATTTCTTAAAATCCAAAACCCGCAAATCCAGAAACTTCTATTTTAAGAAACTTTCTAATTTCAAAATTTCGGAAACTTTAATTTAAAAGCGACTTTATAATTTTATAAAATAGATTTTAAATTAATCTGAAGAAAGACTCAAATAATTGGCCCAATTGTTTTAACTTCTTGGCCCGAGGCCCAAGAATTGGTCCATGTCCAAGACATGACCCAATTGTCCAATTAATTGACATAACCGGTCTGGTTCATTAAAACTGGTCTAACCAAGTTTTAATTACTACGATGACCACAATTGTCAACCGGTTATTTACTAAACCGGAATTTCTCAATTTATTTGGTCCAACCAAATCAAATTAGAAATTCCTGGTTTAGGCACTAAATCCAATATTTCTTTCGACATTGGATTTCTTATCCCGGTTCAACCAGATTTAATAAAATTATTAAAATCTGTTTATTAAACCAGAACGATTGATTTTAACCAAGTTTTAAACCGAACCGAACCGAATGGTCACAAACCGACCACGGTGTGACCTAGCTTCTCGATCAAGTCACGATCGTCCAGCCGCAAGCCGCACGATCCGAGATCGAGATGACCGGACGGGATGATCGTCGAGATCGGGACAGCCGGGAAGCTCGGGACGGGACGAGGCGATGCACAGCCGGGACGCGATCGATCCTTCGATCGGACGATCCGATCCGCCCGCCTAAGCCCACGGTCGATTTGATCCAACCGGACGACGCAGTCCATGCGATCCTTACGGATCCATGCGACGCTTGCCTCGCGGTCGATCGAACCGGCCATTCCTCTCGGCCGTGATAACCAACCGGCCAAGCCGATCGATCCCTTCTCGGCCGATCGCAAAACAACCGAGTCATATAGCTCGGTTTTGCGATTCATACGTTTGTTCAGGATTCAATTCAGTTTCTTAAGTGTTTTTCTTATCAGTAATGGATTCAAAACACTTCTAAACAGAATAAACAACCTAAACATGAATCTAAAACAAGAAATCCTAAGAACCAATGGCTCTGATACCACTGTAGGAATTCGTTTGGTTGATCCTGATGTAATTCACAGATTCATATCAACCTAAACATACAGATCTAGGTTCTCTTGAATAGAAACATTAGATGATCTCACCTTTTACCTGTTTGTTGCAGCGGAAGGAATAGAACAGGTCAGAGATCAGATAGATGCACCGAGGGATGAATCCTCCAAAGGTTCACACACGCGATCACAGGAATGGCTGCTAGACCACGAGGAGAGAGGCGCAGAGGGAGAGAGGATTCGCGGCTAGGGTTCCGGTTAGGGAGAAAGAGATTTGGCTTTTCATCATTAAAAGCCTTCTCTTTCCCTTTTGGGCTTATGGGCCCAAAACACCAATCTGATTAAATCCCTTTTAATCAGACCCATTAATCTTTCTCTCTTAGTACGACAAATGCCTGGCACTTTTGTCGTACTTCTGCTAAGCCGTTCCAACACATTTTCCTGTTAGCTTAGGCGTGTGACCCATATGGGATCATATAATAAAGGCAATAAGTCCAAGACTTATAGATCATGAGCGGACTCTAGCAAGCCATCATGATCCCCAGTATTATATGACTTATGTCTGATCTCGACATACTCTTACTTTCTAGAGACAGTACCGAGATTACTGGACACAATTCCAACACTAAAATGTCTATGTTTACGCTAAATAAGTTTCTATCAGAATCAGTGAAAAACACCACATTGGATGTGGACTGGGTGATTTCCAAATTTGTTTTTCTGATTAATTGGGATTGCAAGGTTTGTGTAAGACAGTAGTCAACAAACAAACTTGAACCCAAATCTGATAAGTTCTACCTCGCTGGTTGTCCTAGGGAAACCAAGGCTTAGTACTTTTGTTGTCCGGAAATGTGTCTTTTGAGAAAGATCGTACTTTCCAAAAGGGAACAGTGGGAGTAAAAGTACACATCGAAGAAAATTCGATAAACACAGGAGGCTGCTCAACCTGTTGAGGGAAAGCAGCGGTGAGATCTACAAAGTGCTGTAGGATCTGCACCTGTGGAGCCTGAAATTCGTAGATCCGAAAGGATCCGTCACTAACTCGAGAGTGATTTCTCGTAACCAATTGTCGTGATCTGTTGATCATTGAAAAGTGACGAGCATACGAAATTCAAAGAAGCGATGGTGAGCCCCAACTCCGAAAATTGGCTGGGTATGCATGTTAGCTTCACCGATCCATTTCTGGATTGAAGCAAACATCTTGGAGTTGGAATCAACATTCTGATAATGTGGTCAAAAGTTTTGACTTGATCAGAAAGAAATGAAACCATGCGTTTACAAGAAGACTAGTGGGAGCGTAATTGCAATTCTCACACTGTATGTAGATAACATACTTAAATCTCATAAACGACGTTCCGACGCTAAAGTCTTGTCAAGATTTGGGTCGGAAGTCAAGTCAAACGATGGACATGGGAGAAGGCCGTGAAAGTTCTTGGAATAATGATCCATTGGAATGGATCGCAAAGGCTAATTGGATCGTGTCAAAATCCTTATGCTAATAAGGTATTGGACAGTTCCAATATGCATGATTCCAAGAATGGCTTCATACCAAAGGTCTTATGGCAATAATCTAAGCGAGATGCAGTGTCTTGGACACTGGCTGAGCTAGTAACAATATTAGCAAGATGAAGTGTTTTGAACACTAGCTGAGCTATTATTAATGAGTGTGATTGCTAATGCTGCTGCAGTAGAATCCATCATGAATGCCATATTTTGCGCTCGTCTAGATGCAGCTTACGCATAAAGCATGACGAGAAAATACCAAAATGTTCCGGTTATAGTCACTGAGCGGTTACCAGAAATATCCCAAGTGTTTGATGAACTCTAAGGATAGTTTCATCGTGGACTGAAGAAGTGACGAACCAGTTGAAAGTAGTTAGACGGACAAAGACGATTCCCGGTTCCCACCTGGTTATGTCTTTTTGTCTGAATAGCGGTGCTATCTGTTGGACAGGCTCCAAGCAGTGGACCGCAGAATAGTGATTTTATCTGAATGGCGGTGTGGTTTGTTGAAATCGTTTCAAGCAATAACACCGCAGCCTCTCCCACAACCTAAGCACGAAATTTATTCGGTTGCTGTAGGTATAAGATATCTGAAGAGATGATCTTGATTCTAGTGGGAGTAACTTTAGTTATGTTATAATCTTTACATAGACATACTATGGTAGTGTTTATGTAAGTCTAACTGACATCGGTATTATTTAATTATTGGATAATTAAGTAATAGTCTCAAAGTACTTTATGGTCATCATATAGGTCATCAAGTTGAGGACTTGACCATGAAACCCTATAAGTAAAAGATGACATAAATTATGATTGTCCCTAGTCGAGGTTATTGAAGTGGGGCACCAATAACCGCGCGAGACTAGTATGTGAGGTGACTGTTGGACTAAGTTTCATGGAGTCAATGATATGATTATCACAGTCAGTCACATAGATATATGTTGGTGAACATATGATCGGACATGACCCGCTTAATGAGAACTCCACAGGATAGTTATATCAGTGTCATGGGAGGTTCTCATTACGACTATAGAGTATAGTCCTTAGACCTGAGTTCATCATGCTTTCTAGCATATGAATTGGTGCGTTTTGACCTTGTCAAACGTCGTTCCGTAACTGGCGGCTATAACGGCATTGCTTATGCGTATCATGAAGTATGTGTAGAAACAGGGATGGAACAAGATGGGATTTTTCCCTCCTAGAACGGGAGATAAATATCTCAGGGCCCATCGAAGATTTGATACTGAGAAAATGCATGGCCATGCTCAAACGAGGTGATTGTCAGTCGTTTGTTTTATCAGTATAGATCAGGAATTCGATGAACATGATGTTGGCTATAATAAGGATGACACAGTCTCTTGCCTTATGCCATATCGAGATATAGAGACGAAGGGATTGTAGGAATAGGTAATTCCAGTACAAGTGGAAGATTGTTGGGATTATGTCCTGAAATCACATTGTACTCACTCTAGAGATAGTTGTATTGTCGAGATCGGACAATTCATGTGATACTGGGTAATCATAATGTTTTGCTAGAAACCGCTTATAACAAATGAGTTGTAACTCATTTCCAGTATCGTGTGAACCTACAGGGTCACACACCTAAGCAAGTTGGACATAGTCCATATGGGATTGATCATTGGCATATGATCTGATCGATGTGTATTGGATATACATCGAATATAAGTTTCAAAGAGGTGTATCGATCGACACCATTGGGTGCGTCGGTCGATACAGGACGTGTGTCGATCGACACCACTAAGTGTGTCGGTCGACACAAAGGCGAAACCGAGACTGATGTTTCGGTTCAATCCAAGGTCGATATATAAACGCGTTTTGTACATTCGACCTAATTGATCTTGTGCGCCGCCCAGAGTGTTTTCTCAGAGAGAAAACACAGAAACCTCAAGAAACTGAGTTCCCAGGAGATCTGAGCCCCGGTACTAGCATCCCGGCAGATTCCAGCTTGTGTGCGTGCTGACTATCAGTAGAGGCGCAGCATCTGAGGCGCTCCAGAGATCTCGTTTACCTGACCCTATTCCGCTGCCAGAACAAGGTAAACGCAAGATCTGATCCATGATTCAATTAACTAGATCCTAGATCCTAGGCTATCTGGAACATGACAGCAATTCTGAACTGGTAGAATTGGCCCGAAGTTCCATCAAGGTGGCATCTTCTCATGATTAAGGTATCTTCTTTTTGTAAGAAATTTGATATTGAGATGGTTGACATGGAAGAGGATTTTGTTGATTCAAAGAGACCAAGAAGAAAAACAGGAGTACAAAATATGCATCACTACAAGGTTAATTGCTTATATGCTGTTCTGGATTTGCAGCTTCAAGAGTTTAATGAACGCTTTACTGAGGTGAACACTGAATTGCTTATTTGTGCTGCATCTTTATCTCCTATGGGTTCATTTGCTGAGTTTGACCACTCAAAGTTGATGACATTAGCTAAGTTCTACCCAGACGACTTTAGTTCTGCAGAGTGCACATCTCTGGAGCATGAATTAGCTATATACATCGATAATGTTCGAAGTGATGAAAGATTTACTCGTTTGGAGAGTCTTGGAGATCTTGCTCGTATGTTGGTGGATACACGGAAACATCTATCACATCTTCTGGTTTATAGGCTTTTGAAGTTAGTCTTGATTTTGCCTGTTGCAACTGCAACGGTTGAAAGGTGTTTTCAGCAATGAAGATCGTGAAGACAGATCGACGCAATCGAATTGGCGACCAGTTTCTTAATGATTGCTTAGTCTGCTTTATTGAGAAAGATGGATTTGAGACTATTACAAATGAGACTACAATCAAACGATTTCAAGATATGAAAGATCGTAGAGTACTTTTGTAAGATTTATATGAAATAATTTTTTTTGTATATAGTTTAAGTTTGAACCGGTTAAAAAATATTCTTGAGTCCTCCACTGGACATAGTTAATATGTATCCCCAAACTCATCATATATCATTGTTTTATAAAGAAACTACGATAAGTAAAGACAACCAGCAACCGTTTGAAGTTTAAGATTGAGTATAACCCTGTTTGAAGACTGAACAAGATGGCGAGGAGATTCACGGCAGGAGAGAAAGGAAAAGGCATCGAAAACCAGATGGAACAACGCAGGAGAGTGAGGATAGTCGCTCCAGATCTAGACACTACTAACCTGATAAAAGAGAATGAGCTGACTATCATTGGGAGACTAACAAACCCGAGCATCCAGAAGGTGTGGAACCTCATCCCCTTTTTCACAAGGAGGTGGAACTTAAGAGGAAGAACATCAGGGTCTGACCTTGGAAACGACTGTTTCCAGTTTAGGTTTGAAAGGGAGGATGACATGCTGCAGATTCTGAACAACAGGCCATATCAGTTTGAGAACTGGATGGTGATTTTGGAGAGATGGGAACCAATTATTTCACCTACTTTCCCTAAACTGATTCCTTTCTGGGTAAGAGTTAAGGGTCTGCCCCTACACTATTGGCAGAAGGAACTAGTAGACAACATTGGAAGTGAACTAGGAAGGCTTGATGGAAGAGAAATTTCAGCCTCTGTGGTTAAAGTCCGAGTGACTATTAATGGGCTAGAACCAATTATAAAAGAAACAGTGGTGGAATTCGCAAGTGGAGAGGAGATACTTGTCAATCTTGACTATGAGAGGTTGGGAAATTTCTGCACAAAATGCCTGCGATTGACCCACGAAGCTAAGGACTGCATGGAAGGAAGGATAGAAGTGGGAAAGGAAGAGGAAATGCGGCTAGAGAAAAGGAAGGTGAGAGAGAAGGAAATGCCAAGACTGAATAACCAAGAGTCTAGAAGCCCACGGAGAAAGAGCTCTCCCAAGGAATCCATGTTAAGCAGAACAAGGGACATGAACGAGCAAAAGAACAAGGATGGAAGGAATAGTGGAGCAATCTTACGAAGCAGATATGCTATCCCAAACGGCAGAGGTACATCCAGAGACAATAGAGAAGTTTCTTCCTTGAGAAGAGAGGGAAGTAGAAGACACACTGGATATGATAGAGCTGAAAGAAGAGAAAGGAATTACCTTCAAGAAGAGGACCGAAGGGCTATTAACAGAGCCTATGAACTGGAGACTCGTAGAGGGGGTGAATGGAGCGGGAGTTTCAGAAGAGGAGACATACCACTGAGAGGAAACATGGAGAGCAACAGGCTTGAATGGAGGAAGAAAGATCACCAAAGCGCTGAGAACCATCCCCACGGATCGGACTACCAAAGGAGAAGTGAACATAGGAATGAAATACTAATGTACCAAGGGCGTGGAGACAATGCAAACATGGAAATATCGAGAGATATGCAAAGTTCCAGACTGGAGGGAAATGAACAAAGAAACAATACCAGCAGAGGATGGTTGGAGCGAACTCCGGTCAATGGAAATGGGAGAAGCAAGGATAGGAATTTGGCAGTGTTACAGCCGGAACATGATGCAATGTCAGAAGAACAGAGGTTGTCACGGGAACGAAGAATTGGGGGTGAAACCAATGCTACTCCCAACACCATTCCTGAGAGAGAGGAGGTAATGGAAGAGCTCAGAGAAGCCACCTACCGCTATGCTAATCATCCGGACCCTAAAGAGCGAGAGGCTAGGAGAAACCGCATTTTGGATTCTGAGGCGAACCACCTCATGGAGCAAACAGCAGATATGATCATTGAAAATGCTACTAGGACATCAGGTGGACCTCGGACTGCAAACCCTGAGTCCATTAACCAGGAGGTGGGGACTATACGGCTAGCCAACGAAACACCGATTGTAGGGAGAGAGATAGGAGGACCATCAAATGAAGGAAGCATGAGACGGAGAGGTTTGGTAGGAATAAGAAGATCTTATCAAGCAAGTCCGAGAAATGTGATCGGTGGGAGTGCTAGCAGAAGACTAATTTACCAAAACCAACCACCAATAAGGAGGAGGAACATAAGGAATGAGATCCAGCAGGAGGATCTACTCGGGGAAGTTAGCCCGCATGATCAGGACATCGTACTAAGAGCTGAACAGAGAGAGAGTCATAGAGAACTCAACGATAACGGTCATGACGGAGAGCATCGCATGGAGGATTTTCGGCTCGCCCGAAAGTCGGTTCCTTAGCCACTTTGAGCTGGAACTGTTGCGGATTGGGAAACCCTGAAACAGTTCGTCGACTAAAAGAAATGCGGAAAAAGTTCAATCCGGAAGTGCTCTTCTTGATGGAGACGAAAAACTCTGATGAGTTTGTAATAAAAGAGCTCCAACCTCTAAATTATGCTAATGTATGCTTGGTTTCCCCACACTCTCCTGGAGGAGGTGGTTTAGCCCTTCTGTGGGATGAGAGTATTGAAATAGAGATTCTGGAGAAGTGTAATAACTTCATTAATACAAGAGTTAAGTACAGGAAAGAAATTTACTTCGCTACTTTCGTGTATGGTGAGCCGGATAGAACGAAACGGAGGCAAATCTGGGAGCAGATTTCAGAACTGAATAGACACAGAGATAAGCCGTGGTTTCTTACCGGAGATTTCAATGATATAACATCAGAGGACGAGAAGGAGGGAGGAGCAAAGAGGCCAGAGAGTTCGTACTCAGACTTTCGAGCGTTTTACTCAGAAAATGATTTGTATGATCTCCAGCATATTGGAAACCTGTTATCATGGAGAGGTAGACGCGGAACCCATCTGGTCTTATGCAGATTGGATAGAGCGATGGCAAACGGAGCGTGGGCTGAAGTGTTCCCGGCTAGCTACTCGAAGTATCTCAATTTTGAGAGCTCGGACCATAGACCATTAATCACGTTCTTAGAGCCGCCAAAGAAGAAACGAAGACATCTCTTCCGCTATGATAGGAGCTGGCGCAACAATGATGAAGCAAAGAAGATAATCAAATTGGCATGGGCTGACAAAAGAAATAAATCTGTGATGGCCAGATTAACAAACTGCAGATACAAGTTGATGGAATGGAACAAGGCAAAGCACATAAACTATCAAAAACTCATCCTTACAAAGAAAGAAGAACTGGAAAGGGCAATGGCAGACCCGGACGGGGAAGAAAGTGAGGTGATACGACTGAACGATATGCTAAAGAAAGCCTACAAAGCGGAAGAAGAGTTTTGGAGACAAAGGAGTAGAGTGATGTGGCTCAAACTAGGAGATAAAAACTCTTCCTTTTTCCATGCTGTTACTCGAGGCCGGAGAGCTGTGAACAAGATCACTGTGTTGGAAACGGAGCAAGGAGAAGAAGTCTTTGAAGAAGAAGAGATTACGAAGGTCATTGTAAATTACTTTCAAGACTTGTTCACAACAGTGACGAATGACCCGACTCCAACAGTTAAGAAAGCGATAAGAAGACTAGTAACGGAGGATATGAACAAAGACTTTCTGGCTATTCCTTCTCCTAAGGAAATCAGAGGTGCCTTCATGTCCATTCATGCGGATAAAGCGCCGGGTCCGGACGGCTTTTCAGCTAGTTTCTATCATACGAACTGGGAGATAATTAAAGAGGAAGTCATCAAGGAGGTGCAGAATTTTTTCCAGACAAGTGATCTAGCGCAGGGGATGAACCACGCCCACATCAGACTGATACCCAAATGCAAATCGCCCAAAGTTGTGAAGGATTTCCGCCCGTTAGCGCTATGTAATGTGATATACAAAGGAATATCAAAGATACTGACTAGAAGGCTCAAGGGTCTGCTCAATAAGATTGTATCGGAAAACCAGTCAGCTTTCGTTCCGGGAAGGGCAATTACGGATAATATTCTAATCACACACGAGATGCATCATTTTCTCAAGAGATCGAAGGCGATTAAGCGATGCACGATGGCGGTTAAAACGGATATGAGTAAAGCTTACGATCGGTTGGAATGGAACTTTATTGAGGCGGTGTTAACGGAGTTTGGTTTCCACAGAAGCTTCATCGAATGGATTATGACTTGTGTATCCACAGTGACTTTCTCAGCATTAGTTAATGGAGAAGCGAAAGGTATGATCATTCCGCAAAGGGGAATCCGCCAAGGGGATCCCTTATCCCCTTTCATATTTATCCTCTGTAGCGAGGTACTCTCAGGTTTATGCTCGCGAGCGCAAAGGAATGGAGAACTTATCGGAATGCGAGTATCGAGAGGAGGGCCAAGGATTAACCACATCTTATTTGCTGATGACACAATGTTCTTCACCAAGACGGACACTAAATGCTGTGAGCACCTAAAGAGGATACTCTTGGAGTACGAACAAGCCTCGGGACAAGCAATTAACCGAGCAAAGTCTGCGATAACGTTTTCAGCAAAGACACCAGCTGAGATTAGAACAAGAGTTAAGAGATGCTTGGATATAGAGAAAGAAGGTGGAGGAGGAAAATACTTGGGATTACCGGAGTTATTTGGAAGAAAGAAGAGAGACCTTTTTAATGGCATTGTGGATAGGATTAGACAAAAATCAGTGAGTTGGTCCACCAGGAGACTCTCTAGTGCCGGGAAGTTAGTCCTCCTCAAATCAGTACTTATGGCGCTACCAACGTACACATTGTCAGCTTCAAAATCCCTATGAGTCTGTGTAAAAGAATACAATCCGCGTGGACTAGATTTTGGTGGGATTCTAATCCGGATAAGAAAAGCATGTGTTGGGTAGCGTGGGACAAATTGACTAAACCAAAAAACGATGGAGGGTTGGGGCTGAGAGATATAGAAGCTCTTAATGATGCTATGCTTGCTAAGAGTAGCTGGAGAATCATCAACAACCCTGAAAGCTTATTAGCGCGAGTGCTGCTAAGTAAGTACTGTAAAGAGGATGATTTCTTGAATGTGGAGGTTACGTCTGACTGCTCACATGGCTGGAGAGGTTTATTGCTAGGGAGAGATGTGATCAAGGAAGGCATTAGTAACGCAATAGGCAATGGAGAAGACGTAAACATATGGGAGGACTCGTGGATATCCCTAGACAGAGCGGAGAGGGCTTATGGACCTGCAACAAAAGAAACGCTAGACTGGTCAGTTTCAAAACTGTTTCACGAAGGTACCACAACCTGGAACAGAGAGAAGGTGAAGCTTGTTTTCCCGGAAAGAGAGAAGGAAATCCTAAAGTTACAACCAAGCGGATTATGTGCAAAGGATAAGCGGTTCTGGGTGCACGGCGCTGGAGGAAACTACCAAACAAAAAGAGGATATTTCCAAGCGATTAAGGAAAAAGGAGAGAACGAGGCAGACACTGAACGGGACCAACGGTTTGACTGGATGAAAAATATCTGGAAACTGGATACTGCACCGAAGATCCACATGTTTCTTTGGAAAGCTAAGAAGAAAGCTTTGCCGGTGGGGACTAACTTGAGAGAACGCAATGTTATACCAACATCAAGCTACCCGAGATGTGGAGAGGACGAAGACACAGTTCATACACTGTTCCATTGCCAATATGCGAAAGAAATATGGGGCTTGGCACCCTTTTATACACCGGTGGTAACAGAGGAGTGGACAAACATAGAAGAAGCACTAGAGAAAGCTAAACAACTGAAGGCCTTACCACCGGTAGGAGCAAATGGAGAGACGGTGTTTGCTTCAATTTGTTGGAATGTGTGGCTGAGCAGGAACAAATTAATCTTTGAGAAGAGGAAGCTAGGAGCTTGGGACGTGTGTATGCAAGGAGTGGTGGATGCAAGGGAATGGACGGCAACGCAGACTGCAAGGAAGGAGGAAGAGAAAATGCTGGAAAAGGAGAAAGTTGAGATGGACATGAACAGAGACGAAGGTGAGATAGCAACGACACAAGCGTTTACGGATGCAGCCTGGGACAGTCAAACAGAGAAGGCCGGTCTCGGGTGGATTATAAAAGACAGAGAGGGCACGCTAACGGATTCAGGATCGAAAGGAAGGAACCATGTGAGGTCAAGCTTAATGGCCGAAGCAATAGCTTGCTTGGAAGCTTTGAAACACCTAAAGGCGATCAACCGGAACAAGGTGATGGTGTCTTCGGACTCTCTAAATCTGATCCGCGCCTTAACCAAGGAGGAGTACCCTATTGAGATATATGGAATAGTGAGCGACATCAAGACGATAGCAAAGGGTTTTGAATTTTTATGTTTTTCTTTTGTACCAAGGAGATACAATTCTGAAGCTGATTATTTGGCAAAGATGGCTCTTCTTTTGGAACCCACTGAGGTTGATGACGATGTAAGAGGTGACTTACCTGTTTGAGGCTTCTTTTAATGAAGAATTTCAGTTCAAAAAAAAAAAAAGAAACTACGAAATAGATATAACATGGAGAGTATCATTATATATAAACATTACCAAAATAGATAGATCACGGAGACTTTACTTTACAAACATATTATTTAAATAATCCAAAATAAATAACCATAAAAATGAGAGAAAGTTGTTTTAAAATAGTAGATTTTCTTACCTGATAAAAGAGTATGAAACATTATAGTGGGCAACTGGGCATTCACGGGAGCAGATCCAAAACCTTTAAAAAATATATATTTTCATAGTAAAAGAGGAATAATTCAGAATAAAAGAGGTAAATTTAGGAGCAAATTGGTGAAAACAACCCAAAAGAAATAAACAAAAGAACTAAGTTAGTTGTGGTGCTCACGAGCCTATTCGCAAGTGGACGGTTAGACTACAGAATTTCACTATTAAGAAAGTTAAAGTTAGTAATTAAAAGAGACTTTGTCCCCAAACAAAAGTAATTAAAAGAGACTAAACAGTTTGAAAATTATATATAGGGACTGCGTAAACCTAAAAATTTGTTGGCAAGAAGAAACAAACATAAAAACTTTAGAACCAGCAGAAAAAAAAATATGGCAAAGCTGCAAAGTCAAGTTGGGTCGGTGGATGATAACAACCCCACCCTACCCACACTGCGCCGTCCTCTCTAGTTTGAAGTTTGAACATGTGCATTTTTCTTCGTTATTAACTTATCAGTTTTTTTCTTTGAATGAAATTAACCATCAGTTTTTTCATATAACATTTTATTATAACCACATAAATCTTTACCCAAAATTTATGATATCCCTTCAAAACTTATGATTTTTTTGTGCAAATGCTTGTAGATTTCTAGGCCAAAACGGCAGAGTTTTCATACAACGGAGACATAAAAGATTTTGCTAAAGCATCAGCTTTGCAATTAAAAGATCTAGAAATATAGTTGAAAGCGATTGAATCAAAGGTTACTAATAGTTGCAGGATATCGTGGAGAATCTTATGGAACTCCTTTGGATGAGACTCCTTTTTGATTGCGATGATAAGTTGTTTATGAATCTGATGTAATACATAACTTGGTGAAGTCCAATTCCTTTGCTTGCGTCAAAAGTTAAAAACTTATGATATCACTTCAAAATTAATTCCAAACCCGTATTGTCTTCCTTACGGGATGGAATGGGCTATCTTAGGGCTTGGTTTAATTTTGGGCCTTCTTTAAAAATTGCTGGGTCTATTATGTTCATTATAGCTATCATTACCAACTGAAGCTTAAGGCTTGTAAACTATTTTTGGTCTGCTGCTTTTAAATACGAATGCCCTCTTTCAAAAAAAAAAAAAAAAAACATATTATTTAAATAATCCAAAATAAATAACCATAAAATGAGAGAAAGTTGTTTTATATAATTGTATATTTTCTTACCTGATAAAAAAGTGTGAAACATTATAGTGGGCAACTGGGCATTCACGGGAGCAGATCCAAAACCTTTTAAAATATATATTTTCATAGTAAAAGAGGAATAATTCAGAATAAAAGAGGTAAATTTAGGAGCAAGTTGGTGAAAACAACCCAAAATAAATAAACAAAAGATCTAAGTGAGTTGTGGTGCTCACGAGCCTATTCGCAAGTGGACGGTTAGACTACAGAATTTCACTATTAAGAAAGTTAAAGTTAGTAATTAAAAGAGACTTTGTCCCCAAAAAAAAGTAATTAAAAGAGACTAAACAGTTTGAAAATTATATATAGGGTCTGCGTAAACCTAAAAATTTGTTGGCAAGAAGAAACAAACATAAAAACTTTAGAACCAGCAGAAAAAAAATATGGCAAAGCTGCAAAGTCAAGTTGGGTCGGTGGATGATAACAACCCCACCCTACCCACACTGCGCCGTCCTCTCTAGTTTGAAGTTTGAACATGTGCATTTTTCTTCGTTATTAACTTATCAGTTTTTTTCTTTGAATGAAATTAACCATCAGTTTTTTCATATAACATTTTATTATGACCACATAAATCTTTACCCAAAACTTATGATATCACTTCAAAACTTATGATTTTTTTGGGTGCAAATGCTTGTAGATTTCTAGGCCAAAACGACAGAGTTTTCATACAACGGAGACATAAAATACTTTGCTAAAACATCAGCTTTGCAATTAAAATATCTAGAAATATAGTTGAAAGCGATTGAATCAAAGGTTACTAATAGTTGCAGGATATCATGGAGAATCTCATGGAACTCCTTTGGATGAGACTCCTTTTTGATTGCGATGATAAGTTGTTTATGAATCTGATGTAATACATAACTTGGTGAAGTCCAATTCCTTTGCTTGCGTCAAAACTTAAAAACTTATGATATCACTTCAAAATTAATTCCAAACCCACTTCAAAACTTATGATATCACTTCAAATTTATACAGTGATCAACATAAAAACACAGTTGATGATAATATCATGATATATGTCCATTAACCTCAATCATAAGACGGGTTCTTTATTTTTTTGTTAAACAAATATAAATATCATTATAAAATATTTAGATGTTACAAATTATATTAACAAAAAGTTTTAACTTATATTATTAGTTTAGTGAGAGAAAAAAACATGAAAGCTAAAATCAATTGGTAGTTTGACATTTTTGCTTGATAGCAACCCCATCAAGATAGTGATAAAATGTTGAAACCTCGGAGAACTGAAAAACTATGGCTGGATCAGAAAACGAATTCGAAAAAGACCGAAGAATCACTAACTAAGATATAAAAAGTTGTTTTATCCGTCAACTTGATAAAGAACATTCTTCAGTGATGGCAAAAAATGTAAAACCCTGTCAGCAAATGTCCTTTACATTTAAGGATTATTGCTCAAACACACACACATAGATTCCACACCAAACCTGAGATTACACGAACTAAGGGAGCAATAATACGAATTCTCGACCATTTGATTGTTAAAGAAATAGAAATTCACTATTATACAATGTCTATATATCTGTATGTTACAATTCTTTTTTACAGATTCTAAAAGTTACGAAGTGGGATAGGGCATGCTAAGTTTGAATAAGCATCCAAATGTTAAAATTCTAGAAGGTCTTTTTATCTTTATATATCAACTAAAAAGTCGGCATGAAGCTCTCAAATATATGGTCCACCTATTTATAGAGCACACAACTTTTTTTTAGGAGACAGTTCATTGGAGAATTCAGTATTATTTAAGGTTTGGTGCTATTTTTTTTTTTCTATGCAACTGTCAATAAAAAATTATATATGTAAATTGATAACTCCAAAAGGTTCGTTACAAAATAAAAGTAACATTTGGTGGCCTCTCATATCTCTGGATTCATTTATAATTTGCCTACTCTACAATCTATCTCTATAGTTATAAATCATCACAAATAATTAACCTATATCTCGACTCTGCCCATGTCTATATTTATACACACTTTTCGGTAGATTATTCATCAAATTATTAGTTTGTATTAATTACACAAACCATAAATTGAAGAGAAAATAATTTCAGAAACAAACTGTATATCTCAGAGATAGTTAAAAGATCGATTGTTAAAGAAAACTTGTATGTTTTTCTAAAAACCCTAAATCGTAATGGATACTCAATATGGACAATGATAGATTTGTTTTACCCCATTGTAAAAAAGTCAGGTTTGGACCATGATTGTGATCAATAAATAGCTTGAAGTGCAACCACCACACTAAGAATTCCCGTCAAACATTAGTTAATAATTAATGAATTAGATATGTGTTAACATTATAAAAGAAAGTATCATTTTTTTCTATCTCGTAATATTAGTAATGGACATAATTCATATCTAAAAAGTTAATTTATGAGTAGAAGATTGACATCCACTATATATATATTTATCCTATTCGTACTCAAATTTTTATGTGAAACTTAATACATTCCTATGTTCAATATTTGACAATCTAAACCTAAAGTTTGTAGAACTGAACATCTAACCCCTTCTCAGTTTATCCTGGCGATCCCACTTGGTGTATGCCGGATTTGGTGAGACGATCGCACCAAAAGTGATTGTGACAGAAGGTATTGTCGCAGATTCATCAATGTGGTCAATGAGACCGTGACCGTCAAGAAACGATCGCACTTGTAGACTCCAAGGCAGCTAGTTGTCTCCGGTAAGCTTTGTTACATGAGACATGTTAATGTTTAGAACTGTCTCAGCGTTGAGAGGAATAGCTTCTGTTTGGTTGTTGTTGTTCATGTCAGCCATGGTGAAACAAGAAAAATGTGAGGGAGGTGGTAAGGTTTTCGGAAAAAAAAAAGGTTTTGTAGGATCGTAGCTCTGATACCATATAGAGGCTGAATGTGTTATCTTATTAACATAAACATACTACACTATTTATACAAGGAATTAGGGTATTAGGAATGACCAAAGTAATGACTAGTTAACCCTTTACATATATAACTCTTATATTATTAGAGAGGAACAAAGTGCATATCAGAATTTGATCCACATCTATGGGTACATTATAAACGAGAAACTGAAATTTTTGGTCTCTATTCAAAAAAATATTATATCATAATAGTGAGCAGATTAACTAAACATTGATCTTGTTTTTTAACTTATGAATGTATACATATATACACAAATGTATTAGACTTGACATTTAATATAACCCATATATCTCAACACGTAGCTAACAGTTTTTTATTTTGTTTAACTTACAATAGTATATTACAATGTCCATTTTTTCGAAAAAGGTTGGGATGTAATAAGGTTTATGTGAACATGATTAAAGTTGGAAGGTTTGAAGGTTTATACTTGAGCTTATTATAAAAAAAAAGTTCAGACCATCTTTGATACGAATAATTATTTTTAAATAATTATTTTTAAACAAAAATTTGTGGACATGAAAAAAAAAAAATTTGGACATGAGAAAAAATTTAGGAAAATCGATTATCTTGTACATGTCACATGTTTCTTTGGAAAAACATCAGTGGTGGTCATGTTTTATTGTAGTTGAGTTGGGTCATCTCTTCCGATCTCACCTAGCTTGTCTAGCTAGTATGCTAACCGCTCATCCAATACATTTAAAATGTAATTACACTACTTGAAAGTACAAAAAAGGTTTAATAACAACGACAAAAAGGTTAATAACAATAACCAAAAAAAGTAAAAAGAAAACAGAGCGCAAAGCCTCGTCACATCTGCCCATAAATACCCTACACCGACTCGCAATCTTACCACATCAATTCTCTCTCTCTCTCTTTTAAGATTACAAAGACAGTTGGTGAAGAATAAGAATAACAATGACGAAGGAAGTGGTCGGAGAGAAGAGATCCTTCTCAGGCAAAGACTATCAAGACCCACCGCCTGAGCCTCTGTTCGACGCTACTGAGCTTGGGAAGTGGTCTTTCTACAGAGCTCTCATCGCTGAGTTCATAGCCACTCTCCTCTTCCTTTACGTCACTGTGATGACTGTCATTGGTTACAAGAGCCAGACCGATCCAACCCTCAATCCTGATCCTGATCAGTGTGCAGGTGTTGGCGTCCTCGGCATCGCTTGGGCCTTTGGTGGCATGATCTTCATCCTCGTCTACTGCACTGCCGGAATCTCTGGTCGGTTCCTCATTTTCTCTAATTAGTTTAGTATGTTTTTCTTAATTTTATGGATTTTTTGGCTCCTAATCTAGCTCACTTTTGCAGATCAGAACATACCTTATTATGCTGTCTCAACTTACTTCACATTAGCTGAGAGTTTTATATTTGAATCTTTTTTTGCTGTATTGATTGGAAATGTATGTAATCAGGACAGAGCATGAAGTCGGTTTGGTTTGGTTCCATTTGTTTTTTCGGTTTAGGGATATAGTATTACCAAAACTAGAAATAAAAACAAATTTAATTTCGGTTTTGGATAAAATTGGTTTTAAGTATATTTATATATATATAGTACAAATGAGAGTGAATCTCAGTTCTTGTTAGGTTCAAATTTTAGTTCAGTGATTTTTTTTTAATATTTAAACAATGTTTATTAATACTAAACAATGTTTTTTAAAGGATATTCTAAATTAAAAAGAGGAGAATTAAAATGTTTTACAAAGCCCTAGCTTAGTTTACTAAACAATGTTACATTCATTTGTAATAAAATTCGGTTTAGGTTGTTTTTAGGCTCACGTCAATGTTTTGGTTCAACTTATTTAATGAAATAGGTGGGCACATAAATCCGGCGGTGACGTTTGGGCTGTTCTTGGCTCGGAAAGTGACGTTGGTAAGAGCAGTAATGTACATGGTAGCTCAGTGCCTCGGTGCCATTTGCGGTGTGGCTTTGGTCAAATCCTTCCAGTCTTCATACTACACTCGCTACGGTGGTGGTGCAAACGGTCTGGCCGATGGTTATAGCATCGGCACCGGTGTTGCCGCCGAGATCATCGGTACATTCGTCTTAGTCTACACCGTCTTCTCCGCCACCGACCCCAAGAGGAGTGCACGTGACTCCCACGTCCCTGTAAGCTCACTATTTCCGTATTGATTTATTATAGTCTTGCGGTTGATCATTTCGAAACTCACCGCATTAATGGAACACCTAGAATATCCGTGTCCTATACGGCTGGCTACACGACCCACCATGATATTATTAAACCAATGCTGTACCAAATTCTTAACCGGCCTAGAGTAGAAAACATATATGCATTTAATGGGTGTGGACACGGCATCATGTTTTTCTTGATTGATATTGGAGATCTGTTTTTGTTTTGTCTACATTTGGAGACTAAAAACATTTTAGTGTAAATTTTAATATTTTTTCTTTTATTTTAAATTTGGAAGTCATAAACTAATGTTTCATCCGATTTTACCCAAAACCGGCTCTGTTTCTAAATCGATAGTTCTCAAATTCGGGTATAGTATTGTGAATGATTTGCTCTGTAAGCTTACGTATATTTTGCCAGCCTAGCTTATAGATTCTTCATTATAACAAACGACAAAAAAGGTTTTCGATCATCTAAATTTTTTGTCTTTCACGCCTATCTCCATCATATATGAATGTGTCCTTTATTTGTACATGGTCCCAAAGGTCCAGCTCTCAAACATAACTATAGTAGTTTTTGTATTTGTCTCGTGATTTGGTAGTAACATATATCTTTTGTTGTTGTTGATCATGATGTGGTAACTGAAGGTATTGGCTCCATTGCCAATTGGATTTGCGGTATTCATCGTTCACTTAGCTACAATCCCAATCACGGGTACTGGCATTAACCCTGCAAGAAGTCTAGGAGCTGCAATCATCTACAACAAGGACAAAGCTTGGGACCATCATGTTCGTAACTACTATATATATAATATTTATACTTATTCGTCTTGGATAATAGTCTTTGGACAAGGTCTTTACTGACGTTTTTCTATTTATTACAGTGGATATTTTGGGTGGGTCCGTTTGCGGGTGCAGCCATTGCGGCTTTCTACCATCAGTTTGTGTTGAGGGCTGGTGCGGTGAAGGCACTCGGGTCTTTCAGGAGCCAGTCTCACGTTTAACTTATGATTCTCCTCTCAATTATCAAAGAGAGCAACGAGAAGACAATAAAGAACGGTTTTTAATGTAATGTTAGATGGTTGGAACCTAGCGACGTGTAGTATCTAATTTTCTAGCTTTGGTGAAGAGAGGTTTTGAGTGGGACTTGTGGACCAACTTTAAAATGCTACTTCTCTTATATTTATGTGTACTCCTTTAACTTTATATTGCTTTATTTTACTATTTTCTGTATTCCGTATGATCAACTTTCCACATGAGAGTATAAAGGTCTCCCTGAATCTACACGTGGAACATTAAAGTTTACTTTAAGAAAAATACTAGTACTATGTTTTATTGTTTATACAAACTTTGTTGTATTGTCTTGTGGTTTGGAAGGTATCCTCAGTAATACTGTTGGCATAGAGTATTGGAAGTGATATTGGAAAAGACAGATCAAGAGGTCAAACTAAGTGGCTCATCATAGAGGAGCATGACAGCTTTGTCTTCCATGCGCATTATTGAAACACATGATGAAAATAAGTTTGGCACAACTCAATCGACAAAATAATCTCTCCATCCAACCAAGATAACCAAGATCTTATATATCTTCCGGATTTCGGATATGCTCAGAGTCGGCCCTACATTCACATAATTTAACCATATATTTTATTGTAAAGATGATTATTACCTACACAAACTATATTTCATCACATTTTATATTTAAACTAAATTTATTTATCTATAATTATATAAACTATATTATTTGCATGATGACATGTATCAAATAATAAATGTTATGTAATTAACACAATAACTTGTCGACATCCACCTATTGGACGAGAGAATAAAGTATGTGTAAATATATATTTTATATTTATATATGTTGATTGGTGACTTTTTTCAGTAGTTACACGAAAAAGAAAAGAAGATAGAGAGAGAGAGAGAGAGAGAGATTTTGTCAGGCATATTTAGGGCGTCGATCAGGCTACCAAAACTGTTCGGATCTGGCTGAAATTTCAGAGAAAGTTTCACTATTCAGTGATCTTCTGATTCAACGGTGGGTTTTGCTTTTCAACGGTTGGTTTGTTGTAGATCGGATTTTTAGTGGAGCTGTTCTGTTTTGAAGCGACTGTGACCAGTATTGGGTGTTTGGAAATCCAATAGCGAAATCTTTTCTTCTTGAGCTAAAATTTTGCAGAGGTATTCTTGACTTATTTATCTAAGATTCGTACGATGGATATTGGAAATGGTGACCGAAATCTTAGAGAACGTGAGGTCGTTTGAGGCTGCATATTTCTGAGCTTTTGTATAGCTCTCTTGTTGATTCTTTGTGTTGGGGATTGCTGATATACCATGGATTTTAGGGATTTTAACCATGGTATATATCTTATTTATCGAGTCTATTATTATGTTTTAGAGTCTTTTCAGGTATTTATTAGGTACAAGCACATTTGGAGCAGATTTGGTGATTATGGCACTTTCTGGAGCTTTTTGGAGTGTTTGGCCGAGAGATAGAGTTCTCTGTGGACATTTGAGGAATGCATCGATCGACACACCTTTGGTGTCGATCGTTGCATATGCGAGATGGGCCAGACTCGGCGGTTTAATGAAGAATACTGATATTGCAGAAAAGCCCAGATATTTACACAAAGCCCAAAACGTGTTTTAGACTATATATTAGGGTTTTTAGCCACTTGTTTAGGCTACACTTTTCTTAAGTCTTATTTTATTTCAGAGAGAGTTAGGGGCTGATCCTGTTCTCGAAAGAGAGAGGATTTTGAACCCCAATTCTTTATTTGATTTTATGATATTTAGTTTTCTATTCATGATGTTTTCTGTTTCGGTGATCATGTCTGAGTAGATTACCTGTTAGGTTTAGGGATTCTCATTAGGGATTTCATGGAATTATAGTTTAATCAATCTATAGGGATTCATATCTGTTAGTTCTTCGTCTAGGATTGTTCTTAATGCTTAATCTGAAGTAGCTATCCAGATTTATAATGTTAGGTTGATTGATGCAATGACAGTTGGTTAATTAGCTAGAAAGAACCTAGATGAGCAATTAAATTACTTGCAAAGAGATTTGGTTTAGTTTAATTATGAACATATCAAACTTGGAATTAAAGCTGGTTTAATCTGTTAGTAATTGCAAAGAGATTTGGATTGCTGCACTTAGACTTAGAGAATTCTCGCAACGAGAGTTGGTTAATTCTATATCTGTGTTTTGAGTTCTAGAACAGTTTCTGATTAGATCCCGATTGATTGATTGCTTGTGTTCCTGATTTCCTGAGAACTCCCTAGACTTAACGCTTCGCTTCCTTGCTCACAAACTCGCTACTTATTTACTTTCTGCTTGCTTTTTAGTTTCTAATCCATATTGCTTTCTCCTAGTTTAATCTTTACTGTTCTTAATCTATCGTTGACCGGAGTCCCTGTGGATTCGATACCCTAAGTACTACAACTACATCACTGTGCACTTGCAGTTATAATAGGGATTAAAACTCGACCTATCAAGTTTTTGGCGCCGTTGCCGGGGACTCTTTTGAGTCTTCGATAGATTTGAACTTAGGGGTTTAGACTAGGTTTTTCGTTTTTTATTTTCTACTATTTTTTTTTCCTTTCTGCTCTTGCGTTTCAGGTACGCCTGTAATCGCCCTGCATCGATCGACACTATCTTGTGTGTCGATCGTTGCGTTCTCGAGCTTGCATCGATCGACGCAACTTTGCATCGATCGACACATCGCGTAAGATGATGGGAATGATGGAACGGATGTTGGAAAATCAGCAGAATAACTCATTCTGCAGAGGCTATGGTTTCTATTCATTCACCAGAGATTATGAATCTCCATCATATCAGCCTGTTCCTCCTCACAATACACATTATAATAAGCTGATGAGCATGATGGAGCAGTTCTTGGAAAAGCAGGAAGAAGATTTGAACTACATCAATGGCTCTGGAATCCAAGGAAATAGGTTTGATAATCAGCAAGGTAATTCTCAGCAGAGAACCTATGAATCTTATCAGACACCTCATGCTGCTAATTCTTATAAGAGCAAGATGGAATCCATGATGTAGCAGTTACTAGAGGATCAGACCAAGACTGATGTAGACTTCGACAGGAAGTTGGATGCTATGCATAAAAATCTGAATGGGAAGTTTGAATCTCTGAGCACACAAGTGAAGAAGCTGGATGTCCAAATCCAACACACATCTCAAGCAATACAAAGGCATAATGAAGCTAGGAAAGCTGAACAGTACAAATTCATCAAAGCTGTGACCTTAAGAGATGAGATTGAGTTGCTAAAATTGTGTCGATCGACACCGAAGGATTTTATCAAGATATCAAAATCAATCTCGGTCGATTCTGGTCCGTCGAAATTCTCGAACTCTGGGCTTTCAATCTCAGATTCTTCTCTGTTTTCCATGATTTCCATAGCCTTAACTTCAAGATATGATCCCTGATTCAGCCTGTGTTCACCCTGAACTGAGATGTCATTGATGCGAGCATTCTTCCTTTTGGCTAAACTTGAAATCTGATCCACTTGTGTGTCCAGCAGCTTTATATGAGTGTTCAAGGACTCTAACTTCCCATTGAAATTAGTGTACAAGGCATCGAGCTTCGATTGGGAAGACACAGCGAACTGTTGTTGTCCCTCAAGATACTGCTCCATCATGGCTTCTAATCTGCTCTTATGTGTAGGTGCAGGAGGTGCTTGGTGAGATGGATAACCATAATCTCTTGATCTCGGAGCATAACTAGAACCTTGTCTCTGTTGGTTTCCATACGTCTGTCTATGATAATCAGCTCCAGCCATACAATTCACCCCTGCAAACTCTTCAGCTTCTCCATCGGCTCGGAATTGTTCCTTCCAAAGTAGGATGTTGTGGATAGAATCAATCTTTTCTCGCATCTCAGCTATCTGCTCAACCATCGCGTATGGTATGATGGGGTTTCCTTCCCCATCCAGTTTCTGACCCTTCGCGTTGCATATATGACCCTCTTGGTCTCGTAGAATGCCGTTCTCGCCTCGAATCAGAATCACAGGTTCCATAGAGCGAAACCTGTTATACATCCAAGCTTTCGGTACCTCTGGTTTCGCCTTGTGTCGACCGATGCAAGTAGAGTGTCGATCGATGCAGCGCGATTCCTACAATACCAAAGAAACAAGAACGTGAGTAAACAAGAAAAATAAAAATAAAAATGCTTAATCTAAATCCTAATACTAAATCTATCGGCGAACTCAAAGAGTCCCCGGCAACGGCGCCAAAAACTTGATAGGGTCTAAGTTTTATCCCTATTCTACTGCAAGTGCACAGTTAATGCAATTATAGTATAAAGGGTATCGAATCCTACAAGGACTCTCAGTCACACAATAGATTATCAGTATTTCGAATTTAAACTAAGCGAAGCAGATTTTGTAAAGCAGTAAATTGCAAATAAATAAATCAAGTGAGGTAAATGTAAGCAATCAAACGAAGGCGCCAGGTTTCGGGAGTTCTCAGGATATCAGGAAATCAGATAAACAATCAATCAGATTCAGTCTATAGCGTTCTTGAACTAGAATCACGAAGGTAAAACTAACCAGCTGTCGCTGCGATAATTATCTATGTCTAACAACCTAGCAAGCCAAATCTCTTTGCGAATCCTAGAGTTCTAAACATGCATTAATTCCAAGTTCGTTCGTTCACAATTTCTCTAAACCAAATCTCTTTGCGAATAGATAAATTGCTCATCTAAATCAGATCTAGTTAAATAAACCAACTGTCGTTGCGAGAATCAACCTAAAATCAGTAATCTAAATGGCCAGTTCAGATTAAGCGTTAAGAACAGGTCAGATGAAGAACTAGATGATAAATCTTAATTAATTAGTTAATCTAACATTCCTTCAAATCCTTAGTGAGAATCCCTAACCTAACAAGAGATCTACTCAGACATAGCAATCATAACAGAAAACATTGTCAGAATAGATATCATAAAACAATCAAAGGAATAAGAACAGGGGTTCGAAATCAAGTCTCTCTCTCGAGAACAAAACCAGCCCCTAAAATCTCCTAAGAAAAATAAAACTTAGTTCTGAAAACGTAGCCTAACAAGTGGCTGAAAAACCTAATTATATTCTAAAACACGAATTGGGTCACTTTGTAATTAAGATAAACTTCTGGGTGAAGTTGCAGATCTTCATTAACCGGTCAAATTCTCTGGTCCGTGAACTGTGTCGACCGACACCAATGTGTGTGTCGATCGACACCAACATCATATGTCGGCAGTGACTTCTTCTTCTTGGGCAATTGCTCAAAAAGTCTCCAGAAACTATCATAATGTCCAAATGAACTCCAAATGTGGTAAAACCTGTAAAGTACCTGAAAAGACACTAAAACACAATAATAGACTCGATAAATAAGACATATACCATGGTTAAAAGCCCTAAAATCCATGGTATATCAACTCCCCCACACTTAGCTCTTGCTTGCCCTCAAGCAAGTAAAGAACCTAAATATAGGAGAAGAGGTTTGAAAACACAGAAACTCATTTCGTCCTAGGAACTTTCGCATTCACATTCACTTAGTAATCCACTGAAAACTTTCCTACAGAACTCAAGACCACAATATACTTCCCCCACACTTAGCAACTGTCCCAAGTAAACTCCACAACCAAGTTAGGACATCCAAATTCACCACACTAGCCTCTGTATACAATTAGGTGCGGTCTCACAGAGGGAGTATCGAATCAAAGGACACATGGACTCTTACCTTATCAGCTCTAGACCACCATACTATCTTTCTCTAGTCCCTTTCTTTTCTTTTCCCTTCCTTAGCATTCTGATTTTTCCCCATTGGGTATCATTTTATTTTTTTTATCAGTGCTCTTCCCGTTAAGGGGTGTACCTTGGACACATTCCATGGATCGCATAAGAGATAATAGTGTTTGCTACTATTCCCATGACCACTTCGGAGTTACTAACTCATCCTCAGTTTATTATCTTTTTTTTTATGGAAGGGGAGAAGGGAACTAAATAGGACAGGTTTACAGGCTGTGTCAGAACTAACAAGGGAATCCGACCCAAAGATTACCAAGCCCCTAAGTGAGAAATTAAAGTCAATATTAAGGTGAGACTAGTAATGGATCCTATGAATACCTGGTTAGATATGGGTGTCATTGGTAGGTTGATCCGTTTGAAGTTTTCTAATAGTCATAGAGGCTCTGCAAGTCTGTCCAATGGTCACTTAGTTCCTGTTCAAGCGAAAAATTTCCTCGAAAAATCATAGTTTCATACAAAATTTTGACTCGATAAAAACAGATTTTTGAAAAAGAACTGACTCTAAGAAAACAGAACACGATGTCAGTAACCACCTCCCCCACACTTGAATAACACTGTCCCCAGTGTTACCAAGTATAGAGGAAGCAAAAGAAGGTGAAAATTCTGTGAAAACTGGGAAAACTGCAATTATTACCTTCTGTCGCTAACTGTGTCGATCGACACGATATATGTATCGGTCGACACAATGCAAAAATATCAGTACCATCACGCCAGACTTGGACAGGATCCGAAAATATTAGTGTTAGTCACACAATCTCTCCATTGTTAGTGCTGTCAGATCACTCAGAAACAAGTCAGAAGCAACAAAATAGATATAAAAATAAGTTCCACAGAGTTCAAAGCAAGAGAAAGAAAACAAACTGACTCAAACAGAAGAAAATCAGACTCAAGAAAAATGAAAAATGAAAAATGAAAAACGAAACAACCTCAGGGAAAGCTAAGATCATGGACGAACTAAGGATCAGAATCATCGTCGGCTCCCTCTGGTGGTGTGGGTGATCTCTGACGTCGACGTCCGTGCGAAGGACAGGTGCAGCTGAAGGCTCTAGCAAGACCACTCCAAAGTGATCGAACCGTATCTGTCAGGAACTTCATGTGAGGATCTGCATCATAACCGGGAAGTGGTGGAGGAGCATCTAATGGAAGAACCCAATGTGGATGTGCGTGTGGACCCCCAGCAGGGTCAGGAACAGGCTCGTCTTCAGCAGGAGTAGGAGCAGCCCGGGAGGAAGGAGCTCCTCTGCGTAAACGAGCAGCACGTGGCAGCCTCACATACCTCGGATCAGGTTGGAAACGCAAGTCGTCCTGTGTATCTATCGATAATGGTGCGTGTCGTAAGTCAACTGTGCGCTCCTCAATCCCCTCTCTGTAGCACCAAATCAAATATGGCTTCATCCAGGTTGCACTCAACAAGTGCTCCTCATCAATCTCAGCAAAAGACTGCTCACATCTATAATCATGTAGAGGTATCCTGAAATGCCGGAAAATTGGTGTCAAAATACTCCCCACTGACTCCGTCATGCCTCTCCCGGAACCTCTAAATGGCTTCGCCTGTAGCGAGACTAATTGCTCTGCAAATACCGCACCCAGATTAGTCCTCTCAAAAGGACCTCGTGATCATACTCATGCGAACACAGATGTCCCACTGCTGGATGGAGTAGTACCAGCTCCTGCATCCTCATCTTATTCGGTTCCATCTTGCACTGGAGAGTGTTAGCCAAGACGCGTACGACATAGCGTAGGACCGGATGTCGTAAGTACTTCATCTTCGTTTCTCTGGAGAAATAAGGTGTAGAACCGAAATTACCCCAAAACTTCTCAAGGTCAGGAAAGCTCTCTGGAAGCGTAGCATGTGTGTAGCCTTTCCTGAAACCATAAATAGCACAGAGATCTCGCATAGGCAATATGTATCTCCGACCATGTGCCATGAAGCATAAATAACCTTCCTGCGCGTTCTTTGCGTTCCCGTCTTTGTATGTGACTCGTACAGTGGCCATAAACTGACGCACCAACTCCGGATACAAAGGATAGTGGACATAAGGCATCGTCCCCAGACCCATCCTCCGTAAGCATATCAAAACATGCTCTCGCATACCAGCCATCCTCAGGAAATCATGGCTTACCAGCTTCGTAGGCTCAAGTGTAACATCGCACCACCCATTGTACAACAGAGTGTCATACTCATCCCAGGTGTCCAACACCTCCCTGTGGAGACAATCAGTACTAAGCACAATCCGCCTGGGTGTTTGATGCCATACCTTATCTGTCAGTATCTTCACTCCTTCATCCTTGGGCCATGGGTGTGTAGGAAACTCGGGAGGTATATGTGGCGACCCCAGAGGTGATTGAGGTGTCATGGGTGGAGGTGGATCCGCTGGTGCTGCTGGTGCTGAACCAGATGAACTCGATCCATCTTTGCGAGTCTTTTTCTTTGGAGGCATCTTTGGAGGCATCTGTGAGCAAGAATAAAAATAAAAGCATGAGATTATTTGAAAAATCAGAAACAAACTCAACAAAACCTCAATCAACAGCAAGAGCAGCATCTAACAGAGCGGTAGGAACAGTTCAATCACGTTTTTATTTCCATATTTTCGCACAAAATCACAAGTTCAATCATAAAACCAAAATTTTCAAAAACCTGTAAAATCAGTCATAAAAACTACTACCAAACAACCTAAATCAAAGCTATTTCACCACGGGGTTAAGAAATGAGAGGCAAAATCAAGTTTTTACCTTTTGAACCGAAACTGAAAATTGGAGATTAAGAACTCATACCTTGGTTTCGATGAAAATGGAGTGGAGATATGAATAGAGGGTGAAATTTCGGTTGGGTTAGGCTTTGGAATCGTCGAATTTGGTTGAGAAACGAGAGAGAACGAGTTTTGAGAGAGATTTTCGGCTATGGAGTCGGGTTATAATGAAGAACAGTCGCGAAGAAGAGAAAGAAAACTTACCTCGGGACGCCTCATGTCGATCGATCCATACAATCCATGTCGATCGACATGGTGTTTGAAATTTGAACCTGGTCAGAGTGGTCGAACCGAGGTCAAACCTTGTTATTTGGGAAAAGTGGATCGATCGACCTGAATAGCCATATCGACCTTAATGTCCATTGTGTCGACCGACATGTAGTATATGTAGATCGATATAGTGTAATCCAGACGCTAGATTTCCCTGCAAAGACTCAATAAAAACAAAATGAAAAATTAAATTAAAACTCATATGTACAGACTCACCAGTGGGTTGCCTCCCACTCAGCGCTTGTTTTAAGTCATTAGCTTGACTTATTGGAAGGGATCAGACTCATGGGGGTTTCAACAGAGACTTGGAATGTCTTTGTGAATGTCTTTTCATCCACGGTGGTGTGTAAGCAGTAGCACCATGAGATCGTCCAAGGAACATAGGAAGAGATTCAGGGTGGGAGCGAAGCTTGGGTGGGCAGCTGCGTTTTCCTGCATTCAAAGTAATGCGGTCAGGAGGTTTAGAATTAGATGATTTATGCCTTACCTTTGGTGGAGATCTGATGTTCGGATCTTTCTGCGTATGAGCAGTTGTAGGCTCTGAAGATGTTAGAGTGGAATCCTGATGAACCACCATCTTCTTTTCTCTACTATCAGACACTGTAGTTCCACCAATCTGAACTTCATCTTTCACATGACCATCATTGGGTTTCATCTTCTTTGCATATCTCAACTTATTCGGATGAACTCGTGAAGTTTCAGCTGGTGGAATTTCAATCATCTCCTTATCCACCACTACCATGCACTCGACTATATTCTGCTCCTGTTTAGACCTTTTAGGAACTCTTGGGAACGGTATACGAGGTTTGTAGACCTTTTCCTCATCAAGAACATCAGATTTAGGGAAAATTGGTTCTGCCCGACCGTTGTGTCAACCGACGCTAGAATTGTGTCGATCGACACCGAAGGATTTTATCAAGAGATTGAAATCAATCTCGGTCGATTCTGGTCCGTCGAACTTGAAATCTGATCCACTTGTGTGTCCAGCAGCTTTATATGAGTGTTCAAGTACTCTAACTTCCCATTGAAATTAGTGTACAAGGCATCGAGCTTCGATTTGGAAGACACAGCGAACTGTTGTTGTCCCTCAAGATACTGCTCCATCATGGCTTCTAATCTGCTCTTATGTGTAAGTGCAGGAGGTGCTTAGTGAGATGGATAACCATAATCTCTAGATCTCGGAGCATAACTAGAACCTTGTCTCTGTTGGTTTCCATACGTCTGTCTATGATAATCAGCTCCAGCCATACAATTCACCCCTGCAAACTCTTCAGCTTCTCCATCGGCTCGGAATTGTTCCTTCCAAAGTAGGATGTTGTGGATAAAATCAATCTTTTCTCGCATCTCAGCTATATGCTCAACCATCGCGTATGGTATGATGGGGTTTCCTTCCCCATCCAGTTTCTGACCCTTCGCGTTGCATATATGACCCTCTTGGTCTCGTAGAATGCCGTTCTCGCCGCGAATCTGAATCACAGGTTCCATAGGGTGAAACCCGTTATACATCCAAGCTTTCGGTACCTCTGGTTTCGCCTTGTGTCGACCGATGCAAGTAGAGTGTCGATCGATGCAGCGCGATTCCTGCAATACCAAAGAAACAAGAACGTGAGTAAACAAGAAAAATAAAAATAAAAATGCTTAATCTAAATCCTAATACTAAATCTATCGGCGAACTCAAAGAGTCCCCGGCAACGGCGCCAAAAACTTGATAGGGTCTAAGTTTTATCCCTATTCTACTGCAAGTGCACCGTTAATGCAATTATAGTATAAAGGGTATTGAATCCCACAAGGACTCTCAGTCACACAATAGATTATCAGTATTTCGAATTTAAACTAAGCGAAGCAGATTTTGTAAAGCAGTAAATTGCAAATAAATAAATCAAGTGAGGTAAATGTAAGCAATCAAACGAAGGCGCCAGGTTTCGGGAGTTCTCAGGATATCAGGAAATCAGATAAACAATCAATCAGATTCAGTCTATAGCGTTCTTGAACTAGAATCACGAAGGTAAAACTAACCAGTTGTCGCTGCGATAATTATCTATGTCTAACAACCTAGCAAGCCAAATCTCTTTGCGAATCCTAGAGTTCTAAACATGCATTAATTCCAAGTTCGTTCGTTCACAATTTCTCTAAACCAAATCTCTTTGCGAATAGATAAATTGCTCATCTAAATCAGATCTAGTTAAATAAACCAACTGTCGTTGCGAGAATCAACCTAAAATCAGTAATCTAAATGGCCAGTTCAGATTAAGCGTTAAGAACAGGTCAGATGAAGAACTAGATGATAAATCTTAATTAATTAGTTAATCTAACATTCCTTCAAATCCTTAGTGAGAATCCCTAACCTAACAAGAGATCTACTCAGAAATAGCAATCATAACAGAAAACATAGTCAGAATAGATATCATAAAACAATCAAAGGAATAAGAACAGGGGTTCGAAATCAAGTCTCTCTCGAGAACAAAACCAGCCCCTAAAATCTCCTAAGAAAAATAAAACTTAGTTCTGAAAACGTAGCCTAACAAGTGGCTGAAAAACCTAATTATATTCTAAAACACGAATTGGGTCACTTTGTAATTAAGATAAACTTCTGGGTGAAGTTGCAGATCTTCATTAACCGGTCAAATTCTCTGGTCCGTGAACTGTGTCGACCGACACCAATGTGTGTGTCGATCGACACCAACATCATATGTCGGCAGTGACTTCTTCTTCTCGGGCAATTGTTCAAAAAGTCTCCAGAAACTATCATAATGTCCAAATGAACTCCAAATGTGGTAAAACCTGTAAAGTACCTGAAAAGACTCTAAAACACAATAATAGACTCGATAAATAAGACATATACCATGGTTAAAAGCCCTAAAATCCATGGTATATCACTTCCTTGCTCACAAACTCGCTACTTATTTACTTTCTGCTTGCTTTTTAGTTTCTAATCCATATTGCTTTCTCCTAGTTTAATCTTTACTGTTCTGAATCTATCGTTGACCGGAGTCCCTGTGGATTCGATACCCTAAGTACTACAACTACATCACTGTGCACTTGCAGTTAGAATAGGGATTAAAACTCGACCTATCAATTGCTTGTTGGATCCCCTAGGATCTAGGGTTTGTTATATTGAAATTACCAACCTCGTTCTTACCTAAAACTGGCAGCGGAATGATTGGTGAACGAGATCATTAGTGAATCAAGTGCTTCGCCTCTACCAAGCACACACTCACACAACCTGGAACGCCGGGATGCTAGTGCCGGTTTCAGGGATGAGTTTTCGATGTCTCTGCTTTTCTCCCTGAGAAAATCAGTGACGGCTAGGGTTCAGGTCGACCATATAAACCTTTATATATCGACCTGGAATTGACATGACCAAACCCGTCGGAGAAGCCCGACTCGTTTATGTCAAAACCCGATATGCATTGATCGACACACTTACTGTGTCGATCGACACACCTTCTCGAAAGCCTGCATCGATCGACACACTCATGTATCGATCGACACATACATCATAAAACTCTATGTCAATGTGTATCCAATACACATCAACTTGATCATTATCAAATGATCATTCCCATATGTTAGCTTCCAGATTGCTTAGGTGTGTGACCCTATAGGATCATATAATACTGGCAGTAAGTCTACAACTTACAGATTACAAGAGGCTTCTAGCAAAGCATTATAATCACCAGTATTATACAAATGATTGATCTTGATACACAACTACTATCAGGAGTGAGTACAAGTGTGATTTCAGGACACAATCCCAACAATCTCCCACTTGTAATGGAATCATCAATTCCTACAATCCTTTTGTCTCTATATCTCGATTTGGCATAAGACAAGATTAGTGTCATTCTTATTAAGCCAATATCATGTTTATCGAACTCCTGATCTATGCTGAACAAAACAAACAACTGAACTACAATTCGTTTGAGTGCGGCCACACATTTTCTCAGCATAAAATCTTCGATAGGCCCTGAGATATTTATCTCCCGTTATTCAGGAGAGACAAATCCCATCTTGTTCCATCCCTATTTCAACGCACACTTCATGATGCACCTGAGCAGTGCCTTTATAGCCGCCAGTTACGGATCGACGTTTAACAAGGTCAAGGTCCACCAATTCATATGCAAGAAAGCATGATGAACTCAGGTCTAAGGACTATACTCAATAGTCGTAATGAGAACCTCTCATGACACAGATATAACTATCCTGGAGACTTCTCATTAGCGGGTCACGTCTGATCATATGTTCACCAACATATATCTATGTGACTGACTGTGATACTCATATCATTGACTCCATGAAACTTAGTCAACAGTCACCTCACAAGCTAGTCTCTCGCGGTTGTTATTGTCCCACTTTAACAACCTCGACTAGGGACACATCATAATTTATGTCATTTGTTACTTATAGGGTTTCATGATCAAGTCCTCAACTTGATGGCCTATAATATGACATAAACTTATTTTGGGACCATTATTTAATTATCCAATAGTCAAATAATGTTGATGTCAGTTTTTCATAAACATGACCATATCATATTTATCTGAACATCATAACTAAACTAACTCCCACTAGAATCAAGACCAAGTCTTCAGATTCTAGTACCTACAGCAACAGTACACAACTCGTGCTTAGGTTGTGAGAGATGCTGCGATGTTCTTGCTTGGAACCATTCCAACAAACCACACCGCTATTCTTTAATGAGCACTATTCTACGGTCCTCTGCTTGGAATCCTTTCCAACAGATAGCACCGTTACACAGACAAAGAGACATAATCAGGTGGGAACCGTGAGTCATCTTTGTCCGTCTAACTACTCTTAACAGAATCGTCATTTCTTCAGTTGAACTAGAACCTATCCTTAGTGTTTCTCAAACATTTGGGGATATTCCTTACAACTGTCCAGTGATTTATACCGGAACATGTTGGTATCTTCTCGTCATGCTATATGCGTAAGTTGCATCTATACGAGCGCACAACATGGCATTTATGATGGATTCTATTGCTTGAGAAAAAGGAATCACACTCATAGATACTAGCTCATCCAGTGTCCAAGACACTTCATCTTGCTAAGATTATTGCCATAAGACCTTTGGTGTGAAGTCATTCTTGGAATCAAGCACATTTGAATTGTCCAATACCTTATCACCATAAGGATTCTGACACGATCCAATTGGTCTTTGCAATCCATTTCAATGGATCCATATTCCAAGAGCTTACACGGCTTCTCCCATGTCCATTGTTAAGTTTGACTTCTGACCCAAATCTTGATAAGACTTTAGCATCGGAACGTCGTTTATGAGATTAAGTATATTCTAAACATACAGTTTGAGAATTGCAATTACGCTCCCACTAGTTTACTTGTAAACACACTGTTTCTATTCGTTCCTGATCGAGTCAAAGCCTTTGACCGTTTTAACAGAACATAGATTCCAACTCCAAGATGCTTGCTTCAACCGGTGAAGCTAACATGCATAACTAGCCAATTTTTCGGAGTTGGGGCTCACCATCGCTTCTTTGAATTTCGCAGGTCCGTCACTTTTCAATGATCAACAGATCACGACAATTGGTTACGAGAAATCACTCTCGAGTTAGTGACGGATCCATTAGGATCAGCGAATTTCAGGCTCCACAGGTGTCGATCCTACAACACTCTGTAGATCCAACCGCTGCTCTCCCTCAACAGGTTGAACAGCCTCCTGTGTTTCTCGAATTTCTTCGAGTTGTACTTTCACACCCATTGTTCTTCTTGGAAAAACAGAGTTCCGAACAACAAAACCTTGTTCTCGGATTGGTTGCAAAAGTACTAAGCCTCGGTTTCCTTAGGACAACCAGCGAAGCAGCACTTATCAGATTTGGGTTCAAGTTTGTTTGTTGACAACTGCCTTACACAAACCTTGCAATCCCAATTAATCAGAAAAACATATTTGGAAATCACCCAGTCCACATCCAATGTGGTGTTTTTCACTGATTCTGATAGAAAACTTATTTAGCGTAAACATGTTCATTTTAGAGCGTATTTTAAAAGAATAATGGAAGATTCATGTGACTCATCATTAATCGGAGCATATCCAATAAGATCAGATTCATTCTCTCAGAAACACCATTCAAGGTTTTCAGGAGAGATGAGCTGTGAAATGACTTCACACTCACTTAGATGATCACCCAATTCTTGACTCAAGTATTTTCCTCCGCGATCTAATCGAGAATCTTGATACTTCTGTCAAATCGGTTCTATACTTCATTCTGAAACTCCTTTGATCATTCCAAAGGATTCTGACTCGTGTCTCATCAAATGAACACAGTCATACTTACTGAAGCCATCAATAAGTCAATGAAGTAAGGCCCAACGAGCCTCTGGCCCGTTTCTTCAGCTCTGCTAAAGAAACCTTAGTCTTTTGGCCCAGCAAGCAAAATTCATGTCTCAATTGATTTACAATCAAATGAACCTGAAGCCCATTACTATGGAACTTCTGAAGCCGCTTCACTCTATTTGGTCAATATGACTATGCTGAGGAAAATCGAGTTCAAGTCATCAGACTTAAATCATTTGATATTTATGTTATATTTAAGCGTATGTTGGTTTAACATATAAAACCCCTTCAGAAGGGGTGCTACCATATGATATTTCATTAAGATCAAAAGAGCAAAGCTTGTCTTTTATCAGAATGAAAAACATTCAAATTCTTACAAGAAAATGAAAGACATCTCTGCATAAAGCAGGTACATAATAGCAATTACTTAATTCAAAAACCAAGCTTGAAAGGCTCCTACAAGTGTAGAATCTCTACGGCTTATGCAGCAACCATTGCTCCATACTAGGCACGCAGTTCCACTTGTCCTTTCTTCAACGTTCTACTGTTGCTTAGGCCCTGCATATTTCCAAAATATCAGTACCACAACCAGTATCCAATACTTACGTAGAACTTGAAATAATAACACAATACCTGAAGAAGATGTACCGTACATCTTCTTCATCTCTTGTGAATCTTCCAAGAATTTAATGCAATCTCTCTTCCAATGCCCATAATCATTACAGTAGAAGCACTTTCTAACACCAGATGGGCCGGACTTGGGCTTATAAGATGACACAGGCTTATCCTGATTCCAAATCTGGACGGCCCTGCCTCTACCCTTGCCAACACAAGATTTCTCAAATCTTTTACCCTTTATGATGTTTTGCTCTACTGTTTTGAGCATGCCATGCAGCTCAGTCAACGTCTTCGTCAAGCCTTTCTTGATATAGTTCTTAATGAACTTATCATAGCTTGACGGCAGTGACTGCAGAATGATATCAGTTGTCAACTCTAAGCTGACAGGACAATCCAGTTTCCCCAGGTTATCAATGTAACCAATCATTTTAATGACATGAGGACTCACTGGAACATCCTCTGGTAGTATGCACCTAGTGAGAGACTTCACCAACTGGAATCTCTCAACTCGTGCCAGATCCTGAAACTTCAGTTTCAGGCTGGTGATCATCTCTATTGGCAACTCCATGTTCTCGTATTGAATCTTCAAGTCCGAGTTCATGGTAGCCAACATCAGACCACGCACATCTACCACATCAATATAATGCTTGTTCCAAGCATTATATACTGCATTCGAGCAATTGGCCCCAAGCATTTCTGGAAGAGCTTTCTCAAGGACATAGTCCTTACTCTCCTGCTTGAGGATTAATCTCAAATTGCGATACCAATCCAGGAAATTTGACCCATTTAACTTGTCCTTCTCAAGGACGGGTCGTAACGAGAAGGTAGTTTTAGACATAGGCTGGAAATTTAATCAAAGAAAATTTTAGTTATGATTTCAGGAAATGAGGAATCTTATTCAATAAGAAAACTCGCATTATATTCAAACAGCGTTTCCTCTATGAATATAATAATCCAAGATCCATACATCACTAAAATCTGAGTGGACGACTCGTCATTACTCAGAGTTTAGTAATCTAGGTAAGCAATCCATTGCTAATTGTACTCAGTACAATTCGTGGTCGCAGATAAGACAATCCATGTCCTATCTACTCTGATGTCTCTGGGCCCAGAACTTCTGATAGCCCAGTCAAGTAAACCAATCTCTTCTGTCTTGTGATCATTGACAGTCGCACTGCAAGTCTATCAATGATCACCTGCCTTACTCATGTAGTAGTGGATACCAAGGACTCCAAGACTATCCAACAAACGAAACGAGTCTTGACAGTAGACAAGATTGGGCAAGACATCAAGGTCACTTGATATTTAGTTGAGGAAATGGAACTTTAAAAGTTTAGTAATTCAATCTCTTAGGTCACGTAATTGTAGATGTCAAGCACTGCAAGACCATCAACGCTACTATCTGCCTTACTCACGTAATTGTGGACACCAAGATCTTGGCAAGACTATCCAACAACGAAACGAGTCTTGACAGTTGACCATATTGAATAACTAAGCTTCGATTTAACACACATCCAATGTGTACTAAATAGGTTTAGAACATTTTTAACTTTTAATTTTAATTAAGTTTTAATCGTTCTATTTCAGTGGGTTAGGTCATTCGGTTCGTTTCTTAATCATTTGGTTCAAAACCAAACGATTACGGTTCGCATCGTCACCATATGTGTCGACTGACATACTTGGTCGACTCTTGATATGCAACCTTCAGATTATTCGAGATAACCGGTCAAATCCAATTTGACCAGATCATCTAATCGAACTGATTCAACCAGTTTTAATTAATCGCGATAACCGGTCCAATCCAATTGAGCCGACTTATCCAATTAAATTGATCTTAACCAATCTACCTTAACCAAGTATGATAACCAGTTCAATCCAATTGAACCGATTCAACCATCACAAGGCCTGTGTCGACCGACACTTAACCTGTGTCGATCGATACAGTATAGAATATGGGAATTTTAATCGAATTAAACCGACATAACCATGCGAGACAACCGGCTCAATCTAATTGAACCAATCTATCCTTTCGCACAGCCTGCGTCGATCGATGCACCCAGTGTGACGATCGACACAGTGTGATTTCTAGATCGAAACCCAATGATTTAATAGGCGAATTCGCGATGCATCGATCGACACACCCAGTGCATCGATCGATGCTGTGCGAAAACCCTAAAATTATTTTACGCGAGTTTTCGCTCTGTGTCGATCGATGCACGCTTTGCAACGATCGACACGCTGTGACAAACCCTAAATTGTTTGCGAGTTTTCGCTCTGTGTCGATCGATGCACGCTTTGCAACGATCGACACGCTGCGACAAATTCTAAGAGTTTACGTGTTTTCGCTCTGCATCGATCGATGCATCCTTTCAACGATCGATACACTGCGAAAAACACAGATATCGAATTTTCAACAGAAGATTTTAATCCGAGATTAACATGTTAAAACTCGATTTCAGCAGGCAATCAACAATTCAACAAACCCAGTTTTCGAATTTGCATCAGATTCAATAGCTAAACCCTAACAACGCTCTGATACCACTGTTGGATCCCCTAGGATCTAGGGTTTGTTATATTGAAATTACCAACCTCGTTCTTACCTAGAACTGGCAGCGGAATGATTGGTGAACGAGATCAGTAGCGAATCAAGTGTTTCGCCTCTACCAAGCACACACTCACACAACCTGGAACGCCGGGATGCTAGTGCCGGATTTAGGGATGAGTTTTCGATGTCTATGCTTTTCTCCCTGAGAAAATCAGTGACGGCTAGGGTTCAGGTCGACCATATAAACCTTTATATATCGACCTGGAATTGACATGACCAAACCCGTCGGAGAAGCCCGACTCGTTTGTCAAAACCCGATATGCATCGATCGACACACTTACTGTGTCGATCGACACACCTTCTCGAAAAGCCTGCATCGATCGACACACTCATGTATCGATCGACACATACATCATAAAACTCTATGTCAATGTGTATCCAATACACATCAACTTGATCATTATCAAATGATCATTCCCATATGTTAGCTTCCAGATTGCTTAGGTGTGTGACCCTATAGGATCATATAATACTGGCAGTAAGTCTACAACTTACAGATTACAAGAGGCTTCTAGCAAAGCATTACAATCACCAGTATTATACAAATGATTGATCTCGATACACAACTACTATCAGGAGTGAGTACAAGTGTGATTTCAGGACACAATCCCAACATTGCTTTTGTTGAGCCTTACTCTCTGGTGTTGTTCTGTGGAACATAGAGGATGTGGTTGTACTCAATCTATTTGATATAGTGTATTTGGAGTGGACTACATTCCCGTGGTTTTTCCTTCTCACATCGAGGAGGTTTTCCATATAAAATATTGTCGGTCTCGTCTCATTACGTTTTTAGCTTAATTCTGCCACATTCTATATTTTTCTCATAGACTCACATAAGTGCGGGAAACTATATTCCGTTGCGCCGCTGTCGTATTCCGTGTTTTCCCAACAGAGTGGTATCAGAGCTTGAGGTTTGTGAGCTTTGGATTTCGATAACTTTGGTTATTGGTTCTGCTTATGTGAGAGATGGAAAATATGGGCAGGATGATAAGTCTGAATGGTGCTAATTATCATGTATGGAAAGGCAAGATGGAGGATTTGTTTTTCGTGAAAGAATTCCATGTAACGGTTTTTCAAGAGAAGAAACCTGATGAGAAAGGGATGATGAGTGGAAGTTGCTGCATCGAAAAGTATGTGGTTCGATAAGGCAATGTATAGATGATAATGTTCTCATGTTGAAACATAGACTAATGCTTGTTCTTTGTGGTTGAAGCTGGAGAAGTTGTATGCTCGGAAGACTGAGAATAATAGGATGTTCATGATCAAGAAGTTGATTGAGTTGAGGTATCATGATGGTACTCCGATGACGGATCACTTGAATGTGTTTCAGGGATTGCTCAATAAGCTGTCTGACATGGTATTCCTGGAACATTACCGGATTCTTTGGAAGTGATCACGATGTCTCTTTGTAACTTCGCAGCGAATGGTGCTATTTCGATGGACTTAGTGAAACAGTGTCTTGAATAAGTAAACGAGAAGGCTGTCAAATCCTAGTTCCTCGCATTCAGATGTTATGGTTACTAAGTCAAGGGGGGAGGAGTTCATATCAAGAGACCAAAAAGGAGAAGAACAGGAGCCACTACTGTCATAAGAAAGGGCACTTGAAGAAAGAATGCCGAAAGTTAAAAAAAAAAGACAGCAGGAAAGGAAATCGTCAAAGAGATGGTGAAGATCGGGTGACTGTCACCGAGGATCAGTTTCTTATTCTTCTTGGGGGTGATGCCATTAATGTTGCATGCCAAGTCACCAGTTGGGTTGTTGATAGTGGAGCTACTACTCATGCGACATCCCAGCGGGATTTGTTTACTACTATTACTCCGGATAGTTATGGTTCAGTGAAGATGGGTAATGATGGTTTGGCTCAGGTTGTTGGCATTTATGATATTTGCTTGGAGGCTCGTCTTGGTACAACACTTCTGCTTAACGGAGTTAAGCATGTCCCAAATATTTGGTTGAATCTAATTTCTACGGGAAGACTTGACGATGAGGGTTTTTACAGTTTATTCGGTGGTGGTAAATGGAAGCTCTCACGTGGTTCTATGATTATGGCTCGGGATGATAAGTCTTCATATTTCTGTTGGATGCAGGCTAAGGTCTCCAAAGACATTGTTAATGCAGTGGAGAATGATGATTTCATGGAGTTGTGGCATAAGAGATTCGGTCATATGAGTGAGAAAGGGTTGTTTGTGTTGTCAAAGAAGGAGGCTATTCCAGGTATATCCAGTATGTACTTAAAAAAGTGTGAGCATTTTTTTTTAAGGAAACAACACAGAGTCTCGTTTAAGTCTTCTGCACCTTCGAGGAAACCCGAGATACTTGACTTGGTGCATTCAGATGTGTGTGGTCCAATGAAGACAAAATCTCTTGGTGGTGCATCATATTTTATCACATTCATTGATGATCATTCGAGGAAGTTGTGAATTTTTACTATGAAGACAAAGGATCAAGTTCTTAGATCTTTTAAGCATTTTGTGGCCATGGTTGAGAAACAAACGGGAAAGAAACTGATGTGTATCTGCAGTGGTAATGGTGGTGAGTATTCTGGACCATTTAATGCTTATTACATGGAACATGGTATTAGGCATTAGTTCACGCCACTTAAGACTCCACAGTTTAATCGGTTGGCTGAGAGGATGAACAAAACGATTGTCGAGAGGATCAGATGTTTGATTCCGCAGTCAGGCTTACCGATAACTTTCTGGGGTGGAGCTTTGAGCTCAGTTGTTCACGTGTTGAATTTGTCACCAAGTACTCCATTGGATGGTGAAATTCCATAGAGAGTTTGGACAGATAAGGATGTTTCTTATGGTCATTTAAGGGCCTCTGGGTGCAAGGCTTTTGTGCACATTCCTAAAGACAAAAATTCGAATCTGAAGTCGTGACAATGTTTGTTCGTTGGTTATGGTCAGGATTAGTTTGGATACATATTTTATGATCCCATTGAGAAAAAGCTCATAAGGAGCACAAATGTTGTGTTCATGGAAAATCAGACGATTAAGGACATTGAGAAGTCCAACAAAATCAGCTCAAAGAAATGAAGGTTTGATTGATTCAGCGGTTTTTCCTTCTACATCAGTCCACAGTCAGAATGAGGGTGAGGTTCAAGTTGATACACCTGGTGCAAATGATGCTCACGCACATGATGATGACAGTATTAGTGATCATGGTGACGATCATGGTGAGACACCAACTACCGAGAACCTACTTGCTGTTAGAAAATCTGAGAGAAGTCCAAGGCCGTCGACAAGGTATAATCCTAGTGAGTATGTAATACTTATTGATGGGGGAAAACCAGAAAAATTTGGTGAAGCTTTGGAGGATGAACAAAAAGATAAATGGTTAGAAGCCATGGGAGAGGAATGAGTTATTTTGATGAGAACGACACATATGAGTTAGTGAAGTTGTCTAAGGTTAAAAAAGCTTTGCTTAATAAGTGGTCCGACAAAATCAGCTCAAAGAAATGAAGGTTTGATTGATTCAGCGGTTTTTCCTTCTACATCAGTCCACAGTCAGAATGAGGGTGAGGTTCATGTTGTTACACCTGGTGCAAATGATGCTCACTCACATGATGATGATGGTATTAGTGATCATGGTGACGATCATGGTGAGACACCAACTACCGAGAACCTACCTGCTGTTAGAAGATCTGAGAGAAGTCCAAGGCCGTCGACAAGGTATAATCCTAGTAATTATGTAATACTTACTGATGGGGGAGAACCAAAAAACTTTGGTGAAGCTTTGGAGGATGAACACAAAGATAAATGGTTAGAATCCATAGGAGAGTAATGAGTTATTTTGATGAGAACGACACATATGAGTTAGTGAAGTTGTCTAAGGTTAAAAAGGCGTTGCTTAATAAGTGGGTGTATAGGATTAAGCATGTAGATAACAATTTGCTACCTCGATACAAGACTTGATTGGTTGTGAAAGGACTCAACCAAAACAAGGGAATTGATTATGATGAAATATTTTCTCATGTTGTGAAGATGTCATACATTCAGGTTGTACTTGGACATCAAGCCTTGATCTAGAGGTTGAGCAATTGGATGTAAAGACGGCTTTTCTTCATGGTGATTTGGAGGAAGAGATTTACATGGTACAACCAGAAGGCTTTGTTAAAAAGACAAAGAGGAGTTAGTTTGTCGCTTGAAGAAAAGAGTTTACGGATTGAAGCAAGCACTGAGGCAGTGGTACATGAAATTTAAGTCGGTTATGGGGGAGCATGGTTATAAGGAGATTACTTCAGATCATTGTGTATTTTTGCAGGTGTTTGGTGATGATGATTTTATCATCTTGTTGTTGTATGTTGACGACAAGTTGATTGTAGGCAGGAACTTAAGCAGGTGTTGAAGAAGCAGCTGAGTAAGTCCTTTGCCATGAAAGATTTGGGTCCAGCGAAACAGATTCTTGTTATAAGAACCGTTCGAGATAGAGGTGAGAAGCTGATTCACTTGTCTCAGGAGAATTATATTGAGAAGGTACTTCAAAGGTTTCATATGGATAAGTCTAAAGTTGTAAGAACTCCTCTTGCTACACACTTTAGATTAACCGGTCAACAGAGTTTGAGTACAAATGCAGAGAGGGAAGATATGGCGAGGGTTCCATATGCTTATGTAAGAACTCCTCTTGCTACACACCCCAGATAATGGAGCTGATGTGATGAAGAAGTCATTGCCGAAATGGAAGCTTGAAGTTTGTCTAGAGATAGCCTGTATGGCTGCTTCCTACAACTAATCGGAGGGGGAGTTTGTCGGCATCCACTTATTGGAAGAGAGAATAAAGTATGTGTTAATATATACATGTCTGATTTGTGACTTACTTCAGTAGTTACCCGACAAAAAGAAGAAAAAAAGAAGGGGAGAGAGAGAGAGAGAGAGAGAGAGAGAGAGAGAGAGAGAGAGAGAGAGAGAGAGAGAGAGAGAGAGAGAGAGAGAGAGAGAGAGAGAGAGAGAGAGAGGAGAAAAATATATTTCGTCAGGCTGATTCAGGGCGTCGATCGGGCTACCAAACCTGTTCTGATCTAGCTGAAAGTTTGGGGTAAGCTTCATGACTCAGTGATCTTCAGATTCAACGGTGGGTTTTGCTTTCAACGGTTGGTTTGTTGTAGATCAGAGTTAGTGATGTTCTGTTTTAAAATGATTGTGACCAGTATTGGGTGTTTGGAAAATCCAATAGCAAAAACTTCTCTTCTTGAGCTGAAATTTTTCAGAGGTGTTCTTGACTTGTTTATCTAAGATTCATACGGTGGAGATTGGTAATGGTACTTGGAATCTTAGAGAACGTGAGGTCGTTTGAGGCTGCATATTTCTGAGCTTTTGTATATCTCTCTTGAATTGATTCTTTGTGTTGGAGATTGTTCTTGTTGAGCCTTACTCTCTGTTGTTATGTGGAACAGAGAGGACGTGGTTGTACTCAATCTATTTGATATAGTGAATTTGGAGTAGATTATGGTCCCGTGGTTTTTCCTTCTCATATCGATAAAGTTTTCTACTTAAAATATTATCGGTCTCGTCTCATTACATTTTAGCTTATTTCTACCACATTTTATGTTTTTCTCACATACACACTCAAATGCGGAAACTATATTCCGTTACTCCGCTATTGCATTCTGTGTTTCCCAACATAACTATCACTTTTATTATTAAAGCCTTCTTTTCTTTGGTCGTGCGAGGACGTTTAGTGAAGTTAAAACTAAGTGAAGCTGTTGACAAAATCCTATTAGATTAATGGGTTAGCATCAATTTTAGGATCAAGTCAGGTTTTTAAATGGGTCCGATTGTATGATGTCAGGTTCCGACATCTAGTACAGTGATAACAAAAAGAAATTATAGCGTTAACTAGTTTAGGACGTTCGGGTACTTGTTTGAATTCAGATCGGACTATCGAATTTTGGGATTAGGGTTAAAGACCATGTTCGAATATATTTATATATTGGGCCAGATGCAGTTCGAGACTTATCAAGTTCGGATTGAATTCAAATATCCAAAATATCATAAAATGTTTGAAAATTTGAAAAATTATTCAAAAATATTTGAATTATTTGAAAAATAGATAAAAATTACCTACATTATCTAAAATATTCAGAAGTATTCAAAAATATATGTACTATCGAAAATATAAAACTAAAAAAACTACTCAAACTATTTAAAAATACTCAAAATATTAAAACTGATTAAAATAAGAGAAAACTTCGAGTTATTTCGGATATCCGTTCGAATTTGATTTGGATTCGAGTATTACCCAACATCCAAAATACCTTGACTTATGTTCCATTCGAATATTTTTAAAACCAGTTCGGACCGAAATCGGGTTTTTTGGTCGGATTCATATAGTTTATTTAGTTAATGGTAGATAAGTTTAATGTACATGAGTGGCGGACCCATGTTAGGATTAGGGGGTCAGCTGACACCCCTAAAATAAAATTGTTGTTTGCAAGGTTATTTAAGTAGTATATGACAGCTCAATTGGTTTAAATACCTCATGATGACCCCCCTAATCCTGTGTTCGATGCACCCGTTCTCATTTTTTTTTCTTTTTTGGTTCTGGCTCAAAGCCCAATATAGGTTTTTGACCTTTTTCTACTCTGGGCTTAAAACCTAATATAAGTTTTTATGAGTTTTGACATTTTAGTATGGATCCAAAGTTCTAAAAGTTGGTTTTTGGGTTGTTGAAAAAAGAAGAAGTTGGTTTTTGGGCTTCTAAAACACAAATTAAATATGAATTTGTCATTTTTTAAACAATTTTAAGTTTTTTAACACAAATTTGTAGATATTATAGTTTTCTAAAATATTATATTAAATATTATAATTTCTACATATTCTAATAAATTAAAAATATGATAAGATTTAAGAATCTATATAATAAACATTTACAATAATATTTAAACTAAATAATTAATTTAATTTAATTTAAATATAAATATAAATAATTATTTTAATTATGACCTCGATAAAAAAAATTTCTGGATCCGCCACCGTGTGAATGACCATGTTTTGGGATATAGTTCGTGTACATAGCATTATTGTTCATACTAGATATGTACCCGCGCTACACCGCGGATATATTATAAATAGATTTTTTTAAACGTTTTTTTTTTTGTTTGGTAGCTAATGTTGCATGTTAATAATTTATGCAAATTAGAAAATGAATTAATTAAAAATTTGACGAAAATATTTTTCGGATGAGTAGAAATAGGCCTGGGCGTTCGGGTACCCGTTCGGGTTCGGTTCGGGTCTTTCGGGTTTTCGGGTTTTCGGGTCTGAGATATTAAACCCATTCGGGTATTTTAGAATTTCGGTTCGGGTTCGGTTCGGTTCCATTCGGGTTCGGTTCGGGTTCGGGTATCCGAAAAACATAAAACAAAAATAAAAATTAGTTATATTTAAATAAAAATTCGTTAAATTTTGATAAATATAACAAAACCCTTCATATATTTTGTTTATTTTTGATAATTTAGTTATTTTAGACTAAAAACAACTAATATATTTAAGTTTATAATTATAATTTTGGATAATTTTGTTATATTAGGTATAAATATAATTAATATTTTAGGTATATAATTGTAATTCGGATATTTCGGGTACCCATTCGGTTCTCGGTTCGGGTCGGGTTCGGGTTCGGTTCTTCGGATATAGGAGTTTAGGACCCGTTCGGGTATTTTATCGTTTCGGGTTCGGGTTCGGTTCTACTTTTTCGGTTCGGGTTCGGTTCGGTATTTCGGGTCCGGATATTATGCCCAGCCCTAAGTAGAAACATTAAAAAAATATTAAAACAATATTATTTAGTATGTTTTATTAATATAAATTAGAAAAATTATTATCTAAATATATAATTTTATTGATTTATTAGGCTATCCCGTCTTTTTTCTTCCATCTGCTCCATTTCTCTCCCTACGTTACCGACATTTTTGATAGTTGGTATTATCTGTTTCCAACCTTTTTGATTTCTTTTAGCTTTGATCTAATTTTCTTTTTCCATTTGATAAATTTTAAAAATAAAGTTCCCATATTTGTTATTGAATAATATTATACAAAAAATCCCGTTACAAAAAATAGTGTGACAAAAATCATAGAAAAATTTGAGAATTTTACAACGTACAAGAAATGAAAGAAGATGATGTTAGGCTCGAACTCTTCTCGGGTTTAGAGTGGAAATTTTGAATGCAATGACATGACTTTCTTTTGTTTTTTGTTAATACTAACTGGTGATCTCCCACTCGTCATCATCACTGGAGAAGTTGTAACCATTGAATTCAACATTAAAATTTAATCAGATTTCTTGACAATTGAAGATTAATGCAAAAATGGTTATTCAATCACCTTGCTCGTGTGCTGAAACCATGTGAATCCCTAGTTAATTCCTACAAAGTACCCACGAAACACACACACACACACACACAAAAACTCGAATAAAAGGAATGACTTCAAGCAGCAACTCATCTTGTTTCAGCATTAGTCTGAGAGCCGTATGTCAAGAGAAGTTTATTTAACATCACTGTGAACCCAGAGAGTAAAATAACTAACATTCAATACTAAACAAGTTGCAAATAAACAAAGGATTAGATAGGGACATAAAACATACCTGTAAGACCAGACTGCTATACTGATCGACTTAACGATACTTCATGTCCTCTCTGCTACAGTTTAAAAGCCCAGATAAAAGGTACAAGAACACCGCTGGAAACCCTTTATGAGGGAATTGTAGATCACTCTCATCTAACTGAGAAATCTTCAGATTCAAACGTTTCGCCAGAGCTTTTGATGATTTCGCGTCATGAAGCTCATGGGAATCTAAAGAGACTCCTTTGCAAAGACAAAGAAGCCTTCAAAGAACATGAGAACCATAGCAGTTGCATATCATATCAAGAGGTTTATCCACAATCACCTGGCCAAGAGAAATATATTACCCCCACAATTGAAATCAGCAACAGTTTCAAAATTGAAGCAAGCTCAATATGCTTAAGAAGAGTATAAGTACCTTGGATATGGAATTCAAAGCCTCCGCGATAACGGAATATGCATCTGGGTTTTCCAGATGTGTGGCCAAGGATTTGAGAGCAGACTCTGCAACATGAGAACCAGATCTATCCATCGCAATGGCTGGGAACACCGTCGCAAAATTTCCTAGGAAACTGCAAAGCTGGTCAAGTTCACATACTTCAAGTAGAGTTTGCAAGACATGACTTATAATATAGTCTGTTGCAATTTCATATTCCCTCCCTCTTGTCTCCTCAAGTGCATTTCCGCATATTACCGAACATTCCTATAAATCAACTTCCTTACTATCAAAGAGATTAGCAATTTCAGAGAAATATTTTGAAGTTTATGGATCAATTTCTTTCCTGCAAAAAGTTATCTATATTCAGTATCTTTTCTTACAAAAACAAAAAATTACAAGGCTAATCTAGTTAGTCCTTCGGTTTAAAGTCTCCCATTACCTGACAAATGTTCAAATTCGGATTGTTTCTTTGGCGCTGCCTTTACATTGGCGGCACCACCGGATTGGTTCCTCTTGTTACTATCTCCATCAAACCCACGACCACCTTTCTGGGACTTCCTACCCATTCCTTTCTTCCTCGAACTTTGATTGTTGCTACACTTTTCTCGTTGACCCATCAAGCTATCTTCCTCGATGATCCCGTGTCTCCTAGATGGCAATGATTTAGACTCAGTGTGCTGAGTCTTAGTGTTAGGATCCAAAGGTGCATGGTTTAAGACGGAAGAAGACGGAAGCCACTGTTTTAACCCCGAAACCCTCTTCTCAGTCTCGAACCAGACCCCATGTCATGCTCTCTTCTCGTGCTCATCAACGGCTTAGGAGTTCTGAGCAGAGGATGCCGTCCCAGGAACGTCTTGAATGATCAGAACAGAGGTCCTGTATCGATCCGATTGGAGAAGATAAATTGACGAATCTACAATCTTGTTGATTTAAACATCATAGGGATGATCTGAAGGAAGATTAAAGTAGATGGAGTGAGGAGAATCAGAGACAACCATTGATCTGTATTTTTATGCCAGAAATCAGGTGAGATATGAAGAGGCGATTTTAGGTTTAGGAGAAGAAGATTTTTGGACTTTGAAACGATTCATTCCATAAACATGGATTTAGGTATCAACACAATAAAAAGAAATTACAGGTGGATTCATACGTGGCTAAAAGATATATTCTGATTGGATTTTGAAGTTTTTTCATTAATTGATGTGTCAACACCAGAATCCTTAAGAAAGCTGATGTGTCAACACCCTGAGAGACTTTAGTACTATTAGTGTGTTGATTTTAGTTTTGTTATCCATAACTTCCACGTGGACATTACCGAATTAGAATCATAAACTTGAGCCGATAACACAGGTTTTGGATATGTATTTGTGCTAAAACATTTTCATATAGTATAGTGGTTGCAATATTTTATGTGAATAGAAGATCATTTACTATCATCTCTGATATTATTATTGTAAAGAATATTTTCATATTCATCAATCAAATAATCTTAAGATGCAAATAATCTGCTTGGAGATCATACTCGGTCATAGAGCCATATCTTCTTAATTCTACCGACAATCAATCTTTTGGTATTTCTAAAAGACATTTTTTATGATGTATAAAGTTTCTTTACTACAGACTCTCTCTCTTGAGAGAGGACGATTCGTCTCCGATTTTGGGTGATTTTTTCCTTTTTCTCTGCCTTCCGAGTTTTTTTTGATCAGCTACCTTTTCTCTCTTTCATATCCTTCAGAGGCGGCTATCTTTTTCTCGGTGTTTTCGGTGTCGGTCTCACCGGTTTTGGTTTTCGGTTGTGTCGGCGTACAGATTCTGACTCTCCGACCACAATAATCTCAGGTTTGCTTTCTATGGCTGACATTTCTTCCGATTTTTCGGACTTTTCCGGGATTTCCCGGTTTCTCGCTTGTGCGAGTCTCGATCCTGCTCCCTCTCTCTCTTCCTGTGCCGTCCATCATCTGGTCTCTGTCGAGCTCTTCTTGTGTTCCTCCGGTTTGTTCGGTCTAATATCGTCGTCATGTTCCTGCTTTAGAGGACAACGCTTGGGAATTCTGTTAGAAGTTTCTTCTACCGGCGGTGGCTCCTCCGGCTTCAGTGGTTCCTGTGGAGCTTTTGCAGTTGGTTTCTTTTGATCCAGGTTGGTTTGGATGGTGGTTTTGGGGTGTAAGGATCGGCAAACAGCCTTGACGGTTTCAGTGAAGGTGGTCCGGTAAGGTTCAAAGGCGTTTTCCTCTGCGTCGATCTGAGATTTTCCAGTGGTCCCTCTTTGGCGTTACGCATGTCATGCATGATGGCTTTGGTCAAGGGCTGCCACGTGGCGGTCTTATCACCGCGTTATGTAACTCCGCGTTTCGATTCTTCGATGTAACTGGGCTTCGGCCCGTTTGTTTATTTGGCCTCGGTCCATGAATGCACGTGTTGACAAAAAAAAAGTATTTCTTTAGTCAAGACATTAACCTCCTGCTCATTAGCAAAATTTGTCACAAAGAAAAAGGCCGGTCATCTTTTGGGCCTATAGCCCATGTAGGAAGACACCAAATCGAGGTTTCTGGGCAGCTTTTCCAAAATTTAGGCAAACTAGAAGCTTCGAGTTTCTCTCTTTCTCAACCTTGTCGCCGAAGAAGAACCAGGTCACGTCAATGGCTGCTAGGTTTCTTAGTTTGAGACGCGCTTTATCTCTCTACCTCACTAACCAACAACCTCGAGTCCCTTTGTTTCAAGGTATCATCTTTTTCTTCTCAACTTGCGTTATCTTTCCAACCTTCCTACCCGATTAGCCGCGATAATCGTAATTTTTCTGTTTCATGAGGAATTGCGAGAAAAAAGTGTGCTTCCTTGTGATAGTTAGAGCATGACATAATATAAAAATCCGGGCTTTATAGTTTTAGAAGCTCGATTATCAATCAAAACTGCTGCGTATGATTGCAGGAGCTGTAATTTTCACTTGCCTTAATGTTGTTGGCCAAACATAGTTTGTAGTTCCTACCGTTCCGTGAACCGAATAATCATGGTAATTTGTCAAAATGATGAGCAGAGATGTAGAAGAGGGATTGTTTTTGAGAGCTTTCTTAGGCCTTCGGCTTCAGAACATTAGTGATGATGGGACTCGTAGTCACATGTTTAACATCTAATATCGCCTTTGCTTTGCCTTTGTTGCCTTCTTGAGTTAGAGAAGGCCAACGAAACTGAAGTTATGAATGCGCATTTAAGTTCTTTGCCTTGGAACATATTGAAACATTAGCAAGATACTGATTAAGTTTTTATTTTGTCCTGGCTAATAGATGTGTTAAGCATTGGATTAAGTTAGTATTCCAAGACTTTCATCTGCAATCTAAACAATGTTTGCATCTCTGTCTGGTCCTTCTTCTTTTGTGAACTGTGACCACCCTTCTCTTGCTTCTTTGGAATCTCGTTCACCAATATTTACAGCTATGCTGTTTTCTTAATGAGTTTTAGATATAAGAGCTATTATTGCTGCAAACAACATCCCAGGAGAGTTCCTATTATTAGCTGTGTGTGGTTTATCATCAAACCATTTTGATACAGTTCTCATTTTCTGAAAATATTCTTAGCAGATAAGCTCTCGCAGTCAAAGTCACTCTTCAACAGAGATTATGCATATGGAGGACTAATTCCGAGGCAATTTTGTGTAGCCCGTGAGGCTAGTAAAGCTGCAGTAACCAATGGCTGCTGCAACTCTTCAAACTCCCACTCCCCTGCGACGGCCTCTGAGGAACTGATTGTGAAATACAAGTCCCAGCTGAAAATAAACCCGAGACATGACTTCATGTTGGTGTTTACATGCAAGGTCTGTGAGACGAGATCAATGAAGATGGCGAGCCGAGAATCATACGAGAAGGGGGTTGTGGTGGTACGATGTGAAGGCTGTGATAATCTACATTTGATTGCAGACCGTCTTGGTTGGTTTGGAGAACCGGGAAGCGTGGAGGAGTTACTCGCTGCTCGTGGGGAAGAGTTCAAGAAAGGATCAATGGATTCTCTTAGCCTTACAGTTGAAGATTTAGCTGGAGGAAAGATGTCTAATGAATAGAGCAAGAAAGCTCTTCGTTACTTTTGCTATTATAAGTTAAACCACAACTAGGAATTCAACCCTGCTCAGAATAAAATATTTCATCTATTTTTATATTCAATTTTCGAAACAATATTTCATCTATTTTTAGTTAAAACAATATTGGTAAATTCTCAATTGGCTAGATTCTCAATCAACTTAAAAAAATGGGTAAAATAAATGTTATTTTTATTTGGTAAAAGAAGTGATCAATTTTGAGTTAATTACAGTAGAAAACACTTCTACACTTCGTATTAACGAAAAAAGGCATTTGTAAATTTAAGGGTACTTTGACCCAATATAATTTCGAAAATAACCATATTCAATTACACGACAATTTCTTTTATTTTATATTATAACAATATCACTTATATCAAGAATTTATTACAATTTATTTTATTTTATATTATAACATCACTTATATCAAAAATTTATTATAGTATCTCCCACGAAACTTTATTTTCATATTGTAAAAGCAAAATCAAGAGTCAAAAACTCACTCGCAATCATGATGGCAGCATCAGCGAACTCTTTCCTCGTCGGAAACAATACTTATATTCCCGCCTTAAAACCCAAATCCACATCTCAATCCCTAATCCACCGTAACACGAAATTACGTCTATACATCAGTCCATATCAATTCCTTACACTGATCATGTTATTAGTATAGTCAGTTTGTGGATAAGTCTGGCTATTTTTATGGATCTTGACGTGTATGTTGTATGGATGGACATATCTTCATTTACACTAATATGTGGATAATTATAGGTGTTATGTTCTTAGTGTTCATGCTTTCCTCATGTAGATTGTCACTTGACTCACTTTTATCTACCTCATACATATCGTCGCCTATATGTTTCCAATTACAATTTCTTGTGGACACCAAAAGTGGTGTATGCATTGGTTGATCCAAATATCTTCCAAGCATTGCTTTTTGTTCATTTTTTCTTTGTTTTTATGTACACTTGTTTGTGGATATATTTGTATGTACACTAGTTTATGATTATGTCTATGTGTACACTACTCTGTGGACATCCATCGACTACTGTATATACAGACATGTCCATATTTATGTTCCTACTTAGGGTTCTCATTTTCTGACTTCACACCACAATGTTACATACCACACTTATGTATATGATGTATATAACTAGTTATCTATGGATATTTATGTAGATGATGTATATAGTTGCCAATATATAGACAATTATCTCATCCACATATGTGGCCTATTATGTGTATACAGTTATAGATCGACACTTACATAAATTATGTATCTTTTCTTATTGCAGACACAAAAAACAAAGTTTTGTCTCTTATTTTTAAGACATATTGTACAGCTCATGGCAGCAGATAAGAAAACTAACTTTGGAATTCAATGGTGTGCAGTAATCACTATACCCAACACCAAAAACCTAATATAAACCACAAGATTTAAAATAATAGAAGGTCCAGATTAAACAAAAAAAAAAGATTCCCCTCTCTCCAACCCAATTTGACAGATCGGCTTTTATTTTCCCCATTTCTACATCTAACGACCCACCTTTTTCAATTTAAAAAGACTAAATATCTAAAGAAAACTCAAATGTAGACGTGTGAAATCAAAAAGCAAGGATAACATGGTATTAAAAAGAATCACATAGTGATCAAAGTACCCATGAATCTTAAAGTGCCTTTTAGTGTAATAAGTTTGTTGGAAATGCCTTATTTTGTTACTAACTCATCAATTTTAGGTGTTCAACTTCTCAATGATCTTTGAAAGGGATGAATAGGTGCCAATAGCTGAACATAATGTTCCTACTGTGATAACTAAGATAAAGATCGCCACCTACAAACACACGAAAATGGTTGCCAAAAGAGGATATGTATATTAAAGGTACACATTTGGTTTTTCATTGATTCCTGTTCAGAGAGTTCTGATTCAACCATCTTATTTTGTCATGATCCACCGATTTGGATAATTGAGTCGTTCTAAGTTTTTTACAATTGACTAAAAATTCTATATCAGATGACCAGAGTTCTCCAATCTTGTTCGACATCAGACTCATGTGTTTGATTTGTGGAGGGAGCTTTGATAGGGCCATCAGATGCATTAATTAGCTACGCAGATTGCCTTTCTCAGGTCGACGTCGGAGCTGGCCCCTTTAGTAGATGTCTTCTTGTGGACATCATTTCTTTAAGTGTAGCTATCCTCTTTTAAGGGCAAGGCCTTTAGTGCAATATCGATGTTTGGCTTCTCAATCATTTTGACCGATATGATTCTTTTAAGGTTAGGATTGGATGTCGAAGCCAGCGGGATTCATGTTAGATCGAAGAAATCAATTCGATCGGCGAGGCTATGAACTACTCATAGGTATGCTTCCATTCGCTCGTCTTTGGCTTCATAGTCACCAAGGAACTGGCTTGTAACCAATTGGAAGTCACTGAAAGTATTCACTTCTCAGTTTCCGATCGCTATAGCGAGCTTGAGTCCGGCTATCAGTTCTTCGTACTCCACCTCGTTGTTCGATGCATGGAAGCCTAGTCTGAAGGATTGTTCTAACACTTCTCCAGTTCGAGATACTAGTTTTACTCCAACTCCAGATCCTTGTTTCGAGGACGTACCATAGATGAAGATGGATCGAGGTCAGTAGTTAGAAGGAGTTTGATTATGAAATCGATCAATACTTGAGCTTTTAAGCATGTTCGATTCCTGAACTCGATGTCGTATTTGCTTAGTTTGATAGCCCATTTTATCATTCGACTCGGCTGTCTAGGACTGTGGAGGATTGTCCTTAATGGTTGCGTAGTAATGACTACGACCGAGTGCGACTGGAAGTAGGGTCGTATTTTTCGAGCCGATGTAACCAGTGCTCGAGCGAGTTTTTCCATTGCAGGATATCTCGTTTCAGCATCGATTAAAGTTTTGTTGACGTAGTAGACTGGCTTTTGGTCGCTCTGTTCTTCGCGAACTAAGATACCACTTACCGCTGCTGAAGAGACAGCTAGGTAGAGGTAAAGAGACTTTCCTTCTATGGGCTTCGCAAGTATCGGGGGTTCGCTTAGATAAGCTTTGAGTTGGGTGAACGCTTCTTCGCACTTCTCGTCCCAAAAGTATTTCTTGTTCGCATTGAGGAGGTGGTAGAAGGGAAGAAATTTATCCGTCGACCTCAAGATGAAGCGGTTCAAAGCTACTATTTTGCCAGTTAGTCTTTGGACTTCTCGCGTTGTCTTTGGAGATTGCATCTCCAAGAATGTTGTGATGTGTTTGGGATTTGCTTCAGCTCCCCTTTCGATTACCAGATAGCCTAAGAATTCTCTTGATGGAACACCGAAGGTGAACTTCGCGGGGTTGAACTTCATCCCGTATTTGTTGAGAATGGCGAAGCATTCTCTTAATTGGGTGATGTGTTCTTCGCGATTCAATGATTTGACCAGCATATCGTTGATGTAAACCTCCATGGTTTACCCAATAGTACGACAAATATCTTGTTGATGAGATGTTGATAAGTAGCTATTGTATTTTTGAGCACGAAAGGCATCAATTTGTAGTAGTAGGTACCTCGATCCGTTATGAACGAGGTCTTTTCTTGGTCCTTAGGGTTCATCAATATTTGATTGTACCCTGAGAATGCATTCATGAATGATAGGAGTTGGTGACCTGCTGTTGCTTCTACAGGTCGATCGATGTGTGGGAGTGAGAAGCTGTCTTTTGGACATACGTTATTGAGGTCTGTGAAGTCGACGCATACTCTCCATTCCCCATTCTTCTTATTTATTATGATATGGTTCACAAGCCAGTCGGGATATTTCACCTCCCTTCTTGAACCAATTTTGAGTAACCGATTAATCTCATTGTTGACAGCTTGAGCTTGTTCTGGGCCAAGTTTACTATGTTTCTATCTAGCCGGTTTATAAGTCAGGTCGACGTTTAACTCGTGACTTATTACGTCGATGTTGATTCCTTTCATATTGGTCGAAGACTAGGCGAAACAATCGACGTTCTGTTTGAGGAAAGATATCAATTCGTTTTTGATCGTGTTTGAGAGGTCGGCTCCGATGCCAACACATCTTTGAGGATGAGATTTGTCTATGCATACTTGGATCGTGAGGTCCTTCGAGGGTCCTCTTTGAATAGGATTGTTTTGATTTTTTTGGTTCTCATTTCAGCGAGATCTTCTTGTTTAAATAATTGCTATGCGGGAGATTTTTTGATTTGTTTGTACATGTTCATGTAGCAATTTCTGGAAGATTTTTGGCTTCCGTAAACAATTTTTACTCATGTCGGAGTTGGGAAATTTACACACTGATGGTAGGTCGATGGTACGGCTTTCATGTTGTATATCTAGGGTCGACCTAGAACGGTGTTATAAGGAGCCGGTAAATCTACTACCACAAACTCTGTCATTCTTCGAACTCTGACGGCTACCACCAGCACAAAGACAAAGACCAGTGAGTATGTTGTTTCACCGGCGAACCCTACGAGGGGTGTTCGTCCCTCGATGATCTCGGAGTCATCGAACTCCATCTTTTAAAGGCGTCATAGAAGAGGACTCGACCGAACTCCCTGTATCGATCATTTTTTTGAGAGATCAACATCTCCTACTACTAAGCAGATGATCAAGGCATTGTCATGCGGTTTATCTAGCTCGAGTGTTTCGCTCTCATAGAAAGTGATTTCCTTGTCTGGGCCTTATACTGTGGTTTTTCCCGTCTATCGGTCTTAACTCTTCTTTGAAGAGCTTTGATCGAGTTGATTGAGTCTCGACATAGCTTAAAGCCGCCGAATATGAAGTCGACTCGTTTAAGAGCTAAAGCCCGTACACCCCCCCCCCCACACACAAAAATGAGGGAGGCTAATGCGTGAGTTAGGATTCTTCCTCGGAGCAAGAGGTGGTGATATGTCGATCCCTCCGGAATATCTATGGTAGCCCCCACATATGGCGCTAAATGTGAGATCAATAATTCATAACAAGATTTGTATGAACGTGGAATTGGACTTTTAAGAAGAAATAATATAGATTTCCTATGAATCAAAGATGTATTTAAGATTGGTCGTCGAAATTAGAACTTATACAATGAAAGAATCAAATGTATACATAGAGATCGAGTATTTTTAGTCAAGGCAATCGAACTGCCTACTCATTATTCGGAGGTTAATCATAGAACGCCAAAATCAGTTGTATCTTATGGACCTAATGAATGTATTTTTGAAAATTTTGAATTTTCAATAATAATAATGAGACCTAATTAGAATTAATTTGGGTTGAATACTGTGTGTCCCTTCGAGAATGGCTTCGCTTCTTTTTATAGCTTCAATATTTCCTTTTCTGTTCTGATCTTCTTGTTAACTTTTGTTGGTGGTGATCTCTCTCTAACTCCATGATTCGCGGAGTTCGTTGGAACTGACGAAGACTCGTTCTTGATAAGGGTCAACGTCTTCGATTTGATGTCGAGCTCCTACAGCTCGATTCGAATTTTAGAGAGTATGTTAATCTTTGATATTGACCGATTCATGATTTAAAAGGCCCATATCTTGGTTGGGTCCATCATTTCGTGGGACGAATTTCTTGGTGAGAAATCCAGTACCAACATTTGGCTATGTTGTTTCAGACAAAGGACTCGCAGTGGATATGTCCAAGATCGAGGCAATTAAATCATGGCTGACACCCACAACTGTTTCAGCGGTCCGAAGCTTCCATGGCCTCGCGTCCTTTTATGGGCGGTTCATGAATCATTTCATTTCCATCAAGGCTCTCATACGAGTTGCATGCGCGAAGGAAAGTTCTAATGTCTTGCGATTACACCTTATAGGATGGGATCTTATTTAGAGGGTTTGTGCTTGTGTATACCAGAGAGAAGCATGCGCCTTCAAATAATTTGTGAGCTCCATAATAAGGGACATGCTGGGCGTGATAGGACCATCCAATTGGTCTCTTCATCATACTTTTGGCGGACTCTACAGCGTGACATAGTCAGATTCATCGAACATTGCCACACTTGTCAGCAAGGTAAAGGAAAATCATCTAATGTTGGCTTTTATCTTCCACTACCCGTTCCCACACAACTGTGCACTAATGTTAGCATGGATTTTGTGTTGGATTTGCCTCGTACACAACATGGCAATGATTCAATTTTTGTATTTGTGGATCGTTTTTTTCGAAAATGACTCACTTCATTGCTTGCAATGAAACAACGGATGCGGTTAGCGTGGCTGTGTTATCGTCTACATGACCTGACTTTGTCAATCGTTTCTGATAGGGAAACCCGCTTTCTCAGCCATTTCTGGAGGTCCTTATGGAAACTTCTAAGAACAAGTCTTGACATGAATTTTGTGTATCATCCACAAACAGAGGTAACTAACTATTTTTGGGGAATCTTTTGCGATGTCTTGTTGGCAAGAACATAAAGGCTTGGGATACGAAACATTGTAAAGGAAAGTTTGCACATAACCATGCTTTAAATCGGAGTTTGGGTTATAGTCCATTTCGGGTTGTCTATGGTATTGTGCCGCGTTGTCCTCTGGATTTAGCAACGACACCTGACTTAATTCGTCAAATGGAGAAGCAATAGACGTTTTTTTAAAACCTGCAGGAGATTCACCGCAAAGCGCATGACAACTTAGAGCTTCCATTGCGAAGTACAAAGCTGTAGTATATGGGAAAAGACGTGATTCTTCAACTTAGAGTCTTCCATTTAGATTCTAAAATTTTACAAAAGTTAATCACATTTTTAAAACGCAGTTCCACCATTCTCTATCTTATTAATCAATGACATATCGAGTTTTAAGTTTGGTTCTTTATATATTAATAATCCATTTCCTTAAAAAAAATCTCAAGATTGTAGAAAACTTTGGAATACTTCTTTCAGTTTGATAACTCCATCACAAAACCTGTAGGCCAAAATGTCTTAGAATGAGTATGGTTAACCTAATGTGTAAGGGCTTTTGCGTGTTATAAAATTAAACGGTTGTTTCAAAATGTTTTGCATTCATCTCATCTTGAAGCTCTTTGCTGATACTGACATTCCCTCTTGGAAAATTGGGATTAACAACATTTCCTACATACCATTACCACATATGATCAGAAATACATTGATCACTCAATCCTATGAAAACTCTTATGTTCCCAAGTTTTAAAGACTATAGATTTGATTACACCATTTTTAATTTAATTTTAAACTATGAAAAATTTTACCAGTAAAACATAAACCAATGAGATGTAAGCTTGCAGTCATTTAGATGCAAATTTGATAAAGATCATTAAGGGTTTTGTTCTCGAGCAAAATATCTCAAAAAGCATACGATATAAAAAGCTTGTAATTGAGGCATTGAGACAAGTGGCAGTAAGGGACAACTCACTCATCTAACCGGTAAATGAGCCGACATTAGACATGAGATGTAAACTTTGATGTGTCATCAGCGTCCACATGGTGTTCTCTGATTGGTTTCACGGTTAGATTACGTAGTTGTAATACCAAAAAGAAGATCTAATAGCATGATGTAACACGTGTCGACTTTTCCTTCGTGTTCAAACTTCAAATCGGCTTTTAGGATCGAATTAGGTGTACAATTAGATTCTCCCACTTCCCATCTCTTGATCCGTTTCATTATCCACGTCGGTCGGAACATACATAATTTTTTATTGAGTGAGAGGTTTTGTGTCTACTCTCTTGCAAAGGAGATAAGAGCATAATATATTCTTTTTATATAAACTAGATTAGTACCCGCGCATACGCGCAGATTTTTTCTTTTTAGATTTATAATTTGTATATCATCTTCGTATGTATATGTCAATTTGTTCCATTGATGTTATATTTTGAGATACGCATATTGTTATTGTGATTGTATTTTTTGTATATATAGGCAACAATTTCAATATCATTTCATAGTAGGAGATTTATTCAAAGGATTTTGTAATATTACTTTACATTATTGTCATATAATAATATATGTAATACGGAAATCTATACATTGCTGTGTTTAACTTAAATTAAATAAAGCATCGGCAACAATTTTAAATACTCCTAATTGTTATTGATGTTTTTCCTAATTGTGTATCAATGATTACGTACTTTATCTTCTTTTAGTCAAACGCCAGTTTGTTGTAAGTTACACTTTTTTTTTTAATCAAAGTTTTCGGTCATGCTTATTTGTTTCAGTTCATTGTATTAATTTGTCTTTGGTGATCCGAACAGCAACCTGCATACTTTGATGTCTGGTCGGTGATACATTTTGAAATGTTTGATTGATTAGTGATGTAACAGTAAGTTGATTTATCTTTTAAGAAGCCAAAGGGAAATTAAAAAAAAAAAATTAGTGTAAAGAAAACAGCCTGAAAATATCTACAAACTTGTAGCCATGACATCTTCCAAAAGATTAAAGGCAGACACACAGACATATAGCAACATGACTTCTTGTACGAACACAGACAAATGTGAGGAAACTTACCCACTGATACGAACCTTCCTGGTAGGTACCATCCAGCACAGTAACAACAATTTCCTCGGTTTTAAACATCTGTGTATCTCTCAAAAGTTCCCTAAGCTTATAAACAGTATTATAATAACGAATAAGAGCTAAGTGAGCTAACGAATGTGCATGAAGACCATATGAAAAATAAAATTACAGCTAGCAAAATGTTCTCAGATGCTTCATGACCCATCGTCCTCAAACTTGCAGTGGACTAACAGGATATAATGAATAAATATTTCAGATGATTCACAAAATTAAAAAGGACAATATGATAGCTAATAGTTTCCATACACCAACTATGCATGTGTCTTAGGACGCAATTAGCGGGAAGAAAAGACTCTGCTTTATGAAGAAGTGACACTAAACAGTTTGGTGTTTGTCGAGAATCAGTAGGATATGCACTAAAGCTTGGTTATCTCTGAAATCAAAGCAGACAATACATTAGAGTCAACGTTCCAACAAGCACCACTAAAGTGAAGCATAAACAAGAAGTTCAAGCCACTGGAAATACAATGTAACAAGGCATGTGATGTTAGTTGGGCGTGTTCAAGCTTCTTGTTAGGATTCCAGAAACACAAAGTTCATGCATATATATAAATTGAGAGCAAAGTTATACACTTGGCATTTTGGTTTTAGAGATTTGCGTTAGGGCGAGGTGCTTACTTATGCAATCCATTGGAGACATGAAATCCCTTAAGGAGAGATTTAGTACCAATGACAATGAAACTATTTAGGATATTAGAGAAAAATATGTGCTGCAACTTTCCAGAGCGTAAAATAAGTTCATGTAATTGTTGGCAATAAGGATGTAAAATCCCAAACCTGACGCAAGAACCCAAACTGTCCAATTATCAAACGCAAGACCACCTATTTGAGAATTCGAGATGAATTATTATCCTTGTGTTGGCCTGAAGGATGAGTTTCTTTGGTCAACTTCGAAACTGTACTTCAGATCAGACACAAAAGTATGACCAATATTTCTCCTTCTTGTTCTTGACGCCTTTTGGGATGGGTCTATCAGTTTAAGCCAGCCATTAGTGTAGCCCAGCCATGCTTGAGAGAATCTCAATAGAAAGACCTAGAGCTCGTTCTTTGTTAGAAGAAAACTTAAGCCAATCTTGGGTAGAGATGTAAACACGTGACGTAAATGGAGTTGGACGTCCTTTGAGTCTAGGTAGATACATGCCCAAGCCGACCTCTGCAAAGTTGTTACAGGAATAAGTAAGAAAGCAGTCGTAGATATCTCCATAGCCAAATATGTTCTTGAACTTCAAAGAGCCTTCAAGGCTTGATTACCTAGCCTAGAAAGAGCATCAGATTCAATACCCAATTTTCAAACTGCGAGAAGCAAATATATAATTTAGATTATCAATTCCATTTTCCAATTAAACAAAAAATGGTCGGAATCCGAAACATACTCGCGAAGTAACATATCAAACTATATTTCAGCAAATCAAAGAATTCACCGAACTGTTCGAGGCAACGACGCAGTAATACTAATCAATTGAATAATAACAGAATGATTAAGTTGATACCTCTTCTTTAGTGAAGGTTCCGAGTTGGGCTGTGATAGGGCTTTGTCTCTCGACAACTTTGATTAGCGTCTTGGTGGTATCAGGAAGCTTGGGAAGACCAGATTTGAGGGTATTTTGAGATCGAGATTCACTGATTTGATGAAACTGGGAAGCTTAATCGGGAGAGAAATTATTTTCATTAATTTCACATGGACAAAAAGGAGGAAACACTTTAACAGACGTGGACAAAGCTTTTATTTTGATTGGGTGTGAAGATTTTTTCATTAATTGATGTGTCATCACCAGAATTCTCAAGGGGGCTGAGATGGCAACACCTTGTGAGGCACTATCTCTATTAGTGTATTGATTACGATGAGTGTGATTAGATAATTTTTGGAATGAAAATTCAATCCAAACAACTTTGATTTGATATATAAATTTATTGTTGATAAAAATTAATTTATTTTAGTTATATAATTTAATTTAACAAAATAAATCTTTCTTATTGTACAATATAAAATTTCATTAAAATATAAAATAATATGTTTTATTAACGATTAAATAATCCAAAATACTCTGATGGTTAAATTTTACTCCTTCAATTCAATCTAAATGGTAAAAAATTTAGAGAATAGTGTTGTTCTTTTCATCGCCGCACGGCGGCAACAGTGCGTAAAAAAACCCAAACATTTGGCCTGGATAATTAATCAAAAAACTCGTTTGTTCATTTTATTCTATTGTTTTGTCTTCCTAGTCATTTTCCTTCCTCTTTGTCTCCGTCGACATTTAAGATTTGACTAATTAAAATTTAAGAAACCCTAAAAAATCAATGCTGGCAGTGTAGAACAGCATACAAAAGTGATTAAATCAAACGCTGCACAAATCAGCGACAGGAATAGCCACTTATTTAGCCATTGCGTCTTTGATTTTGCAATGGAATATTGTTTCAGTTTTAGTTTTACGGTGGGTGCAAAGGATATTTCGGCTTTTAATTTTGACGCATCCGCTGCTGTGTACGGCACTGAAAAGAACATCACTAATAATTAGTTCTATCAAATTTTGTTCTTTTAAACATACAACCAATTTGAACTTTGTGATTCTTCTTATTCCTCTCCGACCATTTACACACAAGAAAAACTTTTGAAATTTTTCTTCTTAACAACTAAAAAATTTGAATTATATTTTGTATTATAGCTCACAAACCATAATTAACATCGGATTTTTCTTTTGTATATGATAAAGATTTCCCAACTTTTAATGGAGTAGTTTTTGTGAAAATCGAATAGGTTGAAAAGATATATATATATATATATATATATAGTAAACCGATCTCAAATTGAACATTAACTGGATACAACAAACCAAACCAAAGTAAAAAACAAAAGACATAAATAACCGGATGGAGTTTTCCTAAACCAGATAAAATAAAAACAGAAACTAACCCGTCGCTACACTTAAAAGATATACCGGTTTTCAATCCGCCGCCGACAGATGTGAGACCGTAAAACAGTGTGGCTCCAGACGACGCTCTTCCCAGATCGCGGAGATCCGACTCCCTTCGCCTTTCCGATCACGCTAGCCCATACCACCTCTTCACGACTCCCGACAAGCGAATCTATCTTCGGAATCTCCGGCTAAGCTCTGATGGTGCCGTCGCTTCCGCCACCTTATCCGATTCGAGTAACCTATCCACGCCAGTTGACTCGAAAAACTCCTCTCTTCCGGCTGATAGAGCCATCTTCTAGCCCGGTGGAGCCGGTATTCAATTAGAAGCATGAGAGCAGCAAGAGAAGACGGGAGGCTTCTCCGAACGTCGACGACCACCGCCAACATCTTCTCAGCTAGTAATGCTGTCTTCCAGACTCCTCGTTGACAAAATCGCTCACATATCTGCTCGCTCTGCTTCGTCATGCGCTTGCCACCACTGCCGCGTCCTCAAGCAGCTCAAAGGCTTGCGACTGACGGAACTGACGAAAGGACCCACCCATTTAGTACCCTTAATTTTTTTAAATGAAAAGGGTAGGGTTTGGGATTTAAAATAAAAGCAGGGTTAAGGATACCCTACGGGTAAAAACCCTTTTTAACATCCCTAATTCCAACCCAGACCACGGAAGGATACACGTCGGTATCTTGCTCAATACAAACACCACAGCAAACACACATACACATAAGACCTATCACCTATATATATCTCCCCCTTCAGGCCATATGAACACAAGCATTACAGACACACACACACACACAAGTAAATGGCGAGTTACATTTCCTTCACCGCGTTGCTCTATATATTTCTTTAATCTTTTTCTGCCCAAACGACCTTTGTCAATGCCTCGAGACCCTTAAGGGAATCCAATAAGCCGGGCCACACGAGCTTGAATACAATTTACACAGGCGGACGAGGCACATTACACGGTGGAACGATGAATGACTGTCTGCCAAAGGAATTTCGATTCAACTCTGCTCCTAGCCTCTACATAAACAACCATGCTTTAGGTTCAACGCTTTGTTCTACAACAGATAAAGCCATTCCTAAGCCATAAAGTCACGAAGGCATCCTATGCATCAAATGAATTTGTATATTTCACCTATTTGTTTTAAGTTTCTATGCTTGGGTTATACGTTTCTTGAATAACCCATGTATGTATTCCTTTATTGATTGTGTTTGTATTATTGTGTATATACACAATATTTATAAGCAGTACGCACGTATGGTTACATAGATCATAGTTGAAAGTAAAAAGGTAAAAGTTTATATGAAATTATTGTTTAGAGAACTGATCAAACTCATGTTTTTTCCACACAAAAAAAATTGTGGTAGACATTCGGTTCATAATTTTCCTCAATGTTTGGGGATCAGCTTTTAGATATTTTGAACTAAAGAATTAACTCTGTGATAAAAAGGGTTTGAATTTGGGGGAAAAAAAAAAAACTAATTCTTTCATGTTATCATTAGACCACTACACATTTGGTTAAACTCGGGTTCTTATGATTTCGTTTTATGTATGGCTTCTTCTTGTGAATACATAGTTTTAGAGTGGTTTTAGAGAGACCCAACATCACATTTTCTATTTGATCACAGTTACCACGCTTATAGGGTTGTATAGACCCCATCACAAGATTCACAACAATGCTCATACAAAAACCCAATCACTGCCACACAAAGACTTATACATAAGCACAAAATCGTTTTTTATCATATGTAATTGATGCATTCAATCAATGAGAGTTGATTCAGTTGGTAAAGGTCGGCTATTAGCTTGGTGCTAATTTGAGTTCAATTCTCATTGGAAAGTATTTCCTCTTTAAAAGAGAATGAATTTAACATGATCTAAACTCCGTTCTAAGAGATGTACGGATCCACAAGTCCGAATCTCCTAATCATTCAAAAAAAAATTGGTGCATTCAAACTAAATCAACATTATAACTCAGTTAGTGTTCTTCTTATTGCTTTGCAAACTTAAGTCATTATGTTCTAGATAATCAATGTTGACAAAAGAAAAACATCACTCTCTATAGGCTAGCAATGAGAAAAATTTTAATTAGGTTATGCGGTTCAGACCAAAGTAAATATTTTGTTTATTAGCTGCAAGTAATTTATCTTTGATATTTTTTTGGGGGTAAAATTTATCTTTGATATTTAAATGGTAAAAATATCGATAAAATGGTATCCCAAAAAAGAGAAAATCCCAAGAAACCTAAAAACATTTGTTCTTTTTATTATGTAATAAAGAAACTTAATCCTACACCAAAAATAAAACCTTGACATATATTAGGGAAAACACCTAACAAAAAACAACTGAACTCGTTTTTGTAAAAAATACATAGACTTTTGCGATTATCTGACTAATACACGAATTCGATAATATTGTCATTTTAAATTATCAACTAGCAAAATTTCAAGATTTTAATATATAGTTTTAACGGATTTAACGTCATGTTACCAGCGTCTCTAACAGAGTTATAAACCGAACCCCAAAAATACACCAACCAAACTCGTTTTTGCCAAAAAAAAATACACAGACTTTTGTCATTACGTGATTAATACACGAACTCGTTGACTCAGTTAAAACCGAAGTATAGATTTATTTAAGTTTATATATTATTATAATCGAGAGTATGTTGAACTGTAACTATAATCTAGTGGTTTTTGCACTTCTCTAATCTCTCTGTCTCCCATATTTTTTTTAAAAAAATTTAAATCTATTAAAAAATAATTCCTCAGAACCCGACGCCGAAGTCTTTTCTATCTGCAACGTTAATCTCCCTTTCTCCCAGTTTTTTTGTTTCTTCTAAATTTTTCTTTTTATACTTTAAATTTCTCTTTTATCTATGTGTGTGAAGGTTTCCGAGTGGGTTTTCAAGGAAGTTTCTGATTTCGCTCGTGTCCATCAGGTCAATTACTATTTTGGTTTGTAATTTATTTGAGGTTTTTGGATTTTAAATTAGGTTTTGGAATTTATAATACTCGTTGGCTTGATTCATACAATTTGATTGGATTGAGGTTTATTTCTCTTTGTTCTTCGAAGACTAGATAAGCATCATTCGTAGTAAGCTCGAAATTGGGGCCAATAAATTTTAGATCTTCAGTTTTTTATATAACGAGATGTTAACTCCGTTAAAATTATGTATTAAATTCTGACATTTTGTTAGTTGGTGGTTTAAAATGATAATATTAATGAGTTTATGTATTAATCAGGTAATCGCAAAAATGTGTATCTTTTGGCAAAAATGAGTTCAGTTGGTATATTTTGGTGTTTTTCCATCGGTTTATAACTCCGTTAGAAACGCAGTTAATAGGATGTTAACTCCATTAAAATTATATATTAAAATCCCGACATTTTGCTAATTGATCATTTAAAATGACAATATTAATGAGTTCGTGCATTAATTAGGTAATCGTAAAAATGTGTGTATTTTTCAACAAAAACGAGTTCGGTTGACTATATTTTTTTTGTTTTTTCCCTATATATTATCCTCAAACTATTTTCACCAATACAAAAAATCGTATTTTTTGTCAAAAAAAAATCATATATAAAATATGAAATTGGTTAGTTTCCTTTATGCCGCTCTTAGTTTAGATGAATAATGAGTCTTATCCACTAGTCGTTTCGTTTATCGGTTCTAGTAAGGCTAACCTCGTGTGGGGACGCATAGATCTCGGTTTAGACTAGGTAGGATTAAGATTAGGTGTAGATGAGTTAGATTCGCGTAGCGTTTTTATTTGTGTCTTCTAGTCGTTATTCATGGGTTTAGTATGTGCGGGTTGCCGTTGTCTATAGGTTTCTTCGCTTGTCGGTGATTCCTTTTATCTTTGCCTAAGAAATTGTAGGTTTTGCGTCTGCTTCTCTTTTCCACCATTTTGCTTTTGTGAGCTATTTATGTTGGTTACGGTTCATTGTGGTTATATCGCCCGATTATGGGTTTCGTTGCCTGTTAGTGGGTTCTAGACTGTGGGAGGAGTTTGTTCCTTGTCGCCTTAGTTATCCGATGTTATTTCCCGTATGAAAAGTCGGATTAGTTGATTTAAAAGTTTGTATCAAGTGATCGGTGTCCTTTTGATTATATAATACCATATGTCAAAAAAAAAAAAACGAAATTGGTTTCGGCTTCCGGCTTCATAAATAAATAAAGAGCCTTTATAGTAGTTGACCCAAAAAAAAAAGCCTTTATAGTAAAATCGTTGGCAAAGTCGAGGACGATAAAAGATCACCGAAGACGTTCTTCTTCTTCGACTCGCTGCCATCAACGCCCAAAACTTGGATACGATCTCTCAGCTCTATAATCTCATCAATTCTCTTTTTAGGGAATAAGCTATGGGATGTGCTGCTTCTCTTCCAGGCAAGTTTTTCTTCTTCTTTCTTTTTCTAGTTTCTGGAATTCATCCTCGGTGTTCGATTATAAGTGAGAATAACTTATTCGAAATACCCTCGAGACCAATTTCGAAAAAGGTGAAATCTTTGGGGTTAAATTAGAAACTTCGCGAAATTGGTGATTTCGATGATCATTTGCGTTATTTAGGGTTTCCATGTGAGAATTGGAATCGGTTTACTGATTCATGAAGATGATATGTTTTGTGTTTCAGATAGAAACTCTGGAGCTTTAAACGGTCTTAACAGCTCAGAGAATGCAGCTCCAGCTGATGCTAAAAATCTACGTGTGAAGGTGCGATTTTGGTGTAGCTTTTTCTCTTGTTTAAGAATGTTCATGTCGTTGAGACCGCTTTGTTGCTTGGCTGATTCCTGAGATTATCAACGGAAAAATATAAACTTGTAAAGATAGCTAGGTGGAATTTATCAGCTAAGAAAGTTCATGCTTTTTATGATCTATTGTCTTGCTTTTATATTTGATTGTTCACCTCTTCAAACATGTTATAGGTTAGATTTATTAGTGATGGGTGGATTACACCCTTGATAGAATGGTGGAATGTTATTTGTAGTAAACCCCTCAAAGCTATGTTTGAAACTCCTTTTCTTTCACCCATCTTCTTGTTTCTCATTTGTATGTCTAGTATAGTTGGTCTTAACTCTGCGCAAGGCAGACCGCTAACTTTTGGATTCACTTGAATGCAGTTAGTTTTATTAGGAGACTCTGGTGTGGGTAAAAGCTGTATTGTCCTTCGATTTGTCCGTGGTCAGTTTGACGCTACATCTAAGGTAAGTAAAACCATATTATCTAATTGTCTTTCTTGACCATCTGAACACTTTTCTGTAGGATACAGTGCTCTGATTTCATATGTGACATTTAATTGTGTATTAGAGTATTATTATCTGCCATTGAATCTCAAAGCTATTAGTTGTGTCTCAGGTAACTGTTGGAGCTTCATTCTTGTCCCAAACAATAGCCTTGCAAGACTCTACTACAGTAAAATTTGAAATATGGGATACAGCAGGGCAAGAGAGGTGTTAACCTATCCATGCAGCTTTGTGATGCTTAGTTAATTAAATCAACGCCTTGCATGCTCGTTAAAGCTTAATCTGTGTTCACTTGATTTTCTTAGGTATTCTGCTCTTGCGCCACTATACTACCGTGGAGCTGGAGTTGCTGTTATTGTGTATGATATAACAAGCCCTGAGTCGTTCAAGAAAGCTCAGTATTGGGTTAATGTATGTTTTCATGTAGCTCGAACGGTTGCATTTGCTAAATGGTTTAGGGATTCATGCAATAGCTATGAACTATATGACTGAAAATTGACTTGCAGAAAGTCCTATATAACCATAGCAGAGTTTAAAGTTACTTTGATTTCCTTGGACCCTTATGACTTAAATGACTGACACATTGGCTTGTAGAAACTCATATATAACCATAGAAGAGTAGCACAACTATAGTCTAAATTATAATTTATACCCAACTGTATATAGTACAAAAGAAACAAAACTCCATAATCTTCTACTAGTTTAAGAAACTTTTCTCACCCCCTCCAACGTGGTTGTAATTAGAACATGCATGATCATACTTGATCCGTGGCATTCAGAATGGATGTCAAGTCACTTGACTACATTAGCAAAGTCATAAGAGGAAACAAATTGAGACATAACCCAATTTTGTTACGCAAACATATCAAATACTAGGATACCGGAATGAGACTGTTGAACAACTTGCCAACTTTCTGACATTTTTATGCCACTAATTTGCACACCCTCGATATCATCTAGTGCTGTTGTTTTACCCCTGCCCTTTAAATTTAACAGGAGCTGCAAAAGCATGGAAGCCCAGATATTGTTATGGCTTTGGTTGGTAACAAAGCTGATCTACATGAAAAAAGAGAAGTACTAACCGAGGTGAGTTTTTGCATAAACTTCTTCAACTATATCCCGTAGAACATTTTGTTGTCACTTGTACTGTACTTGTTTCTCCAGCGCCTATCACATTCCCAATTCCTTTAACAGGATGGAATGGAGCTTGCAGAGAAGAACGGCATGTTCTTTATTGAGACGTCAGCCAAGACAGCAGATAACATCAATCAACTGTTTGAGGTGTGCATTTCTTTATCAACTCAGGATTTGTTGAGCTCTTGTGATTCATTTTATTTCATTACTTTGGATTTGGAGAATGGAAGAAAAAATCGATAGGCAGTGAGATCTTTGGTTGTTGATGTTGTTCTTTTTATTTTTTTTGAAGCTACTTTAAAGATTCATAGAATTGTGTAGAAAGTAGGATTGGTATTGAAGCAGATTTTGATGTTTAACTTGTTGGAGTGTGTGTACATTTTTGGTCTGAATTAGGAAATTGGAAAGAGGCTACCTCGTCCTTCTCTTCCGTCATGATTTGGAGTGTTGGATCATCATCTTCAGTGAAAAGAAAAAAAAAAACCTTTTCCTGACTACTAATCTTTTTATACTTTCATGTAATAATGTTTTAGACGGTATATCTTTATATGTTTAAGTGTGTTGTATAATGTGATGATTTGAGGTTGAAATTGGGGAGTATATGAATCCTGAAAAGTGGGAAGTCAAGTCACATTAAAGCAATGATCGTTACTACATATTTATTGGGTTTCAATTTAGACCTGGGCAAAACTGTAATCGAAAGAAGGAAGGGAATACTCGAATATACATATATAGTATTAGGATATTTTATTGACATTTTTTTGTTATTGGTTTCGGATATTTTTTTAATCATTTTGGATATTATTTACATTTTGAGTATAAAATTGTTATTTCTGGTACCAAATATCTAGATATTTTGCTGATTTTAAGTATTTAGCTGTTATTTTAGATATTTTTGTTGATTTCGGGTAAAAAATACTCGAAACTGTTTAATAACTAAGATTTTTGGGTATTTTATGGTTCTTCAATTATGAAATCGAACCGAATAGGAATCGAACCAGATCCGAACCAAAAAATGTAATCATTAAATCTTAAATTTAAGAACCGAAAGAATCAGAATTGATTGGTTCTTACCCGGAACCGAACTATAATCGAATGTCCATGCCTATGTTTCATCAGAATATAGCTGTGAGAAAGAGAGAAAACGTTGCAGCTACTACTCTATTAAACCGAATCTAATTAAGAAATAATTTGACTGATATTTCAAAAAAAGACTATTATTAGGTTGTGAAGATCCTCTACTCAGACTCTCCTCACATGAAATGATTCTCTATTCTCGGAATTTGCCATGTGTGGATTCATATAGCTAGTGACTAATGGTTTTTGACTTCTGATATTTCAAATACCAATAAGAAAAAACATTTTTTTGTAAAATCTCAACAAATAGATTTAGTTTAAAATTGTGAGATTTTCTTTTGTTCATCCTCAACTCACATACGTATATTTCCCAATCCAAAATTGAATCTTGAATCTGACGCGGCATTGACATTACTGCCAACTATGGCTAAAAGAAATTGCGAGTTTATTTCTTTTTGGTCGTCAAGAAGTTGTGAGTTTATTTGAAAAACACAAACTAAACATAATATTAGAAGCAAACGAACAATTTTGATTTTACTATTTTTGGGGTGGTTTTAAAAATTTGGGGTTTTCAGTTGGAAGGGTTTAAAATCGTGATCAGGTTTTGTGTTTGGATCGGGTTATTGGGTTTTGTTTATGTGGTTTGATGTTTTATTTACAGGTTTAGATATATGAATCATCAAAAAATTGTTATGGTAAAAAAAAAAAAATTGTTGTGCAAAAATTAGATTCAAATTTATTAATTCAGGAAGAATAAGTTTTAAACTTTATTATATGTATATTTAAATAAAATATATAATTCGGTCGACATTTAATTGCTATATGACAAAAAAAAATAATTGCTATATGACAGTTTTTTTAATGTCAACAATAGATATTTAATCGTTGATGGTTAAATATGATCGGTTCAAAAATGGACAAAATGTGGCTTTTCAGACAGAGAAGACTTGGGTCCGTAAAGGATTAAAGCTTAAAGGCTCCATCGCATTTTAGCTCCAATTAACCAATTTCTTCTTTGTTTCTTATTCTTCTTCTCCGTTCTCTGGGGGCATCAAAGCAAATTTCAAAGATGGGATCAACGAGTTGTTCCCATGAGGAGCTGATGAGTCGACTCGTTGACTCCGTCAAACAAATTTCTGGGTTTTCCAATTCTAAAGGTTTCTTCGGGAGGATCCAAGGCGATCTCGTCCGTAGGATCACGCTTCTCTCCCCTTTCTTCGAGGAATTGATTGACTTCAGTGTTGAATTGAATGAAGAACAAATCACAGGGTTTGAGACTATGAGAATCGCTCTTGATTCAAGCCTTGAGCTTTTTCGATCGGTCAATGAAGGAAGCAAACTTTTTCAGGTTACTAATTTACTGCCTTCTTGAAAATTATCGTTGGTAGCTGGCAAAGCGAGCACCTTTCCTCTGTTTTCTTAGGGTTTAAGATATTTGGTATTTAGGGTTTTGCTGTATGTCGTTGTCAATGTCCAGAATTTGGTTCTTGGGGATGACCCGTAGATCGAATTGAGTCTGCCATTACAGGAGAAAGATCAAAAGCTATTACATTTCTGGACTATATGTCGGCGTTTACGGTTGAGAGTCATAATGATGTTAGACTCACAAGCATTTCCTCTGGTTTGCTTTTATGTTCTGCAAAACTATGCCATTATAGTGCTTTGGTGATAGATGAGTTATGTTAGAAGATTTATGATTTGTGTATTGTTTCTTTGTGCGTTGAGACTTGAACAACAACAACAAAGTTGACTACTTTCATGTTTTGTTTGTGTGCTCTCTGCTGGCAGATTTTCCATAGAGGTTCTGTTGTGCAGAAGTTCCACGACATGACAGTGGAGATCGAAGCAGCGTTAAGTCAGATTCCTTATGATAAGTTCCAAGTATCTGAGGAGGTCAGAGAACAGGTACTTCTCAAGGCATTCATTTTTTTCTTGTGTTAATTAAATCTGCATTCTAATGATATGGCTCTTTGAATATGTAGGTACAACTTCTGCATTTTCAGTTCAAGAGAGCAAAAGAAAGACGAGAGGAGTATGATCTGCAGCTTAGCCATGATCTATCCATGGCAGAGAATGTGATGGATCCTGACTCTATAATCCTCAAAAGACTCTCACAAGAGCTCCAACTCAGCACCATTGATGAACTCAAGAAAGAATCACACGCAATTCACGAATATTTTCTTTCATATGACGGGGATCCGGATGACTGTTTTCAGAGGATGTCATCGCTTCTTAAAAAGCTGGTAGACTGTGCAACAATGGAAAGTTCGGAACCGGATACATCCACCGGCAACAAAATCATTACGAGACATCGTTCTCCTGTTATACCAGAGTACTTTCGGTGTCCGATATCACTTGAACTAATGAAAGATCCTGTTATCGTCTCTACTGGACAGGTCTGCTTTTGCAAGTTGCTTGTGCATTGTAGTGAGTTTAATTGTTTAACCTGTTTTTTCTCGACCTTGCAGACATATGAAAGATCATCCATCCAGAAGTGGCTCGATGCTGGTCACAAAACCTGTCCGAAATCTCAGGAGACACTCTTGCATTCTGGATTAACCCGTAACTACGTGTTGAAGAGTCTCATTGCTCTGTGGTGTGAGAGCAACGGTATTGAGCTTCCGCAAAATCAAGGGATCTACAGAACCTCAAGAGCAGGAGGAAGCAACTCTTCAGATTGTGATCGAGCATTTGTCCTTGCCTTGTTAGAGAAACTGGACAACGGTACAACAGAACAGCAAAGAGCTGCAGCTGGAGAACTAAGGTTACTAGCCAAGAGAAACGCGGATAACAGAGTTTGTATTGCTGAAGCTGGAGCCATACCCCTCCTTGTAGAGCTTCTATCCTCACCTGATCCACGGACTCAAGAACATTCTGTGACGGCACTTCTGAATCTTTCCATAAATGAAGGTAACAAAGGACCCATTGTAGATGCAGGAGCCATAACAGATATAGTAGAAGTGCTTAAAAACGGAAGCATGGAGGCTAGAGAGAACGCAGCTGCGACCCTTTTCAGTTTATCTGTTATAGATGAAAACAAAGTGGCAATAGGTGCAGCTGGAGCTATCCAAGCCCTTATAAGCTTGCTTGAGGAAGGAACTCGCAGAGGCAAAAAAGACGCGGCAACAGCGATTTTCAATCTATGCATATACCAAGGGAATAAATCAAGGGCGGTTAAAGGCGGTATCATCGGTCCTCTGACAAGGCTACTGAAAGATGCAGGTGGAGGAATGGTGGATGAAGCTTTGGCTATTCTGGCAATTCTTTCAACAAACCAAGAAGGGAAAACAGCTATAGCTGAAGCAGAATCGATCCCGGTTTTGGTTGAGATTATAAGGACAGGGTCACCGAGGAACCGGGAAAACGCTGCAGCAATACTTTGGTATCTATGTGTTGGGAATATGGAGAGGTTGAACCTAGCTAGAGAAGTTGGTGCAGATGTTGCCTTGAAGGAACTTACTGAGAATGGAACTGATAGAGCTAAGAGGAAAGCTGGGAGCTTGTTGGAGCTCATTCAGCAAGTTGAAGGTGTTGTAGTATCTACTGTTCCATGAAAGCCTCACTCTTGTGGAGTCTTATTTGTTTCAGTATAGACTATATATGTATAGGAAACTTTTGGATTGACTGACTAAAGAATCTTATGTAATGTTGTTATGTGTAATAAGATATAAAATAGTATAAGATATATGTTCTCTCAAATCATTATTGCATTCTGAATCTGATATATAAGATCACGCTGTATCTCATCACAATGGGAAAAAACTGAAATATATACTAACAACATTAGAATACCAGTCACTCTGCAACCAAAATGATCCAGATGAAGACAAAACAGACAGACAAAACATAAATAAACTCACACGAGCACAGTCAAGAGAAAAGATAACCCCTCTGTTATGGATCAGCCTAGTTTTTCCATGAATGTTTCTATCAATGCTGCGCCATTGACGATCTTTGTTGTGGCAATGATCAAATCATAAGCCATTCCTTCCTGAAAGAGAAGGATTTAGTAAAAATAAGCGAACAAAAAGTGTATTCGATGATAAACTCTTTCAGGTTTGCATATTACCTTAGAGGCAAGAAACCGTAGAGCAGAGATTTCAGCAAATGTTACACCTCCAATGAAGACAACAAGAACAATTGAGCGTCTTCCATCAGCTACCCTGTAATGATGTCTTAACATATTAGGATAGTTCAATGTTTTTATCCTTTTGTAGATGCTACTTTTTGTGGTAGCAAACTAATTGTTAATGATAAACTTACCCATTTGAAGCTCCATGCAATGAATCAACTGATGGACTACTTGGGAATCCACTCTGCATTAAGATAGTCATAATGTGATATTTTCGCAATAGAAAAAATTAGCCAAAAAGAGAATATACAATAGCACAACAAAATGGACTACTAACTCTTTTAGTTTCCAGATGTGGTCCTGGCAACAGCTTCAAAATGTCTTCTATTGGACGCCTGTAAGGTTTGATTGAGTCATCAATAATAAACACACCACTCTTTCAACTATTCATATATGAGTTAATAAATGTGCTATCACGTTCCAATATTTGCTGAGTTTTATATGTCCCTTCACTTAAACGCTTCTCAAATCAAAACTGAACAGAATTCTAGACTTATTCTCTTCATGGTTATATATATACACACTTATTTAGAAAAACCAAAGTGTTATATACACAGGCTACCTAGGTAAGATTTTGGTTTAGAAGAATGCAAGATCATACTAACCATCCGGAATGAATAGCTTGTTGGACAAGACGAATGCTAAGAGGAGCATATCCAGAATAGACATAAGCGATATCATCGGGCCTGCAACAAGAATAGTGTTTCTTACAACTCAAATAAGCACTAAGTTTTATTTTTATGATTAGAAACAATGCCTAGCAGATCAGGTAAATGTAGGTAATACCATTTAAACATGAAATGGAAGCACACATGCAACATATGAGAAAGTAATGACGGTTTTCAAATAAAACATTCAGCCAGAGCTGTAATTAGATCATGCATTAGCGTTAAGGATAGGTATCTTCTAATATTGTAGTTGGAGAAAGAGCTTTCAGGTTGAACAATTTTATTCAAGATTTAAGTTTGCATATTTTCTGGACCAACTTCATAAGCATAATCCCATAAACAAAAATCATGTCATCTTGTATTCAGAGACAACATAACTTAAAAAGAAATATTTACCTTGACGTATCTGTGTCTTCAACTATAAGTTTCAGTGTACGTTTCACTGTCTGCCAGTTGCTTTTAAACTCCTGTAGAAACCAAACGAATGTACAACAAGCTCTTAGAATACAAGAACATTGTTCATTTCACAAAGAAGCCAAGAATAACCAAACCTGTTTCTTCAACAATCCTGCCTTTTCCAAGTTGTTCAATGTGACCACATGCTCAAACCCATAACTGTGGAGTAGTTCCGTTCTGGAAGTTGAGACAGGAATACAAGATATGATTTAAAAAATAGGAAACTTAGATATATAATATAGAATGACTGATGGTAACTTAACTCGCCTTATATAATCAAATTGCTTTTTCGGTAACCCTGAGTTTGTAACAGAAAATAGGACCAATAGACGCAGGACCTTAGTGAGAGGCTCCTGTTTATAGATCATCTCTTCTATGTACTCAAAGCATCTGTAATAACAAACTAGAGTTAGTAATGATAAATCATATAACAGACTTATCCATTATGCCGTTAACGAAAATGTTTTAAAAGAAAGAATCAGGAAATACTTTTTAATGGAAGTATTAGCTACAATTTCCTTAAGAAGAATCTTACATGTCATAACTTTCTGCCTCGACAAGTGTCTGTTCCATATCAAGCTGCGAAAGAAATGACTGCTTGGACGTGAATGTTGTCAGGTGCTGAGCAAGATGTATGTGCCTCTGCAAAAAAAAAAGTCATAACAAATTAAGTTAAAATGAGACTAATCGTGTTCTGAACCATCTGCGAGATAAAAGAAAAGCAACTTAAAGAAAACAAGGCAATACTTACTGTCATCTCTGGTAATGAGTTAAGCTTCTTGACAAAGTCCTTTAGCTCAGAAACTGTCTGGGTCTGTGCATTATATTACCATAGCCGATTAAAATCTCGTTTCAACTAATAATCTAAAGTGGAAAATGTACGGATAGGCTGATAGTTCCCAAGGCATAACATGGTCTATATTAACTTGGTAACTATTTATGTGCCACAGAACACTCTTGATTGATGTCTTAATAGATTTGAACACAAATATGTATGTACCATAACCTCTACCGTGAAAACAAGACTACCTAAAGGAAGAGAGTGACAAACTTACAGAATTAATTTCAGTATAGTCCTCCTTCATGGTTGTTGCCTTCTGCCGTAGAACCTGCAATCATACTGCGTCTGGAAGATGAGGAAAACAATTCCCTTGTCAAAAAAAATGAAAGCAAAAAGGACAAATGTTAACCTGCACAACTACTTCAAAGTTGAGATCCCTTGTCTCCTTGAACAATTTATCACTGTAAATTTAAACATTCAAAAAATAAAGTTAACAATCATGTGTCCTGCAACCGGAACTGTTAGCTGCTAAGCAGATTTTCATTTTTAGGTCAGCATTTCCTAAGTACTTACAAATTAATGAAAGGCATAGATAGACACAAAACATGTAGCTTGGAAAGTCCAATCTAGCTACTAGTTTAGGGAGCGCTTTTGTGTGCATAATCAATTGATACACATGAATCGTAGTGAAACAGTGTGATTATTCAATTCAAGAAAATCATAATTTCTGTTCCATGCATCAAAAATCTTAACAGAAATCATATAGCGGTGCAATAGAAGATTGTCTCATATGGTTGAAGGAATTTATATATATATATATATGATGCAAGAAACTAACCTTGAATTAAGGGGAACCTTCATCTTTTTCCCCTCCTGCTGAGAACCCATCACAGATGAGTCGACCTCGACAGCTCCATTACTGATATGCAAAAACTTTAAACAAGGGTTGGAGTCAGCTCACAGAAAACCCAATCGACCAGCTTAATTTAAATCCAGATTGTGTGTTTGTTGGTTATCATTGCAACCAATGAAACCAAATATTTCTAAACCACTGTTTGACCTTCCCCAAATCCCAGAAAAGTACATAAACTCAGCACGATAATGGCATAGCCCGTGGAAACTATTTTGGCTTTCACACTTGTGTAAGACTTTTTAATGAGAAGAGAGACCGAAAACACTCAATATGACTCAAATTACTAGTAAGTACACGAAGACAGTATCCCTCCCTGAGAACGTAAATAGTAACCCCGTTGCTCTGCCGGGACAAAACTAGTATCCAAATTTTGTGGCATTACCTCGTTTAACAGTCCCTCATAAGTTAACTGGGTACACATTGGTGTAACCATGTCAACCTGAAACAGAACGTACAAAAGTACGTCAGGATTAACTCGCTAACGTTCAATTCTTGAAGGATATCTCTGTGTTCAAGGATATCATATAATGAGAAACACATGATAATCATACCTCTCTATCCAATAGAATGAGTGTATCTATTTCAGGCCTTCCCCCCTGGAATAGAACTTGCATCATTTAGAATAATGAAAAAAGAAAACAAAAAGCATTTGCAACAATATACGATAGCGCAGTCGCTGAATATTATAGCACTCAAATTTTACATCATTCGAATTGACAGGTTCCTCCACTTGCATGCGGTTAAGTATATCTGCAACACGAACTGATCCTTTGCCCTTTGCCCTCACTTTCGATATAACTCCAAAAGAAAACTATGATAAGAGTCAGCCATGAGATAGCACTGCGTGGATCATAACGTAAAGAATAACGAAAGATTCAAACCTCGAGCTCATGTATGGCTTTTGCGACATGCCAAAGTGAGCTAACATCACCATCGACAAGGCAATCCTGTCATCCAAAAAAAACAAGTAAAACAAGATTATTAAGAAATATGTGGCCTTATTAAGGCCTCAAGCGAAAGGGTACATGAAGTAACAAGAACAAACTGGACATATAAGAGTTGTACACACTTTTTCAGAGAGCTCAAGCTCAAATGATATCACATCCTCATCTAGTGGAACCATATACAAGGGAAACTCCTTCACGGTAACCAGGTTATGAACTTTTTCTTGCTCAAGAATCTGAAATAGCAGAATATAATATACATAACGCCTTGTTCAACAAGAGGTAAAACAATAAAAATGAATCACAAAGAGTCTAAGACGATGGCAATAACCACATACCTTCTCACACGCAACTGACCTACGAGGAACAAAGTAAACATAGTAGTCTCTCTGAATCGCTTTTGCAATATCATTCTGAATGTGAGAAGCTATGTATTTCATAAAATTGAGTTGAGAGCGAACAAGATAAACCACTTTTGTGCATTCAGTCTGAACTGGTTCTTCAGAAAGATGTCTTAATTCCAAACCAAGTTCCTGTTAAGCAGAAATTTTTAAAGAAAAAACAGATCACCACTAATGCTGAATCCATCAAGAGAAGTAAATAAATTATCCCATAACTTCATTTCTTAAACAGAGTAACCGATCTTCAAGGCTGAGGAAAAGGCGTTTCGGTGATACAAATTTCCTCTAAAAACGACATAAGTCTGGAAACTTGCAGTTACCTTAAGCGTGGATGTCTGGATGATCAATGAGACCGAACCACTGAGCTTTGGATCAATAACCAGACACTTAGTTCCACGAATCTACAATCAAAACACATAACCAAAAAATCCTTGAGGAATGTAAATCATCTCCGGAATTCATTCATCCTAATAATTTCGGGTCATGCGATTTTAATTCAACAAATTTCTTCCGAGAGAGAAGAATTCAGAGTAAATTGAGACCAATTCATTGTTTTTAGTTTCACATTCTCAGTTAAGGTTTGTTTGTCGGATGTAAGTCGGAAATTTCTTTCTTTTTTCTACCCAACAAAAAAAAAAGTGAAATTGATAATTGTCGACAACAACCAGACTGGACATTCCGAATCATATCAAAGGAGAGTAACGAGACTTACGTCTTTAAGCAAGTTTACGAGCTCCCGCTGAGACTTCTCCCTGAATTGAGCAAAACATATGAGAGGAAAACGAGAAATGATCAATTTTAAATCTTTGAAGTATTGACAATCGACTCACCTAATGGATTTGAGATTGAGAGGAGCATTATCCAGGTTAGGGATCTGCGCCATGGAAGACGATCAGAGATGATCAACGTGATCGACCTTTCTCCGTTTTTCAAGCACCGTGTGACCGCGACGTTAGTCACCGCAATAGAAGAGCACCGTGTGGGAAGATGATTAAAATATCAAATGGGCCTTAGAAGTCTGGAGATGGGCTTAACAGCTGGGCTTGCTCTTATTCTAAAGTCATTTTATTTTTTATTTTTTAACAACTATATTATTGTCCGGATTTGAATATAGTTTAGTAATTTAATGACGACATTAATACGAACCACTATGCTATTGTTATTATTATTTAAAGGTTGAGAAACAGCTGATGGATCGGATTCCATATCAGAGAAGAGAGATTATAGCCATGTTCTTTTGATTGACGCTGAGGCTGCGTCAGCATCAAACAAATTAAGCAGCAACACAGCCAAGCATAAAGGTGGAGAAAGAGAAAAATGAACGCTGCGTTTGATTTCATCGGCGATCTCGTAATGTTGTTGACGCTGAAAAATTACAGCGTGTATTTAATTGCCACTGCAACTGTATTTTTCTCTCACACACGGGCATTGATGTTTCTGTAATAGACGCATCCTCTCCATATATGAAGCTTTTTGTCTTATATGAAGCTTTTTTGACGCTGACACAAGCGTACATTAAAAGAACAAGCCCATGTCGACTCTGTTCCAAAGGGGAGGTGAGGGAGATATCTCTGGACAAGAGAATGTTGTCTGTTGTATGGGCCTTTTTTGTTTATGATTTTTACAGGTTTGGGTAGGCCTGAGCGTTCTGTCCTTCGGTTCGGTTCGGTTCCTACGGTTCTTCGGTTCCTCGATTCCAGACACTTAGGATCCATAAGGGAACTGCAAGAATTTCAGTTCGGTTCGGTTCCGATACTCTTTAAAAGAATCAAACTAATAAACATTTAAAACCTAATGTAATATATGAGGCAAAGATCACAAAACCGTTGTGATTCCTATTACAAAATACAAAGTCTTAAGTCCAAAAGTACAAACTCTAAACCAACATGATCCACAAAGTTCAACAAACCAATGAATTCTAACAACGTTTTCTCTCATATTTTAAAAGTCTAAAACGAAAAAAGGTCTACAAGCTTCTTCTAATCTTTCAGTCCTCATATAACACATGCTAAAAAGTTACATACCAACGAAATAAAAAGAGAAGGGTATAGAAGATTACATGTAGTTCTCTCAGAATAGAAGAGTAAAGAGAAGAATATAGAAGATTGCCTCCTCCATTTCGGTTCTATATGGATATCTATGGGTATTTGGTTCGGTTCGGTTCCAAATACCCATGGATATCGAGGTTAAGATCCATTGGGTAATTTTGTAGTATCTGTGGGTCATTCGGTTCGGTTCAGTTTGGTTCTTCGGTTCCGGTTTTATGCCCATGCCTAGGTTTGGGTATGCTGCGATCAGTTAGCCGTATAAAAATTATTGCCACATAGGATTAGTAGTTTTACACACGTGGAAACCTTGAAAGAGGAGAGAAATACTCTCTAATTATATATACTAGGAGAGAATCCGCGCAAATGCGCGGGTTTTCTTAAATTTGTAGATATTTAATATATTTTTATATTTATTTCGAGTATTAATATTTTATATATTTTCATTACAAATTTGAATTTTCTTATTTTTTATTATATAATGATTTGTAAGAGAGAATATGCGCTAATATACGATTATTAATTTAATTTATTTTATAAATAAATGTTTTTAATCATCAATTTTTAATGAGCTTTTTATAAATTTTTATTTTCTTCAACCTTTTTATCATCCTTTTATTTTTTAACTATTTAAAATATTTAGACTTGTTTTTATACATTTTCATTCATTAAAACTTTTAAATTTTTAGTTTTCATTGATAATGTTTTAACATTTTTAGTTATCACTTTAAATTTTATTAATTTTATATTTTTCATTTTTTTTCTTATGTTCTCATATTTTATATAATTTCTTTTCTTATTATCATTTTATCTCATTTTGTAACATATTCTTCTATTCTTAATAATAATTACTTCTATAGTCTAATATTTTATAGTTATCATTTTTTAGATTTCTTTAATTTTTATATATATTTCATTTTTTTATTTCTTATGTTCTTATATTTTATATAATTTTTATCTTTATGGTCACTGTATCTCATTTTTATAATAATTTTTTCTATTCTTAGTATTAACTATTTATATTGTTCTTTGATGCTAGTTTTTAATTATTGTAAATTTTTTCATAATTTTATCTTTGCTTTTAATCTTATAATTTGATATATCACTTGTATTGAGATTTTTTTGTTTATTTATCTCTTAAAAATATGAAAGATGTATTTAAAACTTATAATATATAATATTTATATATTTATGATATTTTAAATTAAATTTAAATTTTAAATTTATTTATAAATAATTTTATCAAGTTACATTTAAATTAAATGATCTTACATTTGTTTATTTATTGCATAAAATTATGGAAGATATATTAAAAATTTATAAAATATAGTATTTATATTTATGAGATTTTAAATTAAATTTAAATTTATAATTTATGTTTCAATAATTTGAACAAATTACATTTAAATGATCTTACATTAAATAGTATAATTGTTTTGGTTTAAATGATGATGTGAAATTTTTTGTTTAAAATTGACCAATCAAGAGGGGCTGATGTGACAGCTGAAGAGAGCTCCCTTCTCTCATTATATATAAGATGATATATGATTGTTAATACTAGGTAACTTTCAGTCTCCGCGCGGAGACTCGTATGTCGTAAAATGGTATGAAATATATTTACTTTTGGTTAGCTATTGACTGTGGTGGTTCTAGGTGTTCAAATATTAAAGGTAGAAGTTGGTACTAAATCAAATATTCCCTAGTCGGAGGGACTTCCTCGTCGAGAAAGGCTCTAGAGAAAGAACTGGAGCTGAGGGTAACTCTGCCTACGGGGTTTAGTATCCATTAACACGAACTGACATCGATAGTTCAGAAAATTAAACCGAGCTAAACTTTAAAAAAAGAGAACCGAATGAACCATAATTTTTTCTTTGTTTTACTATATAGATATTACAAAAAGTGTCACTTCTAAGAAGAAAAAAAACCCGATACTGAATCAGTAACTAAATTACGTACATATTTGAATCATTACGTTTTGTATTCATATTTGACTTTTTTGTAACCAAAATTCTCAACTCAATCAAACTTATTAAACCAAACCAAACAAAAATTGCATGATAGTGAACCGATACCAAACATATTCACAAATGGTTTTTATTACATTCAGTTTCTATATAATATAAAACCTCCACGATCATAAGTGATTCACATACACTATCATAAAATCAAAGAAGATGTTGTTTGCCTTACGATGCAAGGAAAAGTGTAATGAAGTGACTATAATATTTCACTAATCCACTTAGGGTTGGATTACTGAATATAGAGTGTACTAACCTTCAATCCTCTTAGGGTCGACCGTGGTGACCAAAAGAACAACCGGTATACCAATACTTGTTTGGACTTTTTTCCCATAGGTTGACGTACACAATTGAGCCTCTGAATTAGGTGATAGAGGTTCATGAATTAATTCAACAATGGCAGTATGATGGAGAAAACAAAAGGTATGATATTACTTAACTCTCTTGGTTGTCAGTGGACGGTAAGACACATTCTGTGACTCATCATTGTTGATGACTGGGGGTTGTTGAAGGTTTTGCCCATTGATGAGTTTCATGTGCCCAATGATATCTGCGAAGTTGTTGTTGTAAATAATAGTTTTGGGCATTTTGTAACATCCGTCTCCCGGCGAACCGAAGACGCGGCATTAGGACGCCCGTTGAACCGGATTCGGTCCAACCGGGACGCCAACTCAACTGGTCCCAGGTCCCAGGCGCCTCATTCGTATTCAAAATCACCAATGACGTAGCTCGACTGTATCAATCCCACATCCGGACCTGCAAGAAAACGGGGACAAGAAAGGAAAAGGGAGGCCTGAGTAATTGTTTCAAACACAATCACCCAGTGAGGACGGACTTAAGGAGTCCGCGATCCCGCTTACACTACACAACTACGAATCACAAGTCCTAAGCTAATAACACCTTGCAAACAGGCCCGAAGGCTTCATCACGCAATCTACATCCACTCGTGCTTTCACACTCATGGACCCCTTCCTTCGACCCGTAGGCCCAAACAATCCTTCTTTCCTTCGGGGGGTTCGTCATGAAGGAACTTGGAGCCAATTCTACCGTATTCAGAATTCTCGCTAGTTCCATATAGCCTAGGATCTAGGGTCTAGTTAATTGAATCATGGATAGATCTAGCGTTTACCTTGTTCTGGCAGCGGAATAGGGTCAGGCAAACGAGATCTCTGGAGCGCCTCAGATGCTGCGCCTCTACTGATAGTCCACACGCACACAAGCTGGAATCTGCCGGGATGCTAGTACCGGGGCTCAGATATCCTGGGAACTCAGTTTCTATGAGGTTTCTGTGTTTTTTTCTCTCTGAGAAAAAGTGTCTCAGGCGGCTCACACTTTAGGTCGAAATATAAGATCACTTATATACGAACCTCGACATAAACCGAAACATCAGTTTCGGTTTCGGCCTTGTGTCGACCGACACACTTAGTGGTGTCGATCGACACACGTCTTGTGTCGACCGACGCACTTAACAGTGTCGATCGACACACCTCATCAAAACTATATTCGATGTGTATCCAATACACATCGACCAGATCATATGCCAATGATCAATCCCATATGGACTATGTCCAACTTGCTTAGGTGTGTGACCTTGTAGGTTCACACGATACTGGAAATGAGTCACAACTCATTTGTCATAAGCGGTTTCTAGCAAAACATTATGACTACCCAGTATCACATGAATTGTCCGATCTCGACAATACAACTATTTCTAGAGTGAGTACAATGTGATTTCAGGACATAATCCCAACAATCTCCCACTTGTACTGGAATCACCTATTCCTATAATCCCTTCGTCTCTATATCTCGATATGGCATAAGGCAAGAGACTGTGTCATCCTTATTATAGCCAACATCATGTTCATCGAATTCCTGATCTATACTGATAAAACAAACGACTGACAATCACCTCGTTTGAGCACGGCCATGCATTTTCTCAGTATCAAAACTTCGATGGGCCCTGAGATATTTATCTCTCGTTGTTACAGGAGGGACAAATCCCATCTTGTTCCATCCCTGTTTCTACACATACTTCATGATACGCACAAGTAATGCCGTTATAGCCGCCAGTTACGGAACGACGTTTGACAAGGTCAACACGCACCAATTCATATGCTAGAAAGCATGATGAACTCAGGTCTAAGGACTATACTCTATAGTCGTGATGAGAACCTCCCATGACACTGATATAACTATCCTGTGGAGTTCTCATTAGCGGGTCATGTCCGATCATATGTTTACCAACATATATCTATGTGACTGACTGTGATAATCATATCATTGACTCCATGAAACTTAGTCCAACAGTCACCTCACATACTAGTCTCGCGCGGTTATTGGTGCCCCACTTCAATAACCTCGACTAGGGACAATCATAATTTATGTCATTTTTTACTTATAGGGTTTCATGATCAAGTCTTCAACTTGATTACCTATATGATGACCATAAAATACTCTGGGACCATTATTTAATTATTCAATAATTAAATAACACTGATGTCAGTTTAACTTACATAAACACTACCATGGCATGTCTATGTAAAAACTATAACATAACTAAAGTTACTCCCACTAGAATCAAGATCATCTCTTCAGATATCTTATACCTACAGCAACAGAATAAATTTCGTGCTTAGGTTGTGGGAGAGCCTGCGGTGTCATTGCTTGAAACAATTTCAACAAACCACACCGCCATTCGGATAAGAGCACTATTCTACGGTCCACTGCTTGGAGCCTTTCCAACAGATAGCATCGCTATTCAGACAAAGAGACATAACCAGGTGGGAACCGGGATTCGTCTTTGTCCGTCTAACTACTTTCAACTGGTTCGTCACTTCCTCAGTTCACCACTCAACTATCCTTAGTGTTTCTCAAAACACTTGGGACATTTCTGGTAACTGTTCAGTGACACTTACCGGAATATTTTGGTATTTTCTCGTCAAGCTTTATGCGTAAGCTGCATCTAGACGAGCGCAAAATATGACATTCATGATGGATTCTATTGCAGCAGCATTAGCAATCACACTCATTAACATTAGTTCAGCCAGTGTTCAAAATACTTCATCTTGCTAATATTGTTACTAGCTCAGCCAGTGTCCAAGACACTTCATCTTGCTCAGATTATTGCCATAAGACCTTTGGTATGAAGCCATTCTTGGAATCATGCATATTGGAACTGTCCAATACCTTATCAACATAAGGATTTTGACATGATCCAATTTTGCCTTTCTGATCCATTCCAATGGATTCTTATTCCAAGAACTTTTACGGCCTTCTCCCATGTCCATTTGTTTAAATTTGACTTCCGACCCAAATCTTTACAAGACTTCAGAGTCGGAACGTCGTTTATGAGATTTAAGTATGTTATCTACATACTGTGTGAGAATTGCCGTTACGCTCCCACTAGTTTTCTTGTAAACGCATGGTTTCTTTTCCTTCTGATCAAGTCAAAACTTTTGACCTCTTTATCAGAATGTTGATTCCAACTCCAAGATGTTTGCTTCAATCCAGAAATGGATTGGTGAAGCTAACATGCATACCCAGCCAATTTTCGGAGTTGGGGCTCACCATCGCTTCTTTGAATTTCGCATGCTCGTCACTTTTCAATGATCAACAGATCACGACATTTGGTTACGAGAAATCACTCTCGAGTTAGTGACGGATCCTTTCGGATCTGCGAATTTCAGGCTCCACAGGTGTAGATCCTACAATACTCTGTAGATCTCACCGCTGCTCTTCCTCAACAGGTTGAGCAGCCTCCTGTGTTCATCGAATTTATTCGATGTGTACTTTTACTCCCACTGTTCCTTTTGAAATTATGATCTTTCTTAAAAGACACAGTTCTGGACAACAAAAGCACTAAGCCTTGGTTTCCCTAGGACAACCAGCGAGGTAGAACTTATCAAATATGGGTCCAAACTTGTTTGTTGACTACTGTCTTACACAAACCTTGCAATCCCAATTAATCAGAAAAACAAATTTGGAAATCACCCAGTCCACATCCAATGTGGTGTTTTTTTCACTAATTCTGATAGAAACCTTTTTCTGCGCAAAGACAGACGTTTTAGGACGTAATCTTAAATGATTATGGAAGATTCCTGTGACCCATCATTAATCGGAGCATATCTAATAAGATCCGATTCATTCTTTTAGATGATCACTTAATTCTTGACTTAAGTATTTTCCTCCGCGATTCAATCGAGGATCTCAATACTTCTGTCAAATCGGTTCTACACTTCATCATGGAACTCCTCAAGGGATTCTTGCTCGTGTCTCATCAAATGAACACAGCCATACTCATTGATGCCATCAATAAGGTAATGAAGTAGAAAAGATTTCCTTTGGCACTAATGCTCATCGGGCCGCATACTTCAGTATGTGTAAGCCCAATAAGCCTCTAGCCCGTTTCCTTTAGCTCTGCTAAAAGGGCCTTAGTCATTTGATCCAGTGAACAGAATTCATATCTCAAATGATTAATAATCAAATGAGTCCAAATCCATGGAAATTCTGAATCCGCTTCACTCTTTGTGGTTAAACGACTATGCCAAGGAAAAGTCGAGTTCGAGTCATCAGACTTAAACTTTTAGTATTTGTGTTATATTCTAACTTTCGCTGGTTTAAGATATAAAACCCATTCCAAACGGGGTGCTACCATTTGATATTTCATTAAGATCTAAAGAACAAAACTTGTCTTTTATCAAAATGAAAAACATCCAAATTCTTTACAAGAAGATGAAAGACATTTCTGCACAAGGCAGATACATAGTAGCAATTACTTAATTTCTAAAACCAAGTATGAAAGGCTCATACAAGCGGGAATCTCTACGGCTTATGCAGCAACCATTGCTTCATACCAGACACGCAGTTCCACTTGTCCTTTCTTCAACGTTCTACTGTCGCTTAGGTCCTGCATATTTCAAAAAATATCAGTACCACAACTAGTATCCAATACATAGTAGAACTTGAATTAATAACACAATACCTGAAGAAGAAGTACCATACATCTTCTCCATCTCTTGTGAATCTTCCAAGAATTTTATGCAATCTCTCTTCCAATGCCCTGACTCATCGCAGTAGAAGCATTTTCTAACACCAGATGGGCCTGACTTGGGCTTATAAGATGACACAGGCTTATCCTGATTCCAAATCTGGACTGCCCTGCCTCTACCCTTGCCAACACAAGATTTCTCAAATCTTTTACCCCTTTTGATGTTCTGCTCTGCTGTCTTGAGCATGCCATGCAGCTCAGTCAACGTCTTCGTCAAGCCTTTCTTGATATAGTCCTTAATGAACTTATCATAGCTTGACGGCAGTGACTGCAGAATGATGTCAGTGGCCAACTCTAAGCTGACAGGACATTCCAGTTTCCCCAGGTTATCAATGTAACCCATCAGTTTAATGACATGAGGACTTACTGGATCATCCTCTGGTAGCTTGCACTCAGTGAGAGACTTCACCATCTGGAATCTCTCAACTCGTGCTAGATCCCGAAACTTCTGTTTCAGGCTGGTGATCATCTCTATAGGTGACTCCATGTTCTCGTATTGACTTTTCAAGTCCGTGTTCATGGTAGCCAACATCAGACCACGCACATCTACCACATCAGTATAATGCTTATTCCAAGCATTATACACTGCATTCGAGCGATTGGCCCCAAGCCTTTCTGGAAGAGCTTTCTCAAGGACATAGTCCTTGCTCTCCTGCTTGAGAATGAATCTCAGATTCCGATACCAATCCAGGAAGTTGGATCCATTTAACTTGTCCTTCTCAAGGACGGATCGCAACGAGAAAGTAGTCATAGACATAAGCTGAAATCCAAGAAAAACAAAGATTTAGTTATGCATATGATGAGAAATCTTATCTAATAAGAAACTCGCATTATATTCAAACAATGTTTCCTCTATGAATATAATGATCCAAGATCCTCAGATTACTAAAATTCGAGTGGGCGACTCGCCGTGACTCAAACTTTAGTTATCTAGGTAAGCAAATCATTGCTAATTGTACTCGGTACAACTCTTGGTTGTGGATGAAACACACTATGTCTAATCCACTCTGATGTCTCCGGGCCCAGAACTTCCGACAGCCCAGTCAAGTAAAACCAATCTTTTCTGTCTTGTGATCATTGACAGTTGCACTGCAAATCTGTCAAAGACCACCTGCCTTACCCATGTTGCAGTGGATACCAAGGACTCCAAGACTATCCAACAAACGACACGAGTTTTGACAGTAGACAAGATCGGGCAAGACATCAATGTTACTTGATATTTAGTTGAGGAAACTAAACCCAAAAGTTTAGCAAACCAATCTCTTAGGTCATGTAATTGTTGATGTTTAGCACTGCAAATCCATCAACATTACTACCTGCCTTACTCACGTAATTGTGGACACCAAGCTCTTGGCTAGACCATCACACAACGAAACGAGTCTTGACAGTTGACCACATTGAAGCTAATCTTTGATCAATGTTTAAGTCTAGTTTGGTTTCTGCAAATTCAAGGTTCAATAACCAGAATTTCGAATACTGTGTCGATCGACGCAGACTATGTCTGTCGATCGACACTACCAAACTAAACCGGACTTCAATAACCGGTTAATCCAATTAACCCGGTTCATTGAACCGGTCATGTCGATCGACACAACCCATGTGTGACGGGCGACATAGACCTAAACCGAAGACAGTCTTGATAACCGGTCCAATCCAATTGAACCGACTTATCAGATCAAACTGATCTTAACCAATCGGTTTATACTAATTGGGATAATTAGTTCAATCCAATTGAACCAGTTCATCCAATTTAAACCGTTTAAACCAGTTTCAACTGATTGCGATAACCAGTCCAATTCTATTGAACCGAATTATCCAATCAAACTGATTTAACCCACCGGTTTATGCTAATTGAGATAATCAGTTTAATCCAATTAAACCAATTCATCCAATTTAAACCGATCAATTCGAACTTAACCAAGCATGATAACCGGTCCAATCCAATTGAACCGATTAACCATTCGCTTGGTCTGTGTCGACCGACACTTCTCTGTGTCGATCGATACTCGATCGAATTAGTTCTGTGTCGACCGATACACAACTTGTGTCGATCGACACAGAAGGCTTTCGGTTTTTTCTCGCGAAAAACCCTAGCCGCCGAATCTGTCGATTTCGCCACCTTGTGTCGACCGACACACCCAGTGTGTCGATCGACACTGTGCGAAAACACAGACTCGAGCTTGATCGAAATCGATCTGACCTGTTCAATCTAAACAACTTGTTCTAGCGAATCTAAATCATCAAATTCAATAAACAGGTCTGATTCAATGATAAAACCCTAAGGCTCTGATACCACTTAAGGAACTTGGAGCCAATTCTACCGTATTCAGAATTCTCGCTAGTTCCAGATAGCCTAGGATCTAGGGTCTAGTTAATTGAATCATGGATAGATCTAGCGTTTACCTTGTTCTGGCAGCGGAATAGGGTCAGGCAAACGAGATCTCTGGAGCGCCTCAGATGCTGCGCCTCTACTGATAGTCCACACGCACACAAGCTGGAATCTGCCGGGATGCTAGTACCGGGGCTCAGATCTCCTGGGAACTCAGTTTCTATGAGGTTTCTGTGTTTTTTTCTCTCTGAGAAAAAGTGTCTCAGGCGGCTCACACTTTAGGTCGAAATATAAGATCACTTATATACGAACCTCGACATAAACCAAAACATCAGTTTCGGTTTCGGCCTTGTGTCGACCGACACACTTAGTGGTGTCGATCGACACACGTCTTGTGTCGACCGACGCACTTAACAGTGTCGATCGACACACCTCATCAAAACTATATTCGATGTGTATCCAATACACATCGACCAGATCATATGCCAATGATCAATCCCATATGGACTATGTCCAACTTGCTTAGGTGTGTGACCCTGTAGGTTCACACGATACTGGAAATGAGTCACAACTCATTTGTCATAAGCGGTTTCTAGCAAAACATTATGACTACCCAGTATCACATGAATTGTCCGATCTCGACAATACAACTATTTCTAGAGTGAGTACAATGTGATTTCGGGACATAATCCCAACACGTCAGACCCCCGACGCCTTCTCAAGGGATACGCACAAACCGCTACGCACCCCTACACGCAACACCCTTTCGGGGGCCCTACCACAATCTATCAATCATATCCATCACAGACAATCAACGTTTTCAGGCTTAGCGATATCCTAGCAGTTCTATGTTCCACATTCAATCATATAGCGCGCATTACTAATCTACTCTACCTAGGAAAGACGCGATTAACAGAGGACTATCGTCCGGAATTGAAATAGAGCAAGGGAAACCACAATCAGTCCTCACCTTAGCCAAAGAAGAGGGTAAAACGGTAATTTGGAAGCTCCATTAGCCCGAACGGACATCGGATCTGGATAAATGACGAGAAATCGAGTGAGATAGGCTTTCGTTTCGCTCGAATCGGGTTCAGGACGGTCAAGTTATGGCCTACCGAAGTTTGGTTGACTGAAAGTCAACGGTCAGGTCAAAGTCAACCGGTTGACCCGGTCAACCTAGACCCATACCCAAACCCAGAATGAACCAGGCCCAATTCCATAACCAGCCCAATTACCTAAACCAGACCCTAACCAAACTAAACCGGATTGGAATTAATTTAAACCAGAATTGGATTGAACTAGCTAAACCGAATCAGAAATTGAAATTGGACTAAACCGAAATCGGATTGGACCGGACCAGCCATCGAACCAGACCGGTGGTCAACGGTCAGCGACGGCGGTCAACGGCGGCGACGGCGGCGGTCAACGGCGGCGACGGCGGCGGTCAACGGCGGCGGCACTCCGACGGTTCTCCGGCAACGGCGGCGGCGGCTCCGGCGACGGCGGACGGCGGCGCGTGGGCTCCGGCGGCGGCGCGTGGGACTCCGGCGCGTGGACCCTCCGGCGCGCGTGGATCTCACGCGCCCGTGACTCCTCCGACAAGTGGCGGCGCGTGCGGCGGCGCGTGCGGCTCGTCTCGGCGGCTTCGGCTTCGTCTCGTCGCGACGGTCACGGTGGTGTGCTCGGTTTCTCGTGATTTTGGGTATTTCGAAAGTTATGAAAAGATGAAAACGTTTTCGGGTTTGAAAGCTCAGATCTGGTTCCTGGATCTTACCTGGTGAGATTGGGAGAGAGAGAAAACGTGAACAGTGCTCTTGGATGCTTCGAACGTCTCTAGATACCGACAGAGCTTCGCCGAAAGGAAGAGAATGAGTTTTCTGGGGAAAAAGGAGGCTTATTTATAAGGGAAAGCTCTGGAAAACCCTAGGGTTTTTGGGAAAAAAGGCTAATGGGCCTTGGGCTTTCTCTTTCTTTTTAAAAAAATTTTGGCGGGATGATATGAGTATGTTACAATTCTCCCCCCCTTGAAAAGAATTCGTCCTGAATTCAGAAACGTGTGGTTTCCCGATCACTTCTGAACTCAAGGGCACTGCTCTATTCCGGGCGTCGAACTAACACACTAGAAAATCCGTTCGGAAGGCACGATGCGAAAAATGATCCATAGAATAAAGGAATAGGGCTACACGAAGTGTGAATCAAAAGAAAGGAAAACCAACTACGCGAGAACCGCGGAAAGAAAACTCAATGAAAACAAAAACCCCAACACCTAAAAGAATACTACGCCCTACTCCTAACAATTCCCCAAAGCCCCCAATTCTAGCCACTCGATGATCCCAGGTTCCAGTACTCCAAGTCTCGATCGCCGTGGTACAACTGGCCTGCCTCGCTTCCATCCTCTGATGGGTCTGAATCTGGATCTGAATCTGTGATGACGATCACGGGTGGCACTGCTGCCTGCTCCTGACTCGGTGTAGCATACTGCTGATCAAATCCCTCCGGTCCCTCCTCAGGGATGTTCAGCTGCTCATCCAACCAGGCATACTCTCGGTCCTCCTGCATCCGTGGCGTCCTCTGCTCTCGCTCTCGGTCCAAAGCAGCCTGCTGCTGGGCCCACTCTGCCCGTTGCCGCTCAAACCTCTCTTGGATTCGTCCCAAGGCGGCCCTCTGCTCCCTCAGCAGAGCCCGGTCTGCAATCTCATGCTCTCGTCTCAGACGCAGCTCCTTATCCCAAGTGGCTTGTTGTTCTGCCATAACCTGTCGTCGAGTATCCTCATCACTACGACGCCTCTCCCTCATCTGCTGTCGGAACACTGGATCCCTCTGGTTCCTTTCCACAGCCTCTGCATACCTAGCAGCTATCGCAACCAGACCATACTCTCCGTACTCACTCCCATATGTCATCCCCTCCCGGATCTCTGGCGATAGCCCACCCATAAACATGGTCATCAAATGGATCGGGGATCTGGGGTAGGTGCATCCAGCTCTGAAAATGAATGCGTCCATGTAATCCTGCACGCTCATGCCTGCCACCTGGAAGTGTCGGGGAACGTCCCGGGGGATCTCCTGCGCCTGGGGTCTCGATGTCGATGCCCCTGGTGTCCCGTCTGTCCGCGGTACCATCTCTGGCCCAAAAACTGGATAGGCAGGGTCATGCTGAGCTGATGGTCTCATGGTCATAAAGCACACATGGGCTGGTGGATCGGGACGACTCTCCTCCACTACATGCTCCTTCCCCGACCGCTTAGCTCGAGGTGCATCCACAGTCGCCGGTGGGGCCATTGCAGGCGTCTTCCGGGGTCGACCTCTACCCCTCGCTGGTCTCACAACTGTCTCAACTGGAACCGATGCAGACACAGACCTATCAACTGGGTGCCGGGTGGATGTCTGGGTGGCGCCGGGAATCTCAACAGATGCTCCAATCGTAAGCCGTCTCCTCTGTCTCCTCGGAACATTCCTGCGTGGCGCGACACATGTGCGTAGAACACTGGTAGGGCTAGGAGTGTACTCGGAACCAGAATCAGAGTGTGAATCGGTGGACATCCTGCATAAAACGAAACTATGAGAGGTCACAACAGGAGATAATCAGCGATGTATATTAGTGTTTGAAAAGACTTTCGCAACGTAACCATTTCATAAAAATTTCACAAACGCTTTTAAAAAGATTTGAAAACAGGTTTTTGGGGTAAACAACGGAAGCTGATCTCCCATGATAGGAATGGGAGACCTTAACCTAGGCTCTGATACCAAATTGTAACACCCGTCTCCCGGCGAACCGGAGACGCGGCATTAGGACGCCCGTTGAACCGGATTCGGTCCAACCGGGATGCCAACTCAACTGGTCCCAAGTCCCAGGCGCCTCCTTCGTATTCAAAATCACCAATGACGTCGCTCGACTGTATCAATCCCGCATCCGGACCTGCAAGAAAACGGGGACAGGAAAGGAAAAGGGTGGCCTGAGTAATTGTTTCAAACACAATCACCCAGTGAGGACGGACTTAAGGAGTCTGCGATCCCGCTTACACTACACAACTACGAATCACAAGTCCTAAGCTAATAACACCTTGCAAACAGGCCCGAAGGCTTTATCACGCAATCTACATCCACTCGTGCTTTCACACTCATGGACAAGGATGCGCACAAACCGCTACACACCCCTACACGCAACACCCTTTCGGGGGCCCTACCACAATCTATCAATCATATCCATCACAGACAATCAACGTTTTCAGGCTTAGCGATATCCTAGCAGTTCTATGTTCCACATTCAATCATATAGCGCGCATTACTAATCTACTCTACCTAGGAAAGACGCGATTAACAGAGGACCTATCGTCCGGAATTGAAATAGAGCAAGGGAAACCACAACCAGTCCTCACCTTAGCCGAAGAAGAGGGTAAAACGGTAATTTGGAAGCCCCATTAGCCCGAAAGAACATCGGATCTGGATAAATGACGAGAAATTGAGTGAGATAGGCTTTCGTTTCGCTCGAATCGGGTTCAGGACGGTCAAGTTATGGCCTACCGAAGTTTGGTTGACTGAAAGTCAACGGTCAGGTCAAAGTCAACCGATTGACCCGGTCAACCCAGACGCAAACCCAAACCCAGAATGAACCAGGCCCAATTACATAACCAGCCCAATTACCTAAACCAGACCCTAACCAAACTAAACCGGATTGGAATTGATTTAAATCAGAATTGGATTGAACTAGCTAAACCGGATCAGAAATTGAAATTGGGCTAAACTTAAATCGGATTGGACCGGACCAGCCAGCGAACCGGACCGGCGGTCAACGGTCAGCGACGGCGGTCAACGGCGGCGACGGCGGCGGTGAACGGCGGCGGGCGGCGGCGCTCCGGCGGTTCTCCGGCGACGGCAGCAGCGGCTCCGGCGGCGGCGGCTCCGGCGACGGCGGCGCGTGGGCTCCGGCGGCGCGTGGGACTCCGGCGCGTGGACCCTCCGGCGCGCGTGGATCTCACGCGCCCGTGACTCCTCCGGCGAGTGGCGGCGCGTGCGGCGGCGCGTGGGGCTCGTCTCGGCGGCTCCAGCTTCGTCTCGTCGCGACGGTCACGGTGGTGTGCTCGGTTTCTCGGGATTTTGGGTATTTCGAAAGTTATGAAAAGATGAAAACGTTTTCGGGTTTGAAAGCTCAGATCTGGTTCCCGGATCTTACCTGGTGAGATTGGGAGAGAGAGAAAACGTGAACAGTGCTCTTGGATGCTTCGAACGTCTCCAGATCCCGACAGAGCTTCGCCGAAAGGAAGAGAATGAGTTTTCTGGGGAAAAGGGAGGCTTATTTATAGGGGAATGCTCTGGAAAACCCTAGGATTTTTAGGAAAAAGGCTAATGGGCCTTGGGTTTTCTCTTTCTTTTTAAAAAAAATTTGGCGGGCTGGTATGAGTATGTTACACATTTGATAATTATAGTAGTGTATGAGTATGTTACCATATAGGTCGTTTTTTGTCGCACTGGACATATAGGATGGCTGCGACATCAATTTCTGCCGTTTTGTCAGATTGGATTGTTCGATAATATAAGAAGATTTATGTCTTCATCTCGCTCAGTTATCTAGAATCATGGGGAAAAACACTGAGTTAAAGAGAGTCACCTGTTCATTATTAAGAAAAAAGAAGAAGAAGAAGAGTACCCTACTAACGAACCTCCTAAGCGATATTGTTCTTCAATGCAATAAGCCAGAAATCAGGTACTCCTTCTGCAGGAAAAAGAACAGATGTTCATGTCATTTGAAACATGATTCTACCATCACTGGAAACTGAAAACATGATTACTCTTCTTACTTTGGAGAAGAAAGCGAAACCAACCCTGGTTATGTTTCTCTTTTGAATCAATGCAACCCCTGTTTTTAATCTGTTTGGTGGCATCAGACGATCCATGGGCAGTTCAACCTGAAAGCATCTTTATGTTGATATTTTCGTATGATCAACTGATAATTGGTTTGTAGAATGTTTGTGTGGTCATGAATCGCACCAACTGTCAAGCAACACAGATATGTGATATCATCAAGTACACTCTCATGTCACAAATAGATAAACTTCGTATTTTTGCTCCTTGAACGGAAATAACTGTATAATAGACCAGTATGAGGAAGATGATTTGAATATATGGTTTAATAATGATTATCAACTTACCAGAGGAAGACAAATGTATGGCTGCAACTAACATTATAGTTGGTTAAAAAAAGGCCGCCAGTTAATCCCATCAGTTCTTTACAACATAAGAGGCGGTGCACTTATGGGCCCAAGGAATTTTGTTCATTGAAAGTATACAATGACAGAAAACGGGTCACCATAACCTTGGAAGAAAGCATTACTCCTTAGATTACATACATTAACATATGACAAACTAAAATAATCTTAAGTGGTGGTGAATTGGTCGTCAGACCTCTACTGCTGTCTGATTCTTATGAGCTAAAAGTTTATAAAATTAACAAGTCCAAATATCAAGTTCGTTCACTCATCATCACATTAGCGATCTTATTGAAAAAATCAGCTTGTAAACGCTCTGCATGTGGTTGTGTAGCTCTTCTTAATCCCAATATGCTTCTTCATTGATACTTTGTATTGCTTTGGTGTAATTAGTTCAATCCCATTATATTAAAGCATTTAATAAACAACCAACATATATAATGTGGAGTATGACGTTTACGCATAGACATCCGTTCCACCAGATCGGTTTTCTTGTCCAACATAGTCTCTCACAACCCATTCACCAAAATTAACAGGTAACTGAACCATTATCTTTATTAACAGGTGTTCAAAAAAAAAATCTTTATAAACAAACACATATAAACCACATTAGAGATCTTTCGGGAAAGGCCATACTTCTTTGCGAAGTCTGATGCTATTAGCTACATTGCCAATATTATTCAAAAATTGATTCAAAATAATTACCATATATAAAAATGTAAAACTCACACATAAAAAACATAGAAAACTAACACACATTTATAAAAAATTAAAATTAACCAAATTAATCGCAAATATTCAATAAAATACATTTTAAAAGTTTTTAACATTTCAGACGTCTATAGACGTCTGATTGTAGTGAAACCAGACTTCTATGGTAGTCTGAAAAAGAGGGTATTTTGCAATTGATTTTGAAATGTCAGACAGCGGATGCAGTCTGAAATCAATCAGACAGCGTACACAGTCTGCTTTGAAATTTTTTGAACTATTTGTCAGACAGCTTATGAAGTCTGAGAAAAAGGATAGTTTTGCAATTGAATTTCAATTGTCAGACTTCTCCAAAGAAGTCTGATAGTTTTCAGACTTCTCAAAAAAAAGTACAGGGTAGTTTTGCAATTGATTTTGAAATGTCAGACTTCGTCAAGAAGTCTGATAATTTTCAGACTTCTTATGCTGTCTGACAAGAATTTCAGACAGCGAGGGAAGTCTGATAAAAAACATCGCATTTTCGGTTTTTATCCAGCGTTGACCAAAATTCGATTTTTCAGATGTCTATATTCGTCTGGCAAAAGTTTGAAATTTCAGATGTCTATAGCCGTCTGATATTTTTTCCTTATTTCCAGACAGATTTAGAAGTCTGACGATTTTTTCGCTTATTCTGGTCAACATCTGAAAATTTGGATCAATTGCAGTTTGTACCCCCCATTATTTTCAGACAACATATTCCGTCTGACAAAAAGTCAAGAATCGGTCAATTTCATGCTAGACTACATCAGAAATCTGACAAAAAATCAAATTTAAATGAACTGCAAAACTACCCTCTTCTCATTTGGACTTCTTAACGATGTCTTTTTTTGTTTTCAAAGAATTTCACAGACTTCTATGGAGGTCTGGCAATTGAAATTCAATTGCAAAACTACCCTCTCGTTGACCATAATTTTTTATCAGACTTCATGGGAAGTCAGAAATCGCGAAACAGATCTGAAAATCGGGGGATCTTGTGAAAAATCACATAAATCTGGTTTTGAGCTCATTTTTACCTCCCTCGAAAACTCAAAACTTTTAGTTACACCAATACCCAACAAACCCAACCATTTTTATGCAAGAATAACCACAATCACAAGAGATCCAAATTTTAAATTTTTTTAAAACGTGAATTAAAGAGCTTTTTGGATGAAATTGGAGAGAAAATAGAAGAATAGAAGGTTGTGAGCTCAAATATGGAGTTTTGATGGCTCGAAATTGGTTGTGTGAGGCAGTAGGAGCTCAAAATTGGTTGTTAATGGTGGTTGGGAGAATTAGAGAAGATGGCAGTTTCGTAATTAAGTTAGATCTGAAAGGCTTTTTTGTCTTTTGGTAAAAATATCAGACTTCATATGAAATACCGACTTAGTCATCGATCTAACATACTATGCACTCATTCGATCTAACATCGTGCCCCTTAGTCACGATCATCACTAATGCACATACTATGCAGTAAGTTTAGCGCGAAACCTGTATTCCTAGTTCTGAAATACCGACTTGTAGAGAAGATAACGGAGAGGCTCCCAGTAATTGAAGACTTCATCAAGTGATGAACGATGTTAGGAGTCACACTCATGTAACGTAGATAACATAGCGCCATAAACGGCAAGAGTCACTAGAGACCGCCCTCAGCATCCCCGTCGTGTCGACGTAGTATCTCCATTTCAGACATTGAGCTCCACTCTGTACCTGCCCAGCCAGTTGTTTTACATGTTACACGTTTTGCGCAGTAACGGTGGTTTAATATTTGTTGCCGATGTTTACCTTGGTAAACCAGTGACGGCGGGAGCAAGGCATCTGTTGCAGCGGAGTGAGCTGCCACTTTTCTCTAGCTTTCGGATGCATCTCGCGCAGGAAAAATATGACCACCCTTTCCGCTAAACCACACATGTAATTGTTGCTTTTACGGTGAAGGCAACGACCTGTATCTGTTTTATGTAAAAAAGCTTGAATAATCTTTATTGGGTATGTTTTGTGGGGTGAGAAAGTGTTGATTTAGTTAGGCGATAATTACCTGTTCTGTAGGCTTTGAGATGTAAGCACAAAGGTCGCTATCAACTCACTGGTGTCCACACGCGAGAAAGGGGTGGTACCTCATGGGTAGCAGGATCAATGGAGGTGTTAAGCCTTTTTTAAAAACACTTGGTATAACACTTAACCAGATTGTTACAACTCGTTGTTCCAATTTTAGTATCCCACATACCTTGTCTTAAACTCTGTGATGGCTTTGATGTTGCTGTTGAAGTAGAACCTCATGGCTGGGGTTGAGTTAAGAAATAGGTTGCCTGAGTTTTTTTTTTTTGGTAGAACAGAGGTTTTTTGAGATTTTCCAGAGACTGAACAAACGTGAAAGGAAGAGAAAGAGTACGTGAAACTTATACTGCCGTGAATCGGGAAAACTGAAAGGGAATTGGAAAGCGAGAGGTTAGGGAAATTGAATAAGGCAGTGAGCAAGGGTTTAAGTCTAGAGGAGAGGCGAAGAGCGAGATGGGATTTAATTGGCGACAGTTTTTTTTTTTTTTGCTAAAGTTCCGTCGTGAGCTTGACTGCGGCAAATCGGTGCAAACTAAGAAGACATGGATGCATTAGGGTTAGGGTGGAGAAGGCAGTTTTGGGCTTAGATAAAGTAGTGGGCAGTAGCAATTTGTAGGGCCATTAGAGAAGCAATTAGCAGGTTTAATGGACGACCCATTACATGTTCACGAAAGCCCAATTAATTTATTAGGAAAAAGATGACGTGGCAGCTTGTGGAGAGAATTGGTTTCTCATTATATATAAGATTAGGCTTGGGCAAAATATCCGAACCCAAAATACCGAACCGAACCCGAACCAAAAAAGTAGAACCGAACCCGAACCCAAAACGACAAAATATCTGAACGGGTATTAAATTCTATATCCGAAGAACCGAACCCAAACCCGAACCCGAACCGAACCGAGAACCGAATGGGGGTATCCGAAATATCTGAATTACAATTATATAGCCAAAATATTAGTTATATTTAGACTTAAAATAACAAAATTATCTAAAATTATAATTATAAACTCAAATATATTGGTTATTTTTAGACTACAATAACTATATTGTCAAAAATAAATAAAATTTTGAAACTTTTTGATATATTTGTCAAATTTTGACAAATTTTTATTTAAATATAACTAATTGTATTTTTGTTTTATGATTTTTCGGGTACCCGAACCCGAATCGAACCCGAATGGAACCAAACCGAACCCGAACCGAAATTTTAAAATATCCGAATGGGTCTTATATGTCTAGACCCGAAAACCCGAAAACCCGAGAGACCCGAACCAAACCCGAACGGGTACCCGAACGCCCATGTCTAGTTAATATCAGAGCTTAACATTTGCAAAAGATTATAAGAAGGTAATGAGTAATAATAGCATTGTATGTCTCTTGGGATCTTTGTAGTTGTTAACATATCTGCTTCTTGGTTAGACGTTCTTGGAATCCATTGGAATCTATAGGTCTTCGAAACGTTTACTCCAATACCAAACTTCACGTATCCAATTGAACATGTGAAATTCATTGTATGCTTGTTGACCATTTTAATCATCTCTTGGCAAATGGCAGTCTACGTCAAAGATAATTCTTTTGAATCCCTTGTTCCAACAACTTTTCATTGCAATAATTAAGGCTTGAAACTATAAGAGATACGATCAAACATATGATATCATCACACTTCAATATGCAATATTCATAATGTATCTTAAGGAAGCTACTGTAATTGCATAGACTTAGATCCTTCCTCTTGTATTGTATATATTCTCTACCTCTGTACATTGTTCAATATATTAGAATAGACATTTTATCATGGAAAAGCTTAAACGATACTCAATTTTTTTTTCCGGTTGTGCTTCTCTTGTTCCTTTTCCTCCCATCACCTTCCTTATCTTCTTCAATGGCTACGCCTAATGTCACAGACATCATAAACACAACCAATCAGCTTCTCCATGTTAACATGGTTAACATCACAAAACTCACAGTCGTCAACTATCTCACATGCAAGAATCAGATCCACTACTTATTGGATGGATACGATCTCGCCGGCTACATCGATGGCTCCACACCCCCGCCGCCGACGTACATCACCATCAACGATGTCGTCAGCCCAGATCCGGAGTTCACAAAATGGAAACGCCAAGACAAACTTATTTACAGTGGTCTTCTTGGAACCATCTCTCCGACGATTCAGCCTCTGGTCAACACCACCAAATATAGTCATGCACTCTGGAAAACAGTTGCAGCGACCTACGTACGCAAAACCAAGCCGAGGTCATATTCAACAACTCAAACATCAACCGAAGAACACTGTCAAAGGTGACAAAAGGATTTATGAATACCTACAAAGCCTTACAACCCGCTTTGACCAACTTGCTTTGCTGGGAAAACCTGTGGAACATGAAGATCAGCTGGAATATATCCTTGAAGGTCTACTCGAAGAATACAAACCTGTGGTAGAACAAATTGAAGGTCGCGACATTGCTCCTTCTATCATTGAAGTTCACGAAAAGCTCCTTACCAAGGAAGCTAAACTTTTGTCGAGTGTCACCACTCTCCCAACACCTACACCAGCCTCGGCTCATGTTGCATCAGCTCGTCCTCGTCCATTCAATAAGCATTCACACCAACCGCAGAAGACTTGGCAGCATACAAGTGCACACAATCAACAATACCGCAATGACAACCACATATCCAAGGATATCAAGGAAAGTGCCAGCTTTGTGGTGTGTTTGGACACAATGCAAAACGATGCTCTCAACTCCAACAACATCAATCGCATGTCCCAACAAATCAGATGGCTCAACCATTCCGCCCATAACAGCCTCGAGCCAATTTAGCACTTGGCTCATCCACTCTGTCAGATGCTTGGCTTATGGACAGTGGCGCGACTCATCATATGACGAGCGATCTTCACAACTTGGCAATGCACAGTCCATACAAAGGTGACGATGCCGTTCTCATAGGCGACGGTTCTGGTCTTTCAATCTCTCACACTGGTTCAGTATCTCTCCTCTCTACACCCAAAAACTTAACATTAACCAATGTTTTATGCGTTCTAAATATCCATAAAAACCTCATATCTGTTTATCGTTTGTGCAAAACTAATAATGTCTTTGTGGAATTCTTTCCAACGCACTTTCAGGTGAAGAAGCTGATCTCTGGGGTCCCCTTGGTCCAAGGCTACATCAACAATGAATTGTACCCTCAACGCCTTCTTCACCTCCACAACTCCGAAACTTTCCATCACCGATTGGCATAACCGGCTTGGCCATCCCACTCAATCTATCTTACATGCTGTTGTTTCAAACTTCTCTTTATCCTGCACCAAATTTGTACCAATAAATTCTCTTTGTTCAGATTGTGCAATAAACAAGTCTCACAAACTACTTTTTTTCTCAATCCTCCATAAAGTTAACCAAACCCTTACAATAATTATTCACAGACTTATGGACATCACCCATTACATCAATCGATAACTACAAATATTATCTAGTACTTGTAGATCAATATACAAGGTATACATGGCTGTTTCTCCACAAAACCAAAGCTCAAGTCAAAGAAACTTTCATACCTTTCAAAGCCCTTGTCGAAAACCACTTCAACACCAAGCTAGGCACACTATACTCAGATAATGGTGGAGAATTTATCGCCCTCCGATCATACCTTGCAGAAGACAGGATTTCTCATCTCACGTCCCCACCCCACACACCGGATCCGAAAGAAAACACATGCATGTGGTGGAGACGAGCCTGACGCTTATGACTCATGTCGGGATGCCGAAAGAATATTGGTCCTACGCCTTCAACACTGTTGTATACCTCATCAACCGTCTCCCATCTCCGGTGACAAACATGAAGTCGCCATATCAAAGACTCTTCGGCACTGCTCCTAATTATCTGAAGCTGAGAGTCTATGGCTACCTGTGCTTTCCTTGGCTGAGACCATACAATAATCAAAAGCTTCAAGATCGCTCAAAACCGTGCGTATTTATCGGATACTCTACCACACAATCTGCCTATTTGTGCCTCCAGCCAGCTACAAGACAAATTTACGTCTCACGCCATGTAAAGTTCGATGAGACAGTCTTCCTATTTAACCGACAAAAACAGTAGCCTCAATCACCATCTACGACCACCGCACCTCTTCCCGCTCCTCCAACCAATCTGGTCACCTCCATTCCACTGCGTCGCCTCTCGTACAACCGTCGATCACGGGACCTCCGAGCTCAGCACCTCGCCAGACAGATCCGTCGGACACAGCTCCGTCAGAATCGTTCAGAGAATCTACAGAGACATTATCCCCATCGTCATTCCCAAATCAGCAAACCAACCCAATTTCCCCAGACCTAACCCAAAGTCAAACCGAAATCCAAAATCTTGTACCATTAACACCAATCCAAGCCCAAACCGAGGCCCAAACCATAAACCAAATTACCACAAATTCAAACCAGCAAGCCCAAACCGAGGCCCAAATCATAAACCAAATTACAATAGATACAAACCAGCAAGCCCAAACCCAATTCCAACAAACCACTTCTTCTCTTTCTTCTCTTCCTGACCCGAAACCTGCAACCAAAACTAGAAAAGCACCACGACCACCCCCACCTCCAAATCACACTATGCAGACTCGCCGGAAAAACAACATTGACAAATCCAACACCAAATACAACATAACCGTTGTCCTATCTAACTATCACCCTACGGAACCACACACTGTAAATCAAGCATTGAAAGAACAGAATTGGCGTGCAGCAATGTCTGAAGAATTAGATGCTTTTGATCGGAATCAGACATATGAGCTCGTTCCACGACAATCACACTACAATGTTAACGGCTGTAAGTGGATTTACAAAAAAAAATTTCACTCCAATGGTTCTCTTAGCAGGTGCAGAGCAAGACTTGTCGCAATTGTAGTCTCCAATTCAACAACTTGATGTGAGCGACACGTTTCTTCAGGGAACACTCACAGAAGAGGTGTACATGGACCAACCGCCTAGATTTGTGGACACTGATCATCCAACTCATGTTTGTCACTTACGGAAAGCAATCTACGACCTTAAACAGGCTCCTTGAGCTTGGTACATGGAGTTGCAAAAGTTCCTACTCAGCCTTGGATTCCTAAATTCCCTCGCCGACACGTCTTTGTTCGTTCTTTATCACAGTACAAGTCTGGTATATCTTCTTGTATATGTTGACGATATACTGATAACAGGAAACGATGAAATAACTATCAAGCGCAGACTACGTCTCCTAGTTGACATGTTCTCTGTTAAAGATCCTGAACAGCTCAATTATTTCCTCGGACTTGAAGCATACAGAACACCGATAGGATTGCACTTATCTCAGCGGAAATACATCTGCGATTTGCTACACCGCTATGATATGCTTCAAGCCAAGGCCGTCACAACACCAATGGCGTCCTCGCCCAAGCTTACCTTCTCCTCCGGCACAACACTCACAGACCCGTTACAACTTATCGGGAGCTTGCAGTACCTTGCATTCACAAGACTGGATATTCCATATTGTGTCGGATCTTGGAAGTGTTAATCCTGATTCAGTTCATCAGATTACTTGATCCTAAACATGCCAGATCTAGGTTCTCTTGAATAGAAACGATATAGATCTCACCTGTTACCTTTTATGCAGCGGAAATATGAAGAACAGGTCAGAGATCAGAGAGCCACCGAGTGATAACTCCTCCAGAGGTTCACACACGCACACCGAGCAGGAAGAAGGCTGCTAGACCGAGCTGTGGGAGGTCGCAGGGAGAGAGAGAGTCGCGGCTAGGGCTGCATCGACCTGAACTCGTCTTAAGTTTATATAAAACTTGTTCAGTTCGTTTTTGGGCCATTTGGCCCAAATGCCAATTAACTCCGAGGCGTTCGCGCATTGCATCGATCGTTGCACCTTATGCATCGATCGATGCACAATGGCTAAAACCTCTTATTCTCTCTAAGTATAGTAAATGCCTAGCACTTTTACCATACTCCTGCTAAACCGTTCCTACACGTTTTCCTGTTAGCTTAGGCGTGTGACCCATATGGGATCATATAATAAAGGCAATAAGTCCAAGACTTATAGATCATGAGCGGACTCTAGCAAGCCATCATGACCCCCAGTATTATATGACTTATGTCTGATCTTTGACATACTCTTACTTTCTAGAGACAGTACCGAGATTACTGGACACATTTCCAACAATCTCCCACTTGTACTGGAATCTCTGTATTCATAATCCTTTTGTCACAATATCTCGATTAGTCATAAGGCAAGATTAGTGTCATCCTTATAAAGCCTAATCTTGTTCATCGGACTCTGATTTGATACTGACAATCCAAACGACTCGGGACAGTCCGTTTGAGCATGGCCATGCATTTTCCAGTATTCAAATCTCCGATTGGCCTAGAGATATTCACTCCATTTATATTGGAGGGACAAATCCCGTCTTGTTCCATCACTGTAAACTACTCACTTCACAATGTACCCAAACAAGGTCCTTATAACTATCGCAGAACGATAGCGTTAGACAATGATCAAAGTGCATCAGTCCATGTGCAGTCACATGCATGCGAACTCAGGTCTAAGGACTATACTCTATAGTCGTAGTGAGAATCTCTTATGTCACAGATATAAATATCCTGAAGAGTTCTCATAAGCGGGTCGTGTCCGGTCGTATGTTCCCAACATACACCTATGTACTGACTTTGATGCCGAGCATCTATGACACACTGAGACTTTGTCATAAGTCACGTACCAATCCAGTCTCACACGGTTGTTGGTGTTCCAATTTCAACAACCTTTGACCAGGGACTGGATGATATAAGCCATCTATCAAATATAGGGTCTCATGATCAAGCTAAATGACTTCGATGACTCAAGATCAAGTCATTTACTTCGATGACCTATAAAATGGTTCATATCATTTTGGAACGATTATTTCATCACAGTTAAAATAATCTTGAAATAATAATTTCATTATTAAACATCTCAAATGTTTTACAAGAACATATCAATAACTAAATAAAGCCCTTTACTAACTCCCACTGAAATTAAGACTACATCTTAACTTCACTTATCCTACAGCTACAGTCCGTGACTCGTGCTTAGGGCTAAGGAGTGGCTTCGTTAATAGATTAGCAACGTTCTCATTTGTTGAAACTTGCTGATCTACTTAACATCTCTGTCATTTATCTCAAGGTGTTTGGACCTCTGATGTGCAGCTAGTCTCATCTATGCTGGGAATCACATCAAGTTCAGTGACGAACTCTTCTTTCCAAACAACCTCTTTCGCCGCTTTCAAAGCTGCGAAATGTTCAGTTTAAGTCATGGAGTCAGCAACAGTGCCTTGCACCGCCAGACAGACACAAGATATAACCGGACTGTGACCGGAAATCATCTTTGTCTGTTGGAAACTTGCCTTTCAGACTCTGCTGACTTGTAGCACATCACTTTCTCCGTAAATCAAGAACTTATCCTTAGTATTCCTCAAATACTTTAGGACATACTTTAGGAAACTTGATTCTTTGCTGGATTTGACTGGTCTTTACTTGTCTTGCTTAACATTAAAGCAACATCAAACAAGTACGTTTCATGGCATACATGATAGATCCAATTACCGAAGCATATGGAATCCTATCCATGCATTTAAGCTCAGCAGTTATCGTAGGATACTGTATCTTGCTTAACTTAATGCCATGTGACATTGGCATAAAACCCTTCTTGGATTGCTCAAAATGTGTAGGACTTTGTCAATTTAAGAATCCTGACTTTGTCCTACCAGCTCTTTTGGATCTCTATCTTTAGAGCATGAATATCCATGATACCCGGTTTGGGTATCTTAACTTTTTTTTTTTAATTTTTTTTAATTTTTTTTTTAAATTCGAAAAAAAAAAATTGAAAAAAAAAAAAAAAAAATTGGACCAATCCTGTAGCGCCACGTAGGCGCTACAGGTAAGATATGTATCTTAGCTAAGAAACTTTTGGGATGAATATGTTAACTATTCATGTGGGTCCCACGTGGGACCCACAATATTTTAATATATGTTTGCTAAGATATCCAGCTAAGATACCTGGATAATCATGCTCTTAGATCCAAAATCCAAGAACTACGTGGCTTTACCCATGTCAATCATTTAAACCAACTCCCAAGCTAGTCCTTTACCGACTACAGCGTTGGGACGTTATATCCGAGAGTCAGTATGTCATCGACATACAATATGAGAAATGCAATATCGCTCCCATTTATCTATTAGTAAACGCATAGTTCCATTTCGTTCCTGTTCAAGTCAAAACCTTGACTACTTCAACATAACGAAGATTCCAACTCCGATATGTTTGCTTCCATCCATGAATGGATCGATGAAGTCAACTTACACAAAATGTAATTCTTCGGAGTCTGGGCTCACTTTCGCTTCCTTGAATTTTGCAGATTCGTCGCTTTCAATGATCATCAGATCATGCGAACATTCAATGATCATCAGGCTGAACTAATGACGAGATTAGTGACTGATTCTTTCATATCTGCGAACTTCAGGCTCCACAGGTGTAGATTCTACAGAAATCTGTAAATTCTTCCGCTGCTCTCCCTCAATAGGTTAAGCAGCCTCCTGTATTTCTCGAATTTCTTCGAGTTGTACTTTTACTCCCACTGTTCTTCTTGGAAAGTAACTTCCCTTCTTAGAAAACAGAATGGTCGTAAAAGTACCGAGCCTTGGTTTCCCTAAGAAAACTTCGAGTTATACTTTTACTCCCACTGTTCTTCTTGGAAAATAACTTCCCTTCTTAGAAAACAGAATGGACGTAAAGGTAATAAGCCTTGGTTTCCTTGGGACAACCAGCGAAGTAGCTCAACTACTAATACTCAGTAAAGACGAATTTGGATCGATTCCAATCCACATTTACGTGGTGTCTTTCAACTGATATTGGTGGAACTATTTTAGCGTAAACTTAGATGTTTCTAGAGCGTTATTCTTAAAATATCATGGAAGATTCGTGTGATTCATCTTGAATCATTTCTTATAAGATCTGATTCTTTCTCACAGAAACACCTCCAGGTTTTTCAGGAGAATTGAGCTGTGAAACGACTTCACACTCATTCAGATGATCACACCATCAATGACTTAAGTATTCTCACTCTGATTTAACTCAGAGTCTTAATACTTCTGTCACTTAGGTTCTATACCTCATTCTGGAACTCTTTCGACCATGTCAAAGAATTCCGACTTGTGTCTCATCAAATGAACACAGTCTTACTCACTGAATTAATCAGTCAAGACAATGAAGTATAGGAAATTTTCTCTGGCATTTCTGCTCATCGGACCACATACATGAGTATGTTCAATCTCCAATAAGCCTTTGGGCCTTTCTCTAGCTCGGCTAAGATGGGCCCTTTGTCTTTTGGTCCAGTAAACAGAATTCAAGTCTCATAAGATATCGTATCAAATGAGCCCAACAGTCCATAACTATGGGATTTCTGAATCCGTCTTACTCTATGTGACCAAGACTTCTATACCAAGAAAATTCAGGTTTAATTCATCAGATTTAAACCAATTCGGTATTTATGTTATATTTAGGCACTCTTTGGTTTAAGATATAAAACCCATTCCTTGAATAGGGTGCTACAATTAATATTTCATTAAGATCAAAAGAACAAAACCTTGTCTTTTATCAAAATAAAAACATTCAAATTTTTACAAGAAAATGAAAAACAACTCTGCTTAAAGCAGGTAGATTGTAGCAATTACTTAATACAAAACCAAGCCTTGAAGGTATCTACAAGTGAAAACCCTATGACTGAGGCAGCTTCCATAGCTCCTTCCAGACATGCAGTTCCACTTGCCCTTCCTTCAACGTTCTACTGTTGCTCAGGCTCTGCATATTACAACAAATATCAGTGCCACAACCAGTATCCAATACCTGCAAGGTAGAACTTGAAGTAATAACATGAATACCTGAGGAAGTAATCTCATACATTAACTTTAACTCCTCATCGTCTTCCATGAATTTTATGCAATCTCTCTTCCAATGCCCTATCTCTTTACAGTAGCAGCACTTACCAACGTAAGAGGTATCTGACTTGAGCTCAGAAGACACACGCTTGCCATGATTCAAAATCTGGACAACTTTGTCTTCACCCTTGTCAGTACTAGGTTTCATAAACCTACCCTTCACGTTTGGCTCAACCGTCTTGAGCATATTATGCAGTTCAGTCAGCGTCTTCGTCAAGCCTTTCTTGATATAGTTCTTCCTGAACTTATCATAGCTTGACGGCAGTGACTGCAGAATGATCTCAGTTGCCAATTCTTGGCTAACTGGATAATCCAGTTTCCTCAGGTTATCAATATAACCTATCATTTTACTGACATGAGGACTCACCGGATTATCATTTGGTAGCTTGCAGCTAGTGAGAGACTTAACCAACTGGTATCTCTCCACTCTTATCTGCTCCTGAAATTTCAATTTCAGGCTGCTGATCATCTCTATTGGCGACTCCATGTTCTCATATTGCTCCCGCAAGTCAGAGTCCATGGTAGCCAATATCAGACCACGCACATCTACCGCATCATTATAATGCTTATTCCAAGCATCATATACTGCATGGGAGGCATTGGACCCGATCCTTACGGGGAGAGTTCTCTCAAGAACATAGTCCTTTCTCTCCTGCCTGAGGACTAGCCTCAGGTTCCGTGACCAAGTCAAGAAATTTGATCCGTTCAGCTTGTCCATCCCAAGGATAGACCGAATCGAGAAAGTGTTTTGATTGTTTGTGCTAGTCATAACTGAAATATAAGATAAAAGGATTTTAGTTAATATGTTCAATATGATTAATCTCGTATTATATTTAATATGATTAATCATGCATTATATTCAATAACATAAGTTACCCTCAATAGAATGTAATGATTCCAAGATCCACATATAACTAAGATTAAAGTGGGCCACTGGCCGTCACCCAACCTTAGCTTATATCGGTAAGCCCTATATTGGCTAATTAAATCCGTGATATAATTCTTGGTTGTGAATCTGGGCCCGAGGCCCAATCCACTCTGATGTCTCAAGGCCCGAGACTCCCGATGGCCTAGTCAAGAAAACCAGACTATAGAGTCATGTAATCATTAATGTCTGGGACTCCCAATGACATTTATGAATCACAAACCGTCTTACCCACGCAAAAGCAGACACCCTCACACTGTAAGGCCATGAATACAATTGAATGGACTTCGACAGCTGACATAACCTGGACAAGACATCCAACGCTTGATATTATTTGAGGTTCGTAGGTTTATTAAAATTTCATCCCATATAGAAGATTACTATTTTGGGAAGCTTTCCATTCTGGAAACTTTCTATTTTAGGAAACCTACTATCTTTGGAAACTTTCTAAAATTAGACACTTTTAATTATAGAAAATTTCCTTAAATCCAAAACATGCAAATTCAGAAACTTCTAATTTAAGAAACTTTCTAATTTCAAAATTTTGGAAACTTATTAATTTAAAATCGATTTTATAATTTTATAAAAATAATTTTTAAATTAATCTGAAGAAGAGACTCAAATAATTGGCTCAATTGTTTTAACTTCTTGGCCCGAGGCCCAAGAATTGGTCCATGTCCAAGACATAACCCAATTGTCCAATTAAATGACATAAAGAAGAGACTCAAATAATTGGCCCAATTGTTTTAACTTCTTGGCCCGAGGCCCAAGAATTGGTCCATGTCCAAGACATAACCCAATTGTCCAATTAAATGACATAACCGGTTTGGTTCATTAAAATTGGTCTAACCAAAATTAATTACTACGACGACCACAATTGTCAACCGGTTATTTACTAAACCGGATTTTCTCAATTTATTTGGTCCAACCAAATCAAATTAGAAAATCCTGGTTTAGGCACAAAATCCAATAATTTTTACGACATTGGATTTCTTATCCCGGTTTAACCAGAACTTTAAGTCTGTTTATTAAACCGTGACGGTTTAAGTTTTAATTAAATTAAACCGAGTCAAAACCCTAACCGCATCGATCGATGCTCTCAGCATCGATCGATGCTCTCAGCATCGATCCTGCAACGATCGTGCATCGATCCTGCAACGATCGATGCTCTCACGCGTGCACGAACGGTTATCAGGTTTGGCCGAGAGATTCTCGCGAGATCCACGCGATCGTTTGATCGATCCGTGCGATCGCAGTCGATCTCTCGAGGTTGCAACGATCGATCCTTGCATTGCATCGATCGATGCAATGCGATTTCAGTCGATGCAAAAACAGTTTAGATCGCATACCAAATCAATATAGCTTGGTCATGCGATTTTTCAACTGTTTGTTTAGGATTCAATTCTTGTTTCTTAAGTGTTTTAATCTTATCAGTAGATTGATTCAAAAACACCTCTTTAAACAATCCTAAACATGAATCTAAACAAGAAAAACCAGAACCAATGGCTCTGATACCACTGTCGGATCTTGGAAGTGTTAATCCTGATTCAGTTCATCAGATTACTTGATCCTAAACATGCCAGATCTAGGTTCTCTTGAATAGAAACGATATAGATCTCACCTGTTACCTTTTATGCAGCGGAAATATGAAGAACATGTCAGAGATCAGAGAGCCACCGAGTGATAACTCCTCCAGAGGTTCACACACGCACACCGAGCAGGAAGAAGGCTGCTAGACCGAGCTGTGGGAGGTCGCAGGGAGAGAGAGAGTCGCGGCTAGGGCTGCATCGACCTGAACTCGTCTTAAGTTTATATAAAACTTGTTCAGTTCGTTTTTGGGCCATTTGGCCCAAATGCCAATTAACTCCGAGGCGTTCGCGCATTGCATCGATCGTTGCACCTTATGCATCGATCGATGCACAATGGCTAAAACCTCTTATTCTCTCTAAGTATAGTAAATGCCTAGCACTTTTACCATACTCCTGCAAAACCGTTCCTACACGTTTTCCTGTTAGCTTAGGCGTGTGACCCATATGGGATCATATAATAAAGGCAATAAGTCCAAGACTTATAGATCATGAGCGGACTCTAGCAAGCCATCATGACCCCCAGTATTATATGACTTATGTCTGATCTTTGACATTCTCTTACTTTCTAGAGACAGTACCGAGATTACTGGACACATTTCCAACATATTGTTGGTACTGGATTTCCCTCTAGGAAATCCGGCCCATTAACAGACAAAACAAAGGCCCGTAATTACGAGCCCATTCCGGAATCAAAGACAGACAGGAGAGCCGACTCTCTTGATGGGCCCAAGCGAAGCAAACGCCTTGGAGAGGCCCAGACGATGCCAAAGCCGGAGACAATCGAGCTCGAGCTCGGCAGAGAATGACGTGGAGATAGAGCAACTCGGTCTTCGCCAGTTCAACTGATCCGCAAAAATCTCAAAGATCGTTACAACGACGAGGCCGAAAGATCGGGACGAGGAGATCAGAATCGAGGCTATTTAAGAAGAGAAGTGGCGACTCATTAAAGACAATTCCAACCTAGGCTAAGAACACTTCGATTAGATATCTCGATTTTATACTTTGTACTCTCTTCTCGACTGTGTTTGTTCTATCTCGACGATCAATCTCAATAAAGTCTTTGATTCATAGGAAACTATACCATTTATATATCCAAAAGTCAAATCCACGAATACAAATTCTTAGTGTGAATCCCGGATCTCACATTTGGCGCCGACTGTGGGGACATTCTATAGCCTTTCCTATCTTAAGAATCAGATCCTAGATCCGATAGATCGAGATGAATCCCGACCAAACCGGCTCTCCCAGCGCCACACCACCGGTTGACCGCCCTCAAACGGTCGACAACGTTCCTCAGAACACTACCGGGGTAAGAAACATGGGTCAGACCGACGGCGTGTTGAGGAGCTCTGCCTCAGTCTCCACGACCTCGGCACCAGCCGGCTCCGTCGCTCAAACAATCGCGACGAGCCAGACTCCGACAAATGTTTTGTCAGGAACTAATGATCCGAGCAGAAACTGGGTGTGGATGAGAAATGACTCAATACCCACCCCAGGAGGAGGATCTGGAATAACCAGACCCAATTCGCCACTACCTTCTGCTCCACAGAGACAAGGGCCAAGCGATCTTGCCGAGATCCGTTCGATGTTAAGCCTGTTGGTAGATCGAACGAGAAACAACGAGGCAAGCGCAAGGGCCCAAGAGATCGCGAACCGTTCTCTGGCAGCGCAGCTCGAGGAACAAGAGCGGCGCCTGAACGCCAGTCTTGAAGAGCTCGCCAGTCAAAGCCAAGGAGGCAGACCAACGCGAACTCCCATAAGTCCTCCACCGTGTACCCGCTTGGACTTCTCCCAGGTAGTAACTCCTCCGGGAACGTCGGGAAATTTCGGTAATACGTCAAATAGCGGCTTCCGCCCTACAATGACCCCTATCGCGGTACCGACCCCATTTGGTTCGAGTTCAATGGTCACAGATCCAACCGGGTTAAGAAACCGACCATTACCCGGGCCACCACCTTTCCCGAGTAACTCTAACATCCGACCGAGGCAACTAGGAGGTTCTGCCTTCGCCTCGAGCTCGGGACTCCTCAACGGATCAAACTCAGTTCAGTTCCGAACACCCCAGGTCGATCAGACGAGGTCGATCCCAACGATCGATCTCCTCGACCCCATTTTTCCGGAATAAACGTCAGGACAGACACAAGTCCAGTTCGCACCCGCAGAGGGCGATGAACACGATATGCTTAGACAATATATTGAACAGGCTAAAGCCCAGTTCAACAGTCTGAGCTCAAAAGTTCACATGGCGACGAGCGCGGCTCCTGACATCGATCGAGTGATCGAAGAAACACAACAAACGCCGTTCACAGATCGGATTGCGTTTGCAAGGATCCGAGAGATCAAGAAAACTAAGTTTCCAGAATTCTCTGGGAAATCAGACCCGAAAGCCCACATCAGGGCATTCCGATTAGCGATGGCAAGGGTGTACCTTACCGATGAGGAGAGGGAGCCAGCCTTCTGCAAGCTCTTCGCAGAAAACCTATCAGGCTCTGCCCTAGAATGGTTTGCCGGACTGGAAGAAAGGTCCATTGACAACTTCACCCAGTTCATGAGGGCTTTCCTCAAGCAATACTCCGTTTTCATCGAGGAAAAGACTACCGAGGCAGCCTTATTTTGCGTCTCTCAAAAGCCCGACGAAACACTTCGCTCTTACATCGACCGATTTAAGGAAATAAAATCCAAAATCGCGAACCCACGAGACGAGGTAGCTATAGAAGCGTTAAGACGGGGACTATGGTTCTCAACCAGATTCCGCGAGGAAATAACAGTCCGCGAACCTCAAACGCTCGATGACGCCCTCCATCGCGCATCGGCCTTTGCTCGCCTCGAGGACGAAACCACGGCCCTCAGGGAAAAACACCGGAAAGAAAGGAACCCGTCGGGCTCGCAAAATCCGAACTCGAAAAAGGATTCCCGTAAATCAGGGAACGTCAACGCGGTCGAAAGCCCAAAGAGCTCGAAGAAATTCGAGTTCGACAAGGAAAAATTCTGTGATTTTCACAATAAGAGAGGACACTCGACCGAGGATTGCTATACTCGAGCTAAAGCAGAGGCTCAAAAACAAGAGTCCGAAAGCAAAAAAGACTCCGAAGTCGAGGAGGAAACTCTGTCCGACAAAAAGGAAAACAAACAGACCAAGGAGTCGAACTCCAATAAGCCCTCCCAAAACAAACGGGAACGGTCGAAAGAGCCGGAATCTCCCGAAACTCTCCCTCATGGGTCGCGGAAGCGAGTTGAGTTCATCCTCGGCGAGCTTAACCTAAGCGGCACTCCGGGAGGTTCGGCGCTATCCCCGCCTCCGGCTCCTGCCAAGAGTTTACGCTCAAGAATCAATCTCCCTCGTCTTTGCGGGGGGGGGGGGGGGGGGGGGGGGGGGGGGGGGTGTACGGGCTATACCCCCTAAACGAATCGACTTCATCTTCGGTGGATCCAAGCTCTGCCGCGACTCGGTCAATTAGATCAAAGCTCTTCAAAGAAGAGTCGAGACCGACAGAGGGGGGGAAACCCCAATGTTGGGTCCAGACCACGAAATCATTTTCTACGAGAGCGAGACAAGTAATCTCGACAAACCACACGACGACGCCCTCCTCGTTTGTCTAGTAGTGGGAGATGTCGAACTCTCAAGGATAATGATTGACACAGGAAGTTCGGTAGATGTCCTCTTTTACGACGCGTTCAAAAAGATGGACTTCAACGACTCCGAGATTGTGGAAGAAAAGACACCACTAGTAGGTTTTGCTGGCGAAACGACATACTCGATGGGCTCTGTCTTCGCCCCAGTAATTGCTGGAGGAGTTCGAAGAATGACGGAGTTTGTCATAGTAGATCGGCCAGCTCCCTATAACGCAATCCTAGGTCGACCATGGATATACGACATGAAAGCGGTACCATCGACCTACCACCAATGCGTAAAGTTCCCGACTCCCAAAGGGATCAAAATCATTTACGGGAGTCAAAAGATTTCCCGTCATTGCTACATGAACGGATACAAGAAGATCGAGAAATCCCATGCGTAGCAATTACAGAAAGAGGAGAAGCTCGCCACCATGCATACCAAAAGGTCGAACGACCCCAGTCAAATAGGACCCCCAAAGGACCTCACGACTCAGGTCTGCATAGACGAGGCTCATCCCGAAAGACTCGTTGGCATCGGAATCGACCTATCAGAGCCAGTTAAGAACGAACTGGTCTCTTTTCTCAAACAGAACGTCGACTCCTTCGCCTGGTCTTCAGCAGACATGAAAGGGATAAACATCGATGTAACCAGCCACGATCTGAATGTCGACCCAACCTACAAACCGGTAAGACAGAAACGTCGAAAACTAGGCCCTGAGCGGGCCAAATCCGTCAATGACGAGGTCGATCGGTTATTAAAAATCGGATCGATCAGAGAGGTCAAGTACCCCGACTGGCTCGCGAACCCCATGGTGGTTAAGAAAAAGAACGGAAAGTGGAGGGTCTGTGTAGACTTCACGGATCTCAACAAAGCATGTCCAAAGGACAGCTTCCCACTCCCGCACATCGACCGACTGGTCGAGGCCACCGCTGGACATCAGCTGCTATCCTTTATGGATGCGTTCTCAGGGTACAATCAAATATTGATGAACCCTGAAGACTAAGAAAAGACTTCGTTCATAACGGATCGAGGCACGTACTGCTACAAAGTCATGCCCTTTGGACTAAAAAACGCAGGAGCAACTTACCAGCGCCTCGTCAACAAGATGTTTTCAGGACTCCTAGGCAAAACCATGGAAGTCTACATCGACGATATGCTGGTAAAATCTTCCACGTACGAGGATCACACCCCCCAACTAAAAGAATGCTTTACCATTCTTAATAAGTATGGGATGAAACTCAACCCAGCTAAATGTACCTTCGGGGTCCCTTCAGGAGAATTCCTCGGTTACTTGGTGACCGAAAGAGGGATCGAAGCGAACCCCAAACAGATCGCATCGTTCATTGATATATCATGGTTTTTACCCATTTTAGACCATGATATAGATGTGTTTTAGTGTCTTTTGTGTTATTTTAGAGTCTTTTACAGGTATAATCAGGTTGGGAGCTAAATTGGAGATTATGGAGCATTTTGGAGATTTTTGGAGTGATTGGCCGAGAGATAGAGTTCACTGTCCGAAACAGAGAAAGGTGTCGATCGTTGCACTCTAGCAACGATCGTTGCACCAGCGAGATGGGCCAAAAACTCGGCGGTTTAGAAGAATCAAGATATTGCACTTTGATCCAGAAGTTCCTGATATTTACAAAGAAGCCCTTGGCCGAGATTATGCCTATATAATAGAGTTTTTAGAGTTTTTATTAGAGACGCTTTTATACTTTTTACCATAGACTTTATAATTAAGAGCAGAGGATTTTTAGAGCTTTTGGGGGCTGATCTGAACCTGATTCATCATCTGTATTTGGAGAAGATTTCGAACCCCTTTTACTCTTATTCTTTTATGCAATTTACTTATCATATGATCATGTTTTCATTATCTATGTCTGAGTAGATTCCTAGTTAGACTTAGGGTTTCTCACATAGGATTTCATGACTTGCTAGACTTGTTCAATTTCAGTTAAGGATTCAAACTATATCTGTTCTTCAATTTAATTGTGCTTAAAGCTAGTTCTAACCTGATCAATTAGAATCTAGATCTTAGGTTGCTAAATACGTCACGGAAGTGGGGTTTAGGAACCAGAACTAATTAAATTGGGCAATTAAACTTTGCGCAAACGAAAGTTTGGTTTAGGATAATTGTGAACATATCAAACTCGAGCTTATTGCTAGTTTAATCTGTTAGTTCTCGCAAACGGAAGTTTGGTTTGCTGCACTTAGACTTAGAGAATTATCGCAAAGGAATTTGGTTAATTCTATATCTGTGTTTTGAGTTCTAGAACTGTGCTTAATTAGATCCTTGCTGAATGAACTGTCTGCTAGTCTGATTTCCTGAGAATACCCTAGGTTTGACGCTTTTAATTACTTGCTTTCACAACCGATAATCTCTGCTACTGATTTACTTTCTTGCACTACTTTCAATACAATCACATTGCTTATTTCTAGTATTCATTCCCTACGGTTTGATTCTCTTGAGACCAAGTGTCCCTGTGGATTCGATAACCCTATATACTACTTTGACATTGCTGTACACTTGCAGTTTAGTATAGGGATTAATTCTTGACCTATCAAGTTTTTGGCGCCGTTGCCGGGGACTCTTTGAGTCTTCGATAGGACCGAACTTAGGGTTTTACTAGAAATTTTTCGTTTTTCGTTTTTGTTTTTCGTTTTTTTTTATTTATTTATTTTTGCTGACTTTTTCTCTGTTTCTCTCTGTCGCAGGTACGAAATTCGCCTTGCGTCGATCGTTGCACCCCTTGCATCGATCGTCACTGAGCGATTTGAGATTGAATCGATCGTTGCACTGATAGCATCGATCGTTGCTGGACGATTACAGACAGTTTATGCCAACGCAGAACACTCGAAGTAATCCGAACTCGAGCTTAGTTAATCTCAACCTAGAGGAACTTGGACGTCTAGAGAGGACTATCAAAAGAGAAAAGAGAGAGAGAATGGTTCGAGAACGTCTGATCTTGATACCAGATGCTGAAGGTACCCTGAGGGACCAAGATAACAACCCGTACAATGCTGCTGGGCATCGGGTTGATGCTGAGGGAAATGTAATCCCTGACCCCCCTGAACCTGAGCAACAACCGCAAGATCAAGCTCAAGGTAGAGAGATGGTAGTTCATGAGAGGACACTAGCTGATTACAATAGACCTGATGAGTTTCATGCAAACCGAGCAGCTCTAGTGCTTCCTGCTTTCGAGAGGAATGATTTTGAGGTAAAAACTATCTACTACCAACTGATGAGGCAGATTGCTTTTCATGGTCTTCAATCAGAGCAGCCTATGGATCACATTGACAAGTTTGAGGACATAGTCACTGGCATGAAGTATGAAGGAGTATGCCCGGACTATCTGTTCCTTAAGCTATTTCCGCACAGTCTTGCTGGAGACGCTAGTGCATGGCTGAGACAACTGGCACCTGGTCAGTATACTACTTGGACAGCCTTAAAGAGTGAGTTCCTGCGTCACTTCTACGATGCTGCGCGCTCAGATCAGTCCAGACAGGACATACTCACTTTTTCCCAAGGAGCTGTGGAGCCTTTGACAACTGCATGGATGAGATTTAAGAAATATCAGCGTGATTGTCCACACCATGGATTCACAGAAGTACAGCTGATAGGTATTTTCTTCAGAGGCATAGATCTCCCTTATCAGACTGCTCTGGATAATTCCAGTGATGCAAATTTCAGCACCAGAACTCCTACACAAGCTAAACGGTTGATAGAGAACCTGATTGGCAGCAATAGTTGCAAAACAATGGATGAAAGGAGGAAGAGATCTGGTGGAACTGTAGAGAATTCTGATATAGCTAATATTAGATCCAGATTGGACACGGTTTACAATCTCCTGACAAGTAAGAAAGCTGTCCACTTTGCCCAAGATGTAGAGGTGATTCAAACTGAGGTGGACACTCAGGAAGAAGAAGTGAACTTCATAGGAGGTTCCGGTTTCCAAGGTAATAGATTTAACAATCAACAGGGGAACAGATTCTCAAATGGAGGACAATCTGGTGGTTTTCAAAAGACCTATGGACAGGGTAATCAGAGAACCTATGGATCTACATCCTATCAGACTCCTCCTGCACCTACAGCCCATGAGAGCAAATTGGAAGCTATGATGGAACAACTGATGGAAAGTCAAACCAAGCTTTCTGTAGACAACAACAAGAAGCTGGACGCTGTCTATCAGGACCTCAATGGGAAGTTTGAGACATTGAGCACTCACATGAAGCAGTTGGACACTCAGGTGAATCAGATGTCCAGCTCACTGAAAGGAAAAGGAGTTGCAGACACTCATATTAAGGCCTGTTCTGTAATGATTAATGATGGATCTTATCTAGGGGAGAAATTTGAGCTAAGTACAGCTGAGTTGGTGACTGAGGAAGAATTTTCGGATTTCTGTGAAAAACTCTCGGGTGGAAGTTGTGATGATCGCGATGCAACGATCGATACACATCTGGCATCGATCGATGCAGGTCGTGAACAAGCAGAGAATCCGTGGGATGAAAATGAGATTGATGCAGAACTAGCCCGCCTATTCCCTGATACATCTGAAATCACTCCAGAGGATGTTTATGCACGAGCTATTTGGCACAGTCCCAAGGTGTCTGAAGTGATTAAACAAGAGATTGAAGAGCTGAAAAGGCTAGAAAAGAGTGGTGAAGACTTGGAAGAAATTCCATCATCTGATGATCCACCTTATCATCCATGTGTTCAGAAATATTTGAACAAGATGTTGCCATTAGATGAAGAGCTGAGAGAATGGGTGATAGTAGTTCCTCAGCATATTAGTGATGTTCTGTTAACTAAGGTCCCAAAGAAACTGCCTGATCCTGGAGTCTTTGTACTTGATTGTTCTATCTTTGAAGACAGTTTTAGGCGTTCTCTGTGTGATTTAGGAGCTGCTGGAAGCATAATGCCTTACTCTGTGGCAGAGAAGCTGGGTATGTTGGATTTTGCTCCTACTAGGACACGTCTTATCCTAGCTGATCAGTCCATGCGAGTTCCTGAAGGGCTCCTTATTGATATTCCGGTAAGAGTTGGAAACTACTTAGTTCCAACGGACTTCCTTGTGCTGAAATATGCCTGCGATCCGGATGAAGCTTTATTGCTTGGGAGACCATTCTTGGCTACAGCAGGAGCTGTGATTGATGTTAGACAGAGTCTAATAGACCTCCACCTGGGAGATGAGACACTGCGATATGAGATGGAGAAGCTGCGGAAGCCACTGATAGATGGACAGGCTTTCAAGATCTTGGAAGCAGATGATGAGCAGCTGAATGAGACCGTGATAATAGATCCTGGAGCGCATTTTACTCCATCTTTTCTTGGACTGAAGCATTCTGCAACAGCCTATTCTCCGCCATGGATGAGGAGACTTGAACAGAGACAGAAAAAGTCTCTGTCAGGATCTTCCGGAGCCTGAAAAATCTTGCGCGTCCGGTCAAGCTATTGACCTTAAACAAGCGCTGGGTGGGAGGCAACCCACCATTAGGTACTGGTGTTTTTCTTTTTAATTTTTGGTGTTTTTGTTAGGATTTTACGTTTGTTTTTGTTTCTGGTGCAGTCATGTTTGCAGGTCTCGGATTAAATCGCAGTGCAGCGATCGATGCATTTCTGCATCGATCGTCACAACACGAAAGGAATCGCATTGCAGCGATCGTTGCGGTCCTGAGCAACGATCGACCATACACGAAAGTCGCCAAGTAACGGTCGATGCATCTAATGCACCGATCGATGCTGTGCGACAGAGGTAACCCGACAGACATAAACTCACCTTTTCAATTTTTTTTTTTATTTTCTTTTTACCGATCCTTCGCTGGACACTACTGGGGACAGTGTGTCTTAAGTGTGGGGGAGGTGCTACTGACGTTTATCTTTCTGTTTTCTTATGAGTCAGTCCGTTTTTCAAAATTTTTTGTTTTATTGAGTCAAAATTGTTTAAGTAAGAAACTATGATTTTCGGAGGAGATTTACAAAACTTGCAGGAACTTAAGTAACCATTGGGATGAAGTTGCAGGATCTATCTCTGACTATTAGAAAACCCCATCACAGATCAACCTACTGGGAACACCCATATCACTTCAGGTATCAGAGGATCCTTTTACTGACTTCACCCCTAATACTGACTTAGATTTTCTCACCTAAGGGCTTGGTATACTTTATGTCGGATTCCCTGTTAGTTCTGACACAGCCTGTAAACCTGTCCTATTTAGTTCCCTTCTCCCCTTCTATAAAGTAAAAAAAAAAAAAAGGATAATAAACTGAGGATGAGTTAGTAACTCCGAAGTGGTCATGAGAGTGGTAGCAAACACTATTATCTCTCATGTGATCCATGGAATGTGTCCAAAGTACACCCCATAACGGGAAGAACACTGATAAAAAAAAAAAAAATGATACCCAGTGGGGAAAAATCAGTTGTTAAAGAAGGGAAAGAGAAGAAAGGGACTAGAGAAAGATAGTATGGTGGTCTAGAGCTGATTAGGTAAGAATCCATGTGCCTTTAGATCGATACTCCTTAGGTGAGACCGCACTTAAATACTTGCAGAAGTCAGTAGGGAGAATTTGAATGCTTGAATGTGATTGTGGAGTTTACCTAGGACAGTTGCTAAGTGTGGGGGAAGTACATGTTGGTCTTGATATCCTGTGATTGATTCTTTCAGTGGTTTACTAAGGAGAATCTGAGTATTGTAGCTTCTAAGATGAAATGAGTTTCTGAAGAGTTTTCAAACCTCTTCACCATGTTTTAGTTCTATGTTTTGCTTGAGGGCAAGCAAAGGCTAAGTGTGGGGGAGTTGATATATCATGGTTTTTACCCATTTTAGACCATGATATAGATGTGTTTTAGTGTCTTTTGTGTTATTTTAGAGTCTTTTACAGGTATAATCAGGTTGGGAGCTAAATTGGAGATTATGGAGCATTTTGGAGATTTTTGGAGTGATTGGCCGAGAGATAGAGTTCACTGTCCGAAACAGAGAAAGGTGTCGATCGTTGCACTCTAGCAACGATCGTTGCACCAGCGAGATGGGCCAAAAACTCGGCGGTTTAGAAGAATCAAGATATTGCACTTTGATCCAGAAGTTCCTGATATTTACAAAGAAGCCCTTGGCCGAGATTATGCCTATATAATAGAGTTTTTAGAGTTTTTATTAGAGACGCTTTTATACTTTTTACCATAGACTTTATAATTAAGAGCAGAGGATTTTTAGAGCTTTTGGGGGCTGATCTGAACCTGATTCATCATCTGTATTTGGAGAAGATTTCGAACCCCTTTTACTCTTATTCTTTTATGCAATTTACTTATCATATGATCATGTTTTCATTATCTATGTCTGAGTAGATTCCTAGTTAGACTTAGGGTTTCTCACATAGGATTTCATGACTTGCTAGACTTGTTCAATTTCAGTTAAGGATTCAAACTATATCTGTTCTTCAATTTAATTGTGCTTAAAGCTAGTTCTAACCTGATCAATTAGAATCTAGATCTTAGGTTGCTAAATACGTCACGGAAGTGGGGTTTAGGAACCAGAACTAATTAAATTGGGCAATTAAACTTTGCGCAAACGAAAGTTTGGTTTAGGATAATTGTGAACATATCAAACTCGAGCTTATTGCTAGTTTAATCTGTTAGTTCTCGCAAACGGAAGTTTGGTTTGCTGCACTTAGACTTAGAGAATTATCGCAAAGGAATTTGGTTAATTCTATATCTGTGTTTTGAGTTCTAGAACTGTGCTTAATTAGATCCTTGCTGAATGAACTGTCTGCTAGTCTGATTTCCTGAGAATACCCTAGGTTTGACGCTTTTAATTACTTGCTTTCACAACCGATAATCTCTGCTACTGATTTACTTTCTTGCACTACTTTCAATACAATCACATTGCTTATTTCTAGTATTCATTCCCTACGGTTTGATTCTCTTGAGACCAAGTGTCCCTGTGGATTCGATAACCCTATATACTACTTTGACATTGCTGTACACTTGCAGTTTAGTATAGGGATTAATTCTTGACCTATCATTCATAGAGATGAAATCTCCCAGAACAACGCGAGAAGTCCAGCGCCTAACCGGCAAAATAGCTGCTCTGAATCACTTCATCTCAAGGTCGACTGATAAATGTCTACCCTTCTATCACTTGTTAAAAGCAAACAAAAAGTTCCTCTGGGACGAAAAGTGCGAGGAGGCATTCACTCAGCTCAAAGCCTACTTAAGTGAACCACCCATACTGGCGAAACCAGTAGAAGGAGAACCCCTTTACCTCTACCTAGCTGTCTCGACGGCAGCAGTAAGTGGAGTCCTGGTTCGCGAAGAACAAAACGAACAACGGCCGGTATATTACATCAGTAAGACCTTGATCGACGCTGAAACCAGATACCCCGCCATGGAAAAACTCGCCTTAGCGCTAGTAACGTCGGCTCGGAAACTCCGACCGTACTTTCAATCGCACTCGATCATAGTGATGACCTCTCAGCCACTGAGAACCATTCTTCACAGTCTAAGCCAATCATGTCGATTGGTCAAATGGGCTATCAAACTTAGCGAGTACGACATTGAATACAAAGCTCGAACATGCCTAAAAGCACAAGTACTGGCAGATTTCATAATCGAGCTCCCTCCGACTATAGAACTCGACCCGACTTCGGCCCAAAGATGGAAGCTCTACGTCGATAGAGCTTCCTCAAGACAAGGGTCCGGAGTCGGAGTGAAATTAGTCTCCCCAACGGGCAAAGTACTAGAACAATCGTTTAGATTGGGCTTCGCCGCATCGAATAAAGAGGCTGAATATGAAGCGTTAATAGCCGGGCTCAAGACTCGCGATAGCCATAGGAGCCCGGGAAGTAAACGCCTTCAGCGATTCCCAACTAGTCACGAGCCAATATCATGGCGACTACGAGGCCAAAGACGAATGAATGGAAGCATACCTACGGGTAATCCATACATTGGCCGAACAGATCGAATTCTTCGACCTAACACGAATCCCACGAGGTGAAAACACCGCAGCCGATGCGCTAGCCGCATTAGCATCGACATCAGATCCTAACCTCAAAAGGATCATACCAGTCGAAGGGATAGAAAAACCAAGCATCGACATAGCTCTCAAAGCTCTGTCCTTGAAAGAGGACGGGCCCGCTGTGACGGACGATGTCAAACGCAAAGAGTGTCCCGGAGACACTAATAGCGACATCATCGAGATTGATGATGATCTTGATCCTAGAAACACCGTATACGTCGTGAACGTCCCCGACGGACCAATTCAAACCGCATCCACTAGCCAGGGACCTGAGCCTAACAACGACGAAGATTGGAGAACTCCGATCATTCGATACATCACAAACGGCAAAGTTCCCGACGGCAAATGGGAGGCGCGGAAAATTAAAACGCAGAGTGCGAGGTACTGTGTCACACAAGGAGAGCTCTTTAAAAGGAGCCTCTCCGGACCTTACCTTAAATGCCTTGACAAAAAGCAAGCCCTAGCCGTGATTACACAAACACATGACGGATCCTGCGGAAACCATTCCGGAGGACAAGCATTGGCCGTGCGAATCAAAAGGCAAGGCTACTATTGGCCTACAATGGCCACCGAATGCGAATCTTTCTCCAACAAGTGCGATAAATGCCAAAAGCATGCCCCAATTATCCACAAGGCGTCGGAGAAACTCTCCTCTATCTCGTCACCATACCCATTCATGCGGTGGGGAATGGACATCGTTGGACCGCTGGTCGCATCTGGCAAAAAGAAAGCCACACACCTGTTGGTGATGACGGATTACTTCACCAAGTGGATTGAAGCAGAGTCATACCAGAAAATTAAGGACGTTCACGTTATGGAGTTCGTCTGGCGAAACATCGTTTGCCGACATGGACTACCCCACGAGATCGTCACCGATAACGGATCTCAGTTCATATCAAACACGTTCAAAGAGTTCTGCAGAACTTGGAACATAAAGCTGACTTACTCAACGCCACGCTACCCCCAAGGGAACGGGCTAGCAGAAGCAGCTAACAAAGCGATTATGAACGGCCTCAAGAAAAGGCTCAACGAGTGCAAAACAACCTGGAGTGACGAACTCCCAGCTGTACTCTGGGCCTACCGGACTACCCCCCGCAAATCCACTGGCGAGACTCCCTTCTCGCTAGCTTACGGAATCGAGGCGGTAGTACCAGCTGAAATTCTCATGTCAAGCATTCGCAAAGAAGAATGCCCACGACAAGAGGAACTTAATAACAAGATGATAACTGACGAGCTTGACCTCGTCGACGAAAGAAGGAACCTCGCATTAGCTCGACTCCAGAATTACCAACAAGCCGCAGCTCGCTACTATGATTCCCGAATCAAAACTCGAAGGTTTCAAGTAGGAGAGCTCGTCTTGTGGAAAGTGTTCGACCATAAAAAGGAAGAACACGCTAGAAAATTAGGAGCGAAGTGGGAAGGTCCTTACCAGGTCACCGACGTCGTAAAGGACGGGGTCTACCGACTCAAGTCGGTGGAAACCCAGAAGCCCGAACTACGACCTTGGAACATCATCAACCGCAAAAAGTATTTCCACTAGGTGTACATCAACATAATCGAACTACGAAATGGCTTGATCCCCTTAAAAAGGGTACGTAGGCAGCTCGACTTCGAGCGCAGCCCCCCCCCCCCCCCCAAAAAAAAAAAAAAAAAAAAAACAAAACAAAGCTCACGCCGAGCTCAGCAGCTTCCGAGGAAGTTACCCCAACTTATCTTTGTGAAATCAAAATAAGTCTCTTAATCCAATGCTTCTTTCTGTCGTAAAAGTTGGATTCATTGCGAGATACCTCATCATAACATTCCCAAAACGAAAGATATGAAATTATCTCTTCTAAGTCAAAGCGATATGAAATTATCCTTCCCAAGTGACCTGAAATGGCCTCTTCCAAAATATCAAAGCGATATGAAAATATCCCTTCCGAGCGACCTGAAATGGCCTCTCCCAAAGTCAGTTCTCCCGACCTGATACAGCTCGAAAGAACTAGAGGGCCACCCTCTCCGTCAAACGAAAACGTCGAAGTCGAAGCAACCGATCACACGGAAAGACCTCCGCGCACAACGAGCCTTTGTAAGTTTACTCCGATTTATCTTTCCCGTTAAACATTAAACTCGTACTGCACATTACGAAGGGACCCAAACTCAAGTACGACCAAATCGTGAAGGTACTAAAACAGTAAAGTATATGCTAAGGCATGTAAGACTCCAAAAGAAATTCATTAAAAGAAGGACACAATGTCCTCGAACAAAGCCCGCTCGGGCAAGTAAATGTTTTTCCAAAACAAAAACAAAAAATGTACATATAAAAAAAAAGGCCCCTAGAGGCAACATCATTGTCGCGAGCGCGAAGAAGCCTCGTCTCCATCCTCCGCCTGATTGCCGATAGATGCAATCCCAGTCGGGAGGCTCGATCCATATTGATCAAGGCAGGGAGCAACCGGTGGCGGAGCATGCGCCAAAATGACCGAGTCACTCGACACGGCCAGCAAGTTCAACTTGCCGACACTGAAATCAGAGACCGCCGCGGCGTTCATATCTTCCATGGCCGTCCTCTTCTGGTCGGCCAACCTCAGAACTTCCCGAGTCAAGTCAAGCTCGCCGGAAGCAAACTCCGCGATGAGTTCGATATTGGCCAGGGTTTCTTGGAGGCGAATCTCAGCGTTGGTTTCGAGCTTCCGTTTCTCGCTCTTCTCCTTGATCCCTTTAAGGATCTCCAAGTATTCCCCACTCATCCTCTTCCTCGCCTCATGAGACGCGACCTTTATGTCGAAGTCTCTCCCCGCAAGGACTCTCTCCAGGTCGATCCGATCTTGGGCAGCTTGCACTGTGGCGACTCGACTCGTTTCTTCGGCGGCCAACGCCCGGCCTTCGGTCGCCCGAAGCCTCTGAGAAAGGTCCTCCTCACGATTCTCGAGAACCAATAGTCGGGCTTCTATCCCCTCGTACCGAGCCAATTTCCTTTCGAGCTCCTCCTCTCGAGCAAAGGAATCCTGCAGCTCTGCGGTCAAAATACGAGCCGACCTCCTAGCGGCCTCGAGCTCGTCCGCCCGCGATCGCTCACGAAGCTCGCGTTCGGACCGGGCCATAAGTCCGCTCGTAGCCTCCAGAAACTACATAAACACACGAATTTCAAAAATCTTTCTTACCAAAGAAAGGCAAAGACGAGAACTATAGTCGATACCTTTCCAGTAGCTTCGGCCATCTTGGCATACAAATCGCCGAAGGCCGGGTCCCCGACAACTGGAAGCCGAACCCCTGCGGGTCCGACGCGCCTCGACGAACGGACCGCGTCCCCATGCATCCCAACACTCTCGCTCGAACTACTTGAGCTCGTCTCCATATCGATCCTTCGACGCTTCGGTACGGGGAAGGATCCCTACCCACGTCCTGATCATCGGGGCGAGGATCGCGCAAAGCCGGCTCCCTGGACGGAACCGAGTCCGCCCTCCGAACAACCGGAGAAGAGGGGACCCCCCTTGCCTCCGCGGATGCATCACGGGCTCCGGAGCTCGGGGGGACAACCGCGGAAGGGAGAGGAGAATCACACATGGCAAAAAAGAGCGCATTGCTCAGACTACCATCCTCCACCCTTTTTGCCAGATCTATGGGGTCTTTTCCGTTTCGGCGACTTCTCGACCTACGAGATAGTTTCTCGTGAGATGGGGTGCTGGCATCCGAACCCACGCCCGAGGAAGGATGACCTGTAAAAAAAAAAAAAAGGGAGGGGAGAAGTCTTTAGACTCTTCCCAAATAATGACGAGCAAAATGTCACGAACGGAAAACTCACACTCTCTTGGCCGCTCGAATATACGAAGCGGAGGTCGTACGGCTCGACCCAGAGAAGTCCCGCGAGGTACAGGAGGAAAGGCTTGTTCCCGAGAGACCCGGAACCGACCCTGTGGAACCTCTCTCGGATCGAACCTCAGGGCAGCCTGTACACGCTCGACCGAGAAACTATCCCAGTTAACGGAACCTCTCCTCAGACGGGTTATTAGGGCCTCCGTGACAGGATTAAGGTCAAGCGATTCAGGGAACTCTGCAGTATAGAACGAAGCAGGTCAGGAACCAAACTGACACGAGAAATAATAACCAAAATAGCAGTAAGAAAGTCTCACCAACGACGGAAGCCCACCGCGAGGGAACGACCGAGCAATCGAACTCCCCGAACGAGTGGTGGGTCGTCCTAAAGAAAAAATATTGGACCCTCCATCTTTCCCTCGCCGGGAGACCGTCAAGGATCCTCCCAAACCGGGGGGAAAGACGATACGACCCCGGAAAGCGGGAATCTTGCTTCACCGAGCAAACCCGCATTAACTCCTCGGGACCGAACTCATTCCCTTCCTCCACAGCCCTGACTCCGAGTCCGATAACGTGCCGAACGAAATTCGGCGTCATCTGATAAAAAGCCATCTGGAGTTGGGCCAGCACCAAGAAGACGAGGCGGGGAATGGGAAAGAAAAGGCCACATTTTTTTAAATACGTATAGGAGGCACAGCAGTAGCCCTCTACGACCATTTCGGGGGATACCACCGAAGAAGGGATGACGATTTCAACTTCCGTTGGAATCCGGCAAAGCACCCTCAATTGCTGGATGCGGTCCACGGTTAACGAAGACGGCGGGTGCGGTCCAAACGATCCCGCCGCCGCACTCGTACTCGCTCCCGCAGGATCCCTAGAAGCCATGAAGGAAAAAGGAAAGAAAACTTTTTCTCTAACGACAAAGGAAGTAGGGAGAAAAAGTTCGAACAAAGAAGAGACAGGAGAGTAGGGAAGCAAAGGATTTCCTTCAAACAATGGGAATGACTATTTATATCAAAGATTGTGCGCAGTATCGCCCGTACGACTCCTTACTCGCATTAATTGCTTATAGAATCGAGATGACTCGGACCCCTCGCTTCCCTCTCGCCAGCCGTTGATCTGAGATCAACGGCTACAAAACGCTCAGTAATTGGGTCACGTCATCAAAAAGAATGAGCCCGAGAAGACGCTTCGCGATCTTCGAATCTCAGCCGTTGACGATCAACCAGATCTACGGTGAAAGATGGGATTCTAAAAACCCGTACACGCAATGACTGCCGACGCGCTGATAAGCAGTTCAGCCCGTCTCACGCGCTCACTCCGCACCATTGGATCAAAACAAGATCGACGGATAGGGCAAAAATAATCATTAGATTTGTCGCATCCGAGGCACTCGCCTCTTCCCAAGAACGTCCGCCGCCCATTAACCTCGACTTCTCGAATTCAATGGGCTGGGGGGCTATTGTTGGTACTGGATTTCCCTCTAGGAAATCCGGCCCATTAATGATAGGTCTATATAGTTTTCCCTATTCTACTGCAAGTGCACAGTTAATGCAATCGTAGTATATAAGGTATCGAATCCCACGAGGACTCTCAGTCACACAATAGATTATTAGTAATTCAGATTTAATTAAGCGAAGCAGATGTGAAAACAGTAAACGAAATAGCAAAGTAAATCAAGTGAGTTTGTAAGCAAGAGGGCAAAGCGTTAGGTTTTAGGAGTTCTCAGGAAATCAGGAACGCAAGCAATCAATCTATCTAGATCCAATCAATAACTATTCTAGAACTCAAACACTGATATAGAATTAACCAAATTCCTTTGCGATAATTCTCTAAGTCTAAGTGCAGCAAACCAAACTTTCGTTTGCGAGAACTAACAGATTAAACTAGCATTAATTCCAAGTTTGATATGTTCACAATTATCCTAAACCAAACTTTCGTTTGCGAATAGTTTAATTGCTTATGCAAGTTCTTTCTAGTTAAATTAATCAACTTCCGCTGAATTAATCAACCTAACATCATAACTCTGATTAGCTACTTCAGATTAAGCATTAAGAACAACTTAGATAAAGAACTAGCAGATATGGGTCTCTACAGATTAATTAAACTATAATTCTCTGAAATCCTTGATGAGAATCCTTCAACCTAACAGGTGATCTACTCAGACATGTTCATCGAAACAGAAGATATCATAAGTAGAAAACCAAATATCATATAATCAAATAAGAACTGGGGTTCAAAATCAAGTCTCCTTCGAGATCAGGATCAGCCCCTCAACTCTCTCTGAGTAAAACTTAACGTCAGAAAAGCTTCGCCTAACAAGTGGCTGTAAAACCTAATTATAATCCTAAAACACGTTTTGGGGCTTCTTTGTAAATATTAGGAACTTCTGGGCAGGACTGCAGTTTCATCATTCTTTATTAAACCGTCTTTTGGCCCATTTCGCTGGTGCATCGATCGATGCTAGGAACGCAACGATCGACACCTTTCTCTGTTTCGGACAGTGAACTCCATCTCTCGGCCAAATACTTCAATTAGCTCCAGAAAGTGTCTAAATCACCAAATATGCTCCAAATGTGTTTGTACCTAATAAACACCTGAAAAGACTCTAAAACATAGTAAAAGACTCGATAAATAATACATATACCATGCTTAAAAGCCATAAAATCCATGGTATATTAACTCCCCCACACTTAGCTCTTGCTTGTCCTCAAGCAAGACAAAGAACTAAATGTAGTCAAGAGGTTTGAAAACTCTTCAGAAACTCATTTCATCCTAGAAGCTACAATACTCAGATTCCCCTTAGTAAACCACTGCAAAAATCAATCATAGGATATCAAGACCACAATGTACTTCCTCCACACTTAGCAACTGTCCTAGGTAAACTCCACAATCACATTCAAGCATTCAAATTCTCCCTACTGACTTCTGCAATTATTTAAGTGCGGTCTCACCTAAGGAGTATCGATCTAAAGGCACATGGATTCTTACCTTATCAGCTCTAGACCACCATACTATCTTTCTCTAGTTCCTTTCTTCTCTTTCCCTTCTTTAACAACTGATTTTTCCCCATTGGGTATCATTTTATTTTTTTTATCAGTGTTCTTCCCGTTATGGGGTGTACTTTGGACACATTCCATGGATCACATGAGAGATAATAGTGTTTGCTACTATTCCCATGACCACTTCGGAGTTACTAACTCATCCTCAGTTTATTATTATTTTTTTTTTTTACTTTACAGAAGGGGAGAAGGGGACTAAATAGGACAGGTTTACAGGCTGTGTCAGAACTAACAGGGAATCCGACATAAAGCATACCAAGCCCTTAGGTGAGAAATCTAAGTCAGTATTAAGGTTGAAGTCAGTAAAGGATCCTCTGATACCTGAAGTGATGTGGGTGTTCCCAGTAGGTTGATCTGTGATGGAGTTTTCTAATAGTCATAGATAGATCCTGCAACTTCATCCCAATGGTTACTTAAGTTCCTGCAAGTCTTGTAAATCTTCTCAGAAAATCATAGTTTCTTACTTAAACAATTTTGACTCAATAAAACAAAAATTTTGAAAAACGGACTGACTCTTAAGAAAACAGAAAACAAAAGTCAGTAGCACCTCCCCCACACTTAAGACACACTGTCCCCAGTAGTGTCCAGTGAAGGATCGGTAAAAAGAAAGAAAAATTGTTAATGGATGTTTTTAGTTCTGTCGGGTTTTACCTCTGTCGCACACGCATCGATCGTTGCACTAAGTGCATCGACCGTTACTTGGCGATTTTTCGTTGAGTGTCGATCGTTGCTCAAAGCAGCAACGATCGTTGCAATGCGTGTATCGGATCAGACAGCTAGTTAGCAGGTTAGTCCGTCGGTTTATGTCAATTTTTTAAAAACCTGCAAGCTGAGAACACTAGAAACACAGTAAAATCGAAGCAAAAGAAGTACCGAACAAAATACAAATCATCCAAACATAGCAAATCCTAAATAAATGAAAAACAAAAGTGCAAGGAAAGATAAAAAGTCAGAATACAGAACCGAATGTCTGAAAATGGAGACTACGCTCACTCGCTAACATCATCTATCCCACCATACAGTGCATCGTCATTGGCTGCCTCAGCTGCGGGATCAGTATCAGTCGTGGGAGGAGGAGTCGGGGATCGTCGTCTGCGTCGAGAAGCGGGTACTGGCTGCTGAACCTGTGGTGGCCTCCTGCAGCTGCAAGTACGCATGAAGTTCCAGAAAACTAGAAACATACCATCTGATCTCTCTCTCCACTCTGCCTCAGAGTATGCACCGTAAGGCATCACAGGCTCTGGAAAGGGACCCACATCGTCGGCTGGGGCAGGCGCTGGCGCAGGAGCAGAGGAGGACGAAGCTCTCGTAGAAGGCTCTCCCAGCGGATGAGCCATGGTAGGCACTGCGCGTCGATCTCTGGCAGGAGGGCGGAAGCTCAAAGCATCAATGGTATCAACCTGAGTCAACCTAGCAGCAGGAAGATCAATACCATACTGTGTATCCTCAGGGTCGTAATAAACCCACACTCGTCCCTCCTTCAGCCACGTAGCACTCTGCAAGTGACTGAGATCCAAAAACTCGCGCTCGGTAACGCACTCTGTATCCCTCATAGGGATCCCGCAGTGTCTGAAAATAGGAGTGAGAAGACTCCCTACTGTCTCCTTGCGCGCGCCTTCATAAGGCTTCTTCTGCAGCTCGCAAAGATGATGAGCAAATACGGCTCCCAGGTTGACTTTCCTAGCCGAGTTCCGCACATCCGTACTCCTGAACTGCTCTGTCAGTCCTCTAAATAGGAACTCCAACTCGTTCTTGCGCATCTTGTTGGCCTCATGCTTGCACAATAGAGTGCGTCCCAAGATACGCAAGACATACCTGAGAACCGGATGTCTAACCTGAATAACAGGCGTAGTCCGTGAGTGATACCGTCCACCACCAATGTACTGCCAGAACTGTACTGCCTCTGCTGGTTCCCACGGAAGGGTCATGTCGGTGTGTGGCTGCTCAATGCTGAACCCATAAATCCTACAGATATCGAGAAGGGGTACTCGATACCTGGCGCCGAGACACATGAAGGTGAAAGTGCCTCCTCGAGCATCCATGCTGTCCGGGTTTGGGTAGACAACCCTGCATGTGGCCAGCAACTGTCTCACCAGCTCTGGGTATAAATCGTAAGGCTGCATCGGCATTGTCCCTAGACCAATGCCTCTGCACAGCTCCATAACCTGCGTGTCTATGCCGAGACTCTTGCAGGTTGAGTAATCAGCGAACTTGGTTGGCGCTATCTCCAAACCACACCAACCATTATACAACAAAGTGTCGTATTCGTCCCAGTACTCGTGTAGCGGCCTCTCTGTGAAATCATCCGTACCGAGCATCCTCTTAATAGAACCACTCCAAATGCGATCAGACTGAATCGGAAGTTTCTCTGGCCTTGGCCATGGTTGTCCTATGGTCGCATGAACCAAATGATACGGCTGTGGAGGATCTGAATCCCTGTGCAACCATTCCGGTGGCGGAATGTATTGTCGTGAGGCGCTTGCGGCCTGTGCTCGTTTCTTGCGGGGTTGATTCTGGGTTGCCATCTGCAAAACAGAAAATTTGAACAAATTAGCCTCGGCAACTCTCTGTTGAATCTTCGTGCAACGACCGTTGCACTAAGGTAGCGATCGTTGCAGGGCGATTCCGAGTAATCGAACATTTCCCCAGAATCGTCGAGTAACGACCGTTGCTCAAGGGTAGCGATCGTTGCAGGGCGATTCTGGCCGCAATCAACAGTCAACAAAATTCGTTCCAAGTCATGCAATCAATCACACAATCGGCGACAATATATCATCTAGCAACCTAAATCATATCCATTTTAACGTGCATTCATCAATTTCGGCCAAAATTCCCAATTCTTAAAACCCTAAAAATTTAATCCGAAAATCTGAAAATCGAAGTGCATTACCTTGATTTCGTGAGAGAAGAGTGGGAGAAATGGATTAGGAGCTTAAATATAAGTATATAGCACTCGGAAACAAGAAATTTGATGAAGAAAATGATGATTTTTAGGTGGAGGTTCTCGGTGTGTCGACCAAAAGAAATGGAGAAGAAGAAGAGAAAAGAGGGTTTAAGGTAACTTACCTGGTCGCGGGTGCAACGATCGTTGCTTTAGGGGCAACGATCGATGCTTGTTGAACCAGATTGATTCCGGTTTAACTCAACGTACCTTAATTTTCGATTTAAACCAAATGCAACGACCGTTGCACATGTGAGCAACGATCGTCACACATCTCCAGACTTGTGTTCTGTATCTAATAACTAACAAAAACAACTAAAAACGTTAAATCCTAAGAAAAACACCAAAAAATGAGAAAGAAAAATAATTAAACTTAACAGTGGGTTGCCTCCCACTCAGCGCTTGTTTTAAGTCATTAGCTTGACTTTTGGAAAAGAGGTCAAACTTATGGTGGTTTCAACAGAGACTTTGAGTGTCTCTGTGACTGCCTTATCATCCATGGTGGGGTGTAAGCAGTAGCAGCATGATGTCGTCCTAGGAATGTGGGGAGGAATGTAGGGTGGGATTGACACTTGGGTGTTTTAACGCTCTTTCCTGCATTCAAAACAGTGGAGTCAGGAGGTTTAGACTTAGAGGATTTATGTTTTACCTTTGGCAAAGATTTGATGTTCGGAGCCTTTTGTTTATGAGTAGTTTTAGGCCTTGAAGATGTTAGAATAGGCTCTTGTGGAACCACCATCTTCTTGTCAACCACCAATGCGCACTGAACCACATTTGTAGATTTAACGGGAGCTTTCGGGAATGGTATCGGAGGTTTGTAGGCTTTTTACTTAGCAGGTTCTCGAGATATGGGCGAAACTGGTTCCCTTCGGGGTGCAACGATCGGTGCGTGTGATGCAACGATCGATGCTGTCGTCTCAACTCGGGTTTCAACTACAGTCTCGGGTTTATCTGCTTCTCGGTCCATTCCAGCTATCTCAGATTCAAATTTCTCTTCTTGGCTTGGTCTCGCTTCAATCTGGACTATCCAAGTCAAAAGATCCATGTCAATCTCTGTTGAGTCAGGTGCATCGAAGCTTTCGAACTCAGGTAATTCAACATCAAATCTCCCTCTGTCTTCCACAAATTCCACAGCCTTAACTGCTAGACATGATCCATGATCCATCTGTGTGTTATCCTGAGTGAGAATGTTGCTGTCATGAGCTTCTTGAGAATCCTTTGTTGGGGTAGAACTTGGAACTTGATCCATCTGTGTGTCCAGCTGCTTCATACGAATGCTCAAGGATTCAAATTTCTCATTCAAATTAGTGTACAGGTTCTCTAGCTTCGAGCTGAAAGAAGCTGTGTTCTGCTGTTGTCTTTCAATTGATTGCTCTAACATCATTTCTAGTTTGCTCCTTTGTGTAGGAGATGCCAGATGGGAAGTATAATTATGGTCTCTCGATCCTTGAGTGTGCCTAGAACCCTGTCTCTGTTGATGTTCCAAGGTATGTCCATAAGAGTCGGCTCCAGCCATGTAGCGTACCTCTGCAAACTTATCAGTTTCTGCCTCTGCTCGGAACTGTCTCTCCCTAAGTAAGATGTCGTGGATGTCATCTATCTTACTCTGCATCTCAGTTACTTGCCCAACCAATACATGGTAATCTGGTAAGATGGGATTTCCTTTCCCATCTATTTTCGGACCTTTTGCGTTGCATATGTGACCCTCTTGGTCTCGTAGAACGCCGTTTTCACCGCGAATTAGAATCACAGGTTCCATGGCGCGGAACCTATTGAACGTCTCAGATCTCAGCATCGCTGTTCTCGCCTTGTGTCGATCGATGCAAGGTGAGCAACGATCGATGCAGTGCGAATCCCTGCGAATCCAAAATTCAAAAACGTGAGTAAACAAGAAAATTAAAAAGAATGCTTAGTCTAGATCCTAGTACTAAATCTATAGGTGAACTCAAAGAGTCCCCGGCAACGGCGCCAAAAACTTGATAGGTCTATATAGTTTTCCCTATTCTACTGCAAGTGCACAGTTAATGCAATCGTAGTATATAAGGTATCGAATCCCACGAGGACTCTCAGTCACACAATAGATTATTAGTAATTCAGATTTAATTAAGCGAAGCAGATGTGAAAACAGTAAACGAAATAGCAAAGTAAATCAAGTGAGTTTGTAAGCAAGAGGGCAAAGCGTTAGGTTTTAGGAGTTCTCAGGAAATCAGGAACGCAAGCAATCAATCTATCTAGATCCAATCAATAACTATTCTAGAACTCAAACACTGATATAGAATTAACCAAATTCCTTTGCGATAATTCTCTAAGTCTAAGTGCAGCAAACCAAACTTTCGTTTGCGAGAACTAACAGATTAAACTAGCATTAATTCCAAGTTTGATATGTTCACAATTATCCTAAACCAAACTTTCGTTTGCGAATAGTTTAATTGCTTATGTAAGTTCTTTCTAGTTAAATTAATCAACTTCCGCTGAATTAATCAACCTAACATCATAACTCTGATTAGCTACTTCAGATTAAGCATTAAGAACAACTTAGATAAAGAACTAGCAGATATGGGTCTCTACAGATTAATTAAACTATAATTCTCTGAAATCCTTGATGAGAATCCTTCAACCTAACAGGTGATCTACTCAGACATGTTCATCGAAACAGAAGATATCATAAGTAGAAAACCAAATATCATATAATCAAATAAGAACTGGGGTTCAAAATCAAGTCTCCTTCGAGATCAGGATCAGCCCCTCAACTCTCTCTGAGTAAAACTTAACGTCAGAAAAGCTTCGCCTAACAAGTGGCTGTAAAACCTAATTATAATCCTAAAACACGTTTTGGGGCTTCTTTGTAAATATTAGGAACTTCTGGGCAGGACTGCAGTTTCATCATTCTTTATTAAACCGTCTTTTGGCCCATTTCGCTGGTGCATCGATCGATGCTAGGAACGCAACGATCGACACCTTTCTCTGTTTCGGACAGTGAACTCCATCTCTCGGCCAAATACTTCAATTAGCTCCAGAAAGTGTCTAAATCACCAAATATGCTCCAAATGTGTTTGTACCTAATAAACACCTGAAAAGACTCTAAAACATAGTAAAAGACTCGATAAATAACACATATACCATGCTTAAAAGCCATAAAATCCATGGTATATCAATTAACAGACAAAACAAAGGCCCGTAATTACGAGCCCATTCCGGAATCAAAGACAGACAGGAGAGCCGACTCTCTTGATGGGCCCAGGCGAATCAAACGCCTTGGAGAGACCCAGACGATGCCAAAGCCGGAGACAATCGAGCTCGGCAGAGGATGACGTGGAGATAGAGCAACTCGGTCTTCGCCAGTTCAACTGATCCGCAAAAATCTTGGAGATCGTTACAACGACGAGGCCGAAAGATCGGGACGAGGAGATCAGAATCGAGGCTATTTAAGAAGAGAAGTGGCGACTCATTAAAGACAATTCCAACCTAGGCTAAGAACACTTCGATTAGATAGCTCGATTTTATACTTTGTACTCTCTTCTCGACTGTGTTTGTTCTATCTCGACGATCAATCTCAATAAAGTCTTTGATTCATAGGAAACTATACCATTTCTATATCCAAAAGTCCAAATCCACGAATACAAATTATTAGTGTGAATCCCGGATCTCACACATATGCGGTCAACAAGCTATCGCAATTTATGCATCATCCAACCTAAGATCACTGGCAAGCTGCTAAGTGCGTACTCAGATATCTGGCAGGAACATCAACCCATGGCATCTTCTTCTCCACCAAGAACACACTCAATATTCATGCCTTCTCAGACTCAGATTGGGCAGGAGACTCCGATGATTACCTGTCAAAAATGCATACATCATATACATGGGATTTCACCCCATTTCATGGAGCTCAAAGAAACAAAATGGAGTGGCCAGATCATCTACAGAAGCAGAATATCGAGCCGTAGCAAACACTTCGTCTGAGATAAATGGGTATGTAATCTTCTTACTGAACTTGGTATGTCATTACCAATACCACCTGTCATGTACTGTGACAACGTCAGGGCCACTTTCCTTAGTGACAATTCCATCTTTCACTCAAGGATGAAGCATATTGCGATAGATTACCACTTTGTCCGAGGATAAGTCCGACAAGGTGCTCTACGAGTCGCACACATCAACACGAGAGACCAACTTGCTGACGCACAAACGAAACCTTTGCCACGGGCACGGGTTCTACTGTTACGAGACAAGATTGGAGTTGCTTCAGCCCCTCCATCTTGAGGGAGCGTATAAGAGATATGATTGAAGATATGATATCATCACACTTCAATATGCAATATTCAGAATGTATCACTTAGTTGCAGCTACTGTAATTGCATAGACCTAGATCCTTCCTCTTGTATTGTATATATTCTCTACCTCTGTAGATTGTTCAATATATTGGAATACACATTCTATCAGAAACTCACTCTCCAAAGCATTCGTTGCTTTCCTGCATTCCGCTTGACCCCCACCCAAGAATTCTCCATTTGCATTTCGTATTAACCATCCTGCTTTTGCCAACTTTTGTTCTTTGTTGTAAGAGACATCAGCATTACATTTGATCCAACCCTCTGGAGGTCTTTCCCATTTTGAAATCCTTGATTGAGACATATCACTCACTGCATTGTGTTGATTCTTTATATTCCGTTCTTTGTAATCTTGCGCATCCTGCCATTCTTTTGCATCTCTTTGTGCTAAACTTAATGTATTCTACCAGTTAAAGTTTTGTTTTGCATAATCAGTAGGTTACGACTTTTCCAGATATGCCAAACTAACCACAACGATGTTTGGAAACTCGTGGTGTGTAACTGATTGTTGTAACTTAGCAGAGCTTCAATCTTTTGTTCAAGTGATGCTGAAGGATCATAGAATATTGGGTTAGGGATTCCAGAAGCTCTCCATTGGAGTTGAGCGTATTGACAATCAAAAAACAAATGCTTAGTGGTTTCTTCTTCTAACAAGCAGTGTGGACACAGAGTTTGAGTGGTGATATGTCTTCTATTGAGCTATTCTCTTATGGCTAGAGCATCTGAAACCAGTTTCCAGAAGAAATGTTTGAGTTTTGGGGCAGTTCTTAATTTCCAGATCGCTTTCTTGGGTATAACGTTGCCGCTTGGTGGAGTGATTGTCGGATTGCTTGGCATATGTGTCATTAGCCAATAAACTGACTTGACAGTGTAAATTCCTTATTTGTCGTAATGCCAACCTAATAGGTCTTTTTATGCTTTTGAGAATATCTTTAGCGACAATATCGTATCTGCATCTTCCGTGACAACCAAAGTTCGTATTAGATCCTCAATCCATACTCTACCCGATATAGTGGAACCATTCTTTCACTAGATCTCACATGGTGTTGTTATAGCGTTTAAAGGCCTCGGTAGACATGGTGGATGAACTGGTAGCCATGGATCTGACCAAGCATCAATCGTATCTCTTTGACCAATTACAAACCGCATATCCTTTTTTAGGAGATCTCTTCCTTATAACAATGATTTCCATATGAAGGAGATTTTCTTACTGTCATTTGCATTGAGGATATTTGAATCACCAAAATATCTTCCTTTTAATAGTTTAACCATCAAACAATTTGGGGTTTGTAGTATGCGCCAGACCTGTTTTCGAAGTAGAGCCAAGTTGAAGTGTTCTATATCTCTGAAACCCAATCCTCCATCTTTCTTTGCTAGGTAAACTCATTCTATTCCAAGAAAACCAATGCATTCCTTTCCTCTCATCTCATGAAATCCACCATAATTTTTCTAGAGCTCCATTTATGTCTTCACATATGCTTTTTGGTACTTTGAAAACGTTCATGGAGTAGATCGGTACTGCAGTGGCTATGGATTTCAGTAATACTTCCTTACCGCAAGGGCTTGAGAATTTCTTGTTACATCCTTGTGTTCTTCTTTTAACTTTGTCCACAATATACTGAAGCATGTATTTCTTTTTCTTTCCAACCTTCTCTGGAATACCTAAGTATTTACCTTCACCTACCTCGTTATGTATACCAAGGATTCTCTTCATTTGTGTTTTTACTTGATCTTGTATTGCATTGCATGGTTTTTGATTGTCTAAGGAGAAGAACAAAGAATCATCAGCGAACAACAAATGATTTATTGCAGGTCCCCTGTTTCTAATCTTGATATCCAGTAGTTGGCGAGTAGAAGCTGCTTGATCCATCATGTGGGAGAGAACTTCAGTGCTTAGTATAAATAAGTAGGGAGATAGATTATGTCCTTGTCTTATGCCTCGTTCGGGTTTAAAAAGACCTTGTTGAGTTCCGTTAACTTGAACAGAGAAACTTACCGTAGTAGTACAATTCATCACCTATCTTATCCATTTTGAATCAAAACCTATATGCTTCATTGTCTCTTTGAGGAACCTCCATTCTAATCTGTCATAGGCCTTCATTATATCTGTTTTCAAAGCCATGTATGATTTAGTTTACCTCTTCCTTGCTTTTAAAGCATTATATACTTCATGAGCTATGATAACATTGTCGGTTATCATGCGTCCTGGTATAAATGCCGCTTGGTTTTCAGAGATTATCCCAAAGATATGTGTCTTGAGTCTGTTAACCAAAATCTTTGAAATGATTTTGTAGTTAACGTTACAGAGAGCTATTGGTCGAAAATAATCCATTGTGCAATTCATATATTAACTGTGATTTCTTATTATATATCGATTACTTGTTCTTTTATGTCCTAAATTTCAGTTTCGATCTATTTTTGTGGACTGGTGGCTACTGGTCTACTGATGGGTTATATGTCGGTGGTGAATCTCATTCTATTGGGAGAATGGTCGAAGAGGGTTTTAGATTGGCTAGTTTAACAATATATTGGTGCACGCTATTGAAATGGAGGAAAATCCTAAGTCATTTTGCTTGGTTTCCACCAAATTCTGAAAAAGAAGACATTAGCGAAGGCGAAGTGTCAAAGAAAGCGGATTCTTATGAACTAAAGCAAGGGGCGTTAACTCTATTTGTCGTAAAAGAAGATGATCCATATTTGAATGGTCGTGGAGGTGAATACTTGGAGATCTATCTTCAGGATATGAAGCTGTCGATAATGCTGTTCTTAATGCTGATAATTGTGAAGATAAAAACAGTTCCTCAGAAGATGAAGAAAGTAGAAGTAAGTCGGGTGAAAATGATAGGAATGATACGAATGAGGAGTATGCAGAAGAGACGGAAGAACATGGATAAAGTAGTGATAGTTATGGAGGTTGTCTTGACCATTTCGATGAGAGTAAGTACAAGAAATTCGAAATCAGGCAGCTTATTCAACAATCCAGTCATTTAAGAGTGAAATTACTAAGTATGCCGTGAAGAAGAAGTATGAAATTTCGTTTCAAGTCCGATAGTAAGAGAGTGTGTGATAGGAAATGTCCTTGGATGATATGCGGATCCATCAACAGTACTAGTACTTGATGTGTGGTGAGGACTCTAAAAGAAAAGCATGATTGTACGTGGTAAGGAAAAGTAACTTTACTCAACAACGCACTCATCGCAGAGCTTTACGAAGAAGAGTTTAGGGTCAATCCTGATTTATCGACCACTTAGTTATAAGCTAAGTTACTGAAGCGGAACATCAATGTGACTTGGACTATTTGCAAGAGGATCAGACTCAGATTTTTGCATTCGTTTACGCAGAACAAGCTGAATCTTTCCCTAAAATGTTTGACAATTTCCATGAGCTAAGGAGGTCGAATCCGGCTACAATGGCTGAATGCGAGGTTCATGAAGGTGTTTTTCACAGATTCTATGTATGTTTTTGGGTTTTGAAGCATGGATGGAAGGCAGCTTGTCGTAGAATCATACATATTGATGGTATGTTCTTGAAATGGCGAATGACTAGGATGCTTTTGGTAGCTTATGGTCAAAATCCAAATGATCAATCACTACAAGAAATTCGTGTATTAATAGCTACCGAAAAACGCTATGTATCGATACGATAGCGTTGTGTTACCGCTATGTCATCGAACGCGATAAAAAGTCTGGCATTTTAGATAGCGTTTTTCGTAAATGCTATGGTATATATTTTAAAGATAGCGTTTTCAATAAAGCTATGATATATATTTTAAAGATATCGTTTTCAATAAATGTTATGATATATATTTTTAAGATAGTCACTACAGGAAAATTGGGTATTCATAGAGTCCGAAAAACACTATCTAATCCTATCGCAATGTATTTAGAAACGATGTGTCTGCCCCCACGACAATAGGTCCAAGACCTATTGTAGCGCTTTTGCATTATGCTATGATAGTTACGTATACGATAGCGTTTCTTTAAATGCAATTGTATATTATACAATAGCGCTTTCTTTCTGTTATTTAATTTCCTTTTAACGCTATAATTTCTACTTATCTCAGATTACATAATATTTTAGATAGCGTTATTAAAAACGTTATTAATTTGTTTATTTAAATACATCGTTTATTTATCTGTTATAGTTTATACATATATCAGACTACCAAGTTTTGTTATAGCGTTTTTAAAAATGCTATGTGTGTTTTTTTTAAAATAGCGTTTATTTTTCGCGATAGTCTATTCTGGAATAGCGTTTGATTTCTGCAATAGCATTTTTGTATTTGTTGATAAATTTGTTAATTGAATTTTATTTGATTATATTTTATAGAAAATTGTTAATTATAATGAAAAAGAAGTTCAGAAATGAAAATAAAACCCCTCAACAAAAGATTCCACTCTACTTGTTACAAGTATACAAACGTTTCAGAAGATTAGCCAATACATAAACGAATATAACAAAGTTAAACAAGCAGCTCGGTGCCTTGCCTTTGGAGGACTGTCCTTGTTCTTTTTTAGGACGTTTCCTTGGTGCCGAGCTGCTTGCATTCTTCATGTTTCTGATAGCAGCTCGGTGATCTCCTACACATCATTTCGCTCAGCTTCATACGCAGTTCATACAATGTCAAAGTGAATGACGCTTAAAAGTAAGAAAATATCGACTAATAGAAAAAAACAAACAAAAAGAAAATGAAAGACTAACCTCAATGCCAACAGTTGCTATGGCAGACAGAGAAATACCTCAGTTGTCTCAACTAGGGTTTTCTAACGCAGAGTATTAGAAAGACCTAACCTTTGGGATTCTTTGCGACCTTTGTTCGTTCGTGCAACAGTGAGTAAACCTGCACCGAGAGATGGAAAGGAATTGTATCAAAGAATATTAGAAAAGTGTAATTAACAATTCATATATTAGAAGCCTGTGACTCTCATCAATCACTGCTTCTTGCGGCTCCGACAAATAGTTCCTTCACCCAAATCGATTAAAGAGGTTAAATCCAAAAAGAGCTTAATAAAGATATTAGAGAGATTAAAAGAGAATACAAGAAATAGGTACAGGCGGAGGATACTTGTCTGTTTCACGGCGGAGAGGGTTAGGGTAGAGCTGAACCGTTTTCCTAAAAGAAATATAAGCGTTATCGAGTAAAAATTTTGATGGAGATGGCAAAATTAATCGAACGGTCAGAGATGGTGATCTTAGTGAGCTCTTCTAATTGGTTGTTATGGTATAATTTTTGGTCTACTTTTAATAATAAATAGATACAAATCAGGATTGCCAAAAAAAAATGTACAAAATTAGGATTTCTATATAGGCTTTTTAATAAAAGAAATTACGAATAATAATGAGTACCAAAAAAAACCATTTTAAGGGTTTAGGATTTAGGGTTTAGGGTTTACGATTTAGGATTTAGGGTGTAGGGTTTAGGGTTTAGAGTGTATAGAATGTGTTCAAAACTCTAGAGAATGTATTGTCTTAACCTATTGTCAAGAAGAATCAGTAATTATTTTCTTAGTTAATCATAGACTTGGAAATTTTATTTTTTTAGTTATATAAATAAGTTTGTTATCCATTCGAATGAAAACAACATTACAATCTTAATATGCGATCGTCCCAAGCACCAAGATATATATTAAACATTGTTTTATCATTACAATATCAAAATATTACATAACAAAAAAGAATTCACATATAAAAAAAAAATTAAACAACGAAAAATGAAATATTCGTTTTACTAACCCCTTCTATATAAATGTATAAACACAAACATTGTGTATTGGATTGTGTAGAAACACAAACCCGACAACGTTTTGTTTTGTTTCCTTCCATCTTTAAAAATCGAGTTACATGCCATTATATGTTTGGACATCTTGTGTTGTATCAAATTAATTCATTTGATGTATATATATGATTTAATATAAATCAAACAGTGTCCATTGGGGCTCAACCGGACAATAATCCTAAATACATAATAATAAACCTAACGACCAAACTCAAATCATTCATCTTCTAGGATCCCGTCACAATCAGTCCTAACACAGAAACTCTCATCATCAGAAGATTCATTCCCCAAATCATCATTGTATTCGATGGATATTGGCGGAGCTACGAACTCTTCTTCGGTTTCTAACTCATGATACCCCCTTGGTGGTGCCCTCATAACAACACTCCAAGGTGATATTTCATCTTCTCTGGAGTAAAACACTTGTTTTGCTTGAGAAGGCAAAATGTATGGATCTTGGCGAAATGCTGTTTGGTTAACGCTGAAGTTCACAAGCATAAAGCCTACTTCTTCCTTTAGACCATTCCCTTTGATGGCCCACTTACACTTGAATAATGGAACCTCAAACATGTGGTAGTCCAGCAATATTATATGTTGTATCAATCCAAAGTAAGGAACTACGTCTGCCACGTGATTGGTATCTCTCACACTTGATCTACACATAGTAAAAGCTTCATACGCTACACCACTGTTCTGAGTTTTCCGCTTTAAGCATTCGATGTGAAAACGATGCCCATTAATGATGTATCCGTTATACGTTTGAGCTTTATGCCTTGGACCAAATGCTAACCATCTTAGTTTGGTCGAATGCTCTTTTGAATTAGTAGGGATCTGATATAAACAAATACAATATGATAATAGTGATAGTATCAGTATTGAATTAAAGAGAAAAGATGTATAGAGATATTTCTACAGACCTTTTCTTTTAGCCAATGTGGAAAACGTTCCCCGTGTAGCTTCCATAAAAGAGTTTGATTTCTTCTGCAACGAACATCCTTATCTTGTAAATCGTCTAGATGCATGCTGTTTTACAAAACCAAAGAGTTAGAATTAGTGACTATCAACCAACAATCATATTTTAAATAAGTATTAGCAAACTAAAAGTCATAACGTACTCAACATATGGATTTACAGCTGCCGTGTTCATCAACACATATCTGTGAGCAATTTGAAGCTCTTTATCAGATAGTGTAACTTCTATACCCTTATTAATTGGACGCCCTTCAATTACACGCTCATCCAAATCAACATCTTCATTACGATTTGCAGACTCCAGAACTGGTACAGATGTTTTGAGAAACTCCAAGCAAAAAGCAATAGATTCAGCTGCCAAGTAACCCTCCGCCATACATGCTTCTGGCCTTGCGTAGTTCTTAACGTACGATTTTAGAGTTTTCATGTACCTAAATGACCATCGTAAAACAACTATCTCAGATACTTACTTATAATAAATAAAATAACAAAATATAAAAACTAAAATAACTATGTACCTTTCAAATGGATACATCCATCTGAAGTGTACATGGCCACCCAAACGTGTTTCTCTAGCTAGATGTATAGGAAGATGGAACATTATATCAAATAGAGATGGAGGAAAAAACCTCTCCATTTGGCACATCGTCTCAACAAGCTCAGACTCCAGTGTTATTAGCTTCTCCGGGTCAATTACACGCTGGCATAGTCTACTGAAGAAGTTGCATAATTTACTAACTGCAGTCCTAGGTCCTTTTGGCAACAACCCTCTCAATGTAACTGGTAACAAGTTCTGGAGAAGAACGTGATGATCATGGTACTTCAGACCACCAATCGTAGGAGGATCAAGTGTGACACAGTTTGCAATGTTCGCACAGTACCCATCTGGTCCTCTGAATTCAGCCAATCTCTTGCAGAATGTCTTCTTCTCTTCCTTGCTCAGCCAATAAGTAGTTGGTGGTAAATACGTTTTAGTTCCACGTAGCTGAGTGTGTAACTTACTTCGAATCCCCATTTCCTCTAAATCTTGTCGTGCTTTCACACCATCTTTTGACTTAGCACTTTGCATTAAAAGGGAAAGAATGGCATCATACACATTCTTTTCCACATGCATAATATCAATGTTGTGACGCACCGGCATACCCTAACTCAACAAACAAAAAGGGAAATAATGGCATTAGACACATTCTTTTGTACTTTTTTATTTTGATAGATGACTAACCTTCCAGTAAGGTAAATCAAATAGGATAGAACGTTTCTTCCACCTCCATTGGTCAGAGTTTTCTTCATATTCTGCATGGGTTAGCTCATCAGCATTACACAAATCTGATCTTTTCCTTTTGCTTTTCTCTTTCTCCAATGGTTTTCCAAATTCATTCTTATAATCCTTCAGGTGCTCAAATATTTCAGCACCTGTTTGAATTCTATTAGGAGTCCCTTCCTCCACAGTGTTATCAAACCAAACTCCTCGGCGTCGGTATGGATGACCAGGTTTGAGTCTTTTCTTATTTCCCAAGTAGACGTACTTACGACTACATGCCAACCACCTACTAAGTGTTGAAGGAATTTCTAGCAGTTCCTAATCCAATTAGGCAACCCTAAATCTGAATTCCAAGCCTAGGATCCAGGGTCTAGGTATATTGAATCTACATCAGATCTCGAATTACCTGGAGTTTAGCAGCGGAATATGATTAGGTATCCGAGATTCCCAAGCGCCTCAAGTGCTGCGCCTCTACTGGTATCCACACGCACACAAACTGGAATCCTCCGGGATGCTAGTGCCGGGAGATCGGATCTCTCTGGGATACGTCTTTGTTTCTGAGTTTTAGGTTCCTTTTTACAGCTGACGGCGCATCAACTCGTGTCTCATATATCTCGTATATATATGCACGAGTAAAACCTAATTAAGTCAATCGATCTAATATTGTGTCGACCGACACAGGTATGTGTCGATCGACACACACCGATTAGACTCTTGTGTCGATCGACACTACTTTAGCGTCGGTCGACACACTCTCAAAACACGCATATATAAATGTGTATCAAATACACATTTATTGATCACTACATTAATGATCATTCCCTCATGAAGTACATCTAGTTCGCTTAGGTGTGTAACCCTGTAGGTTCATATAATACTAGTAATGAGTTCACAACTCACATATCACAAGTGGTTTCTAGCAAAACATTATGACCATCTAGTATTGTATGAATGTCCAATCTCGACAATACAACTATCTCTAGAGTGATTACAAGTGTGATTTCAGGACATTCCCAACAATCTCCCACTTGTACTGGAATCATCTATTCCCATAATCCCTTCGTCTCTATATCTCGTTCTGGCATAAGGCAAGATCCGTGTCATCCTTATTAAGCCAAAATCATGTTCATCGAACTCCGATTTATACTGACAAGACAAACGACTGACAATCACCTCGTTTGAGTGTGGCCACACATTTCTCAGTATCAAATCTTCGATGGGCCCTGAGATATTTATCTCCTGTTAAATAGGAGGGACAAATCCCATCTTGTTCCATCCCTGTTCCTTCACACACTTCATGATACGCTCAATCAATGCCTTTATAGTCACCAGTTACGGCTGACGTTTGACAAGGTTAAAGCGGACCAATTCATATGTAAGAAAACATGATTAACTCAGGTCTAAGGACTATACTCTATAGTCGTAATTAAAACTCTCATGACACTTATATAACTATCCCGTAGAGTTCTCATCAGTGGGTCATGTCTGATCCTGTGTTCTCCAACACATATCTATGTGATTGACTTTAATACTCTTATTAATGACTCCATGAAACTTAGTCATCAGTCACCTCACATACTAGTCTCACACGGTTGTTAATGTCAATAACAATAACAACCGGGATTTATGATGTTTGGGGTATAGACTTAGGATTTTAAGTTTGAGGTTTAGGGTTAGGGATATATGGTTATGGTTTGAAGTTTGTGGTATAGTTGGTCTTAGATATGTTCTCCATTAATCTTGCCTGGATCTGACCTCGTTATTGCTGGAACTGTTCTTGGATTAGCAGAGTTAGCTGCAACTGATTTATTTGGCTTCATGGGCATGTTTTTCTTAGAGACAGTGCCCTTCAAGTCTGCAGTTTTTTGCCCACAGCAGTGTTCAAAGCAAGAACACAAGACAAGGACAGGTTGTACGTTTGACTCCTCAATCATAATTTCTTTCACCTGCAACCATATCAGAAAAATCTTCCGATTATACATTCATGCTTGCCTTGGCAACTCGTTTTATAAAATTAATTCTTAATTTGAACCATCTCTTACCAAATGTAATGAATGAGAAATTAAACCAAATGCATGCAAACAGACCAAAAAGCTGTTAACCAAATGTAATGAATGAGAATTAAAGGTGATAAGCTATGAGTAGAAGGAAGACTCGAAGAGTTGCATCTCTTCAGAGGAAACCATCATTACACCTCTCTGCAAGTCATTTCAAATCAAATTAGTAAATTAATAAAAAACAATAGAAACTGTTTGGTTTAATTCTCACGGTTATTTTGAAACATAAATAGAGGCAGTTAGGTCGCCTTCTTTCTCCACTTTCTCATCTATTTTCTCTGCAAAACCACAAAAAAAAAAAAAAAATCACAAGCCATCAGTAACATTATGTCGTGGTGCAACAAGCTTCCGGACTTGGAGGTTAACGACAAACTTAGAGCTTGGCGTTTTAGAGTGAAGATAATCAGGATCCAGCCATATCAGATTTTCGAAGATGGACCTTTCTGGAGTTACATATTGGCAGACGAGGCTGTAAGTTTAATCTCTAATTCTAGGACTAAACACATCATACATGCAACTAACACATTATACCATTTCTAAATTTGCTGGGAACTAAGACTGAGATGGTAATTTATCCATTAGAAGCAAGCAGATTTAAAGGACTTGAGGAACAAGAGGGCAAGTGGGTCGAGATATTCAGGGTTCATGTTGAGAAGGCGTATGCAGGTTTCAAGCCTGTAAACTCTCCATTCAGACTTAGTGTCATGGAAGGTACTATCATCAAATGCATCGACCCTCTCAACAACTATCACTACATGGATTTCAAGTGTATGGGGAATATCCCTCACATCAACATCGACACTCCTATAGGTATGATTGCTTAACACTAACTAACACATAATCCTAAATCATGAATAAATATAAGTAACTAGATTTGAGATTTTATCTTGTAGATATAAGTAACTAGATTTGAGAACTTATCTTGTAGATATAATGGGCGTTGTCTTCAACGTGGAACCCCTTGTTGTCTGTTCGGCATACCGTAAAAGGTCACGGTTGGTGTTCCACATAAGAGACAACATGTAATTCAAGAGAGTTTATAATCACAAGTTTATTATATTCACAAGTATGTTATGACATAAGGTTTTTTGCATGACAGAGACCATCAGATTAAATGTGTTGCAAATGGGGACACTGCTTTTGCATTCAGGGATGAGTGGGAAAACACTAGGGGTCTTGGAGTGGTGATTGTGGTGTTAAAGATGTGGAGGATCCATAAACACTTAAGAGGTGATGATGTGGCATGGCTGGAAACTCATAGAGGCTTATCTGATTACAGATTCAACCCCCGAATGGTAGAGGTTGATAATTTTAGGATAGAGCTAGCAAATAGTGACCCGTATGTGGTGTGCTATTGTGCCTCTTTAAGACCTGAGTTTTATCGGCCCTATGTCTCTTCTCTGTCTCTTTAAGTTAAACTCGATGTGTTGTTGAACTTATCCTTTTTTTCTTGTTTCGGATCTTTAATTATGTATGGATGTTTGTTTTAAATTTATGTTTTGTCTTTAGTTTTCTGTTTCATATATAACTGTTAGAAAACTTAGATGTATCTAACCTGGATAAGGTTATGCGGATTGGTTTTCTCAGTCCAACTGTTGTATGTTCTCTGCTTCAGCTACAGAATCAGGCGCTTCTGCAAAAATCTCTAAATAGACAAAAAATAAACAAAGGGACCTGAGAAGTGAGGAAGATTTCTTGTTAGATGAATCATGTTCCAAAAGCAGAGTCTCACAAGAATCGATTGTTTGCTTGTAAAAGCTCTCCAACAATTCCTTGGAGTCTAGAGGACTATACCTGCAGATCATATCAACTGTATAAGACTCTTAAAAGATCTTTCATAATAACATTCATATTGAGCTCTTGATCACAAGTCTGAATAGCAAGATACCCGAGTCCATCCGCTAGCTCCCGAGACACCTTTTGGTTAATCTCATTTGAATCTCCAACAATGCAGATTGATGACCCTTTAAGAAGCTGCATCAATCCAGCAGTCAAAGACTCCAACAACAATACCAATCAATATGTTTTGTTCAATCCGTATCACTTGCGTCTATTACGATCTCAAGTTCTGAACCCCAAAGTTCTCTGCAAAAAAAAAAAAAAAACAGGTTCGATTTAAGATTGTAAACAATATAACCAAACACAAATTCAAAGTACTACCCTTTAAATTTCACATACCTTTAGCAGATTTCAGCCGTGATATCTCGCTGTAAAACAACAAAATAAACGGATAGTGTCAGCATAATCGATATTTATCTACTTCGTATCAATACATATTCTAACTCAGTTTTACCTTTGATATCTGCTTTTGCTTCGTTTGAGAAATTATCGAGAACCCAAGATTCCTAGGCAACTAAGAGTCAAATTAGGGTTTCGAGTTGGCGATAACACTGGGTAATTGAGTGAAAAGTGCGAAATCGAGCCAAGATGATGAACATGCAAGAACGAAGAAGAGATAGTGACCAAGATTAATCGAAGAAGGTGACTTGAGATTTTAAGCTAAATTGGGTTAAAGAAGATGCTAAATCGTGACGGTAGAAACCCGAAATTGAGTATCAGAGTGAGAAATCGAGAGGGATATAGAGATTTATAGCTCATGAACAGATTAGACAAAGAGAGAAAGAGAGTAACTGGGGTATAGAGGTCGATGTGTGTTTGGTATATTTTTGCCGCTTAACGAATTCATAGCGTTTTAGGGTATAATTCATTAGCGCAAACAATAAAAATTTGGCCCGCGTGAAATTGTTTTCCCGCTCAAAGCATTAATAGCATTTACATATAAGAAAACGCTATCTTTAATTCACGTTTCAGTCAAAGATAGCATAAACATCAAAAACGCTATCTGGTTATGCTATCAGTAATCAAATTTCTTGTAGTGCTCATGCGAGACAGAAGAAGTTGGAATCGACCTTCAGGCTGAGTATCGATCGACACAGATCGTGGTCAGAGATATTCTCGCGTGTTAATGATGGTTTTGAAGATTTGCAAAAAGGCCCAGAAGTTTATTTCATTTACAAAGAAGCCCAATTCGTATTTTAGACTATTTAATTAGGTTTTCAGCCCCTTGTTAGACTATGCTTTTCATACGTTTAGTTTTATCAGAGATTAAGTTTTGGGGTTGATCTTGTACTCGAGAGAGAAGAGATTTCGAACCCTTGTTCTTATATTTCTTTTATGCTATTGGTTTTCTATTCATCATGTCTTGTGTTTCATTTGCATGTCTGAGTTGATTTCCTTGTTAGGTTTAGAGTTTCTCATTAGGGATTTCATAGAATGTTAGTTTAATCGATTGATTTGGATTTCTAACATCTAGTTCTTCATCTAGGTTGTTCATAATGCTTAATCTGAATTAGCTACTTAGATTATTGTCATTAGGTTGATTAGCGCAGCTAGAGTTGGTTAATTAACTAGAAAAGAACCTAGTTGAGCAAATTACCTATTCGCAAAGAGATTTGACTTAGGGAATTAATTTGTGAACGAAAGAAACTGAATTAAATGCATGTTTAGAGCTCTAGGATTCACAATGAGAGTTGACTTTCTAGGTTGTTAGACATAGTTAGCATTCGTAGCGAGAGTTGGTTTGTTATACATTAGTGATTCTAGTTCTAGAACATTGACATCTGAATCCTGGTAATTGGTTGAACTGATTTCCTGATTTCCTGAGAACTTCCCTGAACCTAACGTTTTCGTTTATTGATTTCACATCGTCACTTGCTTGCTTTTGTTTACTGCTTTCAGTTCATTGGCTTAGCTTAATTCGATTGCATACAATCTATCGTGTGAAACTAGTGTCTTTGTGGATTCGATACCCTTTATACTACGATTGCATATCTGTGCACTTGCAGTTAGAATATGTCAAGAAAAAAACTGATTTTTGTTTTGAAATCGACTAAGTGACAAAAAATAAAATGAAAAAAATCTTTAAATTTATTTAATCCTAGGTTTTTAATAATTTGGGTATGACCAATGCCATTTGGTCTTGCCCATTTTGACCACGAACCAAATTAATCCAAAGATCATTTAAGTTATTTTGGTTTTGGGCGCAACCATAACCGTTCATAATGAATTGGATTGGTCATGTCGATGAACACTACAACCATTTGACACCTCTGGGTTTAATCCAAAATTTGACAATAGGTGACAAATTAATTTGCAAAACCCTTTTAATAATGAATAATTAACTAATTTGTGAAATAATTTATTCGCATATGCATGAGAAACCTCACAAGAAAAATATACCGTAAACATAAAGAACACGAAACAAATTTAAGTTGTTCACCATTGTGTTAGCTACTTTTGACGGTCCACAATTATCCCTATGAAGTATTAAGCTCTTCACGTGTTTTGAGAAAAAAACTCTTTCTCGACTCTTTATTAATTAATTACCAGAAAGGAAAAGTGACGTCTTACAAAGCAGATAAGCAAATACTCTTGATGCCAAGAAATATCCAATCCATTAAGGGAAATAACAGAAAGGAAATTGAGACAGACGCAAAAGCATTTTAACAAAAAAAAAAGAACGAAGTAAAATAAGAAAACATAAGCAAAAGCAGACTCGGCACACCCTCAATAGAGAAAGATATAGAAGATGCTCTGCATCAGAAACGCAAAGCCTTGGCAGAAGAGCAGCGAACATGTATTGATCAGGGCTAATAGAATAGCTCTAACAGCCTCTCCACTAGAAACGTAAAACCACCACCAAATACACCCTTCAGGCGACTGTAAAGCGTTTGCTTGTTCACTTGCACCTCCTGTTGCTCCTGCGCTTCCCTGGCCAATACTACATATTTCTCAAGCTGAGAGAAAAAAACAAGATCTCGTTAATGTCCAATCTTTTGCGTCTGTGTGTACATTGATGAATAGGAGGAGTTATACCATCTTTCTCATTTCCTCGAGCTTCGCTTCTTGCGCTTCCTCTAACTCCTGGAATTTTTTGCCTAGTTCTGAATCCCTTTTTGCTTCAAGCTCCCCTTGTTCTTTCTTGCGTTTATCATTCGCTTCCTGATGAACGATACCATTTTCTTTCGGAAATTAAAACACGCTTGAGATGGATGCAGTTGTGATTAACTATAATGAGAAAATATTTAACCTTTATCTTAAGGTACATCTCATCGGTATACGGTTTATTATCGTTCTTCTTTTTAACCAGGTCGATAAGTCCGAGCAGCTCGTGGACTTGCTGTGTCTTCTTTGCATCATCCTTGGTTTTATTATCGAACACGGTCATTCGTTGGCCGCACGATTTGAGCATTTGCTGATTCCACAATAACACAACTCATAAGTCCTTAAGCTGAAACCTATGTTATACAATGTGATTAAAAAAAGAACTCACCTTTAGGAAATCAGAACAATCTTTCAAATAATCCTCCAGTGTCTCACCATCGTCTTCTAGCACATCCCCAGCGGAGAAAACGATGATAAGATAATCAACAATTTTAGGACCGAAAAGGGCCTTAAAGGTCCTAAGTACAAACTCTTCCTCTTTGGAAAACCGATTCCTCGCCGACAAAACTAAGATTGCAGCATGTATACCTCCTTCAGCTAGAGTTAGGCATCTAAGGACTTCTCTACTTATACCGTCAGCGTCCATCGATAAATCAAACAGACCTGCACCCTCTTCCACATTAGTTAAGCATATACATTCATATATGCAATTGCAAAAAATGTACCAGGAGTGTTGCATACATTTTGAAAATGTTTTTGATACATACCAGGAGTGTCAATAACATTGAGTATGGGGCCCTCTGGTGTCTCAACTCTGAATTTCTTGCATTCCTTTGTAACACCTGATGAGCGTGATTTCGACTCGAATACCTGTTGTCGGGCGATGCTGTTCCCCGTGGCGCTTTTGCCGTTCCCCGTACGCCCAAGCAAGACTATGTTTCGTTCGTCAGCCATTTGGGGAAATTTCCTTCAACCTTCATTTATCAAGGAAAAAAAAAGACAAGTTTAATTATCTTTGATAGAACTTTACATAAAAGTAAAAGCATTCAAATTGATTGATGCACGATTACTAAAGGAAGAAAACAAAACAAAACCTGATTTTGATGCGGAAAGTCTTTTACAAATCAATACCGTTTAGCAGATGGAAGTAGTGATATTCAAAGCTAGTTTCAAAGCTTAAATAGAACTACTGAATGTCTTTTTCTTTTCTTTTCTTTTTTAAAAAATTGGTTTTCGATCAATTATTTTATTTTCCAGCTTAACGCGTTTAAGTTGACTTATTTGAAGTCTTTCATTCCTTTTAAGTAACAGAGAGAAAATAATATATACCATTCCACAAAAAAGAAAAGAATATATACCACTATACATAAAATCTCTAGAAAGGGACATTGACTCTCATTGAACCCGTAACAATTTGGAAAGTTTTAGATAGGCGTGGGCGTTCGTATATTTGGGTCGGGTCTTTACAGGTTCTGGGTCTAACGGATATAGAAATATAGGACCCATTTAAGAACCTGTATATTTTTGGGTCGGGTTTGGGTCGGGTCCTCTCGGGTCCGGGTCGGTTTGGGTCTACTATTGTCATACCTGCAAAGATCCGAATTTTTACGGGTATTATTCAGGTATGGATATTCACAGGTTTTTTTGGATATTTTTAGGTATAAAATACCCAAATAACTTTGCAAATACCCGAATAAACCTGTAAAAATATTCAAAAACTACAGATTTTATCAGGTTTTATCTGATCATATGGGTCATACAGGACCTATCGGATCTTATGGAGTCAGTTACTAACAGGTTCTTAACAAGTTACTAACAGATTCTAACAGGTTCTAATAATTATTTAGTCTAATATTTACAAGTTTCAACAGGTATCCGAAAAACATGCGGGTAAGATCCGGACCCGAACCTGTACCCGCGGATCTTCGATCGCCATACTCAACAGATTCTAAACCTTGGACCCGGACCCGACCCGAATCCGACTTTTTCGGGTCAGTTCAGGTTCGGATTTTCGGGTCCGGGTAAAAATGTCCAGACCTAGTTTTAGAAGACGCTCAGTTAATGGTATATACACGAGTAGACGTCAAAACATTGTTCTCCACGGCTACATCGAAGAAACCGTTAACATGCATCCAGACTGTCTGAATGTTACAGTAGGCCATATCCAATTTTGCTAAATTACTAATTATTGCTTTTCTAAATATCACTTTTGTTATACAACTTTTTTTTTTTAAATAACATTAATCTTTGTCCACTTCTAAATTGCTAGCTTATAAAATTCCTCGGGAGTCAGAATTGTCAATCAATCATCTAATAAGGATTCATCAATGTTCTAGAGATCGAAATCCAATATTATAGTTAACCATTTTCGTTGTGAAAACAATCTTTGTTTAACAATCTATAATTCTAAATTTCTTGGCGAACTCAAGTTATTAAACAAGCAATAATTACATTGTAAAAAGTTTTTTCTTTGAATTAATTTAATTCAAAAAAAATAATAATTACATGTTCAATCTGTTCACAACTCTTAAACAAATTTATTTGTGAATAGTTATTTTCTCACCTAAAATTTCAAGCTAATTAACGATTGCGAGAATCAACTAATGATCTTAATTCTAGATGGTCAATCTGGATCAAGCATAAAACACAATCTAAGATAAAGAACCTAAAAGATTGAATCTTTAACTAACCAATCAACTTATAAATCATAACATTCCTTCTGAAAACCCTAAACATAAAATGAAACTACTCATACATGATATATGAGACAAGTAACATATTTAAATAAAGATTGCATAAAAGAAATAAATGAGAGAAACAAAAGGATTTGAATTCTTCTTTATGGAGTCTCAAAATTTTTTCCCAAAAACTTTGAAACAAATCTTTCTCAAAAACTAAAAGAAATAAAATATTGTTATGAATAATAAGATGGATGCCCATTATAAGTCCCATCTCGTAGTAGCTTCTAGAATTACTTGTACACTAGGTTTTACTTGGTCTCCAAGTTCTTGTACTCATATATAAAGGAGCTTTCATTCATTGGAATAAACACAAATTCTTCTATCTCTCTTCTATTCACAACACGTTATCAACACGATTCTCTAATCACTAGAGTTAGAAGGTAGGCAGTTTTAAAGTAATCATTTTTTTTCTAGTCTAGTCCTTTTTCGAATCATGTTTATTATCAACTCATGATTCGTAAGAATGGATTCAGTTCTATCGATACTTAATCAAAATATTATTTATCGATAGCACGATAGTATCTTGTTCTTTATTTTTTTTTTTATGTTTATGTCTTATTCTGGGATGATAAGTGATATCTTCTCTGAATATCGTTATGATAGGCTATGCCTTCACGATTATGATCTCTGATCTTATTCATAATAGAGATGATTATCAATACTTATCTAGAATAATAATTTATTTTTCATGATTTAATCATGTATTTAAATCATGTTTATTATCAACTCATGGTTCATCTTAATGGAATCATATCTATATTATGCTATATTACCTATTAAAATAAAAGATATTGTTTGCATCGAGTTTCCAAAATTTTAAATCCTTATTTAATAAGATGGTAAATTTCTATTTCTAAAATATTTAACATATTTTAAACAAGTGGCGACAAATATATTTTTACAATATAAATATATGGCAAGTTTATATACACTTTCCCTCTTTGTGAGAATTTTTTTTATAAATATACTTTATATAGTTTATATTCCAGATTTTATGAAATTTAATTTATTTTCTTAATATTTCAATAACATAATAGTAACGAACTGGTGAATGATGTTGATTGATTAAGTTATGTAGTTTTATAGCATGTGTAATTTGATTATAAGTTTAAAGTTCATGATCATATTGTTTTGTCATCAAATTTCATGAGGTTTTGGATATTGGTGGCTTGATGTAAAATATCCACATGTTCTTTGAAACATTAAATGCGAACAAAAATATATGATCACCAGAATGTGATATAGTCATAAACTCATCTTTATTGGTTAATCTAAGATTATAAGACTTTAAGTCTGTGAATAAGTACTCATATAGAGATGTTATATAAGACATGCTCTATCTTTCATACAAATATTGTTGTTCTGTAGACACAATATCATGAAAAGTGTTTAAGAAGTAATATGAGTTTATATTTTGTCTCATTGTCACTGAGCAAAAGAAAGAGGTACTGAAAAATGAAAAACGTCTACTTTATTATAGTATATTCTCTAAAGCGAATGTACATCATATATTGAGAAAGAAAAGTACCACAATAAAGACAATGTCTGAGGAGTGGCTATAGAAGTAGTTGTAGACGTAAATGTGGATATGGATATGAATATGGATATGGTCAAGGTCGAGCCCCGATGAGTTTTTTTCAAGAAATCATATCCTCACCAGAAGTGAGAAAATAATGATGGTAGCAATATGTGATGATGAAAGAAATTTGTGTGAGTACAATGTCAGGTTTTATAAAGATTATTGACAGCTCTAGAAAAGCAAATTGCCTATGGGAACGCAATTTGAAATCATTAATGCATTATATTTTCCCAAGTCTCAAAGGTCAAAAGAATCTAAGATACACATGACCTAAGTTGAGTATGTTGTTGATTTCGTGGGATTCAATTCGAGATAGATGAACTTGGAGTGTTACTATCTCGAGGGGGAGAACTAGAGAATCCCACATCCATTCTAAGTACTAAGTGGAACATCCTGAAGATTATGTTCACACTGAAAATAGACTTGATGAATCATTTATAAAGAAATCCAAAGGGATTTTAAATTTAATCATGTTGAGACAATAAGGGAAATGTTGAATGCCTTCAACAGAAGTAATACCCGAGGCAATAAATGTATTTTGGAGAAAATACATGCATTATCTATTGAATTGTACTACACTACTACACACAGATTATTAAAATGGAGATAAATGTTAACCAAAAGTTTACTGAAAGTTTAATTTTTGGCAAACCGGTTCTGCCATCCCGGTTTTGTAATGATGCGACATTCGTTGAAGAACCAGAGATTCTTACGAATGATCTGCTATATGCTGCTTGCTCACAAGGCAATACGATAAAACGATTTCACCAGCCAAAATAGATTTGGAATCTATTTAATTTATGGAAAGTATACAAGGAAATGTTTGTGGGCTTGATCACCCACTGGTGGACTGATCATCCACCATATGTTTATATATTAACACATCGATAAGATTGTCGTATGTATGTATCCTTGTCATAAATCTGCAACTTAAACTGTGCGAGACTAATTGGTAATACTGGTGAAACTGAGCAGCATTGATTCGCATATAGCCAAAAAGTAAAATAGCTCTCCCCATCAAATTGGTTTTGGGTCAGGAACCAAAGATCCACATCTAGAAATTGGATAAGTGGTATATTATGGTCTATCCACCACAAAGCTAAAAGATGGGACCTTAAAGAAGGTTATGAATATATGTTGGATATGGATCTCCATTGAAGATAAAATCTATAAGATTTATTTAGAGACTCTTTTAATGAGTCACTCTATCCAACATTAGGGGGAGAAAATAAACAGCTGGAAAAGGAAATGAGTTGAATTATTATTGATCATCGGACTAAGATGTGAATTAAAAGTCCAAATGATATGAAAGAAGTACAAAAGATAATTCAGTTATAAAGATTAGTAAGTCGGTTGCCAGACACTTTTGATGACCTAATAAAGTGACAAAGTCACATGTACCAGCTGTAAATGCTCCAGTTAAAATGGATGTCCTAGAAGGACAATATCAAACTGCTAGTGAGTCTAAAAAGCGCATGAAGCGTGATAGACATATCGGTTCTAAAATAATAATCCTCGGAAAAGAAAAGGAGCATGAATGGGAATGGCAAGACCGAGGAATGATATTAAGGATCTCAAGAAGAGGATGTAAACATGACAAGAAAGAAATTCAGGTACCTGAGAATAAAGAAATCTCAAATAGCTATGTCATGTATGGAACAATATGAAACCGATATCAAATCGACGTCGTTAATAATTATGCATGCAATGTAGCAGTTGATGAAAATGAGGATCAAATATATCTAAGTGTACACAAAGGAATGATTGACCAAAAGGGAAAGACACAATAGATGCAAAGTTAAAATCTCTTTGAAAGAAAAAGAGTATTATGACCAGTAGTCCATACACCTGATAGTGTAATACCAGTGGCACATATATAAGTATTTATATGAAAGAATATATGAGATGATGAAATTGTGAGATGTAAAGCAGTAGTTGCGCAAAGGGTTCACAAAGACCTAGAGTGAATTATAAAGAAACTATTATCATGTGGTTGAAGCAATTACTTTAAAGTTTCTTATTAGTCTGGCAACAAGAAAACAAATTGAGAGCCATTGGACAATGACATTTATGTGAAAGTTCCAGAAGTTTTTAAAGTGGAAACCTCATAAGGATTTAAACTACCTGAAGTAGTAAATTCGAACTCACGAGAACAATACTGCATAAAACTAAATCGATCTCTTTATGGACTAAAACAGTTAGGGCGTATGTGGTATAATCGCCTTAGTGAGTACTTGTTAAGAGAAGGCTACAAGAATGACCGTGTTAGTCCATGCATCTTTATAAAGAGATTTGAGAAAGGATTTGTGATAATTGCAGTATATGTTGATGATTTAAATATTATTGGAACTCCTGCAGAGATTCCAGACACAAGTAGAGTATTTGAAGAAAGAATTGAGATGAAAGATCTTGGGAAAACAAAATTTTGTTTGGGACTACAAATTGAACATGTAAAGAATAGAATTCTAGTACATCAAGAAACATACACAAAAAATGTGCTCAAAAAGTTCTATATGGATAAAGCACACCCCTTGAGTAGTCCAATGGTTATAAGATCACTTGATGTGTCAAAGGATCCATTCCATCCTCGAGAAAACAATGAAGAAGTTCTTGGCACTGAAGTACCAAACTTAAGTGCAATAGGAGCATTAATGTACCTTGCTAGTCACACAAGACCAAATATATCATTTTCGGTGAATTTGTTAGCAAGGTTTAGCTTATGCCTAACTCAAAGGCATTGGAATGGGATTAAGCATATACTTCGTTACCTCCAAGATGCAGGATACTTATCCGATCCCCATACTGCTAAATCGCAAACAGAATATGTGTTCACTTGTGGAGGTACTGCCATTTCTTGGCGATCTATGAAGTAAACTCTCACTGCCACTTCTTTTAACCATGCAGAGATTTTAGCCATCCATGAAGCTAGTCGCGAATGTGTATGGTTAAGATCTGTCGTTCATCATATACAAGAAGATTGTGGTATTTCTGTAGGGAAAGAAGCTCCAACAATTATGTATGAAGACAATGCAGCATGCATCGCACAACTCAAAGACGGATACATTAAAGGTGATAGAACAAAGCACATTCTACCAAAATTCTTCTTCACATACGATCTACAGAAGAACGGCAATATACATGTTCTACAGATCCGTTCGAGCGATAATTTGGCTGACTTATTTACAAAGGCGCTACCTACTTCTACTTTCAAGAAGTTAGTTTATCATATCGGGTTACGGCGTCTCAAAGATCTCGACATGTGTACTCATGAGGGGGAGTAATTGCGTGTTGCACTCTTTTTCCCTTAACCATGGTTTTTCCCATTGGGTTTTCCTGGTAAGGTTTTTAATGAGGCAACATCTTAAACGCATTACAAACCATTCCATTATAATGGACATCCAAGGGGGAGTGTTATGAATAATAAGATGGATGCCCATTATAAGGCCCATCTCGTAGTAGCTTCTAGAATTACTTGTACACTAGGTTTTACTTGGTCTCCAAGTTCTTGTACTCCTATATAAAGGAGCTTTCATTCATTGGAATAAACATCACCAATTCTTCTATCTCTCTTCTATTCACAACAAATATATCCTAAAAATTTGGTTTATAACCCTATTTATGACCTAAAACACGAGTTAAGGCTTCTTTGTAATATGAGAAATCTTTGGTTTTTTGCAAATCTTCAAATATCTTTAAAATGAGAAATCATGCGTGTATGATGAGTGTCGTGTATGATGATTGTCGATCGACACCAAGTCTAAATCAGCTCAGCTCCAACATTGCTTGATTCTCTAACTTCTCCATCTCAGCTCCAAAAGCTATCAAAATATTCAAAGTAATTCATATCATACATGGACCTGCCAAAAGACTAAAAAACTTCAAAATACTAACAAGACTCGATAAAAAAGACTTATATCATGGTTCAAGACAAGACTAGATTATATGAAGTTTGTTATTTAATGGATATGAAGTATTATTCTCACGATCTCCCGTGTTTAGATGCATTATCTGCTTCATTTTTTGTTTTATATTAATAAGTTCTAACAAATATTTTTCCAAATTGCAATCGAAGTTAATCTTTTTTTTTATGTTGTATTGTCTATTTAAGTCTTTTGAAGTATATTCAAAATATATTAATTGGTTTAATAGCCATTCTACTTAATCTTCATATACTACCTCACCTAACATGACTAGGCTATGTTTAAAGAGTTTTGGAGCGATAGTATTATGAAGCATTTTTCCTCTCTTTAATATATTTAAATAAATTATTATTAGACATTTATATTGTTATCAGATTTTTATTACATATTTAGTTTCGTAAACAAATAAAATAGCATATTAAATCATTTCATGTAATTGCTTGCATAATTACTAAGAGAAACCACTTCCAATGTGCTAGAATATCTGATAATGAAGAAAGTCTTTTTTTTTTAGATAATGAAGAAAGTTTAAGATGGAAATATCATTTTTTGTATATTACATGAAGTCACTGTCATCATCCCATGTTTATATATGATATGAAGTTGGAGGCTATCGTCCCATGTTTCATATTTTGTAGATGTATATAAACTTCTATGTGTTTATGTTGAATATCATTGCATTGCACGAAGTCCGTTTCTTTTTCTTAAATATTCAATAGCATGAATATTTTTAGATAATGATGTCAGACGTTATTTATTTATAAAATATATGGATTTGTAAATAATCACTAATTTACTTTATCTCTATTAAACTTTGGTTTACATCCACTATCTCATATATTCTCGTTGCAAAGATTACAAATGATTTAAGAAAGTTTTGTATTCTCGAAAACATTGATAGTACACTAATTATTTATTCTTGAGTATCATTAAGACATGTTTTGTATTTTCAAAAAAACCTAATAGTTTTCATGTTGCACTATAGGTTGTCTCTTTATAGTAATATTGTTGAAGAATTTTCTAAATAATCATAATTAATGAATCAATTTTAGATGCAAAGTATATGGACTTAAAACAAAGTATTTTATTTTATTATATGAAATTTTAATTGAATGTATATGAAATATTATTCTAACGGTCTCTAATTTTTAGATGCATTATCTGAAGTATTTTTGATAAAATTTTATCTAAAGTCTTCCTTTTTTCATTTTATATCGATAACTTCTAACAAATATTTTTCAAATCGCATTAGAAAAGTATTTGTTTAGGTTGTATTTTTTATTAAAGTTTTTAAGTATATTTGAAATATACTAATTGCCTAATAGTCGTTCTACTCAATCTTCATATACCACATCACCTAACATGACCAAACTAGGTTTGAAGGGTTTTTGGAGCGATATTATTATGAATGATTTTTACTCTCGTTCATATATTTTTAAAAGTTACTATTAGACATTTTTTGTTATCTGATTTTTATTACATATTTAGTTTCGTCAACAAATTCATGTATTTGCTTTGGGATGGAAATGTCATTTTCGTACATTATATGAAGTTGGATGGCATCATTTCATGTTTATATATTATATGAAGTCAGAGGTCATCATTTCATGTTACATGTTTTATAAATGTATATGAACTTCTTTGTTTATTTTGAATATCATTTCAGATAAACCTAACATTTTTGCATTATAAATTGTCTTCTTTTTGTAGTTTGTTGAAGTATTTTTTAATATATTTAAATAACATAAAAATTATTTTTAGATGTGAAGTATATGTATTTTTAATAAATTATTTTTGGTTGATTATATGTTTGCTATTTAATATATATGGAGTATTATTCTCATGGTTCCCCATTTTTAGATGCATTATCTAAACGTTTTTTGTTAAAATCCTTATATGAAGTCTTCCTTTATGTTTTATATCAATATTTTCTAACGAATATTTTTCCATTTTGTATTAGAAAATAGTCTTTGTTTAAGTTGTATTGTTTTAATTTTTTTAAGTATATTCAAAATATATTTATTGGCTTAATAGTCGTTCTACTCAATCTTCATAAATCTCTTCACCTAACAAGACCAGACTAATTTAAAAGGTTTTTGGAACGATTTATTATGACGCATTTTTATGACTTTAATATATTAAAATAATTTATTATTAGACCTTAGTTTTGTTATCATATTTTTTATCACATAGTTAGTTTCGTAAACAAATACAATAAGACTTTAAATCGTTTCATGTAATTACTTACATAATTACCAAGAGAAAACACTTCAAATGTGATGAAATATCTGAAAATGAAAGGAATTTATAATGTTAATGGCATTTTCGAACATTACATGAATTCAAATTTCTTCATCTCATGTTGATATATTATATGTATTCGGAGGCCATCTTCCAATGTACCATATTTAATAGATGTATATGAAATTCTTTGTTTTTGTTGAATAACATTGCATTGTACGAGATCTGTTTATTTTTCTTAAATATTTAAAAGCATGAAATAGTTTTCGATGTTGATGTCTAAATTTATTTATAAAATATAAGAATTTTTATTAATCTTTCATTTAATTTGTATTTATTAAGAATCTTGTATACATCCCCAATTTTTAGATGCATTATTTGAACTGTTGTTTGCTAAAATCCTTACATGAAGTCTTCCTTTTGTTTTATATCAATAAATTCTAACGAATATTTTTCCAATTTGTATTATAAAATAGTCTTTGTTTACGTTGTATTGTTTATTTAAGTCTTTTATGTATATGCAAAATATATTATGACTATCCTAGGCTTGAAAGGTTTGTAGAGCGATTTTACTATGATGCATTCTTTCTCTATTTAATATATTCAAATAAATTATGATTAGACATTTAATTTGCTATAATATTTTATTGCATATTTAGTCTCAACACAAAATACAATAAGATATTAAATCGTTTGATGCATTGTTTACATAATTAGCAAGAGGAAACACTTCAAATATGATGAAATATATGAACATGAAAAGAATTTAAGATGTAAATGTCATTTTAGTACATTACATGAATTAAAATTCCATCATCCCATGTTTATATATTATATGAAGTCAGAGGCCTCGTCATGTTCCATATTTTATAGATGTATATGATTTTTTTTTGTTGTTGTTGAATATCATTGCATTTTAAGAGATCCATTTCTTTTTCCTAAATATTCAAAAGCATGAATACTTTCAGATGTTGATTTTAGAAGTTATTTATTTATTTATAAAATATAAGAATTTGTTAATAATCACTCATTTAATTTCTATTTATTAAGAATATTGTTAGCATCCACTACCTCATATATTCTGGTTCGAAGCTTACAGATAAATTAGTGACAAAAAACAAAAAGCTTACAGATAATTAAGGAAAATTTTGTATTCTCGAAGTACTGATATTACACTAGTTCGTTTATCCTGAATATCATTAAGATATTCACTATAATTTCGGATAAACCTAATATTTTTCCGAGTTGCATTGTAAGTTGTCTCTTTTTAGTAGTTTGTTGAAGTATTTTTTAATATATTTTTAAAAAAACTTAAAAAATTATTTTTAGATGTATAGTATATGTATTTATAATAATTTTTTTTTGTTTATTATTTGAAGTTTGTTATTTAATTTATATGGAGTATTATTCTCACGGTCCCCAATTTTTAGATGCAATATCTGAACTCGTTTTTGTTAAAATCCTTATATGAAGTCTTCCTTTTTGTTTTCTATAAATGAGTTATAACGAATTTTTTTTTCAATTTATAATGGAAAATAGTATTTGTTTAATAATCACTCATTTAATTTGTATTTATTAAGAAATTGTTTACATCCAGTACCTCATATATTCTCGTTCGAAGGTTACATATAATTGAGGAAAATTTTGTATTTTCGAAGTACTCATATTACACTAATTCTTTTATCTTGAATATCATTAAGATATTCACCGTAGTTTCGGATAAACCCAATATTTTTCGAAGTTGCATTATAAGTTATCTCTTTTTAGTAGTTTGTTGGAGTATTTTTAATATATTTAAAAAAACTAAAACAAATTATTTTTCAATGTAATGTATATGTATTTATAATAAAATTTTTTGTTTATTAAATGAAGTTTGTTATTTAACTTATATGGAGTATTATTCTCAAGGTCTCCAATTTTTAGATGCATTATTTGAACTCTTTTTGTCACGGGGATCGATACCCAACATCTCCTCCATTTTAAACTTCACTAATTTTTATTAGAAAATAATCTTTTTTAAGTTGTATTGTTTATTTAAGTATTTTTGTTAAAATTCTTATATAAAATCTTCCTTTTTGTTTTATATAAATAAGTTAAAGCAAATACTTTTCCAATTTGAATTAGAAAATAAGCTTTGTGTAAGTTGTATTGTTTATTTATGTCTTTTAAGCATATGTGAAATATAATAATTAGCTTAATTGTCGTTCTACTCAATCTTCATGAATCTCCTCACCTAACATGACTATACTAGGTTTGGAAGGTTTTTAAGTTATGATATGTTTGTTAGAACAAAAAAGTAGGGTGTGTACATGACAAAATATATAAATGATGTAGTTATATGAAAGATGTTTGAAAATATATATAAGGATTTGAAAAATTGTGATTAATAGACACAATAAAAAGACGTGACCGTAAAATGAAAAGACACATCTTTTGACGAAATATAAGTTAAATACGAAAATATGCGAATGAATAAATGCGAAAAGGTTTTAAGTTATGATATATTTGTTAGAAAAAAACAAAAGAGTAGAATGTGAACAGAAAAAAGAATTTAATTGATGTGGTTAGATAAATGATGTTTGAAAAATATATATAGAGTTTGAAAAGTTGCGATTAATAGACATAATAAAAAGACGTGACTGTAGAATGAAAATACACATCTTTTGACGAAATAGAAGTTAAATATGAGAAGGTGCAAATGAATAAATGCGAAAAAGTTTTTAATTAAGTTATGATATGTTTGTTAGAAAGAACAAAAAAGTAAAAAGTAAGGTGTGTACAAACAAAAGAATATAAATGACGGGATTAGATGAAGGATGTTTAAAAATATATATAGAATTTGAAGGTTGCGATTAATAGACACAATAAATAGATGTGACTATAGAATGAAAAGACACATCTTTTGATGAAATATAAATTAAATACGAAAAGATATGAATGAATAAATGCGAAAAGATACGACCGTTCAATGATATTTTTAGATTGTTACGTATTTAGTTTCTATTTCATCAAAAGATGTATCTTTTCATTTTATAGTCACATCTATTTATTGTGTCTATTAATCACAACCTTTCAAATTCTATATATATTTTCAAACATCCTTCATCTAATCCCGTCATTTTATATTCTTTTGTTTGTACACACTTTACTTTTTTTGTTCTTTCTAACAAACATATCATAACTTAATTAAAAACTTTTTCGCATTTATTCATTTGCACCTTCTCATATTTAACTTCTATTTCGTCAAAAGATGTGTATTTTCATTCTACAGTCACGTCTTTTTATTATGCCTATTAATCGCAACTTTTCAAACTCTCTATATATTTTTCAAACATCATTTATCTAACCACATCAATTAAATTCTTTTTTTTCTGTTCACATTCTACTCTTTTGTTCTTTCTAACAAATATATCATAACTTACAACCGTTTTGCATTTATTCATTCATGCGAAAAGATACGACCGTTCATTGATATTTTTTAAACTATTATTATTAATAGATATGGAGTATTATTATCACAGTCCTCAGTTTTTAGATGCAGTATCTGAAATTGTTTTTGTTAAAATCCTTATATGAAGTCTTCCTTTTTTTTATATAAATATAACGAATACTTATTAAATCTGTATTAGAAAATCGTCTTTGTTTCAATTGTATTGTTTATTTAAATCTTTTAAGTATATGCGAAATATATTAATTAGCTTAATAGTCGTTCTACTCAATCTTCATAAATCTCCTCACCTAACATGACTATACTAGGTTTGGAAGGTTTTTAGTGCGATTTTACTATGACGCATTTTTCTCTCTTTAATGTTTTCAAATAAATTATTATTAGACATTTAATTTTCTATCATAATTTTATTAAATATGTAGCCTCGTCAACAAATACAATCAGATATTAAATCGTTTCAGGTAATTACTTACATAATTATAAAAAACACTTTAAATGTGATGAAATGCCTAAAATGAAGGGAATTTAAGATGTAAATTTCATTTTTGTACATTACATGAATTCAGATTTCATCATTCCATGTTTATATATAATATGAAGTCGGAAACCATCATCTCATATTCCATATTTTATGGGTTGTATATACGAAGTTCTTTGTTTTTGTTGAATACCATTGCGTTGTACGAGATCTGTTTTTAAAAAAAAATATTCAAAAGCATGAATAGTTTTAGATATTGATGTCAAAAGTTATTTATTTATAAAATATATGGATTTGTTTAGAAATTTGTATCTATAAATAATATTGTTTACATCCACTACCTCATATATTCTCGTTAATTTTTGTATTCTTGGAAGTATTGATATTACATAGTTCTTTTATCTTAAATATCATTAAGATAATCGCCGTGAATAAACCCAATATTTTTCCAAGTTGCATTATATGTTTCTCTTTTTAGTAGTTTGCTGAAGTTTTTTTAATATTTTTAAAATAAATAAATAAATCATTTTAGATGTGACGTATATGTATTTATAATAAATTCTTTTTGGTTTATTATATGAAGTTTGTAATTTAATTTATAGGAAGTATTATCCTCACGGCCCCTAATTTTTATACGCATTATTTGAACTCTTGTTTGTTAAAATCCTTATATGAAATCTTCCTTTTTGTTTTATATCAATAAGTTCTAACTAATATTTTTCCAAATTGTATTAGAAAATAGTCTTTGTTTAAGTTGTATTGTTTATTTAAGTCTTTTAAGTATATGCGATTTATATTAAATAGTTTAATATTCGATATACTCGATCTTCATAAATCTCCACGCCTAACATGACTATACTAGGTTTTTGGAGAGATTTTACTATGACGCATTCTTTCTCCCTTTAATATATTCAAATAAATTATGATTAGACATTTAATTCGCTATCATATTTTATTGCATATTTAGTCTCGTCAACAAATACAACAAGATATTAAATCGTTTCATGTAATTGCTTATATAATTACCAATAGAAAACACTTAAAATGTGATGAGATATCTCAATATGAAAAGAATTTAAGATGTAAAATTCATTTTAGTACTTTACATGAATTCAGATTGCATCATCCCATGTTTATATATTATATGAAGTTGGAGGCCATTGTCCCATGTTCCATATTTTATAGATGTATATGAAATTCTTTGTTTTTGTTGAATATCATTGCATTGTACGAGATACATTTCTTTTTCTTTAATATTCAAAAGCATTAGTATTTAACGACGCTGATGTCAAAAATTATTTATTTATTTATAAAATATATGAATTTGTTTATAATCACTCATTTAGTTTGTATTTATTAAGAACCTTGTTTACATCCACTACCTCCTATATTCTCGTTAGGAAGCTTAGAAATAACTGAAGAAAGTTTTGTCTAATCAAAATATTGATATTATACTAGTTCTTTTATCTTAAATATCATTTAGATATTCATTGTAATTTCGGGTAAACTTAAAATATTTTCCAAGTTGCATTAAAAGTTGTCTTTAAAGTATTTTGTTGAAGTATTTTTTAATATACTTATAATAAATAAAAACAAAATCATTTTTAGATGTGATGTATATGAGGTTTGTTATTTAATTTATATCTAGTGTTGTTCTCAAGGTCCCCCTTTTTATGCATTATCTGAACTTTTGTGTTAAAATCCTTATTTTAAGTCTTCAAGTTTTGTTTTATATCAATAATTTCTACCGAATACTTTTCCAATCTGTATTAGAAAATAGTCTTTGTTTAAATTTTATTATTTATTTAAGTCTTTTAAGATTATTGAAATATATTAATTGGTTTAATGGTCATTCTACTCAATCTTCATAAATCTCCCTCCTAACATAACCATGCTAGGTTTCGAAAATTTTAGGAGCGATTCTACTATGATGCATTCTCTCTCTTTAATGTATTCAAATAAATTATTATTATTAGATCTTTGTTTCTTATCAGATTTTTATTCATATTAAGTTTTGTCAACAAATACAATAAGATATTAAATTGTTTCACATAATTACTTACATAATTTCCAAGAAAAAACACTTTAAATGTGATGGAATATCTAAGAATGAAGGGAAATTAAGATGTAAATTTCATTTTCATACAAATATATGGATATGTTAATAATCAATCATTTAATTTGTATTATTTAATTTATATTATTAAGAATCATTTAATTGGAAAAAAGTTTTGTATTCTCGAAAGTGTTGATATTACACTAGTTATTTCAGATAAACCTAATATTTCTCCGAGTTGCATTATAAATGGTCTCCTTATAGTAGTTTGTTGAAGTATTTTTTAATATATTTAAAATAAAAAAAAAATATATTTTTAGATGTAATGTATATGTATTTATAATAAATTCTTTTTGGTTTATTATATGAAGTTTGATATTTAATTTATATGGAGTATTATTCTCACGGTCCCCAATTTTTAGATGCATTATCTTAACTCTTTTTTGTTAGAATCCTTATATGAAGTCTTCCTTTTTTGTTTTATATAAAGAAGTTATAACGAATTCTTTCCCAATTTCTAGTAGAAAATAATATTTGTTTAAGTTGTATTGTTTATTTAAGCCTTTTAAGTATATGCAAAATATATTAATTAGCTGATTAGTAGTTCTACTCAATCTTTATAAATATCCTCACCTAACATGACTATACTAGGTTGGAAGGTTATCAGAACGATTTTACTATGACGTATTTTCTCTCTCTTTAATATATTCAAATAAATTATTATTATACATTTAATTTCCTACTATATTTTTATTACATATTTAGTCTCGTCAAAAATACAATAAACTAATAAATCGTTACATTTAATTACTTACATAATTACCAAGGGAAAACATGTGATGGAATATCTGAAAATTAAGGAAATTTAAGATGTAAATTTTATTTTAGTACTTTTCATGAATTCAGATTCCATCATCTCATGTTATATATTATATGAAGTCGGAGACAATCGTCCCATGTTCCATATTTTGTAGATGTATATGAAATTCTTTGTTTTTTTAATGATTGCATTTTACGAGATTTGTTTATTTTTTCTTGAATATTCAAAAACGTTAATCGTATTAAACGTTGATGTCAAAAATTATTTATTTAGTAAAAAATATATGGATTTATTTATAATAACTCATTTAATTTGTATTTCTTAAGAATTTGTTTACATCCACTACCTCCTATACTCTCGTTAAGAAGCTTACAAATAATTAAAGAAAGTTTGGTATAATCAAAATGTTAATAATATACTATTTATTTTATCTTAAATATCATTTAGATATTCATCGAAATTTCGGATAAACCTAAAATATTTTCCAAGTTTGTTGATTTTTTTAATATACTTATAATAAATAAAAACAAAACCATTTTATATATGATGCCTATGAAGTTTGTTATTTAATTTATATCAAGTGTTGTTCTCAAGGTCCCCCTTTTTAATGCATTATCTGAACTTTTTTGGTTAAAATCCTTATTTGAAGTCTTCATGTTTTGTTTTATATCAATAAGTTCTAACGAATACTTTTCCAATCTGTATTGGAAAATGGTGTTCGTTTAAGTTTATTATTAATTTAATTCTTTTAAGAATATTGAAAATATAGTAATTGGTTTAATGGTCCTACTCAATCTTCATAAATCTCCCACCTAACATAACCATGCTAGGTTTCGAAGTTTTTAGAAGCGATTTTACTATAATGCATTTTCTCTCTTTACTATATTCTAATAAATTATTATTATTAATATTAGATATTTGTTTTCTTATCAGATTTTTATTCATATTTAATTTCTACAACAAATACAATAAGATATTAAATTGTTTCATGTAATTACTTACATAATTTCCAAGAGAAAACACTTTAAATTTGATGAAATATTTGAGAATAAAGCGAAATTAAGATGTAAATGTCATTTTCATAAAAAATGGATTTGTTAATAATCAGTCATTTAATTTGTTTTATTTAATTGGTATTAATAAGCATTTAATTAAAAAAAGTTTTGTACTCGAAAGTATTGATATTCCACTAGTTATTTCAGATAAACCTAATATTTTTCCAAGTTGCATTATAAATTGTCTTAGTAGTTTGTTGAAGTTTTTTTTAAAATATATTTAAAATAAATAAAAAGATATTATTTTTAGATGTAATGTATATGTATTTATAATAAATTCTTTTTGGTTTATTATATGAAGTTTACTATTTTATTTATATGGAATATTATTCTCACGGTCCCCAATTTTTAGATGCATTATCTGAACTCTTTTTTGTTAAAATCTTTATATGAAGTCTTCCTTTTTGTTTTATATAAAAAAGTTATAACAAATACTTTTCCAATCTTTTATTAGAAAAATAGTCTTTCTGTAATTTGTATTTTTTTATTTATGTCTTATAAGTATATGTGAAATTGTTGACAAAAAAAAAGTATATGCGAAATATATTAATTAGGCTAATAATCGTTCTACTCAATCTTCATGAACCTCCTCACCTAACATGACTATACTAGGTTTGGAAGATTTTTAAAGGGATTTTACTATGACACATTCTCTCTCTCTTTAATATTTCAAATAGATTATTATTAGACATTTAATTTGCTATAATATTTTATTACATATTTAGTCTCGTCAAAAAATACAATAAGATATTAAATCATTTCATGTAATTACTTACGTAATTACAAAGGGAAAACACTTCAAATGTGATGGAATATCTGAAAATTAAGGAACTTTATGATGTAAATTTCATTTAAGTACTTTACATGAATTCAGATTCCATCATCCCATATTTATATATTATATGAAGTTGGAGGCCATTGTCCCATGTTCCTTATTTTATAGATGTATATGAAATTCTTTGTTTTTGTTGAATATCATTCCAAGTTGCATTAAAAGTTGTCTTTAAAGTATTTTGTTGAAGTATTTTTTAATATACTTATAATAAATAAAAACAAAATCATTTTTAGATGTGATGTATATGAGGTTTGTTATTTAATTTATATCTAGTGTTGTTCTCAAGGTCCCCCTTTTTATGCATTATCTGAACTTTTGTGTTAAAATCCTTATTTTAAGTCTTCAAGTTTTGTTTTATATCAATAATTTCTACCGAATACTTTTCCAATCTGTATTAGAAAATAGTCTTTGTTTAAATTTTATTATTTATTTAAGTCTTTTAAGAATATTGAAATATATTAATTGGTTTAATGGTCATTCTACTCAATCTTCATAAATCTCCCTCCTAACATAACCATGCTAGGTTTCGAAAATTTTAGGAGCGATTCTACTATGATGCATTCTCTCTCTTTAATGTATTCAAATAAGTTATTATTATTAGATCTTTGTTTCTTATCAGATTTTTATTCATATTAAGTTTTGTCAACAAATACAATAAGATATTAAATTGTTTCACATAATTACTTACATAATTTCCAAGAAAAAACACTTTAAATGTGATGGAATATCTAAGAATGAAGGGAAATTAAGATGTAAATTTCATTTTCATACAAATATATGGATATGTTAATAATCAATCATTTAATTTGTATTATTTAATTTATATTTATTAAGAATCATTTAATTGGAAAAAAACTTTGTATTCTCGAAAGTGTTGATATTACACTAGTTATTTCAGATAAATCTAATATTTCACCGAGTTGCATTATAAATGGTCTCTTTATAGTAGTTTGTTGAAGTATTTTTTAATATATTTAAAATAAATAAAAACAAAATATTTTTAGATGTAATGTATATGTATTTATAATAAATTCTTTTTGGTTTATTATATGAAGTTTGATATTTAATTTATATGGAGTATTATTCTCACGGTCCCCAATTTTTAGATGCTTAAAATCCTTATATGAAGTTTTCCTTTTTGTTTTACATAAATAAGTTATAGCCAATACTTTTCCAATTTTTATTAGAAAAATAGTCTTTGTGTAATTTGTATTGTTTATTTATGTCTTATAAGTATATGCGAAATATATTAATTAGCCTAATAGTCGTTCTATTCAATCTTCATGATTCTCCTCACCTATCATGACTATACTAGGTTTGGAAGGTTTTTAGAGGGATTTTAATATGACGCATTCTTTCTCTCTCTTTTTTTTTATATTTTCAAATAGATTATTATTAGACATTTAATTTGCTATCATATTTTATTACATATCTAGTCTCGTCAAAAAAATACAATAAGATATTAAATCATTTCATGTAATTAATTACAAAGGGAAAACACATCAAATGTGATGGAATATCTGAATATTAAGGAAATAAAGATGTAAATTTCATTTTAGTACTTTACATGAATTCAGATTTCATCATCCCATGTTTATATATTCCATATTTAATAGATGTATATGAAATTCTTTGTTTTTGTTGAATATCATTGCATTGTACGAGATCCATTTATTTTTCTTTAATATTCAAAAGCATTAATAGTTTTAGACGTTGATGTCAAAAACTATTTATTTATTTATAAAATATATTGATTTCTTTATAATCACTCATTTAATTTGTATTTATTAAGAATCTTGTTTACATGCACTACCTCCTATATTCTCGTTAGGAAGCTTAGAAATAACTGAAGAAAGTTTTGTATAATCAAAATATTGATATTTTACTAGTTCTTTTATCTTAAATATCATTTAGATATTCATTGTAATTTCGGATAAACCTAAAATATTTTTCAAGTGGCATTTTAAATTGTCTTTTAAGTAGTTTGTTGAAGTATTTTTTAATATAATCATAATAAATAAAAACAAAATCATTTTTAGATGTGATGTATATGAGGTTTGTTATTTAATTTATATCAAGTGTTGTTCTCAAGGTCCCCATTTTTTGATGCATTATCTGAACTTTTTTTGTTAAAATCCTTATCTGAAGTCTTTTTTTTATCAATAAGTTCTATCGAATACTTTTCAAATTTGTATTAGAAAATAGTCTTTGTTTAAATTTTATTATTTGTTTAAGTCTTTTAAGAATATTGAAAATCTATTAATTGGTTTAATGGTCGTTCTACTCAATCTTCATAAATCTCCCACCTAACATAACCATGCTAGGTTTCGAAGTTCTTAGGAACGATTTTACTATGATGCATTTTCTCTCTTTAATATATTCAAATAAATTATTATTATTAGGTTTTTTTTCTTATCAGATTTTTATTCATATTTAGTTTTGTCAACAAATACAATAAGATATTAAATTGTTTCATGTAATTACTTACATAATTTCCAAGAGAAAACACTTTAAATGTGATGGAATATCTAAGAATGAAAGGAAACTAAGATTTAAATGTCATTTTTATAAAAATATATGGATTTGTTAATAATCATTCATTTAATTTGTATTATTTAATTAATATTATTAAGAACCATTTAATTGGAAAAAAAATTTGTATTCTCGAAAGTATTGATATTACACTAGTTATTTTATCTTGAAAATCATTAAGATATTCAATATAATTTCAGATAAACCTAATATCTTTCCAAGTTACATTATAAATTGTCTCTTTTTGTAGTTTGTCGAATTATTTTTTAATATATTTAAAATAAATAAAATCAAATTATTTTTCGATGTAAGGTATATGTATTTATAAGAAATTCTTTTTGGTTAATTATATGAAGTTTGTTATTTAATTTATATGGAGTATTATTCTCACGGTCCATAATTTTTAGATGCATTATCTGAATTATTTTTTGTTAAATGCTATATGAAATATTTCTTTTTGCTTTATATCACTAAGTTCTAACAAGTATTTTCCAATTTGTATTAAAAATAGTCATTGTTCACGTTGTATTGTTTACTTAAATCTTTTAAGTATACTTAAAATATACTAACTGGATTAATAGTCGTTTTACTCAATCTTCATAAATCTCCTCATCTAACATGACCATGCTTGGTTTTGAATGTTTTTGGAGCGATTATACTATGACTATACTATGACGCATATTTCTCTTTTTAATATATTCAAATAAATTATTATAAGACATTTGTTTTGTTATCATATTTTTTTATTACATATTAAGTTTCGGCAACAAATACAATAAGATATTAAATCGTTCCTTGTAACTACTTACATAATTATAATGAGAACAAACTTCATATGTGATGAATATATGAAAAATGAAGAGAATTTAAGATGTAAATTTCATTTTAGTACATTACATGAAATTAGATTACATCATGCCATATTTATATATTATCTGAAGTTGGAGGCAATCGTCCATGTTTCATATTTTATTGATTTCTATGAATTTTTTTTGTTTTGTTGATTATCATTGCATTGTACGAGATATGTTTCTTTTTTCTTATATTCAGAAGCATGAATAATTTTAGATGCTGATGTTAGAAGTTATTTATTTATAAGATATATTGATTTTAATAATCACTCATTTAATTTGTATTTGTTAAGAATTTTGTTTACATCCATTACGTACCTCATATATTCTTGTTTCGGAGCTTACAAAAAACCTCCGATAAATACAAAAACCTTCATTTAATTTGTATTTGTTAAGAATTACAGTGAATATCATTAACATATTCACTGTAATTTCAGATAAACCTAATATTTTTCCAAGTTGGATTATAAGTTGTCTTCTTTTAGTAGTTTGTTGAAATATTTAAATATATTATAAAAATCATTTTCATATGTGAAGTATATGTATTTATAATAAATTCTTTTTGGTTGATCATATGAAGTTTGTTATTTAATGTATATGGACTATTGTTCTAACGGTCCCCCCCATTTTTGATGCATTATCTGGAATTTTTTTTGGGTAAAATCCTTATAGAAGTCTTCATTTTTTGTTTTATATCAATAAGTTCTAACGAATACTTTTCCAATTTATATTAGAAAATAGTCTTTCTTTAAGTTGTAATGTTTATGTAAGTCTTTTAAGAATATTGAAAATATAATAATTGGCTTAATAGTTGTTCTACTCAATCTTCATAAATCTCCCACCTAACATGACTATGCTAGGTTGAAAGGTTGTAAGAGCGATTTTACTATGACACATTTTCCTCTCTTTAATATATTCAAATAAATTATTATTAGATCTTTTGTTATCAGATTTTTTTCTTACATATTTAGTTTCGTTAACAAATACAATAAGATCTTAAATTGTTTCATGTAATTACTTACAAAATTACCAAGAGGAAACTCTTTAAATGTGATGGAATATCTGAAAACGAAGGGAATTTAAGATGTAAATGTCATTTTTGTACATTACATGAATTCATATTCCATCATCCCATATTTATCTATTATATGAAGTTAGAGGCCATCGTCCTATGTTTCATATTTTATAGATGTATATGAAATTCTTTATTTTTGTTGAATATTATTACATTGTACGAGATCTGTTTCTTTTTCTTAAATATTCAAAATCTTGAATAGTTGTTAGATGTTGATGTCAGAAGTTACTTAATTATAAAATATATGAATTTGTTAATAATCAGTTATTTAATTTTTATATTAATAATTTTGTTTACATTCATTATCTCATATATTTTTTTTGTTGCGAAGCGTACAAATAATTGAAAAAAGTCTTGTATTCTCGAACGTATTGATATTTGTTTTTTTTTTTTTTGGTATCAATGTAAAATTATATTGAGAACAAAAAAAAACTTTTTACATCATAAGTTTGAACTTTTCAGAAAGTGATGTTTGAAAGAAACCAGAAAAAATGAGTTTAGAAAGACACTATCGAGAGCTTAGCCAGGAGGACATGTAATCATCGTATCTTCTATCGCCCATTAATTGTATTGAAGGAAACGTATTGATATTTGACTAGTTCTTTTATCTTGAATATCATTAAAATATTTACAGTAATTTTGGATAAACCTATATTTTTTTCAAGTTGCATTATAAATTGTCTCCTTTAGACACGAACACTCCGTATAAAAGACATGAAAATTACCATAACAACTTTTTATTAACAAGTTCATGTGATCAAACACTCACGCAAGCATGCAAACGTGGAAACAAACATATATAATATTCAACACGCAAAAGAAACAACATATTTCTTTTGACAGAGCATGTAATTTGAGGTACAAAATGGGGAAACAGAGTGGTAACAAGAAGCGTAATTTAAAACACAAACAATTGGAATACATAGAAATCCAAAATCACTTTGGTAGTGATCTTTATTAGGCACCATCTTCAGTTAAACAGAAGACATTGTTCATTGGATGCTGCATTGACCCCCTCCTAGTAGCTTCGGCACTGGTGGTCTCCAATTAGGTAGAAAGCCCACTTTAGCACATAGCGAACTTGACCGGTTCTCCTCCTCCTCCAAAGCAGCTTTGCGCTCCTTATCAATAGATCAAGAGGTTATTAAGTACACTACCAATATCAATTGACAACTAGTCATCTAGTTTTTGTTTTTATTTTTATCATGTTTGACATTCGGTTCATATTCTCTTGATACGATGCATGTAACTTTTCTTTCATCAGCGATAGAACATCATCTAAATGGTTCTTAGATTGCATCTCCGCATTTTTTTTCCTGTCTATGCGTGAGATAGTTCATAGATAGGAACATCTATACAAATATCCTCTAAGGCGATCATTTTAGCGCAAGAGATTCATATGCCAAAAAAAAAATTACCTTTATCTCACGGTACATGTCATCGGTATATGCCTGTCCATGGTTAGTCTTTCGGATATCATCTACGAGGGAGAGAAGTTTGTGGACTTGCCCTGCCTTCTTGCCTTCATCATGAGTCTTGTTATCGAAAAGAACCATTCGGTTACCAGACGATTTTATAACTTCCTGCAAATTTACAAGCATCGTGAGATCTTAACCCTTTCATTTCAAGAATAATACATTGTTGAAACTTCAGAGCACTGACCCCTATGAAGGCAGGACAATCTTCACTCAAATACTGTTCCAGTGTCTCACCGTTCTCTTCCAGCAAATCACCTCCAGTGAAAACGACAATAACATAAGCAAGGATTTCACTCCCAAATAGAGCCTGCAAGGTACTAAGTGTATTCTTTTCCTCTTGAGTAATTCGATCCCTCGCCGATAAAACTAAGATTACAGCATGTATCCCTCCTTCTGCTAGAGTGAGACATTTACCGATTTCTCTGCTTATAATAAACTCAGCAGACGCCGACGAATCAAACAGACCTGCACCACAACACACGTTTTATTAAAGCTTTACTGACGAAACCAAGCTGGTAAATCGATCTAAGTAAGTAACACAACGTACTTGGAGTGTCAATCACATTGATTGTGTGACCATCTTTTGTCACAGCTTCATGTGTCTGACATTCCATGGTAACACTAGATGCATGTGCTTTGGACACGAACACCCTTTTGCCAATGAGGCTGTTCCCGGTCGCGCTTTTCCCATTCCCTGTACGGCCCACTAGGACTATGTTTTCCACTTTCTTTGAAGAATCACCCTTGTTCATCTTCACTAAATTCCTGCACCCTTTGTTTGATGCATAACTATCAAATCTTAGCTTAACAATTATAGGTATTCACAGAAAATTTCTTATAACCGCGAACAAAACAATTATCAAACAATATATGGATAACATCTGTAAATTGATATTTGATAGATTAATACATTGGTAAATTAATAAAATTATGCGATCCTAAATTAAGTTTCTGTTACCTAAATTTATCTCATTAAATTAATAAAATATTATGGTTTTAAGGTTCATAAAGGTTTTAACTGTATGTGGATATTTTTCTGGTTTTATTGTTTGGATACCTATCAAAATATAAATTCTTTTAGTGATTTATCCATAAGACTGAAAAACAGAGGATGTTGCCCAAAAAGGTAATGTTTGAAACCTGCGTGAAAACTAACCAAGTTTCTTCGGGAGAAAAAAAAACATAAGATGTGATATACTGATACGTAATTGAAAACAGAGGTTGACTTAACGATAAGATATTAGGATGAGGACGAACTTACTTTGAATGTGGAAAGTCTCTCTGCAACCTTAACCAGATGTTTAAGCCAAAAGAAAAAGGAAAAGAAACGGAGACGGAGTAGAGGAGAAAGAACCAATCGATATATGAATATTTGATAAGTAAATCATCGTAGCGAGTCTAGTTTAAATAGAAGTAGAACTCTTCTTAGTCTTCTTCTTTTGTTTTTTTGTTCAGAAAAAAAAAGTCTTCTTCTTTTGTTTTCAATTTTCTATCCGACGACTATATTGAAGAGCAATATGGCTGTGTAACACTTATTGATTTTCTATCGACACTAGTGACCCTTTTTGGTAGTGTCATTAAGGAATTAACACTTCCAGCGTGTTAATGTCATTCATGCCCTTGTTTCTCCGGTGTATTGCACTCTTGTATATATTTTTTTATTTTTTTTCTTGCACTTTGTATCTTCTGAAAACTGCAATTTTGTATTTCTTTTCGTGGGTCCGGATGTTAAAAGATTAGTTCACCCCTCAGAGACAAGGGAAAAATGAAAAATATCAAATAATTCTATCGATGGATAGGTGTCACACCCAATCAAAACTATTCATTCCCTTTTCATTATTTTTATATTTCTTTATTTTCCCCTACACTCTCTTTCTTACTTTATCTTTTTCACCTCTCATTTTTTTGACGGTGGATAGGATGGCGGAGCTGAGGATTCCTACCATATAGACCGCCGGAATGGAGATAAAATCGGTGGATGTACCGGAATTCAGAAAAAAAAAAATCGGGCTTAATACGGAAGTTTCGAATGGACAGTCTAGACTAGATGTCCACAATATCGGCTATTCATGGATACTACCACTATCCATTACAGACAAGACGCTTACCATGGATAGGAAGTGGCGAAGCGAATTGTTGTTTTTGGATGGATAGTGGTCCACACGTGCTTTGTGTCCACAAATTCACAATCATGTGAACTCTTAACCACATTCTATTCGTCTATCATGTGATATAATAAGGGTAGTGTTCAAGAATGGGCGATACATAGTAGAACTCTTGACCACCTTATATTCATCAGGAGCGTCTAGCATGTGATATAATCGTGGTAGTGTTCACGAATAGTCGATACATAGAAAACACAATTTTTAATATTTTTGATCGTACTTTGTGTCCATTGATTCAGAATCATGTGAACTCTTGACCAATTTTTTGTTCATCGGAAGCGTCTAGCATGTGATAGAATCGTGGTAGTGTCTACAAATAGTCGATATATAGTAGAACTCTTGACCACCTTTTGTTTATCAAAAGCGTCTAACATGTGATATAATCATGGTAGTGTCCACGAATAGTTGATACATAATAGAACTCTTGACCACCTTACTTATGACTCTCTCTAGACACGCAAGGAGCAGTCCATACATCAGAATGAACAAGATCATAACAATTTTCATAAATGGTTGAAGACTTAGGAAAAACAGACTTGCAATGTTTACCAAGTATGCAAGCTTCACAATCATCATTTGTAAATGAAACACTAGACAATAACATGCTTAAAATTGTTGAATGAGGATGTCCTAGTCTAGCATGCTACACACATTATCATCAGTAGCAAGGAATGAGTTAAGAGTACCAGGACATAAACTAGATGATGATCTAATGTTATCTAAAACATAAAAACCATCTTTACTTACTCTTTTTCCAAGTACTTTATGTCCACAGATTCACAATCGTGTGAACTTTTGATCACCTTCTGTCCACGAATAGTCGATACATAGTAAACATAATTTTAAATATTTTTGATTGGCTGCTTCCTATCCAAAGTAAGCTTCTTGTATGTGATGTGATCGTGGTAATGTCCACAAATAGCCGATATTGTGGACACCTTGTCTAGACTGTCCATTTAAAACTTCTGTATTAAGTCCGATTTTTTTTTTTGAATTTCGGTACATCGACCGATTTTATATCCATTCCGGCGGTCTAAATGGCTAGAATCCTCGCTCTGCCCTCCTATCCACCGTCAAAAAATAAGGGGTGAAAATAAGTTAAAGTAAGAAAGAGAGTATAGGGGAAAAGAAAGGAATAAAAATAATTAAAAAGGGATGGATAGTTAGGAAAACGTGTGAAGTGTACCATTATCTGTATCCATCCACGAGCTATTCTCATCTGTAAGGGTAAATTGATCTTTTTGAAACAGGGACCCACAAAAATATAAGATTGCAACATTTTTTAATCTGTATTAGAAAATAGTCTTTGTTTAAGTTTTATTATTTATTTAAGTCTTTTAAGGATATTGAAAATATATTCATTGGTTTAATGGTCGTTCTACTCAATCTTCATAAATCTCCTACCTAACATAACCATGCTAGGTTTCGAAGGTTTTAGGAGCGATTTCACTATGATGCATTTTCTCTCTTTAATATATTCAAATAAATTATTATTATTATTATTAAATCTTTGTTTTCTTATCAGATTTTTATTCATATTTAGTTTCGTCAACAAATACAATAAGATATTAAATTGTTTCATGTAATTACTTACATAATTTCCAAGAGAAAACACTTTAAATGTGTTGGAATATTTGAGAATGAAGGGAAATTAAGATGTAAATGTCATTTTCATACAAATATATGAATTTGTTAATAATCAATAATTTAACTTGTATTATTTAATTTATATTATTAAGAATCATTTAATTGGAATTTTTTTTTGTATTCTCGAAAGTATTGATATTACAGTAGTTCTTTTATTTTGAATATCATTAAGATATTCTATGTACTTTCAGATAAACCTAATATTTTTCCATGTTGCATTATAAATTGTCTCTTTTTAGTAGTTTATTGAAGTATTTTTAGTATATTTTAAAAAATAAAAAAATATATTTTTAGATGTAATGTATATGTATTTATAATAAATTCTTTTTGATTTATTAGATGAAATTTGCTACTTAATTTATATAGAGTATTATTCTCACGGTCTCCAATTTTTAGATGTATTATCTGAACTCTTTTTGTTAAAATCCTTATATGAAGTCTTCGTTTTTGTTTTATATAAATAAGTTATAACGATACTTTTCCAATTTTTATTAGAAAATAGTCTTTGTGTAAGTTGTATTGTTTATTTATGTCTTATAAGTATATGCAAAATATATTAATTAGTCTAATAGTCGTTCTACTCAATCTTCATGAATCTCCTCACCTAACATGACTATACTAGGTTTGAAAGGTTTCTAGAGGGATTTTACTATGACACATTCTTTCTCTCTTTAATTTATTAAAATAGATTATAATTAGACATTTAATTTGCTATCATATTTTATTACATATTTAGTCTCGTCAAAAAATACAATAAGATATTAAATCATTTCATGTAATTACGTAAGTAATTACAAAGGGAAAACACTTCAAATGTGATGGAATATCTGAAAATTAAGGAAATTTATGATGTAGATTTCAATTAAGTACTTTACATGAATTAAGATTCCATCATCCTATGTTTATATATTATATGAAGTCGGAGGCCATCGTCCCATGTTCCATATTTTATAGATGTATATGAAATTCTTTGTTTTTTTAATGCTAGCATTTTACGAGATTTGTTTATTTTTTCTTAAATTTTCAAAAGCATTAATAGTACTAAACGTTTATATCAAAAATTATTTATTTATTTATAAAATATATGGATTAGTTTATAATCACTCATTTAATTTGTATTTCTTAAGAATCTTGTTTACATCCACTACCTCCTATATTATCGTTAAGAAGCTTACAAAATAGTTAAAGAAAGTTTTGTATAATCAAAATGTTAATAATTTACTATTTATTTTATCTTAAATATCATTTAGATATTCATTGAAATTTCGGATAAACCGAAAATATTTTCCAAGTTGCATTATAAGTTGTCTTATAAGTAGTTTGTTGATTTTTTTAATATACTTATAATAAATAAATAAAATCATTTTTATATGTGATGCCTATGAATTTTGTTATTTAATTTATATCAAGTGTTGTTCTCAAGGTCCCCCCCCTTTTGATGCATTATCTGAACTTTTTGTTAAAATCCTTATTTGAAATCTTCATGTTTTGTTTTATTTCAATAAGTTCTAATGAATACTTTTCCAATCTGTATTGGAAAATAGTCTTCGTTTAAGTTTTATTATTAATTTAAGTATTTAAGAATATTGAAAATATATTAATTGGTTTAATGGTCATTCTACTCAATCTTCATAAATCTCCCACCTAACATAACCATGCTAGGTTTCGAAGTTTTTAGGAGCGATTTTACTATGTTGCATTTTCTCTCTTTACTATATTCAAATAAATTATTATTATTAGATCTTGGTTTTCTTATCAGATTTTTATTCATATTTAATTTCGTCAACAAATAAAATAAGATATTAAATTGTTTCATGTAATCACTTACATAATTTCCAATAGAAAACACTTTAAATGTGATGGAATATTTGAGAATGAAGGGAAATTAAGATGTAAATGTCATTTTCATACAAATATATGGATTTGTTAATAATCAATCATTTAATTTGTATTATTTAATTGATATTATTAAGCATTTAATTAGAAAAAAGTTTTGTACTCGAAAGTATTGATATTACACTAGTTATTTCAGATAAACCCAATATTTCTCCAAGTTGTATTATAAATTGTCTTAGTAGTTTGTTGAAGTTTTTTAATATATTTAAAATAAATAAAAAAGATATTATTTTTAGATGTAATGTATATGCATTTATAAGAAATTCTTTTTGGTTTATTATATGAAGTTTGATATTTAATTTATATGCAATATTATTCTCACGGTCCCCAATTTTTAGATGCATTATCTAAACTTTTTTTTGTTAAATTCCTTATATGAAGTCTTCCTTTTTGTTCTATATAAACAAGTTATAATAAATACTTTTCCAATTTTTATTAGAAAATAGTCTTTGTGTAATTTGTATTGTTTATTTATGTCTTATAAGTATATGCGAAATTGTTAACAAAAAAAGTATATGCGAAATATATTAAATAGCTTAATATTCGATCTACTCGATCTTCATAAATCTCCACATCTAACATGATTATACTAGGTTTTTGAAAGGTTTTTGGAGCGATTTTACTATGACGCATTCTTTCTCCCATTAATCTATTCAAATAAATTATGATTAGACATTTAATTTGCTATCATATTTTATTGCATATTTAGTCTCGTCAACAAATACAACAAGATATTAAATCGTTTCATGTAATTGCTTATATAATTACCAATAGAAAACACTTAAAATGTGATGAGATATCTCAATATGAAAGGAATTTAAGATGTAAGTGTCATTTTAGTACATTACATGAATTAAAATTCCATCATCCCATGATTATATATTTTAAAGTCGGAGGCCATCGACAAAAAATATTTATTTATTTATAAAATATATGGATTTCTTTATAATCACTCATTTAATTTGTATTTATTAAGAACCTTGTTTACATCCATTACCTCCTATATTCTCGTTAGGAAGCTTAGAAATACCTGAAGAAAGTTTTGTCGAATCAAAATATTAATATTATACTAGTTCTTTTATCTTAAATATCATATAGATATTCATTGTAATTTCGGATAAACCTAAAATATTTTCCAAGTTGCATTAAAAGTTGCCTTTTAAGTATTTTTTTGAAGTATTTTTTAATATACTTGTAATAAATAAAAACAAAATCATTTTTAGATGTGATATATATGAGGTTTGTTATTTAATTTATATCTAGTGTTGTTCTCAAGGCCCCCCGTTTTGATGCATTATCTGAACTTTTCTGTTAAAATTCTTATTTTAAGTCTTCAAGTTTTGTTTTATATCAATAATGTCTACCGAATACTTTTCCAATCTGTAATAGAAAATAGTCTTTGTTTAAATTTTATTGTTTATTTAAGTCTTTTAAGAATGTTGAAAATATATTAATTGGTTTAATGGTCGTTCTACTCAATCTTCATAAATCTCCCTCCTAACATAACCATGCTAGGTTTCGAAGTTTTTAGGAGCTCTTTTACTATGATGCATTTTCTCTCTTTAATATATTCAAATCAGTTATTGTTATTAGATCTTTTTTCTTATCATATTTTTATTCATATTAAGTTTTGTCAACAAATACAATAAGATATTAAATTGTTTCATGTAATTACTTACATAATTTCCAAGAAAAAAACACTTTAAATGTGATGGAAAATCTAAGAATGAAGGGAAATTAAGAATTAAATTTCATTTTCATACAAATATATGGATTTGTTAATAATCAATCATTAAATTTTTATATATAATTTATATTATTAAGAATCATTTAATTGGTAAACAAATTTGTATTCTCGAAAGTCTTGATATTACACTAGTTATTTCAGATAAATCTAATATTTCTCCAAGTTGCATTATAAATGGTCTCTTTATAGTAGTTTGTTGAAGTATTTTTAATATATTTAAAATAAATAAATACAAATTATTTTTAGATGTAATGTATATGTATTTATAATAAATTCTTTTTGGTTTATTATATTAAGTTTGATATTTAATTTATATGGAGTATTATTCTCACGGTCCCCAATTTTTAGATGCTTAAAATCCTTATATGAAGTCTTCTTTTTTGTTTTATATAAATAAGTTATAATAAACACTTTTCCAACTTTTATTAGAAAAATAGTCTTTGTGTAATTTGTATTGTTTATTTATGTCTTATAAGTATATGCGAATATTAATTAGCCTAATAGTCGTTCTACTCAATCTTCATAAATCTCCTCACCTATCATGACTATACTAGGTTTGGAAGGTTTTTTAGAGGGATTTTAATATGACGCATTCTTTCTCTCTTTAATATTTCCAAATAGATTATTATTAGACATTTAATATGCTGTCATATTTTATTACATATTTAGTCTTATCAAAAAAATACAATAAGATATTAAATCATTTCACGTAATTACTTACGTAATTACAAAGGGAAAACACATCAAATGTGATGGAATTTCTGAAAATTAAGGAAATTAATTTGTAAATTTCATTTTAGTACTTTACATGAATTCAGATTCCATCATCCAATGTTTATATATTATATGAAGTTGGAGGTCATCGTCTCATATTCCATATTTTATAGATGTATATACATTTTTTTTTTATTAGTTGAAGTAAATGTCATTTTAGTAATAATCAATAATTTAACTTGTAAATGTCATTTTCATACAAATTATTTTTAGATGTAATGTATATGTATTTATAATAAATTCTTTTTGATTTATTAGATGAAGTTTGCTACTTAATTTATATGGAGTATTATTCTCACGGTCCCCAATTTTTAGATGTATTATCTGAACTCTTTTTCTTAAAATCCTTATATGAAGTCTTCCTTTTTGTTTTATATAAAAAGTTATAACGAATACTTTTCCAATTTTTATTAGAAAACAGTCTTTGTGTAAGTTGTATTGTTTATTTATGCCTTATAATTATATTCAAAATATATTAATTAGTCTGATAGTCGTTCTACTCAATCTTCATGAATCTCCTCACCTAACATGGCTATACTAGGTTTGAAAGGTTTCTGAGGGATTTTACTATGACACATTATTTCTCTCTTTAATTTATTCAAATAGATTATTATTAGACATTTAATTTGCTATCATGTTTTATTACATATTTAGTCTCGTCAAAAAATACAATAAGATATTAAATCATTTCATGTAATTACTTACGTAATTACAAAGGGAAAACACATCAAATGTGATGGAATTTCTGAAAATTAAGGAAATTAATTTGTAAATTTCATTTTAGTACTTTACATGAATTCAGATTCCATCATCCAATGTTTATATATTATATGAAGTTGGAGGTCATCGTCTCATATTCCATATTTTATAGATGTATATACATTTTTTTTTATTAGTTGAAGTAAATGTCATTTTAGTAATAATCAATAATTTAACTTGTAAATGTCATTTTCATACAAATTATTTTTAGATGTAATGTATATGTATTTATAATAAATTCTTTTTGATTTATTAGATGAAGTTTGCTACTTAATTTATATGGAGTATTATTCTCACGGTCCCCAATTTTTAGATGTATTATCTGAACTCTTTTTCTTAAAATCCTTATATGAAGTCTTCCTTTTTGTTTTATATAAAAAGTTATAACGAATACTTTTCCAATTTTTATTAGAAAACAGTCTTTGTGTAAGTTGTATTGTTTATTTATGCCTTATAATTATATTCAAAATATATTAATTAGTCTGATAGTCGTTCTACTCAATCTTCATGAATCTCCTCACCTAACATGGCTATACTAGGTTTGAAAGGTTTCTGAGGGATTTTACTATGACACATTATTTCTCTCTTTAATTTATTCAAATAGATTATTATTAGACATTTAATTTGCTATCATGTTGTATTACATATTTAGTCTCGTCAAAAAATACAATAAGATATTAAATCATTTCATGTAATTACTTACGTAATTACAAAGGGAAAACACTTCAAATGTGATGGAATATCTAAAAATTAAGGAAATTTATGATGTAAATTTCATTTAAGTACTTTACATGAATTCATATTCCATCATCCCATGTTTATATATTATATGAAGACGGAGGCCATCGTCCCATGTTCCATATTTTATAGATGTATATGAAATTCTTTGTTTTTTTAATGCTAGCAGTTTACGAGATTTGTTTATTTTTTCTTAAATTTTCAAAAGCATTAATAGTATTAGACGTTTATATCAAAAATTATTTATTTATTTATTTATAAAATATATGAATTAGTTTATAATCATTCATTTAATTTGTATTTATTATTAATCTTGTTTACATCCACTACCTCCTATATTCTCGTTAGGAAGCTTACAAATAACTGAAGAAAGTTTTGTATAGTCAAAATATTGATATTATACTAGTTTTTTTATCTTAAATATCATTTAGATATTCATCGTAATTTCGGATAAACCTAAAATATTTTCCAAGTTGCATATAAGTTGTCTTTTAAGTAGTTTGTTAAAGTATTTTTAATATACTTATAATAAATAGAAACAAAATCATTTTTCGATGTGATGTATATGAAGTTTGTTATTTAATTTATATATCAAGTGTTTTCTCAAAGTCCCCCTTTTTGATGCATTATCAGAACTTTTTTGGTTAAAATCTTTATTCGAAGCCTTCATGTTTTGTTTTATATCAATAAGTTCTAACGGATACTTTTCCAATTTGTAATAGAAAATAGTCTTGTTTAAGTTTTATTATTTATTTAAGTCTTTTAAGAATATTGAAAATAAATTAATTGGTTTAATGGTCGTTCTACTCAACCTTCATAAATCTCCTACCTAACATAACCATGCTAGGTTTCGATGGTTTTAGGAGCGATTTCACTATGATGCATTTTTCTATTTAATATATTCACATAAATTATTATTATTATTAAATCTTTGTTTTCTAATCAGATTTTTATTCATATTTAGTTTCGTCAACAAATACAATAAGATATTAAATTGTTTCATGTAATTACTTACATAATTTCCAAGAGAAAACACTTTACATGAATTCAGATTTCATCATCCCATGTTTATAAATTATATGAAGTCGGAGGCCATCGTCCCATGTTCCATATTTTATAGATGTATATGGAATTCTTTGTTTTTTTGAATGCTAGCATTTTACGAGATTGTTTTATTTTTTCTTAAATTTTCAAAAACATTAATAGTATTAGACGTTTATATCAAAAGTTATTTATATATATATATATATATATATATATATATATATATATAATGTGTATTTGTTTATAATCACTCATTTAATTTGTATTTATTATTAATCTTGTTTACATCCACTACCTCCTATATTCTCGTTAGGAAGCTTATAAATAACTGAAGAAAGTTTTGTATAATCAAAATATTGATATTATACTAGTTTTTTTTATCTTCAATATCATTTAGTTATTCATCTTAATTTTGGATAAACCTAAAATATTTTCCAAGTTGAATATAAGTTGTCTTTTGAGTAGTTTGTTAAAGTATTTTTAATATACTTATAATAAATAGAAACAAAATCATTTATAGATTTATATGAAATTCTTTGTTTTTTGAATTCTAGCATTTTACGAGATTTTTTTTATTTTTTCCTAAATTTTCAAAAGCATTAATATATTAGACGTTTATATCAAAAATTATTTTTATATATAAAATATATGGATTTGTTTATAGTCACTCATTTAATTTGTATTAATTATTAATCTTGTTTACATCCACTACCTCCTATATTCTCGTTAGGAAGCTTACAAATAACTGAAGAAAGTTTTGTATAATCAAAATATTGATATTAGACTAGTTTTTTATCTTAAATATCATTTAGATATTCATCGTAATTTCGGATAAACCTAATATTTTCCAAGTTACATTATAAGTTGTCATTTAAGTAGTTTGTTGAAGTATTTTTTAATATACTTATAATAAATAAAAACCATTTTCAGATGTGATGTATATGAAATTTGTTATTTAATTTATATCAAGTGTTGTTTTCAAGGTCCCCCTTTTTATGAATTATCATAACTTTTTTTGTTAAAATCCTTATTGGAAGTCTTCATGTTTTATTTTATATCAATAAGTTCTAAAGAATACTTTTCCAATATTTATTTGAAAATAGTCTTTGTTTAAATTTTATTTATTTATTTAAGTCTTTTAAGAATATTGAAAATATATTAATTGGTTTAATGGTCCTTCTACTCAATCTTCATAAATCTTCAAAGGTTTTAGGAGCGATTTCACTGTGATGCATTTTTTCTCTTTAATATATTCAGATAAATTATTATTATTATTAGATCTTTGTTTTCTTATCAGATTTTTATTCATATTTAGTTTCGTCAACAAATACAATAAGATATTAAATTGTTTCATGTAATTACTTACATAATTTCCAATAGAAAACACTTTAAATGTGATGGAATATTTGAGAATGAAGGGAAATTAAGATGTAAATGTCATATATATGGATTTGTTAATTATCAATAATTTAACTTGAATTATTTAATTTATATTATTAAGAATCATTTAATTGGAAATTTGTTTTTTTATTCTCGAAAGTATTGATATTACACTAGTTCTTTTATCTTGATTATCATCTTGAAGTCGGAGACCATCGTCCCATGTTCCATATTTTATAGATGTATATGAAATTATTTGTTTTTGTTGAATATCATTGCATTGTACGAGATCCGTTTCTTTTTCTTAAATATTCAAAAGCATTAATAGTTTTAGACGTTGATATCAAAAATTATTTATTTATAAAATACATGGATTTTCTTATTATCATTCATTTAATTTATATTTATTAAAATCTTGTTTACATCCAGTACTTCCTATACTCTCGTTTGGAAACTTAAAAATAATTGAAGAAAGTTTTGTGTTATCAAAAGTGTTGATATTATACTAATTCTTTTATCTTAAATATCATTAAGATATTCACTTTAATTTCGGATAAAACTAATATTTTTCCACGTTGAATTATAATTTTATTTTAAGTAGTTTTGTGAAGTATTTTTAATATACTTATAATAAATAAATTCAAAATCATTTTTAGATGTGATGTATATATATTTATAAAAAAATTCTTTTTGGTTGATTATATGAAGTTTGTTATTTAATTTATATCAAGTATTGTTCCGAAGGTCCTCCTTTTTTGATGCATTATCTAACTTTTTTGTTAAATCCTTATTTGAAGTCTTCATTTTTTTGTTTTAGATCAATAAGTTCTAATGCTTATTTTTCCAATCTGTACTAGAAAATAGTCGTTGTTTAAGCTGTATTGTTTAATTCTTTTAATAATATTGAAAATATATTAATTGACTTAATGGTCATTCTACTCAATTTTCATAAATCTCCCACCTAACATCACCATGCTAGGTTGCGAAATTTTAGGAGCGATTTTACTATGACGCATTTTCTTTTTTTTAATATATTTAAATAAATTATAATTATATCTTTGTTTTCTTATTAGTTTTATTCATATTTAGTTTCGTCAACAAATACAAAAAGATATTAAATTGTTTCCTGTAATTACTTACATAATTTCCAAGAGAAAACACTTTAAAATGTGATGGAATATCTGAAAATGAAGGGAAATTAAGATGTAAATATAATTTTCATACATTAAATGAATTCATATTCCATTATCTCATGTTTATCTATTATATAAAGTTAGAGGCCATCGTGCATTATACGGGATCTGGTTTTTTATTAAATATTAAAAAGCATGAATAGTTTTAGTTGTTGTTGTCAGAAGTTATTTATTTATAAAATATATGGATTTGTTAATAATCAATCATTTAATTTGTATTATTAAGAATCTTGTTTACATTCATTATCTCATATATTTTCGTTGTGAAGCTTACAAATAATTTAAAAAAATTTGTATTCTCGAAAGTATTGATATTACACTATTTATTTTATCTTGAATATCATTAAATATTCATTGTAATTTAGGATAAACCTAATTTTTCCAAGTTGCATAATAAGCTGTCTCTTTTTAATAGTTTGTTTAAGAAGCTTTTAACATACTTTAAAATAAATAAAAAAATATTTTTAGATGGCAAGTATATGTATTTATAATAAATTATTTTTGGTTGATTATATGAAGTTTGTTATTTAATGTATATTGAGTATTATTCTCACGGTCCCCAATTTTTAAATGCATTATCTGAATTATTTTTTGTTAAAATCCTTATATGAAGTATTCTTTTGGTTTTATATCAATAAGTTCTAACAAATATTTTCCTATTTGTATTAAAAATAGTCATTGTTCACGTTGTATTTTTTACTTAAGTCTTTTAAGTATATTTAAAATATATTAATTGGATTAATAGTCGTTTTACTCAATCTTCATAAATCTCTCACCTAACATGACCATGCTTGGTTTTGAAAATCTTTGGAGCGATTTTACTATGAGGCATATTTCGCTCATTAATATATTCAAATAAATTATTATAAGACATTTGTTTTGTTATCATATTTTTACTACATATTAAATTTCATCAACAAATACAATAAGATATTAAATCGTTCCATGTAATTACTTACATAATTATTATGAGAAAAAAACTTAATATGCGATGAATATATGAAAATGAAGAGAGTTTAATATGTAAATGTCAATTTAGTACATTACATGAATTCAAATTCCATTATCCCATGTTTATATATTATATGATGTCGGAGCTTACAAATAATTGAAGAAAGTTTTGTGTTCTCAAAGGAATTGATATTACACTAGTTCTTTTATTTTGAATAATATTAAGTTCTCATTGTAATTGATAACCTATTTTTCCAGGTTGCATTATAATTTGTGTCCTTTTAGTAATTTGTAGAAATATTTTTAATATACTTAAAATACAATAAAATTATTTTTAGATATGATGTATATGTATATATAAAAATTCTTTTTGGCTGCTTATATGAAGTTTGTTATTTAATGAATACAAAGTCTTATTCTCATGGTCCCCAATTTTTGGATGCATTATCTGAATTATTTTTTGTTAAAATCCTTATATGAAGTATTTCTTTTTGTTTTATATCAATAAGTTATAACAAATATTTTTCCAAATTGTATTAAAATAGTCATTGTTCGAGTTGTATTGTTTACATAAGTCTTTTAAGTATATTTAAAATATTTTAATTTGATTAATAGTCGTTTTCCTCAATCTTCATAAATCTCCTCACCTAACATAACCATACTAGATTGGAAGATTTTTGGAGCGATTTTAGTATATCGCATTTTCTCTCTTTAATATATTCAAATAAATTATTATTATTTGACATTTATTTTGGGAAGCAAGCCTATTCCCCGCGCGGGATGTCATTGCTTATCAATTTTATTACATATTTAGTTTCGTCAACAATACAATAAGATTTTAATCGTTTCATGTATTTACTTACATAATTATCAATAGAAAACACTTCAAATGTGATGCAATACCTAAAAATGAAGGGAATTTACGATGTAAATGTCATTTTTCGTAGGTTACATGAATTTAGATTCCATCATCCCATGTTTATGTATTATATGAAGTCGGATGCCATCGTCCCAAATTCTATATTTTATAGATATATAAGATATTTTTTTTGTTGAATATCATTGCGTTGTACGAGATATTTTTTATATTAAATATTCAAAAGCATAAATAGTTTTAGACGTTGATGTCAAAAGTTATTTATTTATTTATAAATATATGATTTTTTATAATCACTCATTTAATTTGTATTTATTAGGAAAATCTTGTTTACATCCACTACCTCCTATACTCTTGTTAAAACGAAAGGTCGCTCTCTCTCTAGCTTCTAGAGAGAGGTTTCTCTCCTCGTACTCCCTTCGTTCGCCATCGTTTATCTTTCACGAAGAGAGAATTGAGGTTCTATGCGGCCTTTTGGTGTTTCGGTTTCCGATCTATGATCGGATTTTGTTGTTTAATAACTCAATCGATCTTCGCTTGGATCTCCGGCGGATTGAATCGATTTCTTTTGGGGTGTGTCTAGCTTTCGATTTTCGTTCCCAATAAATCCGGTGTTGTTCGATGGCGGGCTAATCTTCTCCGATCTCGGAGTTTACCGGTGTACCGGTCTGTTCTTACGATCGCGCTCCCTTTCTCTCTCTTCGCCCACCGTTCGTTCCCTGTTCTCTCTCAATCCTGCTCCAGTTCCCCCTCTCACCGGGATTAATATCGCCTTTGCCCACCGCTCTTGAGGAAGAGCAATTGGTGGAAATCGATAGGTTTCTTAATCCTATCAACGGAGGCGCCTCCTTGGGTCTGGTGGTTTCCGGCGGGTTTGTAGTTACCGGTTTTCTCTTTATGCAGGTGATTTGCGGTGGTTTGGGATGCGACTGATCGGCGAGTGGTCCTCCGTGCCTGCAAAGCAGTAGTCCAATTTAGCTCGGCGGCGTTCTTCCTCCACGTTCACCGGCTGATTTCCGGCGGGTCTTCATCTCCTGACGCGTGGAGCGGTTGCATGTCCTCCCCAGTGTAGCTTTCGCCATCTGGCGTTCCTATCGCTCATTTGGGCTTCGTATGGGCCTGCGTCTATTTCTGTGTTGGGTCGCTCTTTGTAGGGCTTAGGCCCATTTGTATCTTTAACGGCCTTTGGCCATAATACAACACTGTTGACCAAAAAAAAAAAAATACTCTTGTTAAGTTTTGTATTCTAAGAATTATTGATATTACACTAGTTATTTTATCTTAAATATTATTAAAATATTCACTGTAATTTTGGATAAACCTAGTATTTTTCCAAGTTGCATAATAAGTTATCTCTTTTAGTAGTTGTTGAAGTTTTTTAAATATATTTAATATAAATAAAAATAATTTTTAGATGTGAAGTGTATGCATTTATAATAAATTATTTTTGGTTGATTACATGAAGTTTGTTGTTTAAGAATTTGCTTAATTGTGGACACAAGAAAAATTGCCTAATTGACTTATCTAATCAAAGATTATCAACAAAATCCATTTCCCAAACAAATTCCCTTCTTATACTCCGCTTCGATCTCTGATATGATGCTTGTGTTATCAGATTTGAGGAGGATTGGAAGAGGAGTTAGCGGAAAATCAGAGATTAAGTGGGAATTATACATGTCTAGTTTTTCGGATTTTATATAATTTATCTATAAGTAATTTATAACGTAATATATTGAACAAATATTTCGATTTCTCTAGTGGTTAAACGGTTACTTTAATACCTCATTGTGACTGGTTCAATTTTAAGTTATTTTTGAGCAGGGTGAAAATGATATTTCTATATCATCTTCTTCAAATCGAAGGACATGCGTTGCAGACCTAATCTATGGCAGATGTATTAAAAAAAAAAAAATTGAGTGTTTTCTTTAAAGTTTTGTTAGATTCATAACAGCTCATGATAAATCTATGAAAATGATTTCGATTTTAGGCTTGAAAAAAAATTTAAAAAAAAATTGAGAGACGAAGGTAGAGCTTCACCACCAGATCTTTGAATTCCAGCAAGAGAAGTTCGTACCAAGTGATGACGTCGACAGAGGAAGAAAACGCCAACAAACATCTGTTTTATGTAGTGAAATCTTTGTTCGGAAATTCGCTAGGCGTTGTGCGTGCGGCCGATCCGAACCTAGCGTCTAGAAAGAAAATTGGGGATTAGCGGTGATTAGTCGGGGCCTAGTTTTAGAGCTATTTAATGTCTTGAAAACATATTATTTAACTATAATTAACTATTTTGATATAATATAGTATTCAAAACTGCACTAAACACAGGAAAACAAATATCTAAATATAAAACATATGATATTTATTAAAATTATGAAAATAAGTAAAAAATAAAAATAGATTCAATTTTTTTCAAAAAAAAATTAATAATAATAAAAAAAATAAATTAGGCGGTCAGCTAGACGGAATTAAGTGGTTTAAGCGGAATTAGACGGAACTACGCGAATTTAGGCGGTCACAAAATTGGCTAACGATTTATTTAACCGATTTAAACAAAATCAAGGCGGATGAGAATGAATTACACTTGAATCTAAAAGATAAGTGAGTGAGAGAGAAGAAAAAGAAAAATCAGATCAATGGTGCATTTAAAATATTAAATTTGTCAAGTTATTATTAAAAAAAGTTCATGACAAAAAAAATTACATACCTTCACGAAGGGTAAAATTGAGTTTCACATATTTAACAGTAAAAATGTGTCACACCACAAAATAGAAACTCACAAGTGTTATATCTCTAAATGCAAAAAATGCTACATGTATCTAAAAGGGTAAATTAGGTCAATATTACCTTTTGGACCAAAAATTAGGTCCATGAAAAGTTTATTCACCAAATTAGGTCCATAGCAGGACACAATGTATTTCACACGCAAAAGCAGACTACAATGCCCCTGTTTCCTCGTCCTGGACAGCCTGCAACGACAGTGACAGGTCTTTGAAAGCGACATATACTTTTCAGAAAAAGGTTTGACCGGTACCCATTTATTTTGAACCGTAACGTCGCTAACTTTTTCCCTAACCTTTATCCATAGCTGAGCTGGCGATTACATTTGTTTTTTCCCGCTCAAATTTTCAAGGGAAATATCTTAAAGGGACCCTATCTTCAACCCCATCTACAATCCTCGACTAGGACTTATTTGGTCCCTTGAACAACAGAAAATCTTCACCTTCATTGGGTCGTCTACATTCCTCGAAACTTAGCTGGTCCCTTGTCAGAGTAAGAATCCTTCCATCCATTTTGTCACCAAAAATCGTAGACGACTATTTAGAGTTGTAGTCAAAGTGGAATACTTTGCTAAAGATCTAACTTTTGTTTGGCTGTAGATGGATGGAAGGAAGACAGTTTTGCTGCTCAGAGGGAAATGGCGTGAAGGTAACAATGGAATTTGGAGCTTCGAGGTCGAGAAAAAAGGAAACACCAAGGCTATTTGGTTAAGCTCAAGGTCAACTTTTGACTATCTTGAGAAGATGGTCAAAGAAAAGATGGATATCAAAGAAGATCGAGCTGTGGAAATAACATACCAATGGCCGCAGTACATGTTGATGGATGAGGGAAGAGACGCACCACCTGTTCTGGTTCAAAACGACGACGATGTGTCCCTGTTTGTCGAAATGAGATGTGAAATTGATCAACTCAACTTGTGCGTGACTTTGAAAGATACTGAAATTGTAGAGAATGATGTTGGTAAGTTTTCTTCGTAAATAGTCGACTACTGTTTGCTTTTAACGGATTCTGATTTTTTAGTAGTTGACTACTTTCATGGGTTATCAGATATGGTTGACTGCTTTAACGCTGGAAAGGGGATGACACCTCAGAAGAGTGGTAAGATTCACCTAAACGGTGTTACAATATCGTGTTATAATTGTATGATATGGTCTAACACTTTTTCCGCAACGTATAAACTAGCTATAGTGTTGTTTCAAAACCCAGAAGAGAAAGTTCCAGATACTGAGATTGAAGGTGAGATAGTCGAATACTTAGTTGTATTTATAAGTAGCTGAATACTCAGGTTGTTTTTTACAACTATACTTGTTTCATTGTAGTCTTATACATAGGTAGTTGAATACTTAGTATTGTATAGTTGACTACTTTGTAACAAACTCTGTAGCTTTACTTGCATTGAACGACCTGGACAACGACGAAGAAGTACCAGAAGATCTCGAAGAGATGGAAGATATGGCCATACTCTGTCTTGATGGAGAAGATATTGATAAGGGAAAATGTGTAGACACTTCTGCGAATAACTCAGATGAAGAATGGCATGAATTTGCAGTTGACGAAAATGACGAGAAAAACCCTGCTGCTGGATTTAAATCGGACAATGGTGAATACAACTCAGGTGAAGAAGCTGATGAAGAGCCTGAGAGCAGTACACAACAGTCTAAGAGGTTTAGCTGCGCAAAAGAAACGATTGATGGAGTTTTCGAAGACACGGAAGACCCGCCAGCTATGTTTGGAAGAGATGCTCCACCAATCGTTGATGAGCTGCCAGGTGATGGTACGTAGTTCCGTACTTATTGCTACATACTTAGTTTGGGTAGACAACTATTTGTAGTTATCTACATATATTTTCAAATGCTTAATTCTACATACTTAGTTTGGGTAGACAACTATTTGGATATATACTTAGTTTGTAGTTCCGTACTTATTGCTACATACTTAGTTTGGGTAGACAACTATTTGTAGTTATCTACATATATTTTCAAATGCTTAATTCTACACAACATTATATCATACTCTACCTACTTATTTTGAGTAGTCAACGAATTGTAGATTACTATTATTTTGCACCATTGATGATTTCTTATGCAGGGATAGACGATGCTTTGGATGACGTTAGCTACGAGGGTGTCAGTATATTTGTGGGAAGGATATTTAGGAACAAAGCTGAGTGCAAACTGAAGATGGCTTTACACGCGATTAACAAAAAGTTCCATTTCAAAACTCCACGCTCATCACCAACTTACATGGAATTCGTGTGCATTAGCGATAAGTGTCACTGGCGTGTGTATGCATCCATGATGGACCGTACTGGAAACTTCCAGATCAAAACGGCAAACTTCAAACACACATGCTCGATTGACGATAGGCGTCAGTACCACAGACAAGCTACGACACAAGTAATTGGGGAGTTAATTCGAACTAGATTTACTGATGGAAGGAAAGGACCAGGTCCCATTGAGATTCAAAGGATAATGCAGGAAGATTTCCAGGTAAATAGCTTTTGGATAGACAACTACCATATATTGAATACTAACAGTAGTCGAGAATTGAGGTATAACTATTTCTCAAAAATGGTTGTCTACTTCAGGTTAACATCTCGTACTGGAAAGCGTGGAGGTGTAGGGAACTCGCTATGGAAAAATCACTAGGCTCTGTATCAGGTAGCTTCGCGTTGCTACCATCATATGTCGAGAACCTGAAAAACTCAAACCCGGGCACAGTGTGTGAAACATTATATGAGGTTGACAAGAATGGGAGTAAGCGGTTCAAGTATCTATTTCTTTCTTTCGCTCCTTCAATTGCGGGGCTTAAATACCTGAGGCCGGTATTGCTCATTGACGGGACTCATCTAGCTGGACGCTATGGTGGATGTCTTCTTGCTGCTAGTGCACAAGATGGAAACTTCCAAATTTTTCCAATAGCTTATGGGGTAGTCGACAGTGAAAACGATGCATCTTATGTATGGTTCTTCCAATGCCTAAAGCAGATCATAAACAATAGCAGTGATTTAATGTTTGTCTCAGACAGACATTCAAGCATTTACAAAGGGCTGAGACAGGTAATGTAGTTGTCTAATTGTAGTCGATGCACAGTAATTATCTACGACTATTTTGTAGTTGAATATCTGGTGATATTTCTGAACCTTGTATTTATAGGTGTATCCTCAAGCTGGACATGGGGCTTGTTTAGTGCATCTAGTGAGGAATGTAACAACAAAGTTTAGGGAAAGCCGGTTGCCTTCACTAGTGGTGAGAGCAGCGAAAGCTTATACCGTTTTAGAGTTTTCTCAAATATTTGCAGAACTACAATCTGTGAATCCTGAGTGCGCTCAATACCTGCTTGATGTGGGGCTCCCACACTGGACACGTTCATACTGCATGGGTGAACGATACAATTTGATGACAACCAACATTGCTGAGTCATTAAACAAGGTTTTAAAAGAGTGTAGAGAGTTCCCACTTATCTCGATGCTTGAAGCTATAAGAATGAGTCTGATCAGTTGGTTTGTGAGGAGAAAAGCAGCAGCCTCATCAGATGATAGCATGCTAACGCCAAAAGTGAGACAACTTATGGATGTAAATTTTACTGACGGCACTAATATGAAAGTAAGTATTTCATGTGGTCAGCTACGTAAGTAGACAGATATATAAAGTATTCATCTGCGTGTAGTTTAACATATGTATTCGTATAATTGTAGGTGACTGTTCTTAACTGCGAAGAGTTTGAGGTGAGAGACACAAAAGGAGTGAGATTCGAAGTGAACTTAGCAAAAGGGATTTGCAGCTGCAGGGAGTACCAAATGATCCAGATACCATGTAGCCACGCTTTAGCTGCCGCGTCGTTAACTAATTACACAACAGACAAGCTGGTCGGAATTGTGTACACAACAGCATTCAGAAAATTAATCTATGAAGTTCCGACACCAGTAGTTTCTGGTAATGTAGATCTCCTACCGCCCTTGATGAGGCGCCCACCAGGTCGACCAAAAAAACAGAGGATCCTCTCCCGAGGAGAATTCAAGGTAAAAGTAGGATATTTGACTATTCATTAATAAAAAGTAGTTGACTATTTTGTGGAAGTATTTATAAACAAGAATTTCTTATGAATTAGCGGCGGGCGAAGAAGGCTGCGAGAGTTTGCAGTAGGTGTCTTGGAAAAGGACACAACAGGGCGACGTGCAAATTACCTAGGCGGGAAAGGTGAAGCTACCTTATTATTTTATTGCCATGGGAGAAGCGGAATTGATGCACATCAAATCACATGTAATCCTTTATAGTATGGGGAATTATTAACCATTTTGATGATTTGCTTTTGGTACAATGCATCATATTTTGGAATTACTTAATTTAGTCGGTTTGGCATAATACTCTCTAGTATTGCTGTTTTAAACTCCCATATTTAATGGCAAATTTCCGTCTTTTTATATTTTGCAATCTTTTATTGGTTGTTGTTTGAAAGATGTTAGGGTAGATGAATACTACTACTGTAGGAATTTTTCTCTTTTTTAAACTAGTATTCAAACAATACTCATTTCTAGTAGTTGAATACTAGTAGACTGATATGTTTAGTAAGTAGACTGATACTAGTAGTGGAAGTAGTTCACTTCAATTTAGTAACAAGTAAACTATAATTCAACGTAAAAATTCTAGTTTACTTGAAAAAGTAGTTAGTCAGTATAACAAAGTAGTTGACTACTAGTAGTTGAATTCTAGTAGACTGATACGCTAAGTAATAACAAAACTATAATTATACAATTAACCACAAAACGTTAAAAAATAACATAACTGAGGAAAGTAACATAATGTATAAGTTTACATAGATAGACAGATAATTTAAACATAGAACAAACTTACAGATAAGAGATAACCAAACAGTACACAAGTAGTAATTAAGGATGCTCTAAGTAGTACCACTATGGTCGATCTCTTTGAACAGAGAGAAAGCGTACTTCAGAGATGCATCACGGACGACGGCTTCAGTAACATGAGGAGAAAGTGAAATATTGCCGGATGACTTCAAGTCGAGTAGCATAAGAGTGTGTATCCCAGTATTTTCTGTAATAGTAGTCGGCTACAGTTATAACTATTCTAATAATAAGTTAGCATGGAATAGTCAACTATTTTTGAAGATGCAGCTTACCTGATTTTTCTTTCGGCATTAGTGGCTTCACGATATTAATGATGAACGGTTTAGTAGACAGAGTCTTCATCTCTGAGTTGTAAGCAGCTTTCCGAATGAAAAATGGCAATTTTTGTGCTAAGGGACTAACAGAACTCGTAATCTCAGAGTCAGGCACCTTTTGCTTGCTTGGTAGAACGCCTATGCTGTGGCCGTCAAGGTCGATGGATAGGCCAACCCAATGACCATTGTCCAACAGATATGGGCAGTACAGCATAAAGACATCTTTGCACCACTCCCTTCTTGTTTTCACATATGTGACGGCCTCTTTTGATACGTCAGGGAGTTTCTTGCTCGGAATTTGCAGGTTAGCAATTAATCTGACGAACTCGTATGCTAAGTAGTCATAACCCTTAAGGGAGGTTGTCGATGTAGATGCAATTTGATGGCGAATTAAGAAAATAACAGCGTCCATCGACTGCATATATAGTCAACCATTAGTAATCGTCTATGGAAGTAGTTGACTATGATTAATAAACATATAAATTTGGTGTACTTACACGAACAGACATGGGGGAATCCTGGGAGATCATTTCCTTGAATTCGGTGATAGATAACGTAAGCCCGTTCCATGGTGGGAAGGAACGGTCAGACCTATAAAGGTATGGTCAGAAGACTAATATAATAAGACCTACAAATAGTCATTATACTGTAAAAAATGTTTTCTTACGGTGCTGAATTGATGGCAGAATGTAGCATAGATATTTCATAAGGACTGGGGCTCCCAAATATAAGAGCGAGTTCTTGGCTTTTTTTGGGCCTTTTGTTGCCGGTCACAAAATCTGCAAATGTTGATGAAGCAAGGCGCTGTCTACTACTTTTGCGTTGATCTGGAGGTGCGGGAGGTGGAGTTTTTGCATCTTGAGTCAGGCCCAATGAGAATTTTGGTTCAGTAATACCTACTGGAACCAATGGTGGAGCATTGGTTATGGAGTCTGTTGCCTGAAAAAGGTGAAAATTTAATTTCGTGAATACTTATACAAGTATTTGGAGACTAATAGACAATTATTAAAGTAGTAGACTACTTAGGTACCTGTTGCTGGTTTTCTAACTGTTCCTGGTTATCTACTTTGGTTGATCCTGTTGCTTTGGTGGAGCATGTTTCCTTTGCACCTGCTGCCGGTTTGGTGGAGCCTGTTGCCTTTGCACCTGTTGCTGCTTTGGTGGAGCTTGTTGCCTTGGTGGAAACTGTTGCCTGGGGGAATTAGAAACATTAAATAAAAATAAGTGTGGTTTTAATATAGTTGTCTACCAATGTAGTTGAATTCGTTGTAGTTGGTTATAGCTAGTCAACTACTATAGAAAGAGAAAACTTTGAAACCTGTTTTTCTTTTATCCCCTGATCCTGTTGCTTGGCTACGTTTTCTTTGCTCACGTTTTTGTCAGGAATTGGTTCTTCTTCGGAAGAATCCTCACCAGTTTCAGATTCATCACCAGTTGTCGCTTCTTCTCCAGTGGTCTCTTCTTCTGAAGTAGAAGCTGATTTTGTGTTTTTAGACGGGACAGTTGCCTTGGACGGGACAGTTGCCTTGGACGGTACAGTTGCTCCAGGGACAGTTGCCGGGCCTTGCCCGGGACAGTTGCCTTGGACGGGACTGGCTCCTTGTGGGTTTCCGTAACGACATGAAGATGGTCGTCTACATTGTCGGGTGCCATGAACTGCGCTTCCTCTTCCAATTCCTATATAAAATTAATAACAAATTGAATTTGAGAATATTAATATTCAAATACTATTAGACAACTACGAAAATCAAATTACCTCTTGTGTATCAAAGTCAGTGTCCCTTATAACTGTTTTGATAATTTTATCAGAGTCGGATTCATCATCTTCCTCGTCCGATGAACTTTCTTCTTCATCTCCAGATGTTACCTGGTGTAAACACCCAAAATTGAAAATGCATATAGTTGGCTAAAGTTATAAATAGTTGGCTATAAGTAGTCAATAATAAGTAGATGACAAAGTTGGGTACCTGCTTCTCTTTGTTCGCTTGAACATCTTGTTGATTGCAAGGTATTTCCTTGTTCTGGTTTTGGTTTTCTTCGGAAGAATCATCACCTGTTTCTGTTTCGTCTCCACTATCATCTTCGGAAGAATCATCACCTGTTCCATCAGTTGATTTTGGCGGACCGACTTTCTCTTGAGAAGAACCAGTTGTTGTACATGGGTTTAACGGGGGTTTAGGAGGTGGAATAAAACCGATGTCAGATCTCTTGAGATTACTAATCTCTGCAAAGAGTGTGTTGAACTTGCTTTGAAATTCTATCCCTAGGAGAGCGATGTTCTCATTTACAGCTTTCATCTCAACCAAAAGTGGTTTATTCGCTTCCTCGGATTTCTTCAGACAAGCAGTAGCAACATCTTCGATTAGACGTTCAACATTTATATTACTTGGAGGTGCCGATTCAGTGGTGGATGTTTGACCTTTTGTCAACTTCAAATGATCGGTTGCCTTCGCACCACCAAGCCAAGACTTCCTCGTGAAAACTTCACCACGCTCAATAGCTTCCACGAGGTTATCGACGCTGCTGTCCTCCACTTCATCATCGTAACCAAGTTCGTCTTCGTTTAAAATTCCATCCTGGTCATCGATTATTGCTTTAGCTGAGACCTGAAAATAGACAACTACTAGTTAGACGAATACAATGGGGTTTAGAGACAACTTAAAAACCCGACTATATTGAAAGGTAGACGACTACTTTTAAACAAAACAATGTACCTTCCCATCTTTATCTAGCGTTTTGACGTAAGGCAGGGGTATAGTTATTGATTTCTGGGTACCCAGCCGATTTATCTGGACAGTATCTTCCTCAGCATCATCATCTGCTAGAATAAGTTTTGAAGACTTGCCTTTGATTTCCTTAGATAAGATGATGGGAGCAGAAAGCAAGACAACCATTTGTAAAGCGTGCGGGAAACCGTTAATGGCACAAGAAGCTTGACAAAGGTTTGACAAAGTGGCGGTCCGGCTTTTGATATGGTCTAGAGTCATATCAAAAGACTTGCGGCCCCATGGATAGTTTAGAAAGCGTTCAGTATCTTGGACCATAACAACTAGATCTCCATTGATCTTGGACTGCTTGGATGTTGGACAAAGAACTCCCTCGACAAGTAACAAGAGAGCTAATTTGAACCTGACAACAAGGTATCTAATTAAAAGTAGTCGACTACTGCTACGTGAATGTATAAACTAGTAAATCAGGAAAAAAAAGTTGAAATAGAAAGCAAGATACTTAATTAAAAATAACCGTCCATTACCTGATTTCTTTGTTCTTGTAAGGTTTGCCTAAAAGTTTGGTCATGATCCAATACGGTGTAGGGTTCGCTTCCGTTGCAAACATTTGGGTCATGTACTTCGACAATTCCCCTTCTTCTGCTTGAGGAATGGCCTCATTAATATCTGAGCAACTTAAACCTGTAGCAATAGCAAACTCCCTGATTGAGAACCTAATAGGTTGATTACCAAACAGGACCCAGATTTCGTGACGCCTCCTGATGACAAGCTGCCTAGATAGGAGGAAGTGGAGAAATCGGACAGACGTTGCTACTTGGTTCCCGATATTAATCAGTTTCCCAAATTGGGAGTTCTGTATCCTTTCCATGTCGTCATCTTCGAGAGAAAATTTAACGGCTTCAATATAATTAAGCTGGTAGTATGTGTTGAGTTTGTTGTCGCCCTTTGGTTCATGCCCAGTTTTGAACAATCGTTTGGGTAGATTCGTATCACCCATAGTCAACTACCTATAACAAGTAGTTATTTGTCAATACAGATCTAATTAAAGAAAAAGTATTCGACACCTTGTAAACGACTAATAATCAAACTAGTATTCAAAGTAGTAATACAATTTGAACCGCGCCAAATTGTCCATTGTTCAACCGGGGTTTGTCAATCTGGAAATACATCACTGTAAACGCTTAATCGAAGAAGAAAATACACAGTAAGCGAAAGATGTGGAAAAATTAAGTTGTTAAGTTAACTAGTTTGATACATGCAAAAGGACAATACGAAAAGTAGAAATCGACATAAAGAAGCATGCATAAAGCTAAAATTTTAAAATATGGAATAGATTCGATCAATTTGGGCGTCTAATTGGTGATGAAAATTACCTAGGCTAGATAATTTGGGGCAAGAAAGCGACTTGCTTTTTGTTGTTGTTGTGGGTACCTTCTTTTCTTCTGGGTTTCTTGTCTACTTCGGGAGAAAAAATTTCGGGGACTGAACAGAGGATTTGGAGGAAAGATGAAATACAAAGATGGAGGTTGAAGAAGAAAGTGGGGGTAGAGTGAGAAAATGATATTAAAGACTCCTTAAGTGGGACGCTCAACCATCCGAAAAGAAAGGGGATTTTTTTTCAAAAAAAAAATGTGATAACAGTTATCGAAGCAAAAAGTAACTGGTGTCAGAGCGATTTTTAAACGTTATGGGGGCAATTTGGTAATTTTGATTTGGGCCGTATTTGAGTCAGCGAGTAATTATCTGTCTATGAAATTATGTTATAAATACAGGATAGTAGTCGGCTACGTTTTCTACGACAGGTAGTTATTAAATAAACGATCAATAAAAATAGCAAATACATTGACTAAATAAGTTAAAAGCTAGTAGTCGTCTACTTGACATATCATACTAAAGTATGAGTTAAGGTCTTATAATATTACTGGAGGAAATAAACCATTACAAAGGGGTCCTTAACAATGTTTTATAAAAGTCTAGGCCATATGCCAAAATTTTTTCTAGCTAGTTGGCAAAACAACATCGTTTCTAAGGTCCAGAAGCATCCATTGCACATGGTAGGTGGCTTCCACCCTTCATCCCAATAGCATAGCCATCGATTTATAGAAGCACATCCGCACTTTGTGACGCTGTTGAGATCTACTTCCTTTTCCTTCTCTAACCAAAAGTTAATTGGTTCATCTGGCCAATGTAGTACTTCTCTGGCGTTTATTTGCTTTCGAACTTTCTTTGCCACTTCTCTAGTTAGAATTAGCCCGCGCTTTTGCAATTCTTCATTCCCGTAAATTAATCGAACTAGCATGTAGTAGATGTATTTACCAGTTTCCCAACCACCTTCAGCAGATCGTTTGATCATACCCTCCCCTAGAGCCTGCTGATTAGTGTACATGTATGTAGACATACCTTTTAAGAGAAGCGCTGAACGATTGTTGTTGGTAATGCAAACTTCGACAAATTCAACGGCAGGGGCAATTGGAACCAATGGTATTTGATGGAAGAAGAAATCAACATTCTTATAGAATTCTTCGGTCTCAGCCAACTCCGTCAGCGTCGTGCATGTTGCCTTTGTACGAACAAATTCGTAGAAACCACACCGGAGGGCGTTTTCTAGAATCGTTAGTAAGAGATTCTCATTTAGCCTCAACATGTTGCTCGTTTACAAACAATTTGTATGGCAGTTACCGCTGTCTGATAGTGTTTTATCATCTATTTATAGGATGATGACCGTAATAACGAGAAGACACATTAAAGACATCCCTTTATGATTGCGGTTATGAAGGCAGTTATAACGAATAATAGACAACTACACACAGTCAATATAAGAAACGATAGTAGTCCACATCTAGTCAATATAAATAGGCAACTACATCTAGTCAATATAAATAGGCAACTACATATAGTCATATACTATAGATAAATATTCAATACAAATGAAAAGAAACACTTAACTAGAAGTACCTAAAAACATGACATAGTAATAAAATTCAGATCTCAGTCCTCATAAGCTGGTAGTGCCAGAAAAGGTAACATTTAGGACAGGTGGTGCGATCGTGGTGGAGAAAACATGAAGGGAAATCGGCAAACACAGCTGGTAGATTGTAACGAACATCAGTGGTTCGCATCATTGTGATGGTGTTAATAACTTGCTCGGGTAGATGGTCCATGTAATCCATACGGAATCTCCATTCATGGATACGATCCAAAATTTCAATCCCAAAGTCAGGATGACCATACGCCACAGCAAAAATAGCAGACAAGAATGTAGCCTCGTCAACCCCACCTTTCGATGCAGTGCGCAAAAAAGGAGCAGAATCGAAGAGTTCAGCTCCAATTAGTATCCTATGCAAACCGGCTAAGTAATTAGCTTTGGGGTTTTTTGACTCAACTGCCAAAGTGAAGAATGCCGGAAAACGGTCAATAAGATCTGGGTGACGCACGAACTCCTCGATATCGAGCACAGATATGACTGATGGTTCTTTAAAGGTTCGATAGAGAAATTTGGAGCAGCATCCTAGACGACAAGCATCCGCTGCAGAGGATCTACCAACAAAGGTTAGAATTTTAGGTAGTAGGTCCGTTAGATCTTCATCAAGGGAAATTGGGGCCATGTTAACCTTCAAAGAAAATGAGTATTGGGTTAGTATATTTCAGGAAAATGTAGATTGACAAAATGTAGACGACTACGGATTGGAGACAAGTATACGCAGTAACATAGACGAATACTATAAGAATAAGCGCATATGGAAACAACCCATTAGTTAGGAATCAAGTAGTTGGATACACATAAACGACTATCATAAGGATAAACACAGAGACTACTATATCTAAAAGGTAGCCAACCTTTAGACGAAACAAAGGACTAAATGACAACTATAATGAGAAACGCAGAGAACTACTGTTTCGAAAGGGTAGAAGACTACTAAAAGAAACAGAGGACAAGGTTATCATGGTTGAGAACCGGATTAAGTGAAGGAAAACGCTTTTGAAATTTGAAAAACACACCCATTCCATGAACGAGAACCAAGCGTCCGAAAACCATAAAACACCCACGAGTATCCATTATAGAATTAAATAAAGGATTCAAATGAGGGTAAATACGGTTTTCAATAGAGAGAAACCATGAGAACCAAGCTAACGAAAACAATGAAACACCTAAAATGGATAGAAATTTCAAATCTTGACAGTTTCTCTTTTTTTAATGAAAAAGTATGGAAAACTTGTTTGAAACTCATCTCAAACGGAAACAAGCATGAACACAAACTAATTTTAGACGGAAACGCATTGTAGCTAAGCAACGATTTTCCAAAAAAACAGAGGAATCGGATCTTACCGATTTGAAGAGAGCTTCAGCCTCTCTAAGAAGAAGTCGGGTTCAGGTTTTCAAAATGATGGATATTATAGCCAGGGTTTGTTGATGAGCTATTCAATGGTGGGGTGATATGGTAGTACAATGTCAGACCTAAAGTTAAAGTTGGGAGTGTTAGAGGCTATTTTCAAGAGTGTAGCCGAGATGTTGGTGATGGGCAATCTCGACCTTTCCATCACCTCAAGAAGCCACTTTTTATTCTCCTAATTTATGTCCAATTGATAGTCATACAGCCCAATTTCTCTATCTAAAATCCCTATATTGAACGACTCTAGAACAAGTTTACTTTTCTATATTTTCCTGAATACTAAATTGTCAACCTTATATATGCTTTTGTCTCTTTTAGATGCTGTAGTAGTTACTTAGAAGATTCGAGAGTTTTTGGAGCATGATTGAGTAAAGAAACATGAAGAAATGATTATGGCAGAAAAAAAAAGAGCTAGGAAAGGATTTGAGCTGAACAATCCAGCTAGTCAGTTGGGGCAGCTTAAAATCAGCTCAACTCAGTTGGATGGAGTGATGACCTACTAGGTTAGGTCAGCTGGTCAGCAAGTGACACTAGCTGACCTAAAGGGCAGTTGGGCCAAAGGGTCATCAATGGTTTGGCACCCTTCGGCCAACCAAAAGCAACCATTCACCCAAAAAAAGTTACTTGGCGAATGGAAGCCTATAAATAGGCCATGAAGGACCATTTTTGCGCCATCACTTCACAAGAGAAAATTCCCAGAATTCTTTAAGGCACCAAAGGCGAGTTAAGGGAGAGAAACAAGAGAGAGAGAGAGATCGGTCGGCTTCAAGGGAATCGCCGGCGATCAAAGGCTAAAGGAGGCAGACAATTTAAAAGGTTTAAGGCGTGCACAAGGAATCAGAATGGCTTCCAACGCAGCCAAGGACCAATGAAGATCCGCAATTACCTCTAAGGTTAGGACCAACCTCTTCTTAAGCCGCGACCACGACAAGTGTTTGGTCGGCGGTCGCGCAGATAGATGGTCGGCCGGAATAATTCTAACTCTCTACCTTCTGGAAATAGAACCGGATATTAGGTTGATAATTTGGAATTAGGATCAATTATGTTCTAAGTAGGCACGACCGGCCATGGGCCATGGTCGTGGTCGGAGTCGGCAGACGGTTTGTGCGTGTTTCAATCTGTGCGACGGGTACAAATGGGCCGATGGGTCGTGTGCGATACAAAGGCACGTCCGTGGGACGGAAAGCCAAAGATTGAAAGACCGCAATCGGCTGGCCCAAGCGTGAAACGATTCGCTGATCTGGGTTAATGGTGACAAAACTGTGCAGTCGACGAGACTGGGCCATGATCGCCACAACCGCGGGTCAATCGCAGCTGTTCGCGGATGATTGTACCCGTTCGTGGGACGATCGCGACTGTTTTCGGATGATCACACCCGTTTGTGGGACGATAGATCGATCCTGCACGTGGGACGATCATGTCTACACACGGACGAACGTGCCCATCCATGGGTCGCGATAGGTCAATGGTCATGACCGGTTGAGACGTGGGTCGGCCTAAGGACATGAACCGATTAGTGGAATGTAGAACGGACTAGAGTCTGATTGCGTGATGCATTGGGAACACTTAAGCATATAGAAATGGTTATGCTAGGTTGATGCAATTCATTCATGTTAGAATGTTTACTTATATAATTTATGAATGCAAAGATGAGGTTGATCACAGGGATGATCAAGCCTAGGTGTGGACACAAGACCGATTGACGAGTGGTGTTAGATAGATAAATTACTAGGACCGATACATTATATAGCCTAATGACATTGACATTACATTGTATTGGTACCTTGGTTTGATTAATAAAGAATCTATTTATCTTATTTATATGCTTTACTCATTGTCTTAGACTAAGATGGAATGAATTAATAATTAGAATGGTTAAGTATGGAATGTTAGACTTGAGGTTCGCAAATGAACCTCAAGGTAGAACGGCTAAGCAGTGAGACATCCGTCTATGCCTTATGGCTGGGATGGGGTGCTTCAAGTTGGTATCAAAGCGGAGTTTTTTAGGACTATGGGTTAGAGCTACACCACTTTTCGGGGGTTAAATGTTTGCATTAGTTAGTTTTTCTTAGGACTTAGAGATTGCTTGTTAGATATACTAACTTTATTGAATCTTTAGGTTGGAAAAATCAAAACAAAGCGTACTATGGACAAGGATGTGGCTGGGACCAGGCAACGTTCAAAGAACCAGAGCACACCTGTCGCACCTGGTGCCACCGGTCCTGAGTTTGCCCAGAAGAGCACAACACACACGGCTCCTCCTGCACCCAATGAGACTAGGGTTGAAGAACCGGTCGTCCAGGTTGGGGTTGAGCATGAGGAGATGGGCGAATCCTCATCACATGCAGCTCACACTGAGACCGGAAATGTGAGGAATGGTGCTACAAGTGGTGGTGAACACTGACCGCGGTCCCAAACATCGGAGAGATGTGGACCATGCTGAAGGCGGTCATGGACCAGCTGATGGTTCTGAACCAGAACATCACTTCTGGTCAGAAATCGGCTGAGGATGGAGGAAAGATCCAATTCACCATTCCAGAGACTAAGAATCGGGATGATGATGAGCTAGATGTAGTAGTGATAGAGACGCCGGCCGCTAAGAAGATCCGTAAAGTGGACTACCTCAACAATTTGGGTCACATTACCAAGTTGGGAACAAAGCACTTCAAGGGGAGTGCTAACCCACTTGAGGCTGATGAGTGGAAGTCACGGATAGTCCGGAACTTCCGATCCACCCGTTGTCCAGAGGACTATTTTCTATTCCATTTGTTGAACTATTGTAGCTATACTCCATTTATACACTTCATTATATGGTTCTCTATCGTGTTATCTTGTCGTATCAGCAAATCTTTTGCCAGTACGAGTCTTTGTACCCTTAGTAGGATGATGCATTTGGGGTCTGGGACGTTCAGAGAAATCATACGCCTAAGATTTCAGGACGAATTCTTTTTCAGGAGGGTAGAATTGTAATGGCCCAAAACCCGCCCAAGAAATTTTTTTCTAAATAGAAGGGAGAAAGCCCAAAAGCCCAAGTAGGAAGCCCACCTTCCTTATTTGCATTAGGGTTTTCCCCCTCCTCCTCCCCTATAAATATGAGAGGCCCTCTCCTAGAAAACCATCACAAATATTTCCCGGCGAAGCTCGGTCCAATCCTTGTGCCATTCGTGCCTCCAGGAAACCTAATCCGTTGTCCATCACCCTTTCCACCAATCAGGTAACTCCTAAACTCTATATCTAGCCATGTTTTTCAAAACCTGAAAACTTTTTAGCCATATCTTTCAAACGGTGTTGAATCACAAGAATCCGAGGCCATCAGCGCGTCCATCTCGCCGAGACGAAGCCAACACCGCCAGCCTCTTAGCCGCTCGCCCGCCAGATAAAAACCTGGCATGTGTGATCAATGTGATGGAGCCGCCGCCACGTGCCGTTGTCACGCGCCACCTCCGCCGCCGTCCGCCACCGACCAAAGCTGATGTCCTCCCCCAGATATCTGCCGTCGCCGGCCATCGAGTCATCTCGGTTGTCCAGTTTGGCCTGGTTTAGTTCGGTCCAATCCCAATCTCCGTTTAAATTAATTCCATTTCGATTTGGTCCGGTTTGAGCGGTTTGGTCCAATTCCAATTTCATTTTTCGGTTTAATCCAATTTCTTCCTGGTTTAATCTGGTCCAAATTAATTTCTGGTTTAGTTTGGTTTAGGATTGGTTTAGGGAATTTTAATGGTTATGAATTGGGCCTAGTTTAGTATGGGTTTGAGTTTGGGTCTGAGTTGACCGGTTGACTTTGACATGAAACCATTGACTTTATTCAACCAACTTCAAGTAGCCATAACTAGTCCATCCTTAGTCCGATTCGAGCGAAATAAAAGCCTAACTCGCTTAGTTTTCCATTTTATTTCCAGATATGAAGTTTGTTTGGGCGTCAGGAACTCCTAAGTTACGCTTTTGTCATTCTTTAGCTAAGGTGAGGACCTGATGCGATCTTAATGGAGAAGATCATTGCCCTTTGATGCACTTTGTGAGTCTGGTTGTTTGATGGATGATAATCAGAATGAATGAACAGATTGAAGAGTTTAGAAACAGTGGACTGAAAGAAACTTCATGAAGCTGCGGAATCACTTCAAGACTTTTGAACTCTGGTCTTTTAGAGATGAAACACCAAAAGAAGAGTCAAAGATGAATGGATATTACATACCATTCAGATCAAACGATCTCGAAAAGTTTTGATAAAAAGAAGTTTGATAAAGTTCAGAAATGGCTACAAAGTGTTTTAAATAGAAAAATGCAACAAGGCTGCATGAACAGCAATTAATACACCTAGGAAATAACAAAAAGACTAATTAAACACCTAAATTTCAAAATCTCTCTTCATAAAAGGCTATGGGCTTTATGGATCAGCAATGGGAAAGGATAATAGTATGTGGGCTTGCCTCATTAAAAACCTCTCTTGGAAAACCTATTGGGACAAAACCAAGAGGAGGGAAAAAGAGTACAAGTCCACACACCTCCATTACTGATGACTTAAGTGGCTTGAATCACAACCAAAGTGGTTGGATTAGCACACTTAAGTTGGCCCTGAACGTGGTGTAGAAGGGTGTAGAAAGCTTACTTGAATTGCTTTGCCTTAGCTCTGGTCATTGCTCCAATTGGTATGTGCAAAGCTTCTGATCCTTTCTCTCCTTTCTCCTCTGGTCCAAGTTGCTCCTTAGCTCCCTTCTCCTCAGCTACAAGCTGCTCCTTAGCTCCATTCTCCCCAGCTAGAAGCTGCTCCTTAGCTCCATTCTCCTCTGGTTCAAGCTGCTCAATGTCTTTAGGTTCCAAGCTACCCATGATCACATCAGGACCAGACGTAACCTTTGCTTATTCCATTTCAAATCTATGACGCTAGTCATTTGTTAGTGTCGTCTTTCCTTGGTAGCATAGATTTTATAGTATGCACCTTGTGATTTAAAGATGATATATCATGGTTTTTCTAGGTTTTCAACCATGATATAAGTGTGTATATTGAGTCTTTAACCTGGTTTTTCGAGTCTATTGAGTCTTCTACAGGTAAGCTTGCGTTTGGAGAAAAGAGTGAGATTATATGACGTTTCTAGTGATTTGTGCAGAGAGCTGAAGTTTGTGTCTCGACCACGAGGTGATGTCGACCGACACCCATCTTGGTGTCGGTCGACACTGAGGGCGACAGAGAGTTGTACGCGGAGTTGAAGACATGTTTTGAAAAATTGCATAATTGCCCAAAAGTTTTCCATAATTCTAATCTAGCCCCAAAATGTGTTTAGTGGTTTTTGAGAGCAGGCTCATTATCTTGTTCTTTGCTTTGTTTCTAATTTTTCCATGTAGATTGAGAGATTTTTCTAAGGGGCTGTTCTTGCTACTTGTAACCTTTGAGAGAAGGATTTTGAACCCCTTTATTTATCTATTCAGTCTTTTGGTTTTCTATTCAATGATGTGTTGTTTATTTGATAATATGTCTGAGTAGTAACCTAGTTAGATTTAAAAATTCTCATAAGGGGTTTATGCATGTTTAGATAATTGATTGATTAGGATTCTAAATATGTTCGTTCATCACCTAAGTTGCACTTAATACTGAATTCTGGATTGATCACCTAGGGTTTAGATCTGAGATAATTAACTTAGCACGAGAGTGTGAGTTATAATCTGAATAAACTTAGTGTGAGCAATTTGACTAGATACAAAGAGATTTAGTTTAGGAGAATTGTGAACCGAAGAACATGTTCTTAATGCTTGTTTAGAACTCTAGGATCACAAAGAGATTTGGATCACTAGGTTGCTAGATATAGAAATAATCTCAGCGAGAGTTAGATTGTTTATCGTTGCGTTTCTAGTTCTTGAACTTGTGCTTAATCTGAATACGGTTAGTTAAGCATCTGACACTGCATAATTCTCGAGAACTTCCTAAGTCTGACGCCTTTCTTCCATTTAAAAACAACCTTTAATTTACTTGCATTGCTTTCTGCTTTCTTCTGAGTGATTTAAACATATAATTTATCGCGTGAATCTTGAGTCCTTGTGGATACGATACCCTGAGTACTTGATAGGGTGTAAGTTTTAATCCTATTCTACTGCAAGTGCACAGTTCAGTGATTGTAGTATATAGGGTATCGAATCCACAGAGACTCTGGTTTCGATAGCTAAAGAACAAGGAATTAAACTAGGAAGAAAGCAATGTGATGTATATAAAAGCAATGCGAGAAAGTAAACAGAAAGCAGAGATTGTTGGTTGTGAAAGCAAGTTATTAAAAGCGCTAAGTCTAGGGCGTTCTCAGGAAATCAGACAAGCAGACAGTTCATTCAGCAAGGATCTAATTAAGCACAGTTCTAGAACTCAAAACACGGATATAGAACTAACCAAATTTCTTTGCGATAATTCTCTAAGTCTAAGTGCAGCAAACCAAACTTTCGTTTGCGAGAACTAACAGATTAAACCAGCATTAATTCCAAGTTTGATATGTTCACAATTAACCTAAACCAAACTTTCGTTTGCGAGAAGTTTAATTGCTCAACCTAAATAGTTCAGATTCCTAAACCACACTTTCGTGTCGTATTTAGCAACCTAAGATCTAGATTCTAATTGATCAGGTTAGAACTAGCTTTAAGCACAATTAGATTGAAGAACAGATATAGTTATGAATCCTTAACTGAATTAAACAAGTCTAGCAAGTCATGAAATCCTATGTGAGAAACCCTTAACCTAACTATGAATCTACTCAGACATAGATAATGAAAACATAATCATATGAAGAATAAATTGCATAAAAGATAATAAAGAATTAAAGGGGTTCGAAATCTTCTCCAAATACAGATGAAGTAAAGGTTCAGATCAGCCCCAAAAGCTCTAAAAATCCTCTGCTCTTAATTATGAAAGCGTATCTAATTAAAACACCAAAAACTCAATAATATAGGTCTAATCTCGGCCAGGGGCTTCTTTGTAAATATCAGGAACTTCTGGATCAGAGTGCAATAACTTGACTCTTCATAAACCGCCGAGTTTTGGCCCATCTCGCTGGTGCAACGCTCATCGCAGGTGTGCAACGATCGACGCAGTACTCTGTTTCGGACAGTGAACTCTATCTCTCGGCCAAACACTCCAAAAATCTCCAAAATACTCCAATATCTCCAATTCAGCTCCAAACCTGATTATACCTGTAAAAGACTCTAAAAGAACACAAAAAGACACTAAAACACACTTATATCATGGTCTAAAACTAGTAAAAACCATGATATATCAACTCCCCCACACTTAGCCTTTGCTTCCCCTCAAGCAAAACAGAGAACTAAAGCATGGTGAAGAGGTTTGAAAACTCTTCAGAAACTCATTTCATCCTAGAAGCTACAACACTCAGATTCCCCTTAGTAAACCACTGAAAGAATCAATCACAGGATATCAAGACCAACATATACTTCCCCCACACTTAGCAAATGTCCTAAGTAAACTCCACAATCACATTCAAGCATTCAAATTCTCCCTACTGACTTCTGCAAGTATTTAAGTGCGGTCTCACCTAAGGAGTATCGATCAAAGGGCACATGGATTCTTACCTTATCAGCCCTAGACCACCATACTATCTTTCTCTAGTCCCTTTTTCTCTTTTCCCTTCCTTAACAACTGATTTTTCCCACATTGGGTATCATTTTTTTTTTATCAGTGTTCTTCCCGTTATGGGGTGTACTTTGGACACATTCCATGGATCGCACAGGAGATAATAGGGGTCTCTACCACTCTCGTTACCACTTCGGAGTTACTAACTCATCCTCAGTTTATTATCTTTTTTTTTTATAGAAGGGGAGAAGGGAACTAAATAGGACAGGTTGACAGGCTGTGTCAGAACTAACAAGGGAATCCGACACAAGGTATACCAAGCCCTTAGGTGAGAAATCTAAGTCAGTATTAAGGTTGAAGTCAGTAAAAGGATCCTCTGATACTTGAAGTGATGTGGGTGTTCCTAGTAGGTTGATCCGTGTCTGGGTTTTCTAATAGTCAGAGATAGATCCTGCAACTTCATCCCAATGGTTACTTAAGTTCCTGCAAGTCTTGTTAAAACTTCTCAGAAAATCATAGTTTCTTACTTAAACAATTGTGACTCAATAAAGCAAAAAATTTGAAAAATGGACTGACTCTTAAGAAAACAGAAAGATAAACGTCAGTAGCACCTCCCCCACACTTAAGACACACTGTCCTCAGTAGTGTCAAGCGAAGGATCGGTAAAAAGAAATAAAAATTGTTAATGCTTTGTTGAGTTCTGTCGGGTTTACCTCTGTCGCTCAGGCATCGATCGTTGCGCTAAGTGCATTGACCGTTGCTAGGCGATTTTCGTATATGGTCGATCGTTGCTCAGGACCGCAACGATCGCTGCAATGCGATTCCGATCGTGTTGTGACGATCGACACAGAAATGCGTCGATCGACGCACTGCGAATTTGTCCGAGACCTGCAAACATAAACTCACCAAAACCAAAAACAAACGTAAAATCCTAACAAAAACACCAAAAATTAAGTAGAAAAACACCAGTACCTAATGGTGGGTTGCCTCCCACCCAGCGCTTGTTTAAGGTCATTAGCTTGACCGGACGAACAAGATTTTTCAGGCACCAGGAGATCCCAACAAAGACTTTTTCTGTCTCTGTTCAAGTCTCCTCATCCAAGGTGGCGAGTAGGCTGTTGTAGAATGCTCATGTCCAAGAAAAGATGGAGTAAAATGTGCTCCAGGATCTACAATCACAGTGTCATCCGGCTGCTCATCATCTGCATCCATGATGGTGAATGTCTGCCCATCTATCAGTGGTCTTCGCAGCTTATCCATCTCATAACGCAGTGGCTCATCTCCCAGTTGGAGGTCTATCAAGATGTTTCTAACATCAATTACCGCTTCTGCTGTAGCCAAAAATGGTCTTCCAAGTAGCAATGCTTCATCTGGATCACAGTCATATTTCAGCACTAGGAAGTCTGTTGGAACTAAGTAGTTTCCAACTCTCACTGGAATGTCCATAAGGAGTCCTTCTGGAACTCGTATGGACTGATCAGCTAGGACAAGAGAGGTCCTAGTAGGAGTAAAATCTAGCACACCCAGCTTCTCTGCCACAGAGTATGGCATAAGACTTCCAGCAGCTCCTAAGTCACACAGAGAGCGCCTAAAACTATCCTCAAAGATTGAACAATTAAGCACAAAGACTCCAGGGTATGGCAGCTTCTTCGGGATCTTGGTCAGCAGAACATCACTAATATGCTGAGGAACTATAATCACTCAGTCTCTCAGCTCTTCATCTAAAGGCAGCATCTTATTCAAGTACCTCTGCACACATGGATGATAAGGTGGATCATCAGAAGATGGAATTTCTTCCAATTCTTCACCAATCTCCTCTAGCTTCTTAAGCTCTTCAATTTCCTGCTTAATTACTTCAGACACTAAGGAGTGTTGTCTAACGATCTGCGCATAAATCTCCTGTTGAGAAATCTCAGAGACTCCAGAAAATAAGCCATCTAGCTCCAACTCTGCATCAATACCATTATCATTCGGCAAGTCTGTCTGTTCACGACCTGCATCGATCGACACTGGATGTGTGTCGATCGTTGCAACACTGCAGTTTTCACCCGAGAGTTTTTCACCAAAATCTGAGATTTCTTCTTCCTTCACCAACTCAGCTGTACTTAGCTCAAATTTTTCACCTAGGTGAGATCCATCATTAATGTACACAGACCAGGCCTTAATATGAGTGTCCGCTACTCCTTTTCCCTTCATTGAACTGGAAATCTGGTTCACCTGAGTATCCAACTGCTTCATATGAGTGTTCAGGGACTCAAACTTCCCATTGAGGTCTTCATAGACAGCATCCAACTTCTTGTTGCAGTCCACAGTACTCTTGGTCTGACTCTCCATTAGTTGTTCCATCATAGCTTCCATTCTACTCTCATGAGCTGTAGGTGCAGGAGGAGTCTGATAAGATGAAGATCCATAGGTTCTCTGAGTACCTTGTCCAAAGGTCTTCTGAAAACCATTAGTCTGTCAAGAATTCGATGAGTTGCTGTTGAAAGCACTTTTATGTCCTCCATTGAAGAATCTATTTCCCTGTTGATTACCAAATCTATTACCTTGGAATCCAGATCCTCCTATGTAATTCACATCTTCCTCCTGAGTGTCCTCCATTGAAGAATTTGTTTCCCTGTTGATTACCAAATCTATTACCTTGGAATCCAGATCCTCCTATGTAATTCACATCTTCCTCCTGAGTGTCCTCCTCAGTTTGAATTACCTCTACATCTTGGGCAAAGTGGACAGCTTTCTTACATTCTAGGAGATTGCAAACTGTGTCCAGCCTAGATCTAATATCAGCTATGTCAGAATTCTCTACACTTCCACCAGATTTCTTCCTCCTCTCATCCATAGTCTTGCAACTGTTGCTGCCTACTAGGTTCTCAATCAACTGCTTAGCTTGTGCAGGAGTCCTGGTGTTGAAGTTAGCATTACTGGAGTTATCCAGTGCAGACTGATATGGAAGATCTATGCCTCTGAAGAAGATACCAAGCAACTGAACTTCAGTAAATCCATGGTGTGGGCAGTCACGCTGGTACTGCTTAAATCTCATCCAGGCAGCTTTTAAAGGCTCCACGGCTCCTTGGGAAAAGGTGAGTATGTCCTGTCTGGACTGATCTGAACGCGCATCATCATAGAAATGACGCATGAACTCACTCTTCAGGGCTGCCCAAGTAGTATACTGACCAGGTGCCAGCTGCTTTAGCCATGCACTAGCGTCTCCAGCAAGACTGTGCGGAAAGAGCTTGAGAAACAGATAATCCGGGCAGACTCCATCATACTTCATGCCAGTGATTATGTCCTCAAACTGATCAATGTGATCCATAGGCTGCTCCGTTGGGTAACCATGAAATGCATTCTGTCTCATCAGCGAGTGATAGGTCTATTTTTAATCACTATACTAACTGCAAGTGCACAGTGATGTAGTTGTAGTACTTAGGGTATCGAATCCACAGGGACTCCGGTCAACGATAGATAAGAACAGAAGTGATTAAACTAGGAGAAAACAAAGGTGATTAAACTAAAAGCAGAGCAGAAAAGTAAATCAGTAGCAGGAGTGGTTTGTGAGCAAGGAAGCGAAGCGTTAAGTCTAGGGAGTTCTCAGGAAATCAGGAACACAAGCAATCAATCAGTCGAGATCCAATCAGAAACTGTTTCTAGAACTCAAACACAGATATAGAATTAACCAAATTTCTTTGCGAGAATTCTCTAAGTCTAAGTGCAGCAAACCAAACTTTCGTTTGCGAGAACTAACAGATTAAACCAGCTTTAATTCCAAGTTCGATATGTTCACAACCTAATTAAACCAAACTTTCATTTGCGAGTAGTTAAATTGCTCATCTAGGTTCTTTCTAGCTAATTAACCAACTTTCGTTGCATCAATCAACCTAACATCAATAATCTAAGTGGCCAGTTCAGATTAAGCATTAAGAACAATCCTAGAAGAAGAACTAGCAGATATGAATCCCTACAGATTAATTAAACTATAATTCCATGAAATCCCTAATGAGAATCCCTAAACTTAACAGGTAATCTACTCAGACATGTTCATCGAAACAGAAGATATCATAAAAAGAAAACCAAATATCATAAAACAGAATAATCAACAGGGATTCGAAATCAAGTCTCTTTCGAGAACAAGATCAGCCCCTAAGGCTCTCTGAAATAAAATAAAACTTAAGAAAAGCGTTGCCTAAACAATGGCTTAAAAACTCTTATATAATGGGTCTAAAGTCGGCTGGGGCTTCTTTGTAATTATGAGAAACTTCTGGGCAAAAGTGCAATTTCCTCAAATCTTCATTAAACGCTCGCGAGAAGTCTGTGTCGACCTTGTGTCGATCGATGCACCTTCTGTGTCGATCGACACATGTCTGAGATTTCGACAGTGAAGTTCATCTCTCGGGTCAATACTCCAAAATGCTCCAGAATGCACCATAATGTCCAATTCTGCTCCAAATGAGTCTAGACCTGTAAACATACTTAAAAGACTCCAAAACATAGTAAAAGACTCGATAAATAAGACATATACCATGGTTAAAATCCCTAAAATCCATGGTATATCAACTCCCCCACACTTAGCTCTTGCTTGTCCTCAAGCAAGTAAAGAACCAAAGCATAAGAAAAGAAGTTTGAAAACACAGAAACTCATTTCGTCCTAGGAACTTTCACAATCACATTCACTTAGTAAGCCACTGAAAACTTTTCTACAGAACTCAAGACCACAATATACTTCCCCCACACTTAGTAACTGTCCCAAGTAAACTCCACAATCAAGTTAGGACATCCAAATTCACCACACTAGCCTCTGTATACAATTAGGTGCGGTCTCACAGAGGGAGTATCGAATCAAAGGACACATGGACTCAACCTATTCAGTATCTGACCACCAAACTGTCTGTTTCTGGTTTCTTTTTTTTCCCTTTCTCCCTTAGCAACTGATTTTTCCCATATGGGTATCATTTTATTTTTTCTATCAGTGCTCTTCCCTTGTTACTGGGGTTTAACTTTGGATTTTTCCATGGATGCACAGGAGATAATAGGGGTCTCTACCACTCCCGTGACCACTTCGAAGCTATTAGTTGGTTCTTTTCCATAGATACACAGAAGGAAATAGGGGTCTCTACCACTCCCGTGACTACTTCGAAGTTCCTAGCTTATCCTCAGATTTTATAACTCTTTTTTTGTTTTATTCTCAAGGAAGGGGAAAATCAGAAACCATACTTTGGAACAGGATCATAGGCTGTGCCAAACACATCAAAGGAATCCGATCCAAAGATTACCAAGCCCCTAAGTGAGAAATTAAAGTCAAGATTAAAGTGAGACTAGTAATGGATCCTCTGAATACCTGGTTAGATATGGGTGTCCTTGGTAGGTTGATCTGTTTAGGGTTTTCTAATAGTCATAGAGGCTCTGCAAGTCTGTCCAATGGTTACTTAGTTCCTGTTCAAGCGAAAATTTTCCTCGAAAAATCATAGTTTCATACAAATTTTGACTCAATAAAACAAATTTTGAAAAACTAAAAAAACAAAAGCGTGCGTCAGTAGCTTCCTCCCCCACACTTAAACTACACTGTCCCCAGTGTAATCAAAGCATGAGCTTGGTGGGAATAATAATCAAATTGAAACTATCCGAAAAGTTGCAGATTACTTACCTTTCGTCGCCCTGTGTCGATCGATGCCACAAGGGTGTCGATCGATGCAAGGTGATTATCGCTCGCGGTTATGTAGATAACCGATGTCTGAACCGCAATCAATTCGTTAAACCGTAAATCGCGACTGCATCGACCGATGCACAATGTGTGTCGATCGATGCAATGCGATTATTCCTGTTTCCCTCAGCTCTGAACACACTTAAACAGAAAAATTAAAAATACCAAATCAAAGCGAAAGAAAACAAAAACAAAAACGAACCTAACAGTGGGTTGCCTCCCACTCAGCGCTTGTTTTTAGTCATTAGCTTGACTATGGAAGAGATTTGACTCAAGGCGGTTTCAACAGAGACTTTGAATGTCTCTGTGAGTATCTCTTCATCCAAGGAGGTGTATAGGCATTATGATCATGAGGCTTCCCAAGGAAAGAGAAATCAGAATCAGGGCGGGAGCGAAGCTTGGGCGGTCTACTGCGTTTTCCTGTATTCAAAACAATGTGATCAGAAGGTTTAAGCTTAGGTGATTTGTACCTTACCTTTGACGTATATCTGATGTCTAGAGCTTTCTGCTTATGAGCAGTTGTAGGTGCTGAAGATGTTAGAGCAGGTTTAAGAGGAACCGCCATCTTCTTCTTTTTACTATCAGATACTGTAGTTCCACCAATCTGAACTTCTTCTTTCAGATGACCATCAGTGGAGATCATCTTCTTTGCATGAACTCGCGAAGTTTCAACTGGTGGTGTTTTATTCACCTTCTTATCCATCACTTTCATGCAGTTAGCCACTTCTAGCTCTTGTTTGGAAGGTTTAGGAACCTTAGGATATGGCACAATGGGCTTGTAGACTCGTTCTGGTACTGTTGCAAGTTTCTGGTCATGTCTGCGTTCTGTGTCGATCGTTGCATGATGTGTGTCGATCGATGCAGGGCGATTCTGTTTGTCGTAAGAACTCGAAATTGCCGTCAGAAAGGCGTGTCGATCGACACTAAGGGGGTGTCGATCGATGCATGAATCAGACAGACAATATTCATCCAGAAAATCCGAGATTATGCTCTCTTCTTCACCTAGCAACTCAATCTCATCTCTTAAGGTCATAGCTTTGATGGATCTGTACTGTTCAGCTTTCCTAACTTCATTATGCCTTTGTATTGCTCCAGCTGTTTGTTGAACTTGGACATCTAGCTCATTCGCATGTGTGCTCAAAGATTCAAACTTTCCATTCAGATCTTCATACAATGCATCTATCCTTGAGTTAAAGGACACAAACATCTGTTGTTGTCCCTCAAGACACTGCTCCATCATGATTTCCAATCTGCTCTTATGTGTAGGTGCAGGCGGTGCTTGGTAAGAAGAAACACCATAGTTCCTCGAGAAGGCATTGCCCTGTTGCTGGAAAGGTCCCTAAAAAGCTGATTCCTGACTGTAGAATTCATTCCCTCCAACGCAGTTGATAGCTTCTTGTGTATACTTTCCAAGTAGAAGACTATGCAGATAGTCAACTTTACTCTTCAACCCAGCTATCTGTGAATTATCAATCCCTGGACTAAAGAAATCATACATCTTTCTTACGATATGTGTCGATCGATGCAGTGGAAGCGTCGATCGATGCAAGCGCGATGATGTGACGATCGACACACAGGACCGTGTCGATCGATGCAGTGCGATTACAGGCGTACCTGAAACGCAAGAACAGAAAAGAAAAAAAAGTTAGTAGCAAAAAATAAAAACGAAAAACCTAGTCTAACCCCTAAGTTCAAATCTATCGAGGACTCAAAAGAGTCCCCGGCAACGGCGCCAAAAACTTGATAGGTCTAGTTTTAATCCCTATACTAACTGCAAGTGCACAGTGATGTAGTTGTAGTACTTAGGGTATCGAATCCACAGGGACTCCGGTCAACGATAGATAAGAACAGAAGTGATTAAACTAGGAGAAAGCAAAGGTGATTAAACTAAAAGCAGAGCAGAAAAGTAAATCAGTAGCAGGAGTGGTTTGTGAGCAAGGAAGAGAAGCGTTAAGTCTAGGGAGTTCTCAGGAAATCAGGAACACAAGCAATCAATCAGTCGAGATCCAATCAGAAACTGTTTCTAGAACTCAAACACAGATATAGAATTAACCAAATTTCTTTGCGATAATTCTCTAAGTCTAAGTGCAGCAAACCAAACTTTCGTTTGCGAGAACTAACAGATTAAACCAGCTTTAATTCCAAGTTCGATATGTTCACAACCTAATTAAACCAAACTTTCGTTTGCGAGTAGTTAAATTGCTCATCTAGGTTCTTTCTAGCTAATTAACCAACTTTCGTTGCATCAATCAACCTAACATCAATAATCTAAGTGGCCAGTTCAGATTAAGCATTAAGAACAATTCTAGACGAAGAACTAGCAGATATGAATCCCTACAGATTAATTAAACTATAATTCCATGAAATCCCTAATGAGAATCCCTAAACTTAACAGGTAATCTACTCAGACATGTTCATAGAAACAGAAGATATCATAAGTAGAAAACTAAATATCATAAAACAGAATAATCAACAGGGGTTCGAAATCAAGTCTCTTTCGAGAACAAGATCAGCCCCTAAGGCTCTCTGAAATAAAATAAAACTTAAGAAAAGCGTTGCCTAAACAATGGCTTAAAAACTCTTATATAATGGTCTAAAGTCGGCTGGGCTTCTTTGTAATTATGAGAAACTTCTGGGCAAAAGTGAAATTTCCTCAAATCTTCATTAAACGCTCGCGGGAAGTCTGTGTCGACCTTGTGTCGATCGATGCACCTGCTGTGTCGATCGACACAGGTCTGAGATTTCGACAGTGAAGTTCATCTCTCGGGTCAATACTCCAAAATGCTCCAGAATGCACCATAATGTCCAATTCTGCTCCAAATGAGTCTAGACCTGTAAACATACTTAAAAGACTCCAAAACATAGTAAAAGACTCGATAAATAAGACATGTACCATGGTTAAAATCCCTAAAATCCATGGTATATCAGCGAGTAGTAGATGGTTTTGATCTCAAAATCATTTCTCTCAAAACTAGGAAGCACTAGAGCTGATCGGTTTGCATGAAACTCATCCGGTCTGTTGTAGTCAGCTAAAGTCCTCTCATGGACAACCATCTGTCTAGCTTGGTTCTGCGGTGGTAGTTCAGCTTCCTCAACATCAGGGATCACTCGTCCATCAGCATCAATCCTTTGCCCAGCAGCATTGTAAGGATTGTTTTGCGGATCCCTCAGGGTACCATCAGCATCTGGTATCAGGATCAAACGCTCACGTACCATCCTTTCTCTGCTTTCTCTTCTGTTAGTTCTCTCTAAACGTCCAAGTTCTTCAAGTTCGAGATTAACTAAGTCTAAGTTCGGATTACTTCTAGTTTTCTGCGTCTGCATAAACTGTTTGTAATCGTCCAGCAACGATCGATGCTATCAGTGCAACGATCACTTCAATCTCAGAATCGCCTAGTGACGATCGATGTGAGGGTGCAACGATCGACCCAGTGCGAAATCGGTACCTGCGACAGAGAGAAAACAGAGAAAATTAGTAACTAAAACAAAAACAAAAACAAAAACGAAAAGAAAACAAAAAATCCTAGTAAAACCCTAGGCTCGAAGCTATCGAAGACTCTAAGAGTCCCCGGCAACGGCGCCAAAAAATTGATAGGGTGTAAGTTTTAATCCTATTCTACTGCAAGTGCACAGTTCAGTGATTGTAGTATATAGGGTATCGAATCCACAGAGACTCTGGTTTCGATAGCTAAAGAACAAGGAATTAAACTAGGAAGAAAGCAATGTGATGTAAATAAAAGCAATGCGAGAAAGTAAACAGAAAGCAGAGATTGTTGGTTGTGAAAGCAAGTTATTAAAAGCGCTAAGTCTAGGGCGTTCTCAAGAAATCAGACAAGCAGACAGTTCATTCAGCAAGGATCTAATTAAGCACAGTTCTAGAACTCAAAACACGGATATAGAACTAACCAAATTTCTTTGCGATAATTCTCTAAGTCTAAGTGCAGCAAACCAAACTTTCGTTTGCGAGAACTAACAGATTAAACCAGCATTAATTCCAAGTTTGATATGTTCACAATTAACCTAAACCAAACTTTTGTTTGCGAGAAGTTTAATTTCTCAACCTAAATAGTTCAGATTCCTAAACCACACTTTCGTGTCGTATTTAGCAACCTAAGATCTAGATTCTAATTGATCAGGTTAGAACTAGCTTTAAGCACAATTAGATTGAAGAACAGATATAGTTATGAATCCTTAACTGAATTAAACAAGTCTAGCAAGTCATGAAATCCTATGTGAGAAACCCTAAACCTAACTAGGAATCTACTCAGACATAGATAATGAAAACATAATCATATGAAGAATAAATTGCATAAAAGATAATAAAGAATTAAAGGGGTTCGAAATCTTCTCCAAATACAGATGAAGTAAAGGTTCAGATCAGCCCCAAAAGCTCTAAAAATCCTCTGCTCTTAATTATGAAAGCGTATCTAATTAAAACACCAAAAACTCAATAATATAGGTCTAATCTCGGCCAGGGGCTTCTTTGTAAATATCAGGAACTTCTGGATCAGAGTGCAATAACTTGACTCTTCATAAACCGCCGAGTTTTGGCCCATCTCGCTGGTGCAACGCTCGTCGCAGGTGTGCAACGATCGACGCAGTACTCTGTTTCGGACAGTGAACTCTATCTCTCGGCCAAACACTCCAAAAATCTCCAAAATACTCTAATATCTCCAATTCAGCTCCAAACCTGATTATACCTGTAAAAGACTCTAAAAGAACACAAAAAGACACTAAAACACACTTATATCATGGTCTAAAACTAGTAAAAACCATGATATATCAGTACTACATTCCAATAACTGTGCACTTGCAGTAGAATAGGGAATAATCTTGACCTATCAAGTTTTTTGGCGCCGTTGCCGGGGACTCTTTGAGTACGCCGATAGATTTTGTTCTAAAGTTTAGTTTAAGTCGTTTTTATTTCTTTGTTTACTCACATACTCTTTTGTTTGCCTTGTTTTTGTTGCTACAGGAATCGACTGAAAAACTCAGTGTCGACCGGCATCACTTAGTGTCTCCCAACACCAAGCACGGATTTCACCTCTGAAATCAGTGTATGCCAAGTCGACACACCCGACGCAACCCGGACGAAGAACTTGTTAACCTCAGGCTTGAGGATCTAGCTAAACTCGAGAGAACGAACAGAAAGGTGCAGAGAACTTCAAGAATGGTGAATAATCTGATCTTGATTCAAGATGCTGAAGGTGTTCTAAGAGACCGCCAAAACAATCCTTACAATGCTGAAGGGAAAAGGATTGATGCTGAAGGGCGTGTCATTGAATAGCCTAATGATGAGAGGCAGGTTGTCAATCCTGGAGCTAATGGACATCAACCTAATCCTCTTGCTGCTGAGAAGACTCTTGCTGACTACAACCGTCCCGATGAGTTTTATGCTAACCGGTAGGCCTGGGCAAAAAACCCGGAACCGAAATACCGAACCGAACCCGAACCGAAAAAGCGGAACCGAACCCGAACCCGAACCGGCGAAATACCCGAATGGGTCCTAAACCTCTATACCCGAAGAACCGGAACCGAACCCGACCCGAACCGAGAACCGAATGGGTACCCGAAATATCCGAACAATAATTATATATCCAAAATATTAGTTATATTTAGACTTAATGTAACAAAATTATACAAAATTATAATTACAAACACAAGTATATTGGTTAGTTTTATACCAAAATAGCTAAAATATTCAAAATAAACGAAATATACTAAATTTCTTGCTATATTTGTCTAAATTTAACAAATTTTTATTCAAATTAACTAATTTTTATTTTTGTTTTATGATTTTTCGGGTACCCGGACCCGAACCGAACCCGAATGGAACCGAACCGAACCCGAACCGAAATTATAAAATACCAGAATGGGTCTTATATGCCTAGACCCGAAAACCCGAAAACCCAAAAGACCCGAACCGAACCCGAATGGGTACCCGAACTCCCAGGCCTACTAACCGGTCAGCAATTGTGCCTCCTCCTTTTGAGAGGAATGAATTTGAGCTCAAGACTGCCTACTATGCACTTCTGAGGCAGCATCCTTTCCATGGTCTTCCGCATGAGCAACCCATGGAACACATTGAGGATTTTGAAGCCTTCATCACTGGAATGAAGCACAATGGAGTGGGTTATGACTTCATGTACCTCAAGATTTTCCCATATTCTCTTGTTGGAGAGGCTGCAGCTTGGCTTAAGCAACTTCCACCTGGGAAGTTAACTACTTGGGATGCAGTGAAGAGAGAGTTCTTGAGGCATTTCTATGATGATGGTCGCTCCGATCACCTCATACAAGATCTTATGACATTCACTCAGGGACCTACAGAGCCACTTAAGTCTGCTTGGGTGAGGTTTAAGATGTACCAACGAGATTGTCCTCATCATGGATTCTCTGAAGTTCAGCTGCTGGGCATTTTCTTCAGAGGTGTGGATCTTTGGTACCAGTCTGCGTTAGATGCTGCCAGCAATGGTAACTTCAACACAAAGACTCCTGAGCAAGCTAAGGTATTGATTGAGAATCTGGTGAGCAGCAACAGTACTAAGACTGCAGATCAGAGGAGGAAAGAGTCTGGTGGAAAAGTTGATAACTTCCAGATTGCTGAGATGAAGAACAAGCTGAATACTGTTCACAGCTTGTTGACTGGTAAGAAGCATGTCCACTTTGCTCAAGATGTTGAGGAGTTTACCTGAGGAAGGCTGCGATGAAGAGGATGTGAACTACATCAGTGGAACTGGATTTCAGGAAAACATGTTTGGAAATCAGCAAGGTAACAAGTTCTACAATGGTAATGGTCAGAAGAGTGCTTTCACAAGCAATCAAAACTCTTCTGGATATGGTCAGAATGCTGGTTTTCAGAAGCCTTTTCAGCAGAACAACTCATATCAGAGGACCGGTGGATCATCTTCTTATCAGGCACCTACTTCCACTAATGCTTACGAGATAAAGTTGGAAGCTATGATGGAACGAGTGCTTGAGGGGCAGGAAAAGACTACTCTGGATTTCAACACGAAGATGGATGCCATCTACACTGATCTGAATGGGAAGTTTGAGTCTCTGAGCACACATATGAAGCAACTGGATACACAAGTAAACCAGATTTCAAGCTCAGTTAAGGGGAAGAATGTTCAGGACACCCACATCAATGCTTGGTCAGTTCAGGTTGAGAATGGGTTAGATCAAGGAGAAGGATTCGAGGTTAAGACAGCTAAAATTGTTGAAAATAGTCAAAAACCCGAAGCTGCAACCCCGACGTCGACCGACACTGTCCTTGACGTCGGTCGACACCCACCTTCGACAGCAATTTCGAGTCCTCATGGAGAATGCAAATCGACCAAGATCGATTATGGATCCGACATCGATGGAAAATTGACTGATGTCGACCGACACCAATCTAATGTCAGTCGATACTCTAGGCGAGAAGGTCCAAATTTGCCAACATCTTGTAGCACTACTGAAGAGAAGGTCTACAAGTCTCCAATATCTTTCCCTAAGCTGGTTATGAAGTCTAAGCAAGAGCTTGATGAAGCCAAACACCTGGAAGTGATGAATAAGAAGTTGAAAGAAGATCCACAAGCTGATGTTTTGCCATATCACCCTTGTCTGCAAAGATGCATGGAGAAGATGATGCCCATAGACGAGGATTTGAAAGAATGGATGGTAGTACTTCCTAAGCAAGTCAATGACGTGTTGTTTAATAAGATCCCTGAGAAGCTATCAGATCCTCGTGTGTTTGTGCTGGATTTTTCTATCTTCAAGGATGGCTTCAAGCACTCCTTGTGTTATTTAGGAGCTGCTGGAAATCTCATGCCATACTCTGTGGCGGAGAGATTGGGGATGACTGATTTTGCACCCACTAGGATCTCTCTAATCCTAGCAGATCAATCAAGGAGGATTCCAGAAGGAGTTCTTAAGGATGTCCCTGTCAGAGTTTGGAACTACTTAGTTCCAACAGACTTTGTGGTGCTGAAGTACGATAGTGAACCGGATGATCCTCTGATACTGGGAAGAGCCTTCTTAGCTACCGCTGGAGCAGTGATCGATGTGAGACACAGTCTGATTAATCTCCACCTGGGAGATAAGCCTCTGCATTTCAAGATGGATAAGCTGCGAAAATCCACAGTTGATGGTCAAGCTTTCAGCGTTAAGTTGGGACATGTAGCTCTCAACTTAGTAAGGATACATCGTCTGATAGTGGAGATAAAAAGATGGTGGTTCCGCAGGAACCTACTCTAACATATTCGAGGCCTGCAACTTCTCATAAGCAGAAGCCTCCGAACATCAGACATCCACTTAGGCAAAGGTATGTTTCTCCCACACCCAGTCATTCTGACTTCATTGCTGTGAATGCAGGGAAACGCTCTGATGCACCCAAGCTTCTCTCTAAATCCATTCCCTCGTTCCTTGGACAATCTCACGATGACACTGCTTACTCTCCACTCCGGATGAGGAGACTTTCGCAGAGGCATTCACAGCCTCTGTTGAAACCCTGGGAGTCTAATCTCCCATCATAGTCAAGCTAACGACTAAAAACAAGTGTTAAGTGGGAGGCAACCCACTGGTAAGTTGTATATATTAGAATTTTCGGTCTTGCATTTTGACTTCTTTTGTTTTTGGAATTTTTGTGTCAAGTTTTGCAGGATCCGTAGCACTGTGCAGTCAGTGTCGGTCGACATCCATCTGGTGTCGGTCGACACCGAAGTCGAGAAGTTTCGAGGACGAACAAAAATTGACCTTGGTCGATTCTAAGGGTCGATTTGGGTAGTGTCGGTCGACACTGAAGGTTAGTGTCGCCCGACATCGATGAAATCGAGGTAAGTTCTCTTAAAACCCCGACCCGACTTCTTCTTCTTCACTTTATCTTCTCGCCGAAAACCCTTCAAAAATCGCCACCTCCTTCGTTTCTTCACCGTTTTGAAGATTCAAAGCTCCATTCCACTTGTTTTTCCATGCTCTATCCATTTATAGTATCCGATTAATCGAGATCTGCGAAGGTATGACTCTGAATCTCCATTTTTCAGTTTGTGTTCATGGGAAGAAAGCTTCGAATTTGGATCGATATATGGATATCTAGGATGAGTTTATGATGGAATATGATTGCTATTGATGTTGTTGATGATTATATGGATTCAATTCATGAGATTAGGATGCTGCAAAAATCAGATTGTTGAACCTCATGATTGTGTGTCTGTGTGTTCGTTTTGTAGATGATACCTTCTCTGAACCAAGGAAAACGACCACGAAGAGCCTCTAACACCGATGCTTCTGGCTCCTCGTCACAGCAACACGATACAGCCGGCCCTCATGCACGTGATGCTCAGAACCAAGCACCTTGGCCAAGAATGGAAGAGAAGATATTCAAGGTCACTTTCTTTGCAGACGAGCCTACAGTGGAAGTAAAGAAGCGAGAGTGCACCCACATGCCAATCTTGGAGCATTGGGATGATTATAACATCTTGTTCTACAACGCTAGGTGTAGCGTTAAGATCGAGCCCACGCGGCTTCCTTGCATGACCACTATGAACAAGCTGAAGATACGATCCGATGTCTTGCGAGTTATACGTACTATAGGCTTGGGTACGATATGTACCAAGTACTATGATTTGCACGAGGAGCTGGTCACACAGTTCATGGCCACAGTCTGTGTTTACTACACCAATGATGTGGTGAGGAAGGCCTCCGAAGGTACATTGACCTTCATGGCTAAGGGCAGGAAGTACAAGCTCAGCCTTCAGGAGCTATGTGACATATATGAGTTTGACAGGACGAGAGAGAGTCAGTTTTCCTGAGCACTGGTCCGATGTGAAGCTTTTCTGGCAACACTTTGGCACCGGTGTGTACGATTCTCAGACCACCAGACAAACTGCTGTGAGACATCCAGTTCCACGGTATCTTGTCCGAGTGTTCGCCAACACTATCTTGTGTAAGATGGAGCCTGGGATGATGAGGATTGCTGAGCTTTTGTTGCTCTATATTGGGATTGGCGAGAGTATTGATGTCAGTGAGTTTGATGACGCTCATTTGGAGTTAGACGTACATGGAAGCTCTCTTTGCTCACCATTTGGAGACCTTGAAGGCGAGGAAGCCTTTCACTGGGAAGGTGACAAAGACAGAGACGATCGGGAGTCTTTTAACTCCCATCTTTGACCACTTTGGGCTCGACAGGAGTCAGATGACCATTTTCACTAAGAGGCCTACCTTGGACTTTACACATCTGAAGAGCATGCAACGGATCAAGGGAGACGTCAATGGAAAGCAGTTCTTGTGGCGCTTCAATGACATATCTGGCGTTGAGCGTCTCTTTCCCCTCCCAGAGACCAAGCTTGTAGGCATCACCAATGATCCTCTTTTACTCTCTTTCCAGCCTAACGTAGAGCTTTGTCGAGGTGTCCCGCACCGTTCTGCTGTGCTTAAAGGCGCATCTTCTAGAGATGCTGCCTATGCTGCTGAGCATGAGGCTGTCCCTGCTGATGAGACAGATGAGACCTATGGGTTTCCTGAGCTTCCCGGACCAGCAGAAGACATGCCACCACCGCAGTTTTAGAAGTGGGCAGCAGGTGTACTCAAAGGCATCCGGAAGATGGTTCACCGAATGTCTTGCCAGCGATCGTCGCACACCTGCACCAGCACTTGTACACGTGAGCTCAGAGGATGAGGAGATGGAAGAGGCTGCTGACTTCGAGGAGATGGATGATGAGAACTCTCCAGTCTTCTAGTTCCTCTGGTGGTACTAGTTATGTTTTCCTTTTCTTTTCTTTTGTGTCTTGAGTCATTTTTCTTTTTCTTTTTTGAGTTAGTTTGTCAGTCCAACCTATCTGGAACTTTGAGGATTTGAGTTTATTGCATGATATTGTTGCTTTTGACATAATTTTTGAGTGATCTAACGAAGTAACATGTGAGATTTTTCCACATAGTCTAACCCGACCATGACACTTAAAACTGTTCTGCCCATGATCACATGAGCTCAGTGTTGACCGACACCCACTTTAATGTCGGTCGACACCGACCGTGTACAGGTTCGTAATTTTGACTCAATCTTTCTATGGTTCCCGATCGATTTATACCGATCCCAAGCTGAGATTGCACTGGGGACAGTGCAGTTTAAGTGTGGGGGAGGTGGTTAATGACATTGTGTATGAAACTATGATTTTTTGAGGAATTTTTTGCTGGAATAGGAACTAAGTGACCATTGGATAGACTTGCAGGAGCTCTATGACTATTAGAAAACCCCACACCGATCAATTTACCAAGGACACCTATGTCTAACCAGGAATTCAGAGGATCCATCACTAACTTCACCTCTAATCCTGACTTTATTTTCTCACTTAGGGGATTGGTATCTCTGGATCGGATTCCTATGATGTGCTTGACACAGCCTATGATCCTGTCTAAAGTATGGTTCCTGATTTTCCCCTTCTTTGAAAGTAAAAAAAAAAAGAGATAAACTGAGGATAAGCTAGTAGATTCGAAGTGGTCACGGGAGTGGTAGAGACCCCTATTACCTCATGTGTATCCATGGAAAGATCCAAAGTTAAACCGCAAGTGAAAAGGGAAGAGCACTGATAGAAAAAATAAAATGATACCCAGTGGTCATGAACTGAATGAGTTGAGTCCATGTGTCCTCTGATAGATACTCCCTCTGTGAGACAGCACCTAATTGTATACGGAGGTTAGTGTGGTGAACTTGTTGTCCTATCTAGATTGTGGAGTTTACTTGGGACACTTGCTAAGTGTGGGGGAAGTACATTGTGGTATTGATCTCTGCAGGGAAGTTTTCAGTGGTTTACTAAGTGAATGTGAATGTAAATGTTCTTAGGACGAAATGAGTTTATGTGTGTTTCAAACCTCTATCTTATGCTTTAGTTCTTTATTTGCTTGAGGGCAAGCAAGAGCTAAGTGTGGGGGAGTTGATATATCATGGTTTTCTAGGTTTTCAAACATGATATAAGTGTGTATATTGAGTCTTTAACCTGGTTTTTCGAGTCCATTGAGTCTTCTACAGGTAAGCTTGCGTTTGGAGAAAAGAGTGGGATTACAGGACGTTTCTGGTGATTTGTGCAGAGAGCTGAAGTTGGTGTCTCGACCACGAGGTGATGTCGACCGACACCCATCTTGGTGTCGGTCGACAATGAGGGCGACATAGAGTTATACGCCGAGTTGAAGACATGTTTTGAAGAATTGCAGAATTGCCCAAAAGTTTTTCCTAATTCTAATCTAGTCCCAAAACGTGTTTAGTGGTTTTTAATTAGGTTTTTGAGAGCAGACTCATTATCTTGTTCTTTGCTTTGTTTCTACTTTTGCCCTGGAGATTGAGAGATTTTGTTAAGGGGTTGTTCTTGCTACTTGTAACCTTTGAGAGAAAGATTTCGAACCCCTTTATTTATCTATTCAGTCTTTTGGTTTTCTATTCAGTGATGTGTTGTTTATATGATAATATGTCTGAGTAGTAACCTAGTTAGATTTAAGAATTCTCATAAGGGTTTTATGAATGTTTAGATAACTGATTGATTAACATCTAAATATGTTCGTTCATCACCTAAGTTGCACTTAATACTGAATTATGGATTGATCACCCAGGGTTTAGATGTGAGATAATTAACTTAGCACGAGAGTGTGAGTTATAATCTGAATAAACTTAGTGTGAGCAATTTGACTAGATACAAAGAGATTTGGTTTAGGAGAATTGTGAACCGAAGAACCTGTTCTTAATGCTTGTTTAGAACTCTAGGATAACAAAGAGATTTGGATCACTAGGTTGCTAGATATAGAAATAATCTCAGCGAGAGTTGGAATTTTTATCGTTGCATTTCTAGTTCTTGAACTTGTGCTTAATCTGAATACGGTTAGTTAAGTATCTGACATTGAATTATTCCCGAGAACTTCCTAAGTCTGACGCCTTTCTTCCATTTGAAAACAACCTTTAATTTACTTGCATTGCTTTCTGCTTTCTTATGAGTGATTTAGATTATCTTGAAAACATATAATATATCGCGTGAATCTTGAGTTCTTGTGGATACGATACCCTGAGTACTACATTCGCATAACTGTGTACTTGCAGTAGAATAGGGAATAATCTTGACCTATCAAAAGAACGTAGAATGGCTAGGTTATCGCATAAATCGAAAACATTGCTTGTGTATGATGGCCTGTGTGGATTAGGTTGTGGTATAAATTGGTTGCAGGGTGTACGAGGTGAGTTTTATAAGTGTCCTTAATTGTCGGCAGAGGGTCCTGACGAGCCCTCCCATTGTTTTGGTGAGGAAGCCTGCGGGCTGTTGTTGTTTGATGTGGAGGCATTGAGGTCTGGGCATACCTGCCAATTCGTGGGCGTGTGGGGGTTTCGACTTGAGGCCGCGTCTACAGCAAGTAGCTAGTTTGTAGGTTGTTTGATGTGCCTTCGGACATTTGTGTGCAAGGTGATACTAGCTTAGAACTTGGTTTCGTAGTTGTGTGGCGTAAGCCGAGATCGCGGATTCCTTGAATTCGCCTTGAGTGGGTAATTGTGTATGAAACAATTACTCAGTCCTCTTTCCTTTTCCGCTATTTCCTCCTCGCATGTCCAGAAGCAGGATTGGTCGATCGACATATACTATTGGTGGATTTGAATCGAAGGGAGTGTGCGGGTTCCTGGGATCGTTGAAAGGCAGCCCGGTTGGACCGTTCTCGTCTGACCGGTTCCGCACGACGTCATTTCTGGTTCGACGGTAACGGGTTGTGTCAGAGTGAATCCTCAACTCCGGTTTGACTTAGAAGAAAAATCATCGCAAGCAACTCGGTGGCCTTTGCATTACAATAATATCTTTACAGCTGGATAGTACGAGCAATAACCATATGTAACTCCACATTTCTGAGAAAAGGATGAGAGAGATGATGAAGAAACATAAATGAAAAGATAAATGATTGATCACGATTTTGGGTTTTTGATATCAACCGCAAACTCAATCTCCACTGTCCACGAGTTGTGGATTTTATTCAATTGTATTTTAAGCATCGGCCCATTTTATTTTAGTTTTTTTTCAGAGGCTATAATTTTACGCTACATGGGCTTACTCTAAGCCCATCACGTCACACAGTGATTCTACTTTAGATGGTTCGCCTGCAATCGTGAAATAGCATAGATGAGGTCGCCCGTGATTAGGACTCTTTTTGGGTTTAAGAACAGTGTATTTGCCATGAATATGCGGCCGCAAACTGTCTCCGAGTGGGAGGATCTTCGTCCCATCACCAGAAGCATCAAGCGATCGAAGACTGGAGGAAGCTCAGATCATATCCGAATTGATCTACTTTTCGAGCTATTTTTGAAATTGCCGGCAAAATCTATAGGATATCGCTGCATATCGAAGCGGTGGTCTTCCATTCTCCGCCTCCTCTATTTCAATGAGTTGTTCTTGACCAGATCTTTGGCTTGTCCGCAGATATTGTTCGCATGTGATGTCTTGTGTTTCTGATGTGTTTGATCATGATTTTCATTGTGTTTTAGATTTAGAGATATGCATTTAGACATCATTATGATGCATTTGCCTTGTTTTTCTTTTGTTTATGTGGTGGAAGACATAATGGAGCACCAGAGTGATAATGGAGGAGGTAGGGACTGAAAACACCCAAAACCAAGTGGAAAAACAGCTAAGGGTCATGACTGGATCTTGGAGAGGCATGGCACGACGGCCTGGCTAGTCGCTATGAAGAGAAGCAATATTTGGGAATCTGCAGCGGCCTGTACAACAGCATCACAAAGCCGCTGTGAGAAATCAACACGCACAACGGCCTCCCACAGCAGCATCGTGAAGCCGCTATGACAATTCAAAAAAATGTGAGAGCTCCAGCGGCCTTCACAATGGGTACGTGAAGCCGTAGCGGATCAAGAAATCTCAAAGCGGCCTCACACAGCGGGTACATGAAGCTGCTGTGAAACCAACTTTTGCTCACATGCTACTTTTGCTTTTACTTTTGGCTTGTAGACCCTCTCATGTGTTATGGTCAACGAAGCCACTTGATTTTCTTCTATTTAAGAGCTTTTGATGTGTTAGAAGAGCCATATCACATTTTGTAAACATCTACTTCCAAACAATTAGTTTTCTTTTGATATTTTATGAAATTCTAGTTTGTAGGGTTCTTCTTAAGTTTTTCTTGTTTCCTTTCATTCTTGTTCACTTAAATCATGTCTTGCTTTGTTATTGTTATGGTTATAGACTGGTTTCATCATAAGTTTATGGGTTTGAATAGGTGAGGGTGATATAATAATGGTTTAGGATGTTTAAAACTTTGAAATCATGTTTTCTTACTTGTTAGAAGTTCTTAATGCTAGGATTGAAGTTGCAAACCAATTCTTGAATCTAAATGTTTCTATCATTGAGAAGTGTAGATTAATGTTTGAAAATATGTCAAGTGCTTTACATACTTAACCAATGAGAATTGATGTTTAAGATGTTTAGTGGTAATAAGAACTTGTTCATAATGCATATATATCTTGAAACTGCCAATGAGAATTGATGTTAATGCTTGATAAATATAGGTATATTATCATGAGAGTGGAGTAGCATGGTATGTTGTTATTGGCCTAAAAAATCAATTTATAGTTACTAATCAAAGGATAGAAGAGAGCAACAAAGATTGTCAACCATACAACGCAACATCGCTGACCTGGAGAAACAACAACATGATGGTGATGTCTATGAGAACAAAATAATGAAGGAAACATACCAAAGCATCCACCAAGGATACATAGAGCCATTGGGACTTATGACGAGCCAAGCATTCATGGTTACCAAACTGGAACCATTGCACTAGCAGTGGATAACAACAAGTACGAAATCAAGGCAAGCATCATCAACATGGTGCAAAGAAGCAAATTTCATGGCCTACCTATGGAGGATCCACTAGACCACCTCGACAACTTAGACAAGCTATGTCTAACCATCAGAATCAATGAGATTTATGAGGACTCATTGAAGCCAATCCTATTTCCATTCTTTCTTGGAGATAGAGCTCATCTATGGGAGAAAAAACTTCGTCCAAAATCTATCACCTCTTGGGACCAATGAAAGAGAGCTTTCTTATCCAAGTTCTTCTCCAAATCAAGAACTGCAAGGTTAAGGAATGAAATATTAAGTTAAAAAAAGGCCACAAAAACTTTGGAGAAGCTTAGGAGAGATTCACAGGCTACACCAACCAATACCCTCACCATGGCTTCACTATGGAGAGTCTACTCAGCACTCTCTACCGTGGAGTCTTGCCAAAGTACCGGATGATGCTAGACACTGCTAACAATTTCAACTTTTTGCAAAAGGATGAAAGAGAGGCCATGCAACTGGTGGAGAACTTGGCTCTAAGTGATTCAAATTATGGAGAGGACTATCACCGCATATATCGAGATGGAGGTGATAAAGATGACCAAAGGAGGGAGATCAAATCCCTTAATGAGAAGCTAGAAAAGTTTCTGAAGGCAAACCAAATGAATGTCAAATTTGTTGGAGACTTTGATCAACATCAAGGCTGCTTTGAAGATGATGCTGGGATGAGTAATGAGAGACAAGTTGAGATGACCTACGTCGGAGGACAAGGATTCAACAAAGGTTTCAACCAAAATTATAGGAACCATCCAATTTTTTCCTATAGAAACAACAATGTGGAGAATCCTCAAGACCAGACATATCCCCCTTTCAAACCTCAAGGTCGAAATAATCTACAGGAAACTTCTCAACAAAACCAACATTCAACAACAATGGATGGATGTTTTCAAAAAAGGCAGCCCTACAAACAACCAAGGAAATTTTCAGCAACGACAATTGTACAACAACAACCAAGGGATCTATCAAGGGAACCAACAGTTCCAAGGACAAGAAATCTCAGCCGACCAACAAAGACAAGAGGACCATACTCATCAATTAATGAAACAAATATTGGAGAGCAACAAAAAGATGACTAATGAGATGCATGCTAAGTATGACAGTTTAGCAGCTGATTTTGCAACCCTAAAACATCAATTTTTTCAAATGGCAGCAACAATCAAAGCTACCACCAGGCATACTCTCCTGGAAAACCAGAAACAAACCCAAAGGAGTACTGTAATGCCATATTCTTTGATAAAAGCTCAGTGGTTGTTGAGAAGATAAAGGGAAATGAAGAAATCTCTACAATTCAACATGATTCTAATGTTGAAAATTCAGCTGCTATAAATCGATGAGCATATTAAGGAGAAAGAAGAATACTCCAACAACATTGAAAGGGAAACAAGCCCTGAAATTGGAGATCCTCTTTATGATCCCGACATACCATTTCGAAGTAGATTCCTCACTAAGGCTCAAAAGAAAGCAATCTGAAATGAAGGAGATTGGTGTCCAGCTGCCTAATATGGGAACTATGCAAGAAACTCATCTCCAAATGATGCTCATTAGGGACATTCTAGCCAACAAGGAGAAGGTAGAAGAGCTGATGGGACTATCTATATCAACAAACGAGCACTTTATCACACCAAAATCACTCTCCAAGCTTGAGGATCAAGGAAAGTTCACATACCTTTGATCTCTTGGTGATTTAAAGCTTGATGATACTCTTGTTGATTTTGTCGCAAGTGTGAATGTTATCTCACTGGAGATGGTGAAGAGTTTGAGAATCCACGACATGAAACCTCATCCTTTTTCTTCATGTTTGGGGATACTTCTTCAAAGTATCCACATGGTGTTATTGAAAACTATCCTATCAAGATTGGAGAATGCAAAATTCCAATAGACCTCATTTTTTTGGATATGGTTGATACAAAAAGGTTCCCTTAATCCTTGTAATGCCTTTCCTCACAACGGTTGGAGAACCAATTGACTTCCTAAACAAGAAGGTGACTCTCCAACATGTCAACAAAATTTTCTACCCCATACAAGCATATATACTTTATTATTGTGGAACAATCAACAATAGAGAGTTGAATATCAAAGAGGACCAAGCTGAAAAAAAGAAGGTTGTGAGGAACGTGAAATGCTACAAAGCTTGAAAAGGGTGAGGAGAAAATCTTGGATTCTGAAATTTTACGAAATTTGCTTGAAGAGCACATCAAAAGTACCAAAGAAGAGGGGTTGAGTAGAGTTAAGAGATCTCATGATGAAGATAAAAAGAATATAAATGCACCCCACCCTCACAACTTAACTCCATCTCCCAGCATTCTGAACTTGCATCCATTAAGGCTTAAATATGGAAGCATCGAATACAAGGTCATGTGCAACAGAAAGTCACCATTCTCAATTGTGAAAGCCATCATTAGCCCTTAGTATCAACGAGAGCAAGTCAAGCTTCAAGATATACTATCTCAAGTCTTTACCATCACTCTAGAAGGAAGGCCACAACCCAATCATCACTAGCAAGTGAGATAAAGTCAAGTTAGAGACTTAAACAAGCTCACTTGGGAGGAAATCCCATGGTATCTTTTGTATATATTGTTTGATTTTCTATGTTTGATTTGTTTTATATGTGCTGTGAGCGTTTTAAGTGTGTTTTAGTGTTTCATGTGTTTTCAGCATGTGGAAAGAAAGCAAGAGTGAAGTTTGGGGGGAGTTTACACACCGGAGAGACCATGTAGCGATAAAAACAAACCGCCAAGGTGAGATCAATTCAAAAAGGACGACACTCTGGGATCTTCTTCCTTTTAAGATACCACCACCACTTTGTACATAGTTTTATGCTTTATTTATTTTTATTTACCATTTTATACCTTTCTTGATTTACTTTCACACCGAGCCGGTGTGAAGTAAGTTTGGGGGGATACTTGACCATGTTTTTTGTTTTGTTTTCTAGTTTCATTCTTATGTTGAGTCGGTGAATTTGTGTGTAGCATTGTAAATAAATATGTTTTCGAAAAATCCAAAAGAAAATTGAAAATTTTAAACCATAAAAAACATGTAAGTTCATATTTGTTTCAGTTTTTATGATTGAGTCTAGCAGCATTATAGATTGCACTTGCATACGCATAGTAGACGATGATAAGATTGCCTCGCAAGAATTTTAGATTTTAGAACTGAACATGATGCCCTTGATAATCATAATATGTTGCTTAAACAACTCTTGAAACACTTGCACATTTCGATCTTTGATCACTCCACTCCAATCTATTTGTCAAGCTTGATACTCTCGATTTTGAAATCAACTCATCTATATGGACTTAGATGGATTTAATCTTCTCACTTATGTATTTTTGATGCTTGATTATAGTCACCATATACACACTTGAATTATCTTTTTACCACCCTTTGTTAATCCAAGTGGTCATTCTCACTCTTAGGATGGTTTCCACACCATAAAGTTCTTCCCTTTTCCTTTAGACCTCCATTGATTGTTTGAGTGAGGCCTCTTTTGATAGTGATTGTTTGATTAGCTCTCATAGGCTAGTCTATGAATTCACTATTGGGTTAGCATTAGGAGTATGAGCACTTGAAAATGGGAATGAGAATGAAAGAAAAGAGAGAGTGAAATGGGGAGAAAAAGAAAGAAAAGAACCAAAGGCTTGTGTAAAGGGAAACAGAATTAAGATAAACTCTAAGCTTGAAATGAGAAAAAAAAAATGAAAGAAAAAAAGAGCCTTAGTCAATACAAGGAATAACTTCTCAAGATCCAAAAAGGAAAAAAAAAATCCAATGGTTAAAGAATCTAATTTGGGATGGAAGGAAGATTGGTTAAACTTGGGATGAGATTTAGAAATGCAGTTGGGTAAAGCAATGAGATTTAGACATGATGTTTAAGATGTTTAGTGGTAATAAGAACTTGTTCATAATGCATATCTATCTTGGAATTGCCAATGAGAATTGATTTTAATGTTTGATAGATATAGGGCTATTATCATGAGAGTGAAGTAGTTTGGTATGTTGTTCTTGGCCTAAAAAATCAATCTATAGTTGTTAAACATTTTTGGATTAATTGTTGATCACCCATACCAAAATCTCGACCATATGAACTTAGTCTTTTAGTCAATTGTCTTAATCATCACCGTGCTCTGTTTTATTCACTCTTGAACATTGTTAAAATTGTGTTTTTATTTTATGATCATGTTTTGAATTCGGTTACTTTTCTATTTATTGCAAAGATTAGTTACAAAATCCACAAATCAATTTGATTGCATTTAGATTAAGAGAACACTTGCATTTAAAATATATCCCTTTTGATTCATCTACTCAAGCATACATGAATAGATAGAATTAGTGAAATTCATTTTTAGTGGGATTTGCTTTTCACCATAACCAATTCTTTTTATCTCTTTTATTCAGATCATCCCTCTTAAGAATAACCAGTTACAGCCCTATATTTTTGTTGTAACAACATTATATTGTCTAATCACATCACTACAAAAAAGGTATGTTGTGTCATTTATTTTGAATATTTGCATTACTTATAAATGATGCAAAAGATGTTTACATCATTTATAGAAGTGACTCTGGAAGTGGTGATGCAAACACTTTACATCAATTTAAACAATTGTTGCAATTATTTGCATCGCTTACTATATCCGATGTAAATATGTGTCGGTTGTTAAAAGTGATGTCAAATTTGCATCAATTAAAATAAATGATGTTAGTATTTGCAACGGTTGCAATAACTGATGTTAAATATTTATGTCACTTATATATAGTTGATGTTAACTTGTATCAGTTTCATAAGTGATTCAAACAATTATATCATTTAAAATATTTGATGTAAATATTTATATCACTCGTAAATGATTGATGCAAAACTAATGTCATTTTAAAAAAATGATTTCAAAATTTTCGTGTTATTTATAAAAATGATGGTAATATTGTATTTTAATCATAATAATTTTGTATCACATTTTTATTAATAGCGTGTTTTGTCCAATCTATTTATATTATAGTGATGTGAGTCCACATCAACTGTAAAGTGACACTAAATTAAAACGTAATTTTCATATAAAATATATAAATTAAAGCAAAACCATTAATTTAATTTTGTAAATAAAAATAACTAATTAATTCAAAGATAGCATAAACCAAATAAAAAAATCATCACTAATATACTGAACGTTGGAAACCAAATAACATAATATGTTCACCCTAAACCATAAATAAATGTACTGAAAGTTGGAAACCTAATAACATAATAAGTTCACCCTAAATCATAAATAAACTAGTTAAATACTAAGTACTTAACGTTGCCAAAGTCTTCCTAACTAAATTGAAAATCATCACTACGATCCTAAAGATTCTGATTTCCATTTATGCCATCACCCATTTCCTGTAAAAAAAAACACAAAAATAAATCTTTGATATAAGATTTGAATCTTCTTGAAAATTAAATATAACTGAATTCACGTGAGAATTAGTAGGATTTGGTATGTTTGCAAAAGCTGTGGCAAAATTAGCAGCCCATGTAGTTGCCTATATAAATAGTTGTATATATCAGCATTCTAGCACAAATTATTATAGAAAATAGTGACAAATAATTATTATGTAATTACATGTTCACCAGATGAAGAACCGAGAATCTGTTGGATAAAGGTAGTCATAGTACTCACTTTATTAGCTAGTACCTTCATCTCTGCCCTCATATGAACAACCTCAGAATTTTCTATCTCTGGTCTATTCATAATAGATCGTCTCATTAACTTCGTAGGTGTAGGTCCACGACCGACACATCGTACTCTTCCTAGACGCTCTGGACCAAACACTTGAACATATTCATCATCCAAAGTAGATACCACATTATTTGTGACTTGCGATGATGGATTTTGGTTTAACAGCGTTTTAAGTGCCTCCTGAAAAATGCAAACATACTTATTATTTCAATCCGTAACATATAGTGCTGAGAAAAGTACTACTAAGTAATGAATATTGGTGTTTTCAAACATATTCAATATTATAGCATTAAAAACTAACCGCACATAAAGAAATTGACACAATAATCAGATTTACATCAATTAAATAATCGATGTATTTATTAATTCTTGTTAAATCATTTTTAAAAATGATACTAATTTTACATAAATAGTAAATGATGTAAATATAAATTTAATTAACTAAATTAAATTTAATTATCTTACAAAAAAAAAAAACTAACCGCACATGTTTTAGCTTCCTCACATATGAAACTTCCATCAGGCTTTGTCCGAGTTTCAATGAAGAATTCTGCCCGGCTTGGTATTTTTCCGGTCTTGATTTTCTTCGTTAAAGACACATGTAAATTAAAATATTATATCAGTTATCACCAAGATACTATTAGCTAAAAATGATGTTACATCATTTTAACAATCGATGTTTAGATCACAAAATTAGTTTTAATTTAGTTAATTAAATTTAATTTAGTTAATTAAATTTATATTTACATCATTTACTATTGATGTAAAATTAGTATCATTTTTAAAAATGATTTAACAAGAATTAATAAATACATCGATTATTTAATTGATGTAAATCTGATTATTGTGTCAATTTCTTATAAGTGATACAAAGTTATTGAGATTTGTTTCACTTTTTTAGAAATGATGGTAAACAAGCATCGGTTATGATAATTGAGGTGAAATTAAATATATTGTATCATTTATTAACAAGTAATTTAAAATAACATCGTTTAATTTTGTGATTCTAATTAACTGATGTAACAGACCATTTATTTTGTAGTGCATATACAACCTAAATAAATTACTAACCACAGTATATTTCGTGGATCGGAAGGGGGTATTTGACGGATTAATTGTACCCACTATACATTTTTTGAAAAGTAATAGTAAAATTGTATATTTGCAAAATTTTATACATTTTTATATCTTTTGTCATTTAGTGTTGTATAAAAACCATTTTAACTTTAGAGACAAGAAAAACTCATAGATAGTTAATGCCACAAGTTATTTATGTGAGTCCTTCTATCCATCTGATTTTATTATTAATTTTTTTATTTTTTTCTTTTCTCTTACACTCTCTTTCTTACGTTATGAGTTATTTTTTACCCTTCATTTTTGACGGTGGATAGGATAGGAGAGGTGATGATTCCGACAATATAGACCGCCGGAATGGAGATAAAATTGGCCGATGTACCGGAACTCAAAAAGGACTTAATACGAAAATTGTGAATGGACGGTTTAAAGTAAATATCCACAATGTCCATCTACGTGGATACTACCACGATCATATCACATGCAAGATGCTACCATGGGTAGAAAGTGGCCAACAATTTTTTATGGTTTCTAGCCACACAAATAAACATCACATGTTAAATGCTTTCTATGAATATGGTGGACAATATCGATTATTTGTAGACACTACCACGATATCCTCACATTCAAGAAAGGTCTGATGGACAGAAGGTGACTAAGAGTTCACATGATCGTGAAATGTACCTGGTAAACACAATTTTAAAAGCTCAGGTGGATGATGTCTATTATTCGTGGACACTACTACAATTATATCACATGCTAAACGCTTGATATACTAAACGCTTATGATGGACAATTGGTGGTCAAGAGTTAACATTATTATGATCTGTGGACACAAAAGTATGTTGGATCGATTATTCGTGGACACTACCAAGATTATATCACATGCTAAACGCTTATGATGGACAATATGGTGGTCAAGAGTTCACATTATTGTGATCCGTGGACACAAAGTATGTTGGTTCGATTATTCGTGGATACTACCATGATTATATCATATGCTAAACGCTTATGATGGACAATAGGATATGTGGTAATATCCACGTGGATAGATATTGTGCAAAATTAGTCTAAACTGTCCATTCGCAATTTCTGTATTAAGTTCAAATTTTTTTCTTTTTTCGGAATTTCGGTAGATCAATCGATTATCTCTCCATTGATATATATGACCAGAAACTTCAGCTATTGGATCCTATCCACCGTTCAAAAAATAAGGGGTGAAAAATGTAAAAGTAAGAAAGAGAATGAAAAGGAAAAGAGAAGGAAAAAAAAATGGATTAGTTTTCGGTGGATGTGAAAGATCTATCCACCACGAGAATGACTTTATCCTTTTCCCTTTTTGTCCCCTATCCGTGAGGGATAAAATGGTCTTTTTACAGATGTGACCTACAAAAAAAGATATATAAATGTAAAGACTTTTGGAAGGTACAAGAATGCAATAAAAAGATAAAAAGATACACTCAGTACAATGCACCCCGGATTAATTGCACCCACTATACATTTTTTAAAAGTAATAGCAAAATTATATCTTTGCAAAAGTTTGTGCGTTTTTATATCTTTTTGTCTTTTAGTGCTGTATAAAGACCATTTTAACTTTAGAGACAAGAAAAACTCGTAGATAGTTAATGTCACAAGTTATCCACGTGAGTCTTTCTATCCATATGATTTTATTATTAATTTTTTATTCTTTTCTTTTCTTTTCTCTTACACTCTCTTTCTTACTTTATGAGTTATTTTCACCCCTCATTTTTTGACGGTGGATAGGATAGGGGAGATGATGATTCCGACAATATAGACAGCCAAAATGGAGATAAAATCGGTCGATGTACCGGGACTCAAAAAAAGGACTTAATACGGAATTGAGAATGGACAGTTTAAAGTAAATGTCCACAATGTCCATCCATGTGGATACTACCACGATCATATCACATGCAAGATGCTACCATGGGTAGAAAGTGGCCAACAATTTTTTTATGGTTTCTAGCCACACAAATAAACATCACATGTTAAATGCTTTCTATAGATAGGTGGACAATATCACCTATTCATAGACACTACCACGATCTCCTCACATGTTAGACGGGTCTGATGGACAGAAGGTGACTAAGAGTTCACATGATCGTGAAATGTACCTGGTAAGCATAATTTTGAAAGCTCAGGTGGATGATGTCTATTATTCGTGGACACTACCACGATTATATCACATGCTAAACGTTTGATATACTAAACGCTTATGATGGACAACATGTGGTCAAGAGTTAACATTATTGTGATACGTGAACACAAAAGTATGTTGGATCGATTATTCGTGGACACTACCACGATTATATCACATGCTAAACACTTATGGTGGACAATAGGATGGTCAAGAGTTCAAATTATTGTGATTCGTGGACACAAAATATGTTGGTTCGATTATTCGTAGACACTACCATGATTATATCACATGCTAAACGCTTATGCTGGACATTAGGGTATGTGGTAGTATCCACGTGGATGGATATCGTGGACAATTAGTCTAAACTGTCCATTCGCAATTTCTGTATTAAGTCTGTAATTTTATTTTTTGGAATTCCGGTAGATCGATCGATTATCTCTCCATTCCGGTGATCCATATGGCCGGAAACCTAACTTATTGGATCTTATCCACCGTTCAAAAAATAAGGAGTGAAAAAATGTAAAAGTAGGAAAAAGAATGAAAAAGAAAAAAAAATAAAAAAGAATGAATAGTTTTCGATGGATGTGAAGCAACCGTGGTCTAGTGGTCAAGTGGTTAAAGCTTTACATCGGCAGGTACTGGGTTCGAATCACCGAAGGCGCGGTTTTACAAGATTAATGGAGGCAAGCTTATAAGGAAGTTTTCAGAAGCAAGTGGAGTCGTTGATCGTGACCGTTGATGAATTCTCGTAGAACGGAGATAGTATTATCTATAAAATTGTCCTTGTAATAGTTTTTATAATCTATATCAGCGTTAAAAAAAAAGTTTTCGACGAATGTGACATATATCCATCGCGAGAATGACTTTATTCTTTTTTCTTTTGTTCCATATTTGTGAAGAATAAAATGATATTTTATAGATGTGACTTACAAAAAAAATACATAAATACAAAAAAAAAATTGGAAGTACAAAAATGTAATAAAAAATATAAAAAATATACAACAAATGCAATGCACCCAATATTTGACATGAAATAGTGTCGAGTCCTGATCATTTTTATGTACTCACAAATTTGATCACACATCCGATACCATTTTTTATGTACTCAGAATTTTCGAAACCAAATCGTGCCAAACCGATACCATATTGACTTTAGTTTATTAAACTAACAATTCTGAAAAACATGAACCGAAACCAAACCGAAGTTTGGGACCTAACGTCACCCACTAATCCACGAAGGCACGAACGCGGGAACCCATTTTCATACACAGTCGTCGTCGTCGTGCCTCCCTCTTCTCTCTTCATCTCTTTCCACTTTGTCCACGAAATTTTCAAAATTCACATTCCTTTGAATCAATCTCTCCTCTTCCAGCTCTGCCCCTTTCGTGCATCGTGACGAGCTAACTATAAATGACTTCTTCTTCAAATTCCTCCGCCGCCGTCAGATCGTCGGCGAAACACGCGGCGGAGCGGATTCAGCAGCACTTGCCTCCTAGTAATCCCGTTTCTCTCTCTTCTTCTTCCTTAAATTTACCCGCTAGAACCTCTATCATCGCTCCGATAAACCACTCTTCTCGCCCTAAAGATCGGCCTTCCCCCTCCGTCTCCGCCTCTTCTCCTTCTACGCGCCGCTCCGGCACTCCCCTCCGCCGATCTCAGTCTAAAGACTTCGACGAAGACAATGGTCTGTCCCTTTTCTCTCTCCCGTGTATCCGTCCGATTCTACATTTGAATATTGGGGTTTTTATTATTCGAATTTATGGATTATTTGGGATAATCGTTGATTTGAATTTATCTGAAATTGAAATTATACAACTTGACAATTGGAAGCTGCACATAGGTAATTGATCATGATGCATTTACAAAAATTAAAAGCTGTCAAATTTTAGTTATAAACATGATGACTTGGAACTTTGATCTTGAGGTTATACTTGTCTACAGATCCTGGGAGGGTTAGAGTTTCCGTAAGAGTTCGACCTAGAAACGGAGAGGAGCTTAAATCAGATGCTGACTTTGCTGATCTTGTTGAGCTACAACCGGAAGTGAGTTGATAGATGCTCACTAACCATGGCTTCTCTTTCTCTCCCAAGTCCATGACATCAAAAGTTTGGGTTCTGTGCAGATAAAGCGGCTTAAGCTGAGGAAGAACAACTGGAATTCTGAGTCCTATAGATTTGACGAAGTCTTTACAGACACAGCTTCTCAGAAACGTGTCTATGAAGGAGTAGCAAAACCTGTAGTCGAGGTTGAGAAAACTTTCTTATGTAGAATTTTGAGATAAAGATTTTTTGTTTGAGATCATCGATATTCAGTACTGCATTGAATCTGCAGGGTGTTCTGAATGGATACAATGGTACAATTATGGCGTATGGTCAAACTGGCACTGGTAAAACTTACACAGTAGGAAAAATTGGTAAAGATGATGCAGCTGAGCGTGGTATCATGGTTAGAGCTCTAGAGGACATACTTGCCAGTGCGTCTTCTGCGTCTTCTGTTTCAGTGGAGATCTCTTATTTGCAGGTGTGACACATCTTCTGCTTCTGTCTCTTTTTCATATATCTCGACATATAATATTTGTAGAGTGTCACTTCAATGCTTAGAATCTGGTCGTCTTGTTGAACATTCAGAGACTGCTTATATAAGATCCATGCCTAACATCTATATTTCTCTTCTTGTAATTCACAGCTTTATATGGAAACTATACAAGATCTTCTTGCACCTGAAAAAAACAACATTTCAATCAATGAGGATGGAAAGACTGGGGAAGTATCAGTGCCAGGCGCGACAGTAGTTAACGTTCAAGATTTAGACCATTTCTTGCAAGTTTTACAAGTCGGGGAGACAAACCGCCATGCAGCGAATACAAAGATGAATACAGAATCCTCACGTAGTCATGCAATTCTTACGGTGTGTGATCCCTTAAACTATTTGGTCTTATATGGTTTCTTGTTCATCAACAGTACCTACTGAATAATGAAATGTATCTTCTATGCAGGTTTATGTTAGGCGGGCTATGAATGAAAAGGCTGAAACAGGAACTAAATCGCCAAAACCTGAATCTTTTGGAGATAAAGGCATACCAAGAGTTAGAAAAAGCAAACTTCTAATTGTGGATCTTGCTGGCTCAGAAAGAATAAATAAATCTGGTTTGAACTCCTTCACTGTTCATATAACTATACCTGTTATATCAAGTAGTTTATGATTGAGTTATATCTTGTTTGTTTTTTGAAGGCACCGATGGCCACTTGATTGAAGAGGCAAAATTCATTAATCTTTCACTCACATCCTTGGGAAAATGCATAAATGCATTAGCTGAAGGCAGTTCTCATATACCTACTAGAGATTCTAAGTTAACAAGGCTTCTTCGTGATTCTTTTGGAGGTTAGTTTACTAAACTTTTCTTGAGTCATTTATAAAAATACAAACATGTCTAAGTACGTATAGAACTCATAAGCATGGCTCACTTCTATGTGTCATATACATTTTTCGTATTTTTCCTAGTTACGATTGTGCCAGTTACATAAATTTTGGTTTTTTTGGCTCTGAACAAATAGGTTCTGCAAGGACTTCACTTATAATAACAATTGGGCCGTCTGCACGGTATCATGCAGAAACAACTAGCACAATAATGTTCGGACAAAGGGTCAGTTTCATATTTCGGTTGATCCATGATTCTACTTTCTTTTATATACAGGGTCTAGCAAAATCGTAAACTGAGAAAGACACAATCTTCTGATATTTTACAGTCTTATTTCTTTCAGAGAATTTTTGTAGTAATGCCTTGTTGGTTATGTCTTGCTTTTACAGGCAATGAAAATAGTAAACATGATAAAGCTTAAAGAAGAATTCGATTATGAAAGTTTGTGTCGGAAGCTTGAGACTCAGGTGGACCATCTTACTGCAGAAGTTGAAAGACAAAATAAACTAAGAAATAGTGAGAAACATGAGTTGGAGAAAAGATTGAGAGAATGTGAAAGCACTTTCGCTGAAGCAGAAAAGAACGCGGTTACTAGATCCAAGGTACTTGTCTCTTCTAATGATCCTCTTCTTGATATCAGCCTATTTTACTATTATCTGGTCCTTATATTTTGAGGGGTGAATATGACTTGCAGTTTCTGGAGAAGGAAAATGCCCGCTTGGAGCTCTGTATGAAAGAACTATTGAAAGATTTGCAAATGCAGAAAGATCAGTGTGATCTAATGCGTGACAAAGCCATACAATTGGAGATGAACTTGAAAAATACCAAGGTACACTTTCTCTCATAATATTGTTAATAGTTCTGTCAGTAACCACTTACAATATATTGGTAGTTGAATACTTCTCTCTTTTCATTTGATCTTTATTTAAGCACTCACAGAAGTTATTGGTTGTTTTCTTTAAAGGCCGGGCACCAATATATAATATATTTTCAGCAGGGCCTTTTTTTATGGTTGTGTATGTATAGTTGATGGTACTTTTAATTGTTAGTAGCAGCAACAGCTGGAAAATTCAGCATATCAGGAAAAACTTGCAGATGCCAGTCAAGTATATGAGGAAAAAATTGCGGATTTGGTTCAGCGGGTTGAGGATGAACATGCCCGGTCAACAAACGCCGAGCATCAATTGAACGAAATGAAAAATGTTTTGAGTAATCAGCAGAAGTCTATTCATGTTAGTTAATACTAAACTTTTTTGTTAACTGAATTTATTAATTTTCTGTTTTAAACTAATTGGTACATTTTTGGTTGATAGGAGCAAGAGATGGGCAACTATCAATATCAAAGGGAACTTGCGGAAGCCACTTACACGTATGAATCTAAAATCGCGGAGCTGCAGAAGAAATTGGAAGATGAACATGCTCGGTCTAACTCTGCAGAAGAGCAACTTAGACAGATGAAAAGAATTATAAGCGATCGCCAAGTTTTATCACAGGTTATAGGCTTTAATCCTGATCTTTGAAACTGGATTTTAATAAGCATGATACTTTCAGATTTATGTTTCTGTCTTATCTTTTCAGCATGATATATTGTATCTTGTGCTTCAGCTCTTACAGAACTTTCTATCTCTAATTGTTTTTTTTCTCTTGGTTTTGAATCCAGGAAAATGAAGAGACAAACAAACTCAAGCTAAAACTAGAAGAACTTTCACAAATGTATGAATCGACAGTAGATGAACTCCAGACAGTGAAACTAGACTATGATGATCTGCTCCACCAAAAGGTCTGACCCTTAAACGTCTGCTTACTTGTTCAGATTTGGTCATATTCAAAACATCCAACTGTTAATTTCCGCTGATTAATATACACAAAATTTGTTTTACATAGGAAAAACTTGGTGAAGAAGTTCAGGATATGAAGGAAAGGCTCCTTTTGGAAGAAAAGCAGAGAAAGCAAGTAGAGAGTGAGCTTTCCAAACTCAAGAAGAATCTAAGGGAAAGTGAAATTATTGTTGAGGTAAATTTACCCTTTTCACATGTATTTTGTACTTTCATGGTCTTGCTAAGTCCATTTCAATTCACAGGACAAGCGTATGAAGGAAGATCTTCCAAAAGGACCATCAGAATCTGGAGCTCTAACAGGCTCACAGAGATCACAAGGGTTAAAAAAGTCTCTATCTGGTCAGAGAGCTACCATGGCAAGACTTTGTGAAGAAGGCAACAATTCTTTCTCATGAATTTAGCTCCATTTCATTGTGGGATAGTCCAATTGACATCTTTTTCTCTGTTACGATTTCAGTTGGAGTTCAGAAGATACTACACCTGATTAAGTCTGAAGACCTAGAAGTTCAAATCCAAGCTGTAAAAGTGGTGGCTAATCTCGCCGCTGAAGGTCTGTGATTTCATCTCTCTGTCATTATCCTCAAAAAAAATGTACCCTCTACTATTACAAGTGGATTCTCAACTTTTGAAATACTGCTTTTATCTCTATATATCATGTGCCATGGTACCCAACTGACTTGCATTCTCTGTGTGTATGTGTTTAGAATCTAACCAGGTGAAGATTGTGGAGGAAGGGGGTGTAGAAGCTTTGCTTATGCTTGTTCAGTCATCTCAAAATTCAACAATTCTTAGAGTGGCCTCTGGTGCAATCGCTAATTTGGCAATGAACGGTAAGCACTTCTATTTGTGGTTCAAGTACTTATATGATATTGCTGTTCATAAACCAGTTAAACTTACTACTAAAAATCAGTGCCAATATAGACTTAAGTGGTCCCATGTGGTTGTGTCATTTATTTACAATGCTTGCTTTCTTGAATGTAGCACTTCCTTAGGAGTATGCATCTTATATTTTGTCTGCATGAAAGAAATTATTTTTTTTGTCAGTACCATTTAGGCGTATAAGTTATAGTTTCAATAATATGGTTTCTTTCCGTTTGATGATTTATGAAATGCAGAGAAGAGTCAAGATCTAATAATGAATAAAGGAGGTGCTCAACTGCTAGCAAAGATGGTGACCAAAACAGATGATCCACAGACTCTAAGAATGGTAGCTGGTGCACTTGCCAATTTATGCGGAAACGGTGAGCAAAAGATTTAGAATTTTGGTTTCAGTCATTCGAACGCATCTATTCATCTGCACCAATGCATGTCTTCACTGTATAGCATATGCAAAAGCAAATATATTTTAAGAAACTTTGTGTTGGCATACGTATTTAACTCATATGTACTGCTATATAACAGAGAGGTTTCTGAAGCTCCTGAAAGAAGAGGAAGGCATCAAGGGACTACTCATGATGGCGCAGTCGGGAAACATAGATATCATTGCTCAAGTGGCAAGAGGGATGGCAAATTTTGCAAAGTGTGAAACTCGAGAAATTATGCAAGGTTTGTAGTACAAATATACCTCATAAGATGGCATATCCAAGTCAAATTTGCTAACATATCTTGAGGGATCTTCTTATACATTGCAGGGCGTCGAAAAGGCCGTTCTCTTCTTCTGGAAGAGGGTGCTCTTGAATGGTTGACTTCAAACTCCCATATTGATTCCGCATCAACACAACGTCACATTGAGCTTGCTCTTTGCCATTTAGCTCAAAATGGTAAGCCTGAAAAGCTCTTCTTTTATGTGGTTGAGACATATGACTAATATGTATCTCTCCTCTTATTCAATGCAGAGGAAAACGCAAATGATTTTAAAAGAACAGGAAGCGTGACAGAGATTGTAAGAATATCAGTGGAGTCAAGTAGAGATGACATTCGCAGCTTAGCAAAGAAGATACTCAAATCAAACCCTCACTTCTCAAGCTGATCAAGAAGTAACAGGTAAAGACATGTACATAAAACATAACTGGCGACTGGTACTGATTCTTAACTGAGTCTCTGTGAGAATGTCGAAGCTAAGATTATTACAAAAGATATGTTAGGAGATTATGTCCTGTGAGATGTTGTATACTGTCTCCGTTACTAAATTTTGTGAACAGCTTTCTTGATGTTACGATATGCTCTTGATGCATTTGTGCAACGAATCTGTAGTGAATACTCATTTGGTTTGAAAATTGAAATTTCATATGGGCAGTTCTCTTATGTATGATTGATGTTAAGAAACATGGAGTACAATCATATAAGTGTTACAAATGGAGTATGCGAGTGGTCACAAATACGTAGTTCATCTGTAGTGGACCAACTATAAGAGATTTCAAGATTATGTTAAAAGAGTATTTATCATTAGAATATATAACACTGCAACAAGAAATATGAATACCATTGTTAAATGACCTTACAATCTGATCCTTTGCAGTTTTTTTTTCTTAACCGAGATTGATCTCCCACCCATTTTTCCCTGTTCTCTTGCCACACCTTTGCACCTTCGATCAAGAATGATGCTTATAGATTGTGCTCAAGAACAAAAAAAAAAAGGGTCTCAAATTACAGAACCAACAATATCAATGTTTCCTCTCTTGTGGAGTTGATAATATGTGTGTGACTATTCCTCGAAGCCAAGTGACAACTTTTATATGATATAAATAACCGGACTTCAGTGCTCCATTCATTGCATTCCAAAATTCTAAATAATGTAAATTTTGTTTTAAAAAAAACATCAAGAATCGGATATTACAAGTTAACCACATTTGGGTTCAAAAGGTTAATCACATAGAATTCAAGCTCACACGATCACAGAAACAAAATAAAGATTTCACAATCTGTCTTTCATTACACAGAGTTTTGACACACATAAAGCTCATATGATATATTACTCTCTCTTTTTTTTTACAAGTCACTAGTTCAAAGGGATAACAATATCGCCAATGTTTTTGTGCCATGGATCCGCCAAGTGAGTAGCCAGGTTCTCCAATGGTCCTGTGCCTGGGTAAGCCGATTGTTGCACACAGAAGCCTACAAATGCCAACAACGCAAGCCGTCCTGACATATCCACCAAAAACATTTAACATTAGTCATTAGATTTGATAAAAATGATCAAGAAAGGTAAGATGTGTGTGAGTGGTTATTTACCGTTCTTGATCTCCTTAACTTTCAACTCCTCGAACTTCTTTGGGTCTTTGGAGTATCCAAGAGGGTCAAATGCGCCTCCCGGGTACTTCTTTTTCTCAGGGTCTTTCTCCATACTCCTCTGGTGCTCGACAAATGCAATAGCTAAGAACTCTATAGCCAAGATTGTGGGCAAAGTACCCCATGGAACAGGGTTCCCCAAGTAAGTGGCTTGTCCTCCAGGTACTGCTGCCCATTCCTGAGCCTTAACCCAGTTTCCTAAACCCAAAGCCTCTGGTACCAAAATCCCTGGCTGTACATTTCACACCAAATCATAAAATCATTTTTGCCATTAGATCAAAACTTCAAAAAAAGACTAAGAGATAGTAAATGTTGAAACTTACAACAGCGAGCATAGCCCATCTACAGTGGATGAGCTCTGATTCTTTGTACCTCTCAAGGTTCTCTGGAACCTCTCCAAGTCCAAGTGGGTCAAACCCAAAGTCACTGCACATTTGAAGTTTTCAATCACCATTCAATCTTAAAGTAAGAACCTTTCTGTCATCAAAAAGGGTTTCAATCATTTCCCTCTAGACACACATCTAAGGGGTTTCTTAGTACGCAAGAAACAGAGTAAAAGGAGACGACTTTTTGAAATGTGAATCATGCGACAACTTAAAAACTGAAGCTTTAAACAGCTTCCAACGTAGCAATCAAAACCCTGATGTTAATCAAAAGTGAGCAACATCGACAACGATTGTAAAAAGACTAATAGTCCGGTTTCAGATTTGGGCAAGAACCAGAGATGAGAGATGTGATTTGCATACCCAGGAGCAGAACCGTCGAGGTAAGCTGGTCGTGGCTCGCCAGGCATCCAGTGAGCGGCCATTCTGATACGGCCAACGTTTCCAGCGTTGGGGAGCGGAACTCCGGCGGAGACAAATTTAGACTTTGAAGAAGAAAGAAGCGAAGGATAGACGGCGGCGATGCCGCAGCTCATGAGTGAGTTCGACGCCATTGTTGTCTCTCTCTATCTCTCCCTTTCTGGTTAGCACAAAGAAGAAAGATGTGAACGAGAGGTGGGTGTTTGGATGTTGTCAGTGTGGAAGAGTGATCGTTTAAGTAAGGTTCTGTAGGAAGCGAATCTAAAATCAGATTGCAATTGGCTAAAGAGAGCCCGCGTGGCTATTTCATTGGGCCACGTGTATTCTCTCGTAGATATCTCTATCTGCTCTGTGTGGCTCAGATGAAGACCGAATCTACGTAATTACCTTTTTGCCATTTATCTACGGTGAAGGTTAAAAAACCCAGCAGCGCCAAACATAATGGTATACAAATTATCACAGCAAATCGAATCAAATTTTTGTTGTCTTCCCTTGCTAGCCGGTAGGAATGGACGTTCGGTTCTTCGGTTTGATTTAGTGCTTTCGGTGTTTGGTTTTTGGTTCGGTTAAATTGAGAATCGGTTAATACCCGATAAAAAATTGGTTTTAGTTCAGTTACCATTTGATTCAGTTTTTTAGTTAATTTCGGATAATTCGAATATTTCAGATAAAAATTGATAAATTTAAGGTATTATAAATAAAATATTTGAATAATTTCAAATATTTAAGTTTTTTAATAATATTCGATTAATTTTGATTATTTGGCTACTTTAAATATAAATATAATTAATATTTTTAGGTATAAAAATTATATTTTAAATATTTTAAGTATTTATTTGGTTTTCGGTTCGTATATTTCAGATATGAATATATAGGATTTGTTCATATATTTTTAATTTTTTTATTTGGTTTAGTTCGGTTACGATTTTTTTTATTCGGTTCTAGGTTTATATGTCCAAGCCTAGTAGCCTGAATCACCAACTGGTTTTAAAACATCTTTTGTACCAAAGATTATAAAAATGGAGTATAAACTCAGTACTGTATATAAGAACGTTAAATCGGTTTTGATAAATCAGCCTTCTATTCATTTTCTGTCTACAGCTAGTATTGGAGTTAGAGATAAATACAAATAATATATCTTGTTGATATATTATATTTGGGATAAACTCTATTTAGATATAGATAGATTCGTTTTGGTGTTTATCGTTCTATGTAAACCCATATATATACTCGGCCATAGAAGCCTAATAAACAACAAGTTAAGATTCATAACTTATCATGGTATCAGAGCTTGACAAATTTTAAACACATTCAAAGCGATTTGTTTCTCTTGCAATCGTAAGGAAGCAATTCAAAGAAAGGAGACAGAAACTCTGTTTTATTCAACAAAAACAGAGGATCAACGATGTCGCAACTCTCGACAACAGACGGGAAGAAATACAAGACAATCACACCGTATGATCTCAGCTCCAACGACAATCCAGGTGCTGTTATCTCACAACCTTTGCTCAACGGATCCAACTATGACGAATGGGCAGTCAATTTTCGTATGGCTATTAGCTCGCGGAAGAAATTTGGTTTCTTAGATGGGAGTATACCAAAACCATCAGCTGATTCCGAATTTCTTGAGGACTGGATGGCCAACAATCACTTGTTGGTCGGTTGGATTAAACAAACAATCGAACCAAAAATCAGATCCGCCATATCCACGAGAGAAGTTGCCAAAGAATTATGGGACATCATTAAGAAGCGATACTCTTTGAAAAGTGGAGCTCGCTTACAACAACTCAGAAACTCTTTGGCAATGTGTAAACAGAACGGATCGACAGTGGACGATTATTTCGGACGCTTAACCAAAATTTGGGATGGAATAGCCGAGTGCATGAACACGAAGATCTGCACTTGTAATAAGTGTGAGTGTGATTTGAACACAGCACATGAGAAAGAGAAGGAGATTCTTCGGGTCCATGATTTTCTGTCTGGACTTGATGATGCGACTCATGGCGTGATCAGATCGCAACTCTGTGCAATCTCGCCTCTTCCAGACTTAGATAGTGTCTATCACACGATAGCACAGAACGAAACTCTTCGGTTGAATGTTGCGACAGAAGCTCCAGTCATGAGTTTTGCAGCACAAGCAACATCAACACAACAACAGACGAGACATATTCTTACTCGAGATGTGTCTAAACCAAACAACACTAATAACAACAGAGGATCAAGCACCATGGATATGACCAAACAGTGCAGTGTTTGTGGAAAGATGGGGCATGAATCTTCTGGATGTTTCAAAGTTGTCGGATATCAGAGTGGTGGGGAGAACGATCACGAAACCGGTCCGAAAACCGTGGAGGACAAGGACGGGGACGAGGTGGTTTTACTCCCAAAGTTAATAGCACGCAAATAAACAACGTGAATGCAGCTGCTTCCGGATCACTTACACCGATAACGGAAAGAGATCGTCAAGGTTTGAGTGGATTAACCGACGAACAGTGGACAACGGTGCAAAGGCTCATTAATGCCGGAAAATCAACTGGACAACAGAGTGGTAAGAATGATGAAACAGTGTGGATTTTAGATACTGGGGCAACACACCACATGACCGGACGAAGTGATCTCATGGAAGATATTCGGGATATACTTCCTGTTCCGGTCATGCTACCTGCCGGAGATGATGTGTTAACTCTTAAACAAGGAACTATTCGATTAACATCGAAATTGACATTGCATAATGTTTATTATGTTTCTGGTTTCCATACCAATCTGATCTCACTTGGTCAGCTTGTCACAGATAATTATTTAGTTGGACAAGTGACTGACAAGCTTATGATTTTACAGGATCGTACTACGAGGATGCTGATTGGAGCGGGTGAGAGAGAAGGAGAGGGGTTGTACCGGTTTAGAAGAGTTGAAGCCGTGACATCTCTACAGTCTGATATTCGAATCGATAAGGTTGATAAGGTTTTAGTTCATCAACGGATGGGTCATCCAGCTGATAATAATGGTTTTTTTAGGAATTGTGATGTGTGTTTACGTTCAAAACAGACTCGTCAGTGTTTTGCTGATAGTCTTAATAATGCAAAAGAAATATTTGATTTGATTCATGTTGACTTATGGGGTCCTTATCGCACTACAGCATTTTGTGGCTCTAGATATTTCTTAACGATTGTGGATGATCATTCAAGAGCAGTTTGGTTATACCTCATGACATATAAATCTGCAGTTTCTCAGCAAATTCGCAATTACATAGCGATGATAGAGAGACAATTTTCGAAGAAAGTCAAGCGGATTAGGAGTGACAATGGAACGGAATTCCTATGTCTTACACGATACTTTCAAGAGCAAGGAATTGTCCATGAAACGTCGTGCGTACATACACCACAACAAAATGGACGGGTCGAAAGAAAACATCGTCATATTTTGAATGTAGCAAGATCTCTTCGATTCCAAGCAAGCTTTCCGATCGAATATTGGGGTGAGTGTGTACTGGCAGCAGGATACTTAATAAACAGGACTCCTTCGGTACTGTTAAAGAACAAAACGCCATTTGAGATGTTGTTTGGATATGCTCCAGGGTACAAGCATATACGAGTCCTTGGATGTCTTGCGTATGCGCATAATATCGATCATAAAGGTGACAAATTTTCACCTAGGAGCAGACGTTGTGTATTCTTGGGATACCCGTATGGAAAGAAAGGGTGGAAGCTGTTTGATTTAGAGCGCAAGGTCGTGTTTGTCTCACGCGACGTCGTGTTTTAAGAGAAGAATTTTCCGTTTGCAGCTCTGAATCAAGTGAAGGAACCAGTACCACAACAGGTTTCGTTTGGAGACTCAAATGAAATAGACATAGATAGTGATGACTCAACCGAGATACATCAGAATTCCACGACAGAGGGTACCCAAGACACACCATCCACTGATGTTCCGACTGACAACGAGGTAGTACCTGTACCAGCTAGTGAAACAGAACCGCTTGGAAGAGGACATCGGGAAAAATTTGTATCCACGTGACTAAAAGACTATGTACTGGATACTATTACACCAAGACAACCCTCTTCTCTCTCTACAACAACACTCGTTCCACAGCCCTCAGGTACCATCTATCCTCTTTGTAATTTTGTTTCTTGTGATCGATTTTCACAGAAACATCGAGATTTCATAACAGCTTTAACCGTCAACACTGAACCACGTTCCTTTACGGAAGCTATGCGTGATGAACGTTGGGGACAAGCTGTGGACCGAGAAATAAACTCATTAGAAGCAGCTCAGACATGGCGATTGGAAGAATTACCACCAGGGAAAAAGGCTCTTGGATGTAAATGGATATTTATAATAAAATACAAATCGGATGGATCCATAGAACGGTTTAAAGCTAGATTGGTGGTAATAGGAAACCATCAAGAAGAAGGAATTGATTATACTGAAACTTTTGCTCCTGTCGCATGAATGACTACTGTTCGCTTATTCCTTGATATCGCAGCAAAAGAAGATCATGAAGTACACCAGATGGATGTACATAACGCATTTCTCCATGGAGATTTGGATGAAGAAGTGTATATGAAATTGCCCCCTGGATTTAAAACAAATGGAGAAACATGTGTGTGTCGGCTGCAGAAGTCTCTATACGGTTTTAAACAGGCACCAAGATGTTGGTTTGCTAAGCTTGCACAAGCACTACGAACGTATGGTTTTAAACAAACGCGATCGGATTACTCTTTGTTCATCTATTCCAGAAACGACATAAGACTGCGGATTCTAGTATACGTTGATGATTTGATCATTTCTGGGTCTTCCACAGAGGCAGTAAAAGCATTCAAGACATATCTCTCGACATGCTTTCATATGAAAGATATGGGTTTAGTCAAATACTTCCTTGGCTTGGAAGTGGCTAGAAGTCCAGCAGGTATATACTTGTGTCAACGGAAATATGCAACTGATATAGTTGCAGAGGTCGGTTTACTTGGATGTAAGCCGGCTGGATCACCGATAGATCAACATCATCAGCTCGGCAGTGCAAGTGGGGCGTTCCTTGCAGACCCTCAGACATACCGGAGATTGGTAGGGCAATTGATTTACTTATCTGCAACCAGACCTGATCTTACATATTCGATTCATGTTCTCTCTTGTTATATGCACAAACCGAGAGAAGAGCATTGGTTAGCTGCATTGAAAGTGGTTCGATATCTGAAAAGCACACTAGGACAGGGTGTCTTGCTGCGAGCTAACTCTCCGAAGCATTTCACAGGGTGGTGCGACACTGATTGGGGAGCATGCCCAACCACCAGACGATCGCTTACAGGTTGGTTTGTACAGTTTGGAGAGTCACCTATTTCTTGGAAAACACAGAAGCAAGACACAGTGTCTCGATCGTCGGCAGAAGCCGAGTATAGAGCCATGACCGAGATTACAGCTGAATTGCGAGGTTTGAAGAATCTCTTGTTTGAATTTGGTATAAATCATAAGGAGCCTATGACGGTTATGTGTGATAGTAAACCAGCTATTCACATTAGTGCAAATCCAGTTTTTCATGAACGGACTAAACATGTGGAGTTGGATTGCCATTTTGTTAGAGATGATATACTTCGAGGACTCGTCAAAACACAACATGTATCGACGAAGAACCAGCTTGCAGACATATTTACAAAGGCGTTAGGACGAAAAGAGTTCGATGCATTTCTGCTCAAGTTGAGCATTCAAAATCTTTATGCTCCAACTTGAAGGGGGGGGGGGGGGGGGGGAGGGGGTATTGGAGTTAGAGATAAATACAAATAATATATCTTGTTGATATATTATATTTGGGATAAACTCTATTTAGATATAGATAGATTCGTTTTGGTGTTTATCGTTCTATGTAAACCCATATATATACTCGGCCATAGAAGCCTAATAAACAACAAGTTAAGATTCATAACTTATCAGCTAGAGATCCAACTTTTGAGCTGCATAATACCCATTTGTTGTTCAGAAACTTCTCTAAGTCCTGCACTAAAGCAGAATGATTGAGAATATGATCATCGTTTCTCTAGGCCCTGCACTAAGGTAAGAGTGGTTGGGAATATCTAGCCTGCGTCTTTTCATTGATCCGGGACATTTGTTTCCAGAGAAGCACACACCAGAAACTTAGCAGGACATTTTCAGATACATTCATTATACCAGTGAATCAGTCAAAACCCTTGAAACTAAATCTCTTAAACTTAGTTTCTCATTCAGACCCATCTTCAACAATGAGCACAACAACCCATGACTCTTTGGACATGAACATCTATACAGCACAAAAGTGCAGACCAAACGAATGAAATATAAGGGCACATGTCAAAAGGATCAAATCAATAAGGATACACTCAATCTGTAACGTATAGAGTTTAAGGCACAATATGTCTCTTATGTTACCAGACATAAACTCTGAGACATCAAGAAGACACCAAATCCAGGGCATTGATAATCAAACAACCAAAAGTATTGATCAGCTTCAAGAACACATAGCTCTTTCAACCACTTCCTGCAATTCTCCACTCTGAAACGCCTCAAGAGTGATATCACAACCACCGAAGAACTCACCGCCGATGTAAAGCTGAGGGAAAGTCGGCCAATTTGAGTACTCTTTTAATCCTTGCCTCAGCATCTCGTTCTCCAGGATGTTCACATCTTCAAAAGGCACGTTCAGATTCTTCAGGATCTGCACCACCGTGTTTGAGAATCCACACATCGGGAAATCTCTCGTTCCTTTCATGAACAGTACAACTTTCTCCGAACTCACCAGTTTTTCCAGCGTATCTTTAAGCTGCGGCGTAAGAGCCGACGCTGAGCACCGGAATTTTGCGGCGGAAGAAGCTGGTTTGAGTTTTAGATTCGAACGGATGCCGTGGATTGGTTGATGGCCGTTGTGGACGGCGAGTGCTGCCGTCGGTTTAGAGGCGAATCTGAAAGACTGAGACTTGCTGATAATTGAGGAGGAGATGACGCCGAAATGGGTTATCAAGGTCGGCGTTTTGACAGATCGGAGAGCCATTTTTCCGGAGATTTTAAGATTTGGAATTGAAAGTGGTAGTGGTTTACGAGCCACAAACACATAGTGGGATGAAGAATATACTAATACCTGTTGCCAAACAGAACTTAGCCACTAGTGCATGTCACAATTATGGTTGTTTTTTTTCCGGCTAAACATTGCAATATATGGATGTTACAAATTATTATATAAGTAAACATATACGCCATATACGATACTCTAAAAGAAGTGATTTTAACGACGTTTTTCCGTAGATAAACCTTATTCGAGATTATTACGCCAAATGGCACTTTTTAATGTTTTTATTACGCCAAAAGGCACCTTCATGTTTTATGATACTTTAGCCCTATGAATTTACTCTCTTAACCCTCCATTTCAACAAAGCCTCTAACAATGTTAACCAGATTTGATGAACTAGATTTATACCAACTATTAAAAACCTATCTTCAATTATCTTCAGCGATTAAATGGAAACTCTCTCTCTCTCTCTCTCTCTCTCTCTCTCTCTCTCTCTCTCTCTCTCTCTCTCTCTCTCTCTCTCTCTCTCTCTCTCTCTCTCAAGATCTACTTTTTTTTCAAAATTTGAATCTTTACGACGCCACTCTGACTGATGTAAACTATCTCCGGCAGTTCTCTTCTGTAGCGGCGGCCCGAACTCCAGTACTCAGACGACGACGGTGATAACCGACAGTGATAACGGTACTTTCAGCTTGGAATATCTCAGCTTCTCCTCTCAGCCCAAGCCGTACATGTGGTGTTTGGTTGGTGAGCGCCGTCGTGGTTTGTCTTCTCCAGCGAAACGTATCTCTCCGCTGCTCCACCTATATCTTGTGACGTTTCCTTCTTCACTGTGTGGAAGGGGTTACTGCTCACGCCGTGGTTTCTCCTCAGACTTCAACCAAGCTTCCGGCTAAGCTCTCCAGTTCCCGGTGGAGCCTCGATTTCTCATCTCTCTGCCTTCGCAAGTTTTAGTTCGGCGGTACCATCTCGCTTCTCGCACGATCCAAGCAAGGCCGTACCTCGAGATCCCACTGACGTCGTCGAAGTCTCGCAAGTTGGTCTTAGATCTGAAGAGTCGACGTCTCTCGATTGTATTCGAGGACGGTGGCGTGGCGGATGAGTCGTCACTCTGGTCCATCGTACCAATTCTCTTACAGATTCGAAAATCTTGCTGTGTACGAGTCATTCCCAAGTCTAGATCTCTAATTCTTTGTTGCTGTGTTGATTTGAAGATTATCAAGTTTGTTGCTGTGTTGATTTCACCTAATTCGGGGTTATGGTCTTCTTAGTTTTCAGGGGTTCAATCTCTAACAGTGGACTGGTTTCTCAGGTCATGGTCATCGGAGATTACGACAGATACGCTCGGCTCTGAGTAATCAATGGTTTTCATCACTCTCCGACACAAATCAACTTGGTGATTATCAGTTTTGAACCAGTGGCTTTAAAACTTATTGGGTTACAAGTATGGGCCTCTGGTGGAGGTCGTATGAATGTCACAATGGAAAAGGTGAAATGATAAGGTGAAGATTTTAATGTTTCATTACTCCATTTGCCGCTTTGTGATGTTGTGGATATTGGTTAGAGAGAGAGAGAGTGTGTACACTAAATAATGTTTTATTTGTACATTGTTTTGTGTACACTAAATTGTTAATGATTTGAGCAGTGAAATTTTGTACACAAGTTATCTTACTCATGTTTTGTTTTTGGTGTAGGTATGATATGTATAGACATGAGATAACTATATTCAGCAATTGCAATCTTAATTAACTAGCATGAAAGAGGTAATTCTGTACACTAAATCATGGACACCCGACTTTTGTAAAGGAAATGAAATCGTTGGGAGCATCAAGCTTGTGGACTTGTGTTTTTAGTGTTTTTTTTCATTTTATTGTGTACTATAATCGGTGGATATGCCATACAGACACATTGTTGTATAAGTGTTCATTGTTATTGTTTATGTGTACATTTAATCATGTCCACGCCATTTTGTATAGAAAGTCCAAATAGTGTACGAATGATTATGGACATCATAGATTTATCATTTACACTTGGCAGTGTACATCGCTTGCATTTGACCGTGTACACCCATTAATTTAATAGCGTCCCAAACCATTCGTTTATATCCTCTGTTCGAAAACGCGGCCGCGTCGCCGCAAACGCGGCCGCTAAAATGCTGCGCGGGACCCAACCCCCGCGCGTATAACGCCTAGCGCGTTTCCGAACAATGTTTATATCTATGCCACCATCGTCTAATATATTCTATTCACCATTTCATAATTGTTTTTCTGTCCACAAAACAATCGTTATTTCTATCATTGCACAAGTTTATGTTTATTGATAAGATAGCATGGATAATATAGCATGAACAAGTGTACGATTATATGTGAACATACTTTGGATATGCCCACAATCAGTGTCCACAAACTCAAGTCTATGTATCCTCCGCGTCCATCAATCTATATCCAAAATGCATACTGTCCATAAGCCACGTACAATATTATCAATGGGACATGCCACTTTGTGTACACATATTTTATTGACATGTCACTTTGTGTACGATATCCATTAGATTCTATCCACCATTATACGAGTTTTTTAAAACGTCCACAAAATTTAATATAAAATTAATTGAAATATATCAAAATGGATATCATTGTATAGAGAAAAAAAAATTATAATTTATAGTACAAAAAAAATATTTGAATTTCTAATATAACCTATAATTTTAAAGAGAGATGAGAGAGGTGAGGAAAAAAAAGATTTTTTTTTTTTTAAAAAGGATGAGAAGGATCGTGAGAGAAGAGAGAGAGAGAAAAAAGAAAAAGAAAAAAAATGCTTTAATCCAACAGTCTACATTAAATCTTACTTTAGATCTAATGGTCCACAAGATATCTTTACATTTTAGTTAGACAAATCAAATGAAAAATATTTAGTTTAAAGACAACTTAGGCATTAAAGCTCTCTAAAACGTGAACAGTAGCTAAGATATCTTTTGGTGTAATAAAGTGTATGGAAGGTGTCCTTTGGTGTAAATTTCTCACCTTATTGGCTAACAGAGTATTAAATTTGTTATCCCTCTCTCTACTCGATCCTCCTCTCATGCGATGAGTAGATAACATTTCATGGCTAAACCTCCAATTTGAACATCATATAACAAAACCTAATGCTTTCACAAATAATTCTGCTGGATAATTTGATACCAACGCTTTCATATCATAATCTTTTTAGCAATCGTTTTTTTTTTTTTTTTTTTTTTTGTCAACTTTAGCAATCTTTGACTTTGTAATTCTTCATTACAAACTATGACTCTAGGCCCAAATGTTTTTTTTCTTTTCTTTTCGACATCAGGCCCAATAGTAATATTAGACCCATAGTCTTCTCTACGCCAAAACAATTGAGGACACAAGACAGCAAATCAAAAAGCTTAAGATGAAAACCTATTAGCCTGTTTCCAGCAGAGAGCAGAAGCAAGAGAGAAGAGATAGAGAGAGGACACAGCTTCTTCTTTCTTCTTTCTTCTTCAAAGCTCTCTCCCATGTCGATTCCAAATCCATCTCTGCTTGTACTTTCTCACATTTCTTAACCAACATTCTTCTTCTGAGTTCTGACACTCACTCTACAACTTCCAGACCAATGCACTGCTTCCTGCCGGCGAAATAGAAAAAGTTCCAGCCTCACCGCCAAAACCAAGTCACAATCCGCCATTAACGATGCTGCTTCCTCACTTCTCCATCACCATTTACCTGCTCTGCCTCTTCTTCGCAATTCTCGAAGCCACTAATCTCACTCTCCCTCACCAACATCCTTCCCCTGATTCAGTCGCCCTCCATGTCTTAAGGTAAACAAATCTCCGCTTTCTGCTTCCACATTTGTCCAAATCTCAGTAAAACAAATGTCTTCTTCATCCATTCTCACAGTAAAATCAATGCATCCCTCTCACGGAGACAACTCGGCTCATCATCATCATCATCTTCATCCAGTTGCCGTACCGGAAACCCAATCGATGATTGCTGGCGATGTGACTCCTCCGACTGGTCATCTAACCGCCAGAGACTCGCCGACTGCTCAATCGGCTTCGGTCGCGGCACACTCGGAGGTAAAAACGGCCGGATCTACGTCGTAACAGACTCCTCCGATAACAATCCAGCAAACCCAACTCAAGGAACACTCCGTTACGCCGTAATCCAAGAAGAGCCACTCTGGATCGTCTTCTCCTCAAACATGTTCATTAAGTTGAAACAAGAGCTCATTATCAACAGCTACAAAACCCTAGACGGCCGCGGATCCGCCGTTCACATCACCGGAAACGGCTGCTTAACGATCCAGTACGTGCAACACGTCATCATCCACAATATCCACATCTACGACTGTAAACCTTCAGGAGGTGCCGTCGTCGCTGCTACGCCTACGAAAGCCGGGAAACGAGGCAGATCCGACGGTGACGGTATCTCTATTTTCGGATCTCAGAAGATCTGGATCGACCATTGCTCAATGAGCCATTGTACCGACGGACTTATCGATGCGGTGATGGGTTCAACTGCGATAACAATATCGAACAATTACTTCACTCATCACGACGAGGTGATGCTTTTAGGTCACGACGATACTTACGCGCCGGACACGGGGATGCAGGTGACGATTGCTTTTAATCATTTCGGACAAGGGCTTGTTCAGAGGATGCCGAGGTGTCGGAGAGGATATATTCATGTCGTGAATAACGATTTCACTTCTTGGAAAATGTATGCTATTGGTGGTAGTGGTAATCCCACCATTAACAGCCAAGGGAATCGTTACTCTGCTCCTTCTGATCCTAGTGCCAAAGAGGTAAACTTTAGAAACTTAAATTCATTTTGATTTTTACAAATTTTGAATTACCAATATCGAAAAATCTTCCCTTTTTGGTTACTTTAAATAGCTTTTTTGCTAAATTGTTTCAGAATTTTTTAGGGTTTTAGTTAAGTTTTGTGGAAAGATTTTAGGCTTTTTACGAATCCAGTTCATCTTTCACATGGACAGTTGTTAATCTTTTGGTAGGAGGAAAAAAATATCAGGGAATATCGTATATTATATTGTTTAATTTTTTTTTTTTTGAAGTAATGAAAAAATGCACATAGTAAAAGAATCTTATTTTTTATTATTATAAGATTTGGGTCCATGAGGAGTGAGACAGTGATGTTATGTAATAGTACCAGTGCATGACAGCCATGTGGGCTGCTTGTTGCTACTTCACTCTGTCCACACACTTTTCCTTCTTCCGTCATTTAAACAGCACGCGCCGCCGTGGCGCGTGAACCACGGATTGCTGATCTGCGAGAGATTTTTGGTTGAAGGTGACGAAGCGAGTGGATTCGAAAGACGATGGTGAGTGGGCGAATTGGAATTGGAGAACGGAAGGAGATCTGATGGAGAACGGAGCTTTCTTTGTGGCCTCTGGTGAAGGAGTGACCTCAATGTACTCTAAAGCTTCGAGTTTGGAGCCTAAAGCTGCAGCTCTCGTAGACCAGCTCACTCGAAACGCTGGCGTTTTTGGCGGTCCCAGGTACTTTCCCACTTTTACCCTTCTTAATGGCCATGAATCAAACGTAATGCATATGATCATTCGTTTGATGTTTATATTAGCTGTGAAAGCGCGTGATTAGCGCATGATCATTCGTTATATCAATGAACTAAAAACAGTTTTTTTTTTTTTTTACTTCTGTAGCCTGTAGGTCGAGTTAATTTATGATCTTTTGCAAAAGTCAGTCTACTAAAAATAGGATAAAAATTGGTCATTTCCTTTTTGAGATTTTAAATTATATTTTATGTTCATTATTCCATAAATGGAGAGACCGTAACATAGTCGAATTATGAAATTAAAAAAACATAGTCGAATTATGGGTAAATCTAAAATAAGTTTAATTAATTATGTTTACAATTAAACTAAATGGTTTTGGGATAAAAAGATTAGATTTTAAAATAATTGAGAATATCAGACTTCAAAATCTGGCAGTATTCCAGAATTCAAGCAGACGACGCACGTGATCGTCTGCCTGGGGAACCGACCAACTTGACCAGTGTCTGAAATAAACCCCCACTTGCAATTTTTTTTTGTTTGTAGATTTTAATTATTTAGACAAACGTACTTTTTGTCCATTTGGGAATATGGGCGGTCGAAATGTCTTGTCATACTTTTAAAATTTAATTTAGTTATTGTATGATTACAATATGCAAACTATTTGTTCTCTAGTTAATTTACAATGCTCATAACTTCTTCTAAAGAAATGATTTTTGGTGGAGCAGGGATGACCAAGGTCAGAGTGGCGATTCTTATTCTGGGTATGGCGGCGGCGGCGGCGGCGGAGGTGGCAGTGATATCAACGATGGAGGAACGAGTGCTATGGGCGGTACGACAAGAGGAAGCAGCAGCAGCAGCACCAGCGATGACAGCGATTTCTTCGGGATGATATTCGGAAGCAGTGCACCGCCTTGGCCGCGTTTAACGTTATTGTATTCTTTGTTAATGAATTGTGCTTTGTCATCATCAACTCTATTATTGTGGTAGACCGAAAGGACAACTAATAGGATTTGGACTCACTCTTCAATTGATTGGTTTCGATTCTTTTCTGGGTTCACACCATTACAAAACCAAAATGGTAATGTGTTGGCAACGTCAAAGCAAAAGTTTGTCTCATCAAATCAAATGCAATGGTTCCTCAAGTTGTAATATTTTCATCTTTTTGTTACTCCACTATCTTGTACAGATCGTGTCTTTTTCCTCTAGCAAAAGTTCTTTCCTCTAACTGTCTTTTTCCTCTAACAAAATAAGATTTCTCTTTTTCCCTTCAATATTAACAAAAAATATAATATTTTATATAAATTAATTAGTATTTAATTAATTATATACAAATGTCAAATTCTTGAAATAATTTATAATTATTTCTAAATCTTAAACTCTAAACCTAAACTTTATACTATAAACACAAACTTTAAGGACTTAAATCCTACACTTCTAACCCTAAATCCTAAACTCTAAAACATTAATTATACCTTAAATACTAATTTTAACCCCTAAATTTTTAATCTTTAATCATAAACACTCAAATTTTAAATTATAAAACCTTAACTTTATACCCTAAACACAAACCTAAACCCTAAAATTCTAAACATTTAATCATATACAAAATATTAAACTCTAAACTAAGCTCTAGACCATAAACACAAACCTTAAAGACTTAAACCCTACACTTCTAACCCTAAACTCTAAAACATTAATTATATACCCTAAACACAAACCCTAAACCCTAAAATTTTAATCTTTAATCATACACTAAAATTTTAAATTCTAAAACCTTAACTCTATACCCTAAACACAAACCTAAACCCTAAAATTCTAAACATTTAATCATACACAAAATATTAAACATCACTAATTAGTTTAGGGTATAGAATATGAAGTTTAGTATATAAGCATATAATTATATCTATTAGGTTATGATACAAACCTTAAGAGTTGAAACCTTATACATTATACATAAATCATATACCCTAAACTTCTAACCCTTAATCATAAACACTAAATTTTTAAATATCAAATAATATAACAAAAATACTTATAATAAATGAAGGAGCTAGCTTTCCCTTTATAGGAAAAATCTTTGGAATTTTCAGAATTAGCGGGTTAGGCCTTGGGCTTTCGGTCCAACTCCTTATTTCTTTTGGGCACTAAAATGGGGATGCTACAATTAGTGTTACAAAACAAGCTATTCAAGCCTTAGTGTTTGGGGGCATTACACACATTGATATTGCCAAGTTATTAAACCCATACAATTTTGAATCCACATTAAACAATACGTCGATAGTTCGATATAATTTTTGAGGAAGGTGAAACCATCAATCGCATATTGTGAGCATGCAAGTGAGAGAGAAGAGAGCAACCAAGAATTCAGGATGTATCGTACTAACTAGACCGATGATCGGGCAAACCAAAGTTAGAACAACGCCGATTTTGATTACGTAAGCTGGGCAGTAATTTCGGACTATAGCATCAATGCAGATATTGGAAGAGGTCGATCAAATTTTTTATCTATGAATCCTAGAGTTTCTTTCTTGCCACACCGAGTAGATCACACACTGCCAAACTAGAAGAACTAATATCTTATTGGAAGCATGCACTTGAAGACGAGGCAAAAGCTGGAAGGACATCGCCACGATGTAGGGGAAGCAAAGTCACACCGGAGCACACAATTTTTCCAAATTGTCCAGCTGAATGAGAAACGAAGAACAAATGTTTTAGATTCATTACAAGCATAAAAGAGAGCAAACATGATCAACCGCTACTCCCCAGTTAACAAGCTTGTCCATGATTAGAGCCCGGATAAGAAAAAATCTAAAAAAGGAAGTTGTGTTTGGGCACAACTCCACGAATCCAAACGAGTGAGTATCATGGAGCCAGATGCGCATGATTTGGAAAAGATGTATACATTGCCCCAAGTTTTAAATTTAGTCCAAATCTAACCATCCATAAACCACTTGTAAAATCGTAATAGTTGTATGCTTCTGTCAAATCCATTATAGATATAGATAAGTTTGAATTTGTACATGTTTCTCAGAATGGGCAGGTTAAATACTCCATGAACCTTGTTTTTCTATAGGTCGAAAAGAGTTGCGTTATGAAATTCGCATTGTCCAACCCGAATAAAATCCAAATTGGCGGAATCCTAGTAGACATTCATTTACCGACACAATTTGGTTTTGCACATTCTTCTCGATGCACCATCAGGCATGTAATCTTTTAGTGTTTCAGATGGTGATCAATTGTCGGTCCAGAATCAAAGTGTTCTTCTATTTTATATTCTTACCTTTATCCGGTAATAAAAAAGTTTCCATAAGTCTCATACGTTTGTTTAGTAACCCAATAGTGCATGTACTTTGTATTTGTTGCAGAAGTTGCATAAAAAACAGAGAGGACTGTCACTAGTAAAAATATATCGTATAACCACGTTATATTGTTGGAATTGTGTCCAGTAATCTCGGTACTGTCTCTAGAAAGTAAGAGTATGTCAATGATCAGACATAAGTCATATAATACTGGGGGTCATGATGGCTTGCTAGAGTCCGCTCATGATCTATAAGTCTTGGACTTATTGCCTTTATTATATGATCCCATATGGGTCACACGCCTAAGCTAACAGGAAAATGTGTAGGAACGTTTTAGCAGAAGTACGGTAAAAGTGCTAGGCATTTACTGTACTTAGAGAGAATAAAACGGTTTAGGCACTGTGTGTCGATCGATACACAAGGGGTGTCGATCGACACAGTGCGCGAATGCCGTCGAGTTAATTGGTGTTTGGGCCAAATGGCCCAAACGGAACCGGACAAGTTTTATTAGATAAAACTCGAGTTCAGAAAGAATTAACCCTAACACTCTAGCCGAAAACTCTCTCTCTCTGCGCCGAGTTCCCCTAGTGGTCTAGCAGCCGTTTTCTGTGATCGCGTGTGTGAACCTCTGGAGGATTCATCTCTCGGTGTTTCTCTGATCTCAGACATACCATCTCTTTCCGCTGCAAACAGGTATAAGGTGAGATCATCATTTGTTTCTATTCTGAGAAGAACCTAGATCCGCATGTTTAGGTTGATATGAATCTAAGAATTGAATCAGGATCAACTAAACAATCCTTCAGTGGTATCAGAGCCAATGGTTCTGGTTTTTCTTGTTTAGATTCAAGTTTAGGATTGTTTTTCTTGTTTAAAAGTGTTTTGAATCAACTACTGATAAGAGAAACCACTTAAGTAACAAGAATTGAAACCTAAACACACATAAAATCGCAGAAACCAAGCTATATGATTTGGTAGAATGCGATTTTCATAAGGCAGTATCGACTGCGATCGCATGGATCGATCGATACGATCGCATGGATCGGTCGATACAGTCTATCGGCAAACCTGTTAACGCATGAAAGCATCGATCGATGCAGGATCGATGTATGTTCGATGTTGGTGCATCGACCGATGCGGTTGGTGCATCGATCGACACGGTTAGGGTTTTGGCTCGGTTCAGTGCATGCGTGAGAGCATCGATCGATACATGATCGATGCACGATCGATGCAGGATCGATGCTGAGAGCATCGACCGATGTGGTTGATGGATCGATCGACACGGTTGGTTCATCGATCGACATGGTTGGTTTAAAGGCTCGGTTTAATTTTGATTAAAATTAATTCGTCCTGGTTTAATAAACAGATTTAATAATTTTATTAAGTCTGGTTAAACCGGGACAAGAAATCCAATGTCGAAAGAATTATTGGATTTAGTGCCTAAACCAGGATTTTCTAATTTGATTTGGTTGGACCAAATAAATTGAGAAAATCCGGTTTAGTAAATAACCGGTTGACAATTGTGGTCATCGTAGTAATTAAAATTTGGTTAGACCAATTTTAATGAACCAGACCGGTTATGTCATTTAATTGGACAATTGGGTCATGTCTTGGACATGGACCAATTCTTGGGCCTCGGGCCAAGAAGTTAAAACAATTGGACCAATTATTTGAGTCTTTCTTCAGATTAATTTAAAATTTATTTTATAAAATTATAAAGTCGATTTTAAATTAAAGTTTCCGAAATTTTGAAATTAGAAAGTTTCTTAAATTAGAAGTTTCTGGATTTGCGGGTTTTGGATTTTAAAGAAATTTCTAAAGTTAGAAAGTTTCCGTTTTTAGAAAGTTTCCAATTTTAGAAAGTTTCCAAAAATAGTAGGTTTCCAAAAATGGAAAGTTTCCCGAAATAGTAATCTTCTATTTTGGGAATGAATTTTTTAAATAAACCTACGAACCTTAAAAAAATATCAAGCGTTGGATGTCTTGTCCATTCTATGTCAGCTGTCGAAGCCCATTCAATTGTATTCATGGCCTTACAGTGTGAGGGTGTCTGCTTTTGCGTGGATAAGACGGTTTGTGATTCATAAATGTCATTGGGAGTCCCAGACATTAATGATTACATGACTGTATAGTCTGGTTTTCTTGACTGGGCCATCGGGAGTCCCGGGCCTTGAGACATCAGAGTGGATTGGGCCTCGGGCCCAGATTCACAACCAAGAGTTATATCACGGATATAATTAGCCGATATAGTGCTTACCGATATAAGCTAAGGTTTGGTGACGGCCAGTGGCCCACTTTAATCTTAGTTATATGTGGATCTTGGAATCATTATATTCTATTGAGGGTAACTTATGTTATTGAATATAATGCGTGATTAATCATATTAAATTTAATACGAGATTAATCATATTGAACATTTTAACTAATAACCTTTTTATCTATATATTTCAGCTATGACTACTACAAGCACACAAAACACATTCTCAATCCGGTCTGTTCTCGAGAAGGAGAAGCTGACTGGAACGAACTTCCTGACGTGGTCAAGGAACTTGAGGCTTGTCCTCAAGCAGGAGAAGAAGGATTATGTCCTTCGTGATCCTCTCCCCGAGAGGCCTCCTGCCAATGCCGCCAGGACTCTGCATAATGCTTGGGAAAAGCATTCGTCAGATGAAAATGATGCCTATTGCCTGATGTTGGTGACAATGACCCCTGAGCTGCAAAAACAGTTCGAGAGTGTATTGTCACCCATCGAGATAATGGCAAGCCTGAAATCGCTTTTTCAGGAGCAGGCTAGGACTGAGAGGTTTCAAACAGTTAAGAACCTCTTGGACTGCAAGTTGGCTGCGAATGCGGCAGTGAGTCCTCATGTCTTGAAGATGATGGGTTATCTCGATCATCTTCAGAAACTCGACTGCCCAATCAGCCAGGAACTTGCCTGCGACATCATTCTGCAGTCATTACCTGCAAGCTATGATCAGTTCATTCTGAACTTTAACATGCATGGCTTGAGTAAGACATTGCCTGAGCTTCACGGAATGCTCAAGACTGCGGAGCCCAATTTGAGGAAAACCGCCAAGGACCCCAATGTGCTGATGGTGCAGAAGGGCAAGGGGTTTAAGAAATCCTCTGCTAAGGATAAGGGAAAGGCCAAGGCTGTCCAAGTCGCGGACAAGGACACGCCAAAGCCCAAGCCCAAGTCCAAGGCTGGGCCAACTGACATATGCAGGTTCTGTAAAGAACCAGGGCATTGGAGGAGAGAATGTAAGAAATTCCAGGAAGGTCTAAAGGAATTGAAGAAGAAGACTTTTGAGACTTCTTCAACAGGTATTTTTGTTATAGAAGTTAATACGACTACTTCTGATAATACCTCATGGGTTATGGATACTGGTTGTGGGGCTCATATTTGTACTAATATGCAGGCACTCAGCAACAGTAGAAGGCTGAAGCAAGGACAAGTGGAGCTACGAGTTGGGAATGGAGCGAAAGTTCCAGCACTAGCTGTAGGCACTTACTTGTTGTCTTTACCTTCGGGATTGATTTTAGAACTCAATAATTGTTATTTTGTACCTGCTATAAGCAGAAATATTATTTCAATTTCTTTGTTGGATTTGGAAGGTTATGATTTTTCAGTTAAGAATAAATTATGTTCCTTCAATCGCAACAATTTGTTCTATGGTTCTGCCCCTCTTATGAATGGGCTTTACATACTCGATCAATCCGCGCCAATTTATAACATTAATACCAAACGGTTCAAACCTAATGAGGAGAACCGAACGTTTCTATGGCATTGTCGTTTAGGGCACATCAGCGAGAAACGCATCAAGAGGCTCCATTCGAATGGACTTCTTGGCTCATTTGACTTTGAGTCATGTGAGAAATGCGAATCCTGCATGATGGGCAAAATGACACGGGCCCCCTTTAATAAACCTAACGAGAGGGCCAGTGACGTATTGGGCCTGATACACACTGATGTGTGTGGCCCAATGTCCACAAATGCAAGAGGAAACTATCAGTACTTCATTACCTTTACTGATGATTTCAGTAGGTATGGATATGTTTATTTGATGAAACATAAGTCTGAATCTTTTGAGAAGTTCAGAGAATTCCAAAATGAAGTACAGAACCAACTTGGCAAAAGCATTAAGGCTCTTCGGTCCGACCGAGGAGGAGAATACTTAAGCCAAGAATTCAGTGATCATCTGAGAGAGTGTGGGATCGTATCCCAACTCACTCCTCCTGGAACACCTCAATGGAATGGTGTGTCTGAGAGGAGAAATCGAACCTTATTGGATATGGTTCGATCTATGATGAGTCACACAGACCTTCCAATATCCCTTTGGGGATATGCTCTGCTAACAGCAGTGTTCACTCTAAATAGAGCGCCATCGAAAGCAGTAGCAAAGACACCATATGAATTATGGACTGGAGAAGCTCCAGTGCTGTCTTATCTCAGAATTTGGGGTTGTGAAGCCTATGTCAAGAGACTGATCTCAGACAAGCTTACACCAAAATCTGACAAATGCTACTTCATTGGTTATCCACGGGAAACCAAGGCTTATTACTTCTATCTACGTTCCGAGAACAAGATCTTTGTTGCCCGGGATTGTAACTTTCTTGAGAGGGAGTTTCTCTCTAAGAAAGACAGTGGGAGTAAGGTACTGCTTGAAGAAATTCAAGATGAACAGGATACTGCTCAACCTAATGAGGAAGAGCAGCAGGAGGACCTACAAGAAATTGTAGAGCCTGAACCTGTAGTACCTGAAGTTCGAAGATCCGGGAGGATCCGTCACGAACCCGAGAGATATCAAGGATTCCTCGTGACTGACTGTCATGATCTTCTGATCATTGATGGTGATGAACCATCGAACTTCAATCAAGCCATGATGGGCCCAGATTCCTCTAAGTGGCGCAAGGCCACTGATTCCGAAATGGACTCCATGTCGGTCAACCAAGTGTTTTCGTTGGTTGACTTACCCGCTGGTGTAAAAGCCATCGAGTGCAAATGGATCTTCAAGAAGAAGATTGACGTGGATGGAAATGTCCAGATTTATAAAGCCAGGTTGGTGGCAAAAGGTTTCAGACAAGTTCACGGTGTGGATTACGATGAAACCTATTCACCAGTGGCTATGATGAAATCTATTCGGATTCTACTAGCAACTGCAGCTTTTCATGATTATGAAATTTGGCAGATGGACGTGAAAACCGCCTTCCTGAATGGAATTCTGGAAGAGGATGTGTATATGACACAACCTGACGGTTACATAGATACAAAGAATGCTGGGAAAGTATGCAAACTTCATAAATCCATTTATGGATTGAAGCAAGCATCGAGGAGCTGGAATCTTCGTTTTGATGAAGCGATCAAGCAATTTGACTTCAGCAGAAACGAAGAAGAACAATGCGTGTATAAGAAAACTAGTGGGAGCAAGATAGTATTTCTTATTCTGTATGTCGATGACATACTGCTTCTCGGAAACGACGTTCCAATGCTAAAGTCGGTAAAGGACTGGCTTGGAAGTTGTTTTTACATGAAAGACATGGGTGAAGCCGCATACGTTCTTGGAATCAGGATCTACCGGGATAGATCTAGAAGGCTGATAGGCTTGTGTCAAGATTCATACATTGACAAAGTCCTACAAAGATTCAGCATGAAGGATTCCAAGAAGGGCTTCACGCCAATGGTACATGGCACAACGCTAAGCAAGAAGCAGAGCCCTACGACGGCTGCTGAGCTTGAGCGCATGAAGAATATTCCTTATGCATCTGCAATAGGATCTGTCATGTATGCCATGATCTGTACTCGTCCTGATGTTGCTTATGCATTGAGCATGACGAGTAGATACCAGTCAAATCCAGGTGAAAACCATTGGATTGCCGTAAAGAATATCTTGAAGTATCTAAGACATACTAAGGATAAGTTCTTAGTGTACGGTGGAAGTGATGTGCTTAAAGTCAGTGGATTCACGGACGCAAGTTTCCAGACAGACCAAGATGATTTCCGGTCACAGTCCGGTTATATCTTTTGTCTGAATGGCGGTGCAATCAGTTGGAGAAGCTCTAAGCAAGACACCGTTGCTGATTCCACTACAGAAGCTGAATATATCGCCGCCTCAGAAGCTGCGAAGGAAGCTGTTTGGATACGAAAGTTCATTATTGAACTAGGTGTGATACCAGATGCGGCTGAGCCTCTGGCACTGTTTTGTGATAACAATGGTGCTATAGCTCATGCAAAGGAACCAAGATCACACCAGAAATCCAAGCATGTTCAAAGAAGATTTCACTTGATACGTGACATCGTTAATAGAAAGGAAGTCAAGATCAGCCGAGTCCCGACAGATGATAACGTCGCTGATCCGTTGACAAAGCCACTCCCAAGGCCTAAGCTCGAGTTTCTGACTGAAGCTGTAGGCATTAGAGACATAGAAATGTAATCTAAATTTTAGTGGGAGTTTGAGGGCTTTTATTTAGTTATTTGATATGTTCTTGTAAAACATTCTTATGTTTAAAGAAATTATTATTTCAAGATTATTTTAACTGTGATGAAATAATCGTTCCAAAGTGATATGAACCATTTTATAGGTCATCGAAGTAAATGACTTGATCTTGAGTCATCGAAGTCATTTAGCTTGATCATGAGACCCTATATTTGATAGATGTTTTATATCATCCCGTCCCTAGTCGAAGGTTGTTGAAATTGGAACACCAACAACCGTGTGAGACTGGATTGGTACGTGACTTATGACAAAGTCTCAGTGTGTCATAGATGCGCGGCATCAAAGTCAGTACATAGGTGTATGTTTTGGGAACATACGACCGGACAAGACCCGCTTATAAGAACTCTTCAGGATATTTATATCTGTGTCATAAGAGATTCTTACTACGACTATAGAGTATAGTCCTTAGACCTGAGTTCGCATGCATGTGACTGCACATGGACTGATGCACTTTGATCATTGTCTAACGCTATCGTTCTGCGATAGTTATAAGGACCTTGTTTGGGTACATTATGAAATGAGTAGTTTACAGTGATGGAACAAGACGGAATTTGTCCCTCCAATATAAATGGAGTGAATATCTCTAGGCCAATCGGAGATTTGAATACTGGAAAATGCATGGCCATGCTCAAACGGACTGTCCCGAGTCGTTTGGATTGTCAGTATCGAATCAGAGTCCGATGAACAAGATTAGGCTTTATAAGGATGACACCAATCTTTCCTTATGACTAATCGAGATATTGTGACAAAAGGATTATGAATACAAAGATTCCAGTACAAGTGGGAGATTGTTGGAATTGTGTCCAGTAATCTCGGTACTGTCTCTAGAAAGTAAGAGTATGTCAATGATCAGACATAAGTCATATAATACTGGGGGTCATGATGGCTTGCTAGAGTCCGCTCATGATCTATAAGTCTTGGACTTATTGCCTTTATTATATGATCCCATATGGGTCACACGCCTAAGCTAACAGGAAAATGTGTAGGAACGTTTTAGCAGAAGTACGGTAAAAGTGCTAGGCATTTACTGTACTTAGAGAGAATAAAACGGTTTAGGCACTGTGTGTCGATCGATACACAAGGGGTGTCGATCGACACAGTGCGCGAATGCCGTCGAGTTAATTGGTGTTTGGGCCAAATGGCCCAAACGGAACCGGACAAGTTTTATTAGATAAAACTCGAGTTCAGAAAGAATTAACCCTAACACTCTAGCCGAAAACTCTCTCTCTCTGCGCCGAGTTCCCCTAGTGGTCTAGCACCCGTTTTCTGTGATCGCGTGTGTGAACCTCTGGAGGATTCATCTCTCGGTGTTTCTCTGATCTCAGACATACCATCTCTTTCCGCTGCAAACAGGTATAAGGTGAGATCATCATTTGTTTCTATTCTGAGAAGAACCTAGATCCGCATGTTTAGGTTGATATGAATCTAAGAATTGAATCAGGATCAACTAAACAATCCTTCATATATTTCGTGACTATGGCTAATATTTCGTGGCTATAAGAGGTTTTATCCACGAAAAGTCACGAAAAATCATATCTATACGATCGTGACTATTTTTTTCGTGTCCAAATCGTGACAAAAAGCCACGTTTTGTCACGATATATTCGTGACAATATTAGCCACGTTCTGCCACGTTTATTTCATGACATATTGCCATGATTTGTCACGGTTTATATCGTGACAATATTAGCCACGTTATGTCACGTTTATATCGTGACATATTACCACGATTTTGTCACGGTTTATGTCGTGACATAAACACGTTTTATGTCACGATATATTTCGTGACAAATGGTTAATTTGTCACATTTAATCTTTTGATTAAATGTGACTGATTTTAAATGATTTTTTTTTTAAGAAAATGAAATTTCAATTAGAAAATATTACGATACTGAATCTTCCAACTTGTATCAATACATTTTTCGACCAGGGCTTACAAAACACAACCATTACAAACACAAACACAAAACACAAAACCATCACAAACACAAAACTATTACACATAAAAATAAGACACAACATTCAACAAGTTCACACAATTTTAAAGACTAGAGCAGTTGATTACACCACCTATCCAAATCAGTCTGTTGAGCTTCACTCAACCGAATATGTGAGTGATTACCTGATTTGGAAGGTTGAGCCGAAGGAGGAGATTTAGCAAGAGCATGAGGAGCTTTAGCAGGAGCAGGAGGAGCTTTAGCAGGAGCTTGAGCAGGAGCTTGAACTAGGGAAGATTGAGTAGGAGCTGTAGCAGCAGCAGAAGGTTGATCAGCAGCAGCAGCAGAAGGTTGATCAGCAGCAGAAGGTTGATCAGCAGCAGCAGGAGCTTGTGGAGGCGCAGTCTGTCGGGTGACACCAAGATGCTGAAGAATCATACTGAAGAAATACTTGTATCCCTCCCAAAAACTCTCTCAAAGCAGAATTTATGTCAGGATCATAATGTCGATCCATCCATGTTCTTGAAAAAAAATAATGCGACATTTTTTCTAAAGAAAAGAAAATGTTATGATCCTTTGTTATGAAAACATGGTATGAGTTCGTTTGTATTTATAGAACATATTATTAGCCACGTTTTAGACACGTTTATTTGGCTATTTAATAATAGCCACGTTCTAGACACGGTTTTATCGTGGCTATTTAAAAATAGCCACGTTTTCGACACGATTTCTAAACGTGGTTATATATAGACACGATTTTTACAACGATTTAATTCATGGCTTATAAATTGAATATATTCGTTCTGCTACACAGTCTGAATTTTTGATAAAGCTTGATATGACTATAAATCTTAATAATTTGATTGGATAGATCTTGACCACGAAATAAACGTGTCTAAATCGTGACTAATTAGACACGATTTAGCCCGATATTTTACGTGGATAGGTTTGCCACGATTAATTCGTAACAAAACGTGGCTATACTAAGTCACGTTTTATATTGTGACTATAACATGACTAATTATCACGTTTTGGACACGATTTAGCCACATTTGTTTTGTCACGTGACCAATCGTGACTAATTCGTGACTAATTATAAAATAGCTACGATTTGGTCGTGACAATAATGTGGTTATACAGTATATTTTACTAGTGCGTCGGTTAAATAAGAGGTTTTGTGAATGGTTCAATTAGTTTTATTATTGTGGGATATAACACCAATTAGAAAGATTGTCGGTTTAAATATTAACTAATAAGCTTTTATCAATCACATATTAATCAAAATTGCTTTTTGATTTGTTGCACAATCTAAAGAAAAAGATTGTAAATGATAAGTAGTTCCATCAACTAATATATTCAAATAATATTTTTATAAAAAAATTATAATAAATAGAAAGTGAAAATTAAAGAAAAAAGAGGTGGAAAATATATGGTGTTCATTAAATTTCTATTTTCACCCTTTTTAGCTATTTTGTAGGCAGTTTCTAGGGAACACTTTTTCTTTCTATTTTTAGAATTAAAACTTCTGTATATATAATAGTTTAGCAATGAAGGACATATAAAATTCAATCAATAAATAAATAAAAAAAGTTTAAAAAGAAAAGAAAAAAAACATGGTTAAGAGTCAAACAATGGTTTCCTTCATTACTTTTATGATGATTACTATGTTGATTTTAACAGGTAGTTTATAACACAGTTTAAAAAAATCAATAAACTAAATTCTAAAAGTTTATATATATTATTTTATGTTAGCACTCGTTTTTATTTTATATACATTATGCCTCATACCGAATTATTTTTTGGATCCATCACTGGTTAGGACCGGTGGAAAAACAAATGAAGATAGGATAAGTAGGCCTTCATCTTTTAGGCGTCCATATATAATGTTTATCACCTGAGATTATCCTCCAAACGCACAAAAAAACAGTCTCAAATGTCTCCTGAGAAAAAGAAAACAGGTTTTCCTTCCAGTTTACTCCCCCTATTTATAGACCCCATGAGGTTACCTTTGTCCGTGTAACTCGTCTCATCATATTGCCATTCCAAAGAATCCCTTATTGCCTTTGGCTGAACAAGGGTCAAACCTTAGCGACCTTCTAGGACTAAAAAATATTGTGTTTAGAAATATTTTTATGATAAGACTAACAATTTTAGTGATATTATATAACTATGATTCACCAATTTACCAGTTTTTTTTTAAAAGGAAACATATTAATCATAAATTATTAAATCATTGTAAACAACTCCATAAATATTTTTTAATTGTAATTTCGGCAGGAAAACGCAATGAACCATTTATATAATTAGGATATATTAATCATTTGTTATTTTTGGATGAATCACCTCTATTCAAATAACCTAATTTGGTCCATATAAATGAGTTTTAAAATTTAGCTTAATTTTTAAAACTTATTCAGATGATTCATCTAGATGAATGTCGTTTTTGTTACTAAACGAACATCAGCTCTCATCTCCATCCAGATGAATTATATATATAAAAGAATGATGTTTCTCCAGGAGCATGACACCTCAACATAAGGAAAGATTTTGGAGGCGACACCTGTATTAATGAAATTTTTTTGAAAACCAATCATATTAAAACCTTTGTCCACGTCACCCCATATGTGTGGAAATATCCTTAATCGTATATCGTCACTTATTTTGAATGGACCTTTCTGACAAAAAAAAATTCTGAATCGATCCAAATTCTTGTGTAAACCCTAATTGGCCTCCTCCTTTCATTTTGCTTGAAATCACTAAGAAACAGATCAGAGCTAATAGTCGGCGTATCTGAATCTTCTAATCCGTCTTCGTCAATTTTTTCTTGTACCCTAATTCGCACCCTTCTTCTATGTCGCTTGAAACAGCTAAAAACAAAAACAGATCAAAGCTCCATACTCGAAGTCTCCGATCTCCTTAATCGACAATGGCTTTTTGTATTCTTTGTCTGAAAGCTTTCCTCTTCAAGGTGCATGGACTTGAGGAGATGGATCAGTTAAATGAGAACGCAGCTCCATCTCATCCTTCAGTCTCTCTTGGATCAGATATCCTTTCTCGGTAATTAACAACAACTTCTTCTTCCTCCGATCGATTTCCAATATTTTGTTGATGAGATCAGACTACTTACGCTGTCCAGAGCTCCATCTCCGACCTCAGTCTTTTTTTTTTTTCGTTTTGTCCAGCTCTACGCTCATCCCTTTGAGTATGCGGTCATTTCCCTCAACCAAGTTAACGCCATCTATTAAAGTATATTCAATTTACTGTTATTTTGTGGTGTTTCTGGGAATCTCTCCCACCTTATATTGTTTTAGATTTTTTAGATCCAAGAACCCTAAAATGGAACTGATCGTATTCCTGAGGATTTGAGCATCACACCCACCGTCGAATGGTATACGATATATCCCTCTTGCATATTCATCTGATTTTTATTTTCATTCGAAAAACCTTAGATCATTTTGGTTTCTTTTAGGACCGAGAACCACAAGCTGGAACTTTTCGTGTTTTGGAGGATTAGAGCTTCAACAACCACCGTCGTTAGGTACACGTCCTGGCCGTCATACTTCCGATTCTCCTTTATTTCTTTCAAATCCTTAGATCGTGTTTTCTTCTACGTATTTCAGTTCCATCTCTGCTTCATCTACCAAGAGGAATAGCTTCCTCAGCGGAATTTCCTCTGTGTGTGGTCAACGAGATGACTGCCGGACGAGTGCTGATGGGTCTCGTGCAGTTCGAGTGAAACCAGATAATGTGAAGAGAAAGGGTCGTGCTAACAAAAACAGGTACTCACATTGCTTCTCTTGTCTTTTTTTTAGTTATATTTTAGTTGTTTCGTTGTGTGTTTATCTTTTGTTTGTTTTCATTTTTGATGAAAAAAGACCAGTGGAGATGAGTTCTAAAAGACCCGTGAGTCGTTATAGAGAGGTTATTCAAGTTCCAAGGAAGGTAATAGCAAAAATTTCGAGCAAATGTTTCTCTGATTTCTTCTCCGCAAGTGTTTGATCTTGGGGATGTATAAATTGTTGTGTTTTTTTTTTTTGACTAAGAGTTTCTTTGTTTGCATCCAGGTGGTTCGCGATCCACGCTTTGACTCACTGGCTGGAAATGTTGATCCTGAGGGGTATGTATCTATATCTTTCTCTTGTGAAACATGAAAGTAGTTATAGTTCGCTCATTGTTCTTGTTTGAGTGAACATAAGTTTTGTGTGTCTTTTGTAGGTTCAGGAAGCGATACAATTTCTTTTTCGAGGAGAAACTTCCTGTAGAAAGAGAGGTATTGATTGTTGGTATATGCTGAATCAAAACACAACTTCCATCCAGTTTCCAATTTCCCACGAAGCTTTTATGGGAACAGGAACTGAAAAGAAGCTAAAGAACACAAAGATCCCAGAAGAGGTTAAAGAACTGAAGGACAAGTTAAGTTATGTTGTAAGTGCTCCTCTCTTTTGCTCTATTCTTGTCTTAGTTGCTGGCTTCTGCTAAAGATCTCTAATCATATGTTTCTTTTGCATTTGCCTCTGTTATATAATAACTCAAGAGAAATGGTTGAAATATGATCCATCAAGAGATAACAAAGGAAAAACAATACTGGCAGAACACAAAAAGAAAGAACGAGAAGCTGCAAAGATGGGGAAAAGACCTTACTATCTCAACAATGTATGTTCTTAGTTTTGTACTCAAAAAGTTCCGAGCTTGCCATTGAACATGTAGCAGTTTCTTATTTGCTAAAATTTACTGAATCGTTTTCTTACTTCTTATGCAGCTGAAATCCGAAAGCAAGCACTCATCGAAAAGTACAACAGTCTCAAGGTTTCAATCTTGACTCCAAAGTTTTAAAACTATATAGAAAAAAACAGAACCATTGAATCACTTTTGTTTTTTACCTTGTACAATCTAGGAATCTGGGAAGCTTACATCGTTTCTTGACAAACGGAGGAAGAAGAATGCAACAAAGGACTTCCAGCGTTTCTTGGACAATGTTCAATACAAGTCCAATGGGATCTTGCGCTACGAGCGTGTCTTTGGGCAAGGATATGTGAGCACTGGTGGATTTGATATATCCCATTTATAACTCTTATTTCATAAGGACATGATGCGTGTGTAAGTATCTTCATGCATCTTGTTTGTCTCTAAGTTGTTGTTTTATTTACATAGACAACCAAAGAATTTGTGGCGAAGATGGAGCTAAAACCCGGACAGAAAGTCTTGGATGTTGGTTTTGGTATTGGTGGAGGTGACTTCTACATGGCTGAGAGTTTTGATGTGCATGTTGTTGGGATCAAACTATCGGTAAACATGATCTCTTTCGAGTTGGAGCGTGCTATTAGACTCAAATGCTCAGGCGAGTTTGAAGTGGCTGATTGCAACACAAAAACATGTCTGGATAACTCTCTCGACGTCATCTACAGCCGTGACACTATTCTGCATATTCAAGTATGCAAAAACATATATATATTTCACTTTTGAAGATGCATCCGTAACCATTCTCTGCATCATTTTTCAGGACAAGCCGGCTCTATTCAAGACGTTCTTCAAGTGGCTTAAACCAGGTGGTAAAGTTCTCATCACGGACTATTGCAAGAGTGCTAAAACTCCGTCTCCTATATTGGCTGAGTACATCAAACAAAGAGGATATGACCTCCGTGATGTTCAAGCTTATGGACAGGTATAAAACCTTCATCGTTTTAATGGCTTTTGTCCAAGGGTATCATGATTCATGAAACTTTCTTCCCGTAGATGTTGAAAGACGCATGCTTTGATGATGTTATCGCGGAGGACCATACTGACCAGGTGACTCCCACATACACATACATTTCTTTGTATAATAATGATTCTAACATAACCCTTTTCGCAGTTTGTACAAGTCTCGAGGCGTGAATTAGAGAGAGTGGAGAAAGAAAAGGAAGTGTTCAACAGCTACTTCTCAGAAGTAAAAACATTTCTCATTACCAATTCATTGAATAAAACACATCTTTGATGAATGATTACAATGTTTTTTTTGTAATGCAGATTACAGTGACATTGTCGGGGGATGGAAAGCAAAGCTTGAAAGGAGTACATGTGGTGAACAGAAATGGGGACTATTCATCGCTACCAAGAAGTAAAAGATCCAATTGTTTTACCCCCAGAAATTCTATAACCTTATTTTTCCTTCAATACACTGTTTTTAAGACAAGTAATGGTTTATGACGGTTGCATCCATATTGAAAAAAAGAGACGGTTGCATCCACCACAAAAGCGTTATAGATATCAAACCAAATACAGTAGTACATTGAAACTTTCATGTTTTGTAAAAAGAAATCAGAAAAGTACATTATTTTATACACACTTCATCGAGGTAGTATTAAATTCTCAATCCAAAATTCTAAATATTTTTTTTGTCAACAATTATAAATAAATAACAGAAAAGAGAATAATAATAATAATAAATAATTAGAAAGGAAAAAAAAGAGGGAGAGAGTCGAACCATTATCTTTTAGATGGAGTCGGTTTAGAAAGGTAGTAGTGTACCAGCTTTCAAGACTTTCTAGCGTCCCTTACGAGTCATGATCTGAGAAAACACAACACTTGGAGTGAGTCCATCTGGAACTTCATTGGCCAAACTCCGACCACCGGTGCTCATGTCTATTCTACTGCTCCTTGAGTCATTCATGTTCCCCTGATACATATCCGATTTAATAATTATTTGTTTTAAAAACAATTAAAAAAAAAAAATTATATCCACAATCCCGCGGCGTAACGCGGGTAATTTCCTAGTTATCTTAATGGACAAACCAACATCACTTAACTTCATAGAAATAGTACACAAACAAAAATGAAATCAAAACTAAAATAAGTTTATATTTGCGATTTTAATATTTTTAATTCACTCATTCGTTGTTATAGAATTTTGTTTCTCTAATTGATAAAAAAAAGAGGTATCCAACATGCTATGCACGAGCGATAATAATTAGAATTTAGTCCATTTTTATAAAATCATATCCAACATATACCAAAATACTCTCATGTGCATATTGCCATTCCAAAGCATCCCTTATTGCCTTTGGGTGAACAAGGGTCATAACTTATCGACCTTCTATGACTGAATAGTATTCGTTGGCCGGCGGTCTGGTCGACGTAGAACCTATTGATCATGAGATAAATATTGAGTCTGAACTTGATGTGTCACCGACGGTGTCAGTGACATAGACGCTTAAGAAGATTCTGAACTTCATGTGTCACTGATGGTGTCGGCGACATGGTTTCTGTCAAAAGAAGATTCTGAACTTCATGTGTCACTGATGGTGTCGGCGACATGGTTTCTGTAAAAAGAAAATTCTGAACTTTGTTGCCCTAGTTGTATAGCATATATATACTCTTGTAAACACTTATGATATTTTAACTTTGGGATTTTATTCTTCCCTAAAGCGTAATCTCTCTTGTTCTTGTTCTCTCAAAACTCTTCTAATCTTCCATTCTCACTTAATTGTTCTTTCATACTCTGAAATTCTAACATGGTATCAGAGCTTTGATCTTGATTCTACTATACTCTTTAATTCTCTCTTGTCTCTCTTTCAAAATTCTCCAAAACTTTCAAATTTCTCACCATTTCTTAAAACGCCCACCAAGTGTTCGACGAATTTCCCTAAAGTATTTGTTCCTTCAAATCTGTTCGATTTTTTTTCCCTCTCTCTTTGAGTTGTTTTTGTGCCTGATATTCCCTCCTAAGGTACTAACTAAGTTTAACCATGGAGAACTTAGAGCATATATTCATTCCAGTGACCCTAAAGGGGGTAAATTACTTGTTATGGGCAAGAATGGTGAAATCTGCCCTTGGTGGATGTGGGTTATGGAAGTATGTCAGTGATGAAGCTCCAACCCAGCTGGTCCAAGATGTGGAGAAGTGGATTCGAGAAGACCAGAAGGTTCTGTTCATTATCCAAACTTCACTTGAAGCTTCAATATTGGAAGCTTATTCATATTGTGAAACTGCAAGAGAGTTGTGGACTACTCTTCAGAAGGTATTTGGAAATATTTCAAATCTCAGTAGGCTATTAACGGTCTCAGCCATAAAGAGTTATCATGTGCGGTTCATTGAGGAACAAGGAAATGCTTTGGTGTCTTCTCAACATGATTTTCTGAGGAAGTCAGATATATATGCCCTCATTGATGCCTTGAAAGCATCTAAAGATTCTGGTAACACGTCTGGTAAACCTCTCCATACACCTACTATCTCCAAACCATTGATTATAGACTCTGGAGCATCTCATCACATGATTAGTGACTCAAACCTGATCACTAATGTTGAACCGGCTTTAGGGAATGTAGTGATAGCAAATGGAGATAGAATACCAGTAAAGGGTGTAGGGAATCTTCGGTTGTTTGACAAGAAATCAAAAGCCTTCTATATGCCTAGCTTTACATCGAACTTGCTATCTGTGAAAAAGGCAACCACCGATTTAAACTGCAATGTCATATTCAGTCCTGATGATGTTCAATTTCAGGATATTGAGACTAGCAAGGTACTTGGGAAAGGAGTAAGTAAAGATGGCCTTTATGTTCTAGATAGCATTAAGCCGTCGTCTGATCTCTGTTCTGAGGCTTCTAACTCATTCCTTGCTACTGCTGATAATGTTATTTGGCATGCTAGACTTGGACACCCTCATTCAAGAGCTTTAAGTTTGTTATTGCCTAAAGTCTCATTTGCAAATGATGATTGTGAAGCTTGCATCCTTGGAAAACATTGCAAGTCTGTGTTTCCTAAGTCTTCAACCATTTATGAGAAGTGCTTTGATCTTGTTCATTTTGATGTATGGACTGCTCCTTGCGTGTCTAGAGATAGTCATAAGTACTTTGTGACCTTTATTGATGATAAATCCAAGTATACTTGGTTAACCTTGATCCAAACCAAGGATAGGGTGTTGGAAGCATTCACCAACTTTCAGAACTATGTGACAAACAATTTCAATGCCAAGATCAAGATCTTCAGATCAGACAACGGTGGAGAATATACTAGCCACGCCTTCAAACATCATCTAGCCAAGCATGTAATCATTCATCAAACCAGCTGCCCTTACACTCCCCAACAAAATGGAGTTGCTGAAAGGAAGAATAGACACTTAATGGAGGTAGCAAGGTCTATGATGTTCTACACAAATGTTCCAAAAAGGTTTTGGGGAGATGCTGTTATGACAGCTTGCTATCTGATCAACAGAACACCTACCAAAGTTCTGCATGATCAATCACCATTTCAGGTATTAAACAAAACCAAACCCTCAATTAATCACTTACGGGTGTTTGGGTGTATGTGTTTTGTTTTGGTACCAGGAGAACAAAGGGACAAGCTCGATGCAAAAAGCACAAAGGCAATGTTCATTGGTTACTCTACAACTCAGAAAGGCTACAAGTGTTATGTACCTGAAACCAGGAAGGTCTTGGTATCCAGGGATGTTAAGTTTGTGGAATCAAAAGGCTATTATGTTGAGAAGAGTTGGGATAATCTGAAGGATCTATCCAATAATCCATCTGATCGTGCCACAAACTTGAGGATCATTTTGGAAAACCTTGGAATCAGTCAACCAACCTGTGATTTGATCAGTCAACCAAGGCAGAAACAGCAAGATCAGAAGGCAAACACTCCTGAGGAACCTTTAGTTGTTGCTGATGATACCCACCTTGATCATGATGGGGACAATGAAGAATCACAATCTCAACAAGATAATTCTGCCATTCATGATCAAGGAGGAGAAGTGGAACAAGAATTGGAGTCTGATGAATTGGAGTCTGATCATGAGGAAAGAGAAGCTGATCAACCAGTTCAACCAGTTCAAATGGAGTCTGATCATGAGGAAAGAGAGGCTGATCAACCGGTTGAAACCTTTAGGAGAAGTACGAGGGTTAAGAAGGACCCATCTGAATGGAGAAAGAAGGATTTCATCTACTATAACAGTCAGGCTGTTGCACATCCAATCCAAGCAACATGCACTCTTGCTTACTTTCCAACAGAACATAAAGTCTTCATGGGAGTTCTTGATGCTGATTGGGTCCCTAAGACATATGAAGAGGCTAAATACATCAAGGTGTGGATGGATGCTGTGATTGATGAGAAAAAGGCTATGGATAGGAATCACACTTGGAATGTGGAGTCATTACCAAAGGGAAAGAAAGCTGTTAGCTCCAAGTGGGTATTCACAATCAAGTATAAGAGCAATGGGGATATAGAGAGGTACAAGGCAAGGCTGGTTGCGAGAGGATTCACTCAAACTTATGGAGAAGACTACACTGATACCTTTGCACCAGTAGCTAAGCTTCACACTGTGAGAGTCACTCTCTCCTTGGCTACCAACCTTTCATGGGATCTATGGCAGATGGATGTCAAAAATGCTTTCTTACAAGGAGAACTTGAAGAAGAAGTATACATGACACCACCACCAGGTCTTGAACATCTTTGCAAACCAGGTGAAGCTCTGAGGCTGAGAAGAGCGATCTATGGTCTGAAGCAGTCACCAAGAGCTTGGTATCACAAGCTAAGCCACACTCTTATGGATCATGGGTTCAGGAAATCTCAATCTAACCATATCTTGTTCACTCTTCAAAGCACTTTAGGCGTGGTTGTGGTACTGATATATGTGGATGATCTTATCATTACTGGAAGTGATAAAGAAGGAATTAAATCCACCAAAGCCTTCCTCAAGAGTTCATTTGACATCAAGGATCTTAGTGAGTTGAAATACTTCTTGGGAATTGAAGTTTGCAGATTTCAGGATGGGTTGTTTCTATCTCAAAGAAAGTATGTGAAGGACTTGTTGACAGAAACAAGAATGCAAGATAGCAAGATAGCTAAGACTCCTCTTGAAGATGGCTATCAAGTCAAAAAAAAAGGGGGAGAAATCGGATAATGATAAGTTCAGGGATGTGTCTTTATACAGAAGAATGGTTGGGAAACTCATCTACCTTACTCTCACTAGACCAGATCTTTGCTTTGCTGTGAATCAAGTAAGCCAACACATGCAAACACCTACTGTCTACCATTGGAGCATGATAGAAAGGATACTCAGATATCTCAAGGGCTCCCAAGGACAAGGCATTTGGATGGGTAAGAATGATAACACTGAGATTGTTGGATATTGTGATGCAGATTGGGCTGGTGATAAAAATGATAGGAAATCCACTACCGGTTATTGCACTTTCATTGGAGGAAATTTGGTAACTTGGAAGACAAAGAAGCAGAAGGTTGTCTCATGTTCGAGTGCTGAAGCCGAGTATAGAGCAATGAGGAAGCTCACAAGCGAGTTGACATGGCTGAAGGCTCTCCTTAAGGACTTTGGCATTGAGCAATCAAGTCCCATTACCTTCCACTGTGACAATCAGGCTGCAATCCATATAGCCTCAAATTCTGTGTTTCATGAAAGGACTAAACACATAGAAATTGATTGTCACAAGGTCAGGGAGAAGATTGAAGATGGAACTGTCCTACCCTGCTATACAAGAAGTAAAGATCAATTAGCAGATATCTTCACCAAGGCTGCAAGTCTCAAGGTTTGTGATCACATCTTTCCCAAACTAGGACTTGTATCCATCCATGATTAGAACTCTCCTGATTCATGTGCAGCATACTCTTTTTCCCTTGATGTGGTTTTGTCCCACGTGGTTTTTCACATCAAGGTTTTTAATGAGGTGTTGCCATGATTATTCCAAGCTTAGCCTTTTAGGGTGATTCCAAAGTCTAAGCTTGAGGGGGAGTATTGATCATGAGATAAATATTGAGTCTGAACTTGATGTGTCACCGACGCTTAAGAAGATTCTGAACTTCATGTGTCACTGATGGTGTCGGCGACATGGTTTCTGTCAAAAGAAGATTCTGAACTTCATGTGTCACTGATGGTGTCGGCGACATGGTTTCTATAAAAAGAAAATTCTGAACTTTGTTGCCCTAGTTGTATAGCATATATATACTCTTGTAAACACTTATGATATTTTAACTTTGGGATTTTATTCTTCCCTAAAGCGTAATCTCTCTTGTTCTTATTCTCTCAAAACTCTTCTAATCTTCCATTCTCACTTAATTGTTCTTTCATACTCTGAAATTCTAACAGAACCAGTCTCGGAAGGACTGATTGTAGGGTAATGGTCACAATGACCGGGAGGTTTAGGCCGAGGAATCTCTATTGCACTTTCTAACATCACCACAACGGAGGACATCTTAGGTCTGTCTTCTGCATGTTCTTGAACACACAAGAGTCCTATCTGAAAAGATTGTACAATCTGAAACATTGCTGATGGTGATGAGAACGAATCCATAATGCATGAATCAACTATCTCCAGCAAGCTTTCTTCTTCCCAGTTCCTCCACACCTGTTCACAATTGTTTTTTTTATTGTTTATTCGAGAAGAAAGAAAAAAATGAAACCTAAGAGGATTAGCTTACGCAATTGACGAGACTGGTGTCTCCGTTAGAGTTCAAGAATCCCCAGTTCCTCTTGCCACTTAATAACTCAAGAAGCACGACGCCGAAGCTGTAAACATCAGATTTATCTGAGAATAGGTTGTGCATCATGTACTCGGGAGCTATGTATCCCCTGAGTAACAAAAGATTAGATTCAACAATAGCTGTAGGAATTTTCCTCAACCTCTTTGAGTAATGAACGATGATGTTCTGAATACTTACATCGTTCCAACGATGATCGTTGTGTTAATTTGGGTCTCGTCTCTTCCAATGAGCTGGGCCATCCCAAAATCTGTAATCTTGGGGTTCATATCTGGATCAAGTAAAATGTTTCTTGCTTTCAAGTCTCTGTGGATGATCCTGAAATACGAATCTTGGTGGAGATACATCAGTCCTCTTGCGATTCCATGAATTATATCAAATCGTATCGGCCAAGTAAGCTTAGAACTTTCGGTACTTCCTACGAATTATGGGATTTGATTAACTAAGGTCTATCCAAAAACATTCCATTATAAGGGGGAAAAAATGATACTAACCGAAGAGATAAAAATCCAGACTGCGATTTTCAAGGTACTCCAAGACCAATATATGCTCTTCCCCGTGTATGCAATACCCAAGAAGACGAATTAAATTGATATGTTGAAGCCTAGATATCAATGTCAGCTCGTTCAAGAACTGAGAGGCTGCCGAATCTGACAACTTGGTCAGTTTCTTCACCGCAATTTCGTTTCCATCTATTAACCTCCCCTGCCGACACTCCAAAAACACAAGGCATATTAGATTAAATTTAACTATACGTGTTAATATTGTTGGAATAAAGTGGCCATTAGATGTTGGATTTGAATTTTTGCAGAGTCTTTGTATTGCTCAGTCAATACTATCGAGTCAATAAGACCGAGTTTCTCGGAAGTAGTTGGTCAAGTAGTTGGTGTTAGTTGTCGCTAAATTTCAGCTCAAGTTTAGCTTGAGTTTGTTAGATTGTAAAGGCCACATATGAGCCATTTCGTTGAGTCAATAAACGCAGTCTTCCAAATATAAGTAACAGAGCATTTTAATACTACAAACTGGTATCAAAGCTCTGCACTAAACACTTTGAGAGACACAAGAGCCGTAGCTTCTAAAACACACAAGTGAGATGGGGATGAGAAGATGAAGTTGCCTCAGTTTGATGGACATTGGGACCATTGGAGTGAAGTCATGGAGAATTTCTTCCGAGCTAGAGGCCTGTGGAGTCTGATTGAAATCGGTTTTGAAGAACCAGCAACAACAACGATCTTGACAGAAGAGCAGAGGCAACATCTAGACAATGCCAAGACCAATGATCACAAAGTGAAACATTATCTCTATCAGTCAATAGATAGAGTAACGTTTGAACAGATCTTGGACAGGAAGACTTCTAAGATCATATGAGAATCTATGAAGATGAAGTTTGGGGGCAATGATCGAGTGAAGAAGTCACTCCTTCAGAAGTTGGGAAGGGATTTTGAGCTCCTTCATATGAAAGAATCAGAGAACGTTGAGGAGTATTTCACCAGAGTTCTTGCTATTACAAACCAGATGAGAAGTAACGGTGAGATCATGTTTGATGTCAAGGTGGTAGAGAAGATCCTAAGGACACTCAGTGAGGAGTTTATGTATGTGGTAGTCTCAATTGAAGAGTCAAAGGACATTTAGAGTATCACTGGATGAATTGCAGAGCTCATTAGCAGTGCATGAGCAGAAGTTCAGGAAATCAGAAAAGAGTGAAGAGAAAGTGTTGAAAGTCACTCTTGGAAGAGGTGCATGAACTAGAGGAAGAGGTTATGGTGGAAGAGGAATAGGACGTGGTCGAGGCAGAGTATCATTCAACAAGAGCACTGTAGAATGCCACAAATTTCATCGACTCAGACACTTTCAAAACGAGTGTCCCAAGTGGGATGAAGAAGCTAACTATGCTGACTTTGATGGGAGTGAAGAAGTGCTGCTGATGGCTTACATTGAAGAGGAGAAGGATGAGCATAAGACTGATGCATAGGTTGTGTTGATGACACAAGGTGAAACACAAGGAACCACAAAAAGGAGGCCCTGGTTTCTGGATTCGGGATGCTCAAATCACTTGAGCGGAGACAAGGATGTTTTCTTCTCTCTGGATGAAAACTTCAAACACTCAATGAAGAGGGGTAACAACAAGAGTATGCAAGTCATTGGAAAAGGTAGTGTGAAGTTGAATCTGGGTGATGTGATATACAACATAAGTGATGTTTACTATGTGCCTGAGCTTAAAAATAATCTGTTGAGCCTCGGTCAGTTACAAGAGAAGAAGATCGTGATCTTGATCCAAAAAGGTGTTTGCAAAGTTTAACATGATGAAAGGGGTCTTATTGCAGAAAGTAGAATGAGCTCCAACAGACTATTTTTTTGTTTGATCTAAACGAAAGAGAAGTTGGATCAAAACAAACAAAGTGTTTGCAGTCAACCTCAGAAATCACACTAAAGATATGGCATGAGAGGTATGAACATCTAAGCCACCAGGGGATGAAGACATTACAAAGCAAGGACATGGTCTGAGGGTTACCAAACTTTGACACTCAAAAGTTTACATGCTCAGACTGCCTCATAGGAAAGCAACCAAGAAATCATATCCCAAAGAAAAGCACCTGGAGAGCAAATGAGGTATTGGAGTTGTTGCATTCTGATATTTGTGTCCCTATCCGTCCAGCATCTACAAGTGGGAAGAGTTACATCTTATGCTTCATAGATGATTTTAGCAGAAAGGCTTGGGTATATCTTTTAAAGGTGAAGTCTGAAGCTTTCTACTGCTTTAAGATCTTCAAGAAAAAGGTTGAGAATGAAGCAGGGAAGAACATCATATGCTTAAGAACTGGTAGAGGAGGAGAGTACACTTCAAACGAGTTCACTGACTACTTTAAGGAAGAAGGAATCAGACGGCAACTCACTACAGCTTACACACCGCAGAAGAACAGAATTGCAAAGAGGAAAAAATGTACTGTAATGAACATGGTAAAGTCCATGCTCTCAGCTAGAAAGATGCCAAAGATGTTCTGGTCAGAAGTTGTAATATGGACCTTCTACATCTTAAACAGATGTCCTACTCTAGCGGTTAAGGACATCACTCCTTAAGAGGCCTGGAGTGGTTTAAAACCAAGCGTAGAACACGTGAGAGTGTGGGGAAGTCCTGGTCATGTTCACATACCAGACGAGAAGAGAGGAAAACTGGATGATAAGAGTACAACATGTATTCTTCTTGGTTTTTCAGAAGAATCAAAGGGGTACAAGCTGTACAATCCAAGGACAAGGAAGGTTATAATAAGCAAAGATGTTGTGTTTGAAGAAACAAAGAGATGGAACTGGGAAGGGGAACAAGAGCATCATTCTGAATCGCAACTTACATGGAATGATGATGATATGGTATGGGAGGAGAGTGAAGATGAGGAAAACAATGAAGGAGACTTAAGTGATGATCCAGAACAAAACGTGGGAAAAGAAAATGTGCAGGAAGATGAAGTTCAGAATGAAGCTGAGCAACCCACAAGAGCGAGGGAGGGTTGAGTAATCAAAACCTCAAGATACCTAAATGACTATGTCACAAGATATGTGGTTGCAGAAGGAGAAGATGAGGTGAACATGGTTCAAATAAACTCGTCTGATCCTTCTCATACGAAGAAGCAGAAACAGATCAGAAGTGGATCCAATCCATGGACGAAGAGATCAATTCCATTGAGAAGAATCAGACCTGGAAGCTTATAAACTTGCCAACTGGAGCAAAGTGCATTGGGGTCAAATTGATTTACAAGACCAAGTTCAACGAACTCGGTGAGATAAGAAAGTACAAGGCACATTTAGTAGCAAAAGGCTACTCTAAAGAACATGGTGTGGACTATACAGAGGTGTATGCTCCAGTGGCTAGAATGGACACTATAAAAGTGATTCTAGCTACTGCTGCAGTTAAGGCATGGAACATATATCAGTTAGATGTAAAATCAGCCTTCCTCCATGGGATCCTTACTGAAGATGTCTACATTCAACAACCTAAGGGCTATGAAGTCATAGGAGAAGAAGCTAAGGTTTACAAGCTCTACAAAGCGTTGTATGGCTTAAAGCAAGTCCCAAGAACATGGTTTCGTCGTATTGAAGAGTATTTTCTCAGGGAAGGGTTCTCAAAGTCACAAAATGAGAAGACTTTATTCATCAAGACAAGCAAGCAAGGTATTGTGTTATTTGTCAGCATATGTGTGGATGATTTAATCTACACTGGTGATGATGTCTCAATGATGAAAAAGTTTAAGGAATCAATGCAGAGAGAGTTTGATATGACTGATCTCGGTAAAATGAGATACTTTCTCGGCATTGAGGTTCTACAAACACCCCAAGGAAGAGCGTGTGGATGATACATGATTGCAATGCAGTATGCAATCCAATGGTTCCAGAAAGGAGAGCGTGTGGATTATACATTTTACAAACATATCAATGGAAGTCTAATGTACATCACCACTACAAGGCCGGATTTGCAGTTCTCTGTAAGTCTTCTTAGCCGTAACATGTCTAAGTCTACAAAGATGCACTTGCTAGCTGCTAAGAGAGTACTGAGGTACATTAAGGGGACATTGGATCTTGGAATATGGTACAAGAGGGGAATCGGTGATCTAATGATATACACAGATAGTGATTTTTCTTGTGACAGAGACAGTCGCAAAAGCACTTCAGGCTATGTGTTTCTTCTTGATGGTGCAGCAGTGGCTTGGTCATCTAAAAAGCAACCAATAGTGACTTTATCGACAACAGAAGCAGAGTATGTGGCTGCTTCTACTTGTGCGTGTCAAGCTGTATGGTTCATAAGGGTATTGGATAAGTTAAACATCAAGTGTGATAACACCTCAACCATAAAGCTTTCGAAGAATCCTGTTTTTCATGGGAGGTGTAAACATATTGGAGTTCGGTTCCATTTTCTCAGAGATCTCATCACTGAAGGAAGCATCAGACTTGAACATTGTGGATCGCAAGATCAAATTGCAGACATGTTCACAAAGCCATGAAGGAGGGAAGTCTTTCTGAACCTAAGGAGCAAGCTCGGGATGTGTCATGCTGAAGATAAGCTAAGTCATGAGAACCATATCTAGCTTAGGGAGAGTTTGTTGGAATAAAGTAGCCATTAGATGTTGGATTTGAATTGTTGCAGTCTTTGTATTTCTCAGTCAATACGATCGAGTCAATAAGACCGAGTTTCTCGGAAGTAGTTGTTGCTACATTTCAGCTCAAGTTTAGCTTGAGCTTGTTAGATTGTAAAGGCCATATATGAGCCATTTAGTTGAATGAATAAACACAGTCTTCCAAATACAAGTAACAGAGCATTTTAATACTACAAATATAATGTCAATGATCTGTTATGCCAAGCTCAAAGGTCCCCAGCAAAGTGACCGATTGGCATGAGAGACATAAACTGGGATCAGTGAACCCTGGTTGTATTGGTTATGAACGGTCGTTGGTTACGATCGGTTCAGGAAGAGTAATGCCGATCTACATTTGGTTTGATAGCATCAGTATATTCCAAAGGAGAAGATATACGATAGGATCACGTTCGTAACTAGTTAGAGGCTCTACATTTTAGTCTTGTAAAGCACTATATGTATGATAGTACATTGATCCTAATAAACATACACAAATTTCCAGAGCTTTTATACTTTTGTTAAGTTGATATCAGCTCAGATATCATGTACGTACCTAATCTTTTTGTTTACCTTGCAGATTGTCACTCTGACAAACTAAAAATATTAGTATATAGTCGTACCTTGTATACTGTACCGAAGCCACCTTGACCTAGCTTGTTGGAATAACAAAAGTCGTTGGTTGCTTCAAGAATAGTTCGATACTCCATCCGTGGAACTCCACGTACCACAGCCTCGTCTGCTCCGAACAAGTCTGTTCTGTCTCCGTCCATTAGCAGATCTGTGTTTCTCGCTTCATACAAATTTTTTTTTTAATCATATGGCAATGGAATCAAAACACTATGAAATGAAAAGATTGTTACCAATTGCCCTTGTTGGCTTCTGTATTCTTTTCCAGCACCACCCGAAAATGGCGAGAGTCAGAATCAGAACGATGATTCCACCACTGATGATCAGACCTATGATTTTTCCACTTATCCTTGTACCCTCCCCTGAGAGTAAAATATCATATGCGAGGCTAATTAACATGATCGTAAGTGCATGAGATAAGACTTACCGATATCAGTATCTGCCACTTTGACGTAAAACTTTTGACCACTTTGTTCTCTTCGTATATCAACTAGCTCAGATGTATACATCAAACAATCCAACCCGGTAATCCCCATATCCAAATGAGCAAACCCTGTACAGTTGCAATATTCCAAGCACCTCTGTTTACATTCTTTGAAGCCAATGCTCCTCTCCACAATCGCCTCCTCTGTATCCGGCTGAAACCCATTACCATCACATCTCAACAGATGTATCCTCGTGCATCCATATTTCGTGACTCTAACCCACCATGCCAGCGGGTACCTAGGCTTAAAGCCTTTGAAACACGTACAACTCGGATATTCGGGCGTATCTTCGTTCTCAAAGCCGCAGACGCTGTTAGAGCCACACATTAAACGGTACTGATCGCACAAGTCACTGGGCTTAGACCATGACACGGTCGGTTCATGGGTCGTCGGAGACCACGAAAACTGATCTAACGATCCTGCATATGTCACTTTGAGTAGTTGCATGTATCCCATCTTCTTTTCGCTAAACGTCTTTAAACGGATATCACCGAGACTTGTTCTGTAAATTGGTGATGTTCCGTTCAACAAAAAAAACTCGGGGAGCCCCTGGTAATTGTCCATCATTTTGTAGGAATATTTTCCGACAGTTGGATCGTTTATGCTTTTCCAGGAAGTGAGGCTTCTATGGATGCCTTTTGTCGAATCAAACCCAAGTTTCATCTCCGGGAGTTGTGTATCTGTCGGGAAATTAAAACTCTCCCAAAGAAACGAATCCACTATTAGGACATAATGTCCCACATCGGTAGTTGAAAGGGATCATTAGTAATATATAAGGGATATGGGCCAATCCACTTATCACCAATTGGTTTTAGGTTGGAAGCTCATAGATCTTAATATCCACATGGTTGTCGGAGTACCTCAAGACGAAATTCCCATTTGCTAGAAGCTCTGCCACCACCGGAGATGGGGAAGGTGAAGTGACTACCACATCAGAAGACCCATATAATGGTTCCAGATTCATTGAGGAGGACGAGGTTGGAGTCGAATATTTTTAAGGCTCCCTTCGAATTGTACAAGGGATGCTCTTCGACCTCGCTTTGTGAAACCAAATCCCGAGGTACCAACGATCTCCATCTTCTACTTCAGTCTTTGCTGCTGCGAGTTTGAAGAAACCGAGCTCGAACATATTACCGGGAGACAGAATGGTGCGATTGCTGGAAATCCCCAGAACTTCATTAGCTGATAAAGTGTTGGCAGACCATCCAAACGGAAACAGAATCAAAAGAATGAATAAAAAAACGGTCCGGTGATTTGCCATTCAATTCCTCTTCTAAACAATAATTATGTTTTTTTTTTAAAATAAAAAACCTTAAGAGCAATGTGATTCGACGATAAAAGTATTTCCCGCACTATTTAAAAAAAAAAAAAAAACAATCCATGTGTGTTTCCGTTTTGCAGTTACTGAAAGCAGCGACTAATGATACAGATTAGCTATACCTTTTTTTTTTTTTTTTCTCTGAATGATATCTATTAGACATTATGAACACTGTTTATCAGTTACAAAAATTGGAACCAGAACAATCGTAATTAAGAACAGAGCAACCATCCAAAAACCGAGTAAGAGATAGCTAAGCCAATGAAGCTGCATCCGCCTCAAACACCTCTCTTAGCCACCCTGGAGCTCCAGTTGCGACATACGATTGATAGAAGTCCACGATAGTACCACTACGAGCTATAGTCATTGCTCCCACAATGGCCGATGCCTTAACCAAAATGATCTTCCACTGCGATAACCCCTCCAACGCCTTACGGATAGCCCTAGAGAAGGACATAAAGGAGGGCCAGGCTGGAGGTCTAATAACAGCACCCACCATCGCCTTAGAGTTGGCTGCGAAGACAATGTTATCCAAACGAAGATCTATCAAACTCTGGATTGCCCACAGCCAACTGTTTGAAATTGCATCTCTATCCGTCTGCACCTGAGCAAAAGATCTTCGACTATTGAACAACACCACACCTCGGTCATTCCTGACTACCCAAGCAGCACCACTAACCTGGTTAGCCTTGTTCCAGAACGACCCTATATCACACATCAACATCCCTGGTGCCGGCGGAACCCATCTGTTTGACAGCTCTGATGACACTCTTTGATCAAGAGCTGACAATTTTTTTCCTTCCAATCTCGCATGAGACCAAGACTGCATATCTTCAGTAGCTTTGCAAACCGAATCCAAGAGGTCAAAATGCGCTCCCTCAAAGATCAGAGCATTCCTATTTTTCCATAGCCTCCATAATAACCATGGAAACAAAGTTCTAACCTCCCAAGGAATCCTCTGATTATTCCCAATACAGATTAGCTATACCTATACTACATGTTATTTGTTTCACAAATATCAATAAGAAAATTTGGGTTAACTAATAAATAAGTCTTTTTATTATTTACTAGTTGCTGTATCCCGCGCAGGGTCGGTGTGATGAAGTTTGTTGCTTCTCTACCCACGTTGTATGTATATGTGTTTTTTTTGAATAAGATCTTTTTCTTTTCAATTAATTCTTAATTTAATTTATTCATCAATCACCACCGCTTTCAGTTATGTATATGTGTTATTTGTTCAAATTTATTGTATATTGTAATTTGTTCAAAGTCCGAAGTCCGACCCGACCAGCCCTAAAAATTATCGGGTTTGGGCTTAAATATATAAACCAAAAAATGGGTCTTTTGGGCTAAGCCCATTTGGGCTAAAGATTCTTCGGGCTTAGTTTGAACGGGTTTGAGCCAACCTGAAAAACCTGAAAATTTATATTTTGGTGTAATTATTTTATTTATAATTTTAACTTTCTAATAATAATAATAATTTATAATATTTTATATCTCAACTAAAAACCCTAATTATTTGATATAAAAAGACATCAACACATAAACCTCCTAAGAAATACACGCCTCTTCTCGATCTCAAGTTAGGCATCTTTCAAAAGTCAATTTGGCCATTATCAATGGCTTCTACAGGTCACGTAAGTCAAACTGTTATTCACATCTTGATGACGATGATAAATTGGAAATCGATGAAGAAGATCCTAATGTGGAAAATACTGAAATTCCTACTATTTAGAGATTATTTGTTTTATTTTATTAGTTGGTGTTATAATTTATTAAATTTTACTATGTTGGGTTTATTACGTTGATTATAATTGTTTCACTATATTGGTTTTTGTTTTGATTTCAATGGGTTTTTTTACAACATTTAAATTTATTTCTATAATAATATTATTATGTTAAAACTAAATAAAAGTTATAAAAGCCCAAAAGCCCGAAAAGTCCAAAAAACCCGGTTAGGGCCGGACCAGGCTTTAGAATCTAAGCCCAAAATTATTTTGGGTCCGACCGGGCCGGGCTTAAATAGTTTTAGGTTTTACGGGTTTTGGCCCGGCGGACACCCCTAATTGTAGTTATGTACATGAGACATATATATATATATATCGTTATATTGAATAAATCATCACTCATTTCAGTATAATGTTTTATATAGTTCAACTGTTTATGATGAATGTTGTTTTGTTTTTATATTCTTTGTTGGAGGTGAGTTTAGTATTAAGTATTATGGCTTCCAACCTAAAACCAATTGGTGATAAGTGGATTGACTCATATCCTTTATATATTAAGCGAGATCCCTTCCAACTACCGATGTGGAATTTATGTCCCTAATACGTCCCCTCGAGTTAATGGTCATTTGGCCATTAATCTCGGAATGTTCGGGCTTGGATCGACGGCACCATTTTTGGGTCTGGGTTATCGATGAGTGGACCAACTTTGGGTCGGATCGAGTTGGACTGCATGGATCGGGCTCTGATACCATATTAAGTTCTATGAGATTCCAACCTAAAACCAATTGGTGATAAGTGGATTGGCTCATATCCTTTATATTAGGCCTAGGCATTCGGGTACCCGTTCGGGTTCGGTTCGGGTCTTTCGAATTTTCGGGTTTTCGAGTCTAGAGATATAAGACCCATTCGGGTATTTTAGAATTTCGGTTCGGGTTCGGTTCGGTTCCATTCGGATTCGGTTCGGGTTCGGGTATCCGAAAAACATAAAACAAAAATAAAAATTAGTTATATTTAAATAAAAATTTGTTAAATTTTGATAAATATATCAAAACTCTTCATATATTTTTTTTATTTTTGATAATTTAATTATTTTAGCCTAAAAATAACTAATATATTTAAGTTTATAATTGTAATTTTGGATAATTTTATTATATTAAGTCTAAATATAATTAATATTTTAGGTATATAATTGTAATTCGGATATTTCGGGTACCCATTCGGTTCTCGGTTCGGGTCGGGTTCGGGTTCGGTTCTTCGGATATAGGAGTTTAGGACCCGTTCGGGTATTTTGTCAGTTCGGGTTCGGGTTTGGTTCTACTTTTTTGGTTCGGGTTCGGTTCGGTATTTCGGATCCGAGTATTATGCCCAGCCCTACTTTATATATTAAGTGAGATCCCTTCCAACTACTGATGTGAGATTTATGTCCATAATATTTAGCACTATTCTAAAATCCGGCCCAATAACATAAATGGTTCAGGAGATGCTCGTTCCGAAAGAGAAAATGGAGGCCCAACGTAACATAGCTCGACAACGACAAAGTAGTTCGGCCGTGGTCCACAGCGACCTGTATAGCAAAAGTGATAAAAATGTTAGTTTAACATTTTTGTCAAAAAGATAAGCACAAATATTTTTAGGAAATAAAATCTTACTACAAGAAATTCATGTATTAATAGCAGTTGCAGATAGTTTTTTAGTGTTTATGCTATGGTTGATATATTCATATATTTTAGATAACGTTTACAAAAACTACAAACGCTATGTTTATTCGGTTTGACATGAAACACTATGTATAATTGACGCAAAAAAATGAACGCCAAAAAATTATTTTCCCTCTCATTTTTTTTTAGTTTCCCTCTCTGTAGCTGACAAAAAAAAAGTTTTCCTCTCTGTACTTTCTTTTCTCTAACTGTTTTTTTTCCTCTAACAAAACAAGGTTTCTCTTTTTTCCTTTCAATATTAACAAAAAAATATAATATTTTATATAAATTAATGAGTGTTTAAGTAATTATACACAAATGTCAAAATTTTGAAATAATTTATAATTATTTTTAAATCTTAAACTCTATACTATAAACATAAACTTTAAAGACTTAAACCCTACACTTCTAACCCTAAATCCTAAACCCTAAAACATTAATTATATACCCTAAACACAAACTTTAAACCCTAAACTTTTAATCTTTAATCATAAACACTAAAATTTTAAATCTAAAACATTAACTCTATACCCTAAACACAAACCTAAACCCTAAAATTCTAAACATTTAATCATACACAAAATATTAAACTCTAAACTAAACTCTAGAACATAAACACAAGCCTTAAGGACTTAAATCCTACACTTCTAACCCTAAACTCTAAAACATTAATTATATACCCTAAACACAAACCATAAACCCTAAACTTTTAATCTTTAATCATACACTAAATTTTTAAATTCTAAAACCTTAACTCTATACCCTAAACACAAATCTAAACCCTAAAATTCTAAACATTTAATCATATACAAAATATTAAACATCACTAATTAGTTTAAGGTAAAGAATTTGAATTTTAGTATATAAGCATATAATTATATCTATTAGGTTTATGATACAAACCCTAAGAGTTGAAACCTTATACCTTATACATAAATCATATACCATAATCTTCTAACCCTTAATCATAAACACTAAAATTTTAAATATCAAATAATATAACAAAAATACTTATAATAATTTTTAAAATATAATATTTTTATAAATCTAAACTCTAAAACTAAACATAGTATATAATAATAATATAATCATTTTGCAAATAAAATTAATTATAATAGAAATATATCATAAAAAATAGTGAAAATGTTTGATTGGTTAAACCACATATACAAGGATTGATCTTTCTTTAATCATCACCGTTGATATATTAGATCAACAGACAAGATTTCTCATCTTGTTTTTTTTCTTCTCATCTTTTTCTGATTTGCTCAAACATTAATTAATTAACAAAAAAACTATATCGATCTAACCCGTTCTTCTTCTTATCAAATCCTCTATCTCTCTATCTCTTGAATAATCCCTTTTGCAGCATCTCATCTTCTTGTTCTCGCCCACGCAAAACTCTCAGTCATCATCATCATCGTCTCTCTATAGAAAAAAAATCCTCAAAATCGAGATTGCAAAACAATGGAGAAACCAAACCCTAGACACCCTTCAAACAACCTATCTTTGCACCAAAAAATCAACCTCTGCTAGTATTTTTTTGATTTGGATATGGCTCATACCAAGCAAACCGCTAGGAAATCCAGCGGAGGCAAAGCCCGAAGGAAGCAGCTTGCAATGAAGGCTGCCTGGAAATCCGCTCCGGTCACGGGAGGAGTGAAGAAGCCACACAGATTCCGTCCAGGAACTGTAGCGTTGAGAGAGATCAGGAAGTACCAGAAAAGTACCAAGCTTCTGATCAGTGAATTCCCTTCCAACGTCTGGTTCGTGAGATTGCTCAGGATTTCAAGACTGATCTGAGGTTCCAGAGCAGTGCCAGCGCTGCTTTACAAGAGGCGGCCGAAGCTTACCTTGTTGGGTTGTTTGAAGACACAAATCTTTGCGCTATTCACGCCAAGAGTGTCACAATAATGCCAAAGGATATCCAACTTGTGAGGAGAATCCGAGGTGAAAGAGCTTGAAGCTAGTTCTTTAATGGGCAAACTATTTCTGGGATTAATAATTTTCTACATATGTTGATTGGAACTATTCTGCGTTGGATCTGTGTTTCCCTCAAAACAAGATAGGTATTGGCCATAATTGGGCGCACCTGAAAAATGAAGCTTCCTGTTGGTTAATTTGACAAAGTCTGAATTATGAATAAGTCAACCTGGTTTTTAGGATTTTCTGTTAGAAGTTAGTTTCCTATTTTTACTGCTTAAGCTTCTGTTTCACGTTCATGTAAGGCTTCTATAAAGGCCATCGTTTACTGTTTTTGAATAAAAAAAAGAGAAAACCATTCAGACTAAATTGTTCTTTGTGAGTATTTGATTCAGATTCCTTTATCTGGTATCAGAGCAAATTACATCTGAGTGTTTGAGAGGAAAAACACTGAAACGGAATGACAGAATCTGGGAAGTTCACTGCACCTGCGGTCCCCAAATTTGATGGAGACTATGACCACTGGAGCTTGCTGATGGAAAATCTCCTGCGCTCAAAGGAGTACTGGGTTGTTATCGATCCAGGATATGAAGACCTAAGAAAACTTGCGACTCCGAGTCCAGCACAACAAAAGGAGCTTGATGAAGCTAGACTCAAGGATCTCAAGGCTAAGAACTATCTCTTCCAATCAATCGACAAGGCCATGCTGAAGACTATTGCTCAGAAGGAAACATCCAAGCAGTTATGGGATTCCATGAAAGTCAAGCATCTGGGAACGGCCAGAGTCAAAAGGGCACAACTTCAAAGATTGAGAAAATCCTTTGAAACCCTAGAGATGAAGATTGGAGAGAAGGTTGAAGCGTATTTTGGAAGAGTTATGGAGATAGCAAACGACATGAGAAACTATGGAGAGGACATGGAAGATGTCAAGATAGTGGAGAAGATTCTCCGCAATCTAACTGAGAATTTCAACTATGTTGTTTGCTCTATTGAAGAATCAAAGGACATCGACAATCTCTCTGTTGATGAACTGCAGGCATCACTACAAATCCATGAAAGCAAAGTGACTGAGAGAAGAAGTGAAGAGCAGGTTCTCCAAGTAGAGAATGAACCGAGAAATGGTAGAGGAAGAGGAAGATGGACTCCACAAAGAGGACGGAGCAATTACAGGGGGCGTGGTAGAGGCAGAGCATTTGTCAATCGATCTGCCATAAATTGCTTCAGATGTGGTAAGGTGGGTCATTACCAATTTGAATGTACCAGTTCAGAGAAAGGGGTTAATTACGTTGAGTTCGATGAGGAAGAAGAGCTATTGTTAATGGCGCATACAGACGTGAGCGTTACAGAAGAAAGGGGTATTTGGTTTCTGGACTCCGGGTGTTCTAATCATATGACCGGTGAGAAGTCGTGGTTTATTGAATTGGATGAAAGCTTCAAACATTCAGTACGTTTTGGAAACAGTTCGAAGATGCTCGTGCAAGGAAAAGGGAAGATCAGATTCGAAGTGGAAGGTATTTTACAAGTGGTGACCGATGTATATTACGTTCCACACTTAACAAACAATTTGTTAAGTATTGGTCAATTGCAAGAGAAGCAGCTGACGATTTTGATAAAGAATGGAGTGTGCAAAGTCTTTCATGCTCAAAGAGGACTGATTGTAGAAACCCACATGACTGTAAATCGCATGTTCCTGGTTCATGCGACGAAGAAACCAGTCGTTGGAAACTGCTTGAAGGTAGAAGAAGAAGATGTCGGGGCACTCTGGCACAGGCGTTTTGGACACCTTAACAGCAAATCTATTCAGGTTATGCAGAAGAAGGAGTTAGTAAGAGGATTACCTTGCATATCCGATGATACAAAGGTCTGCACAGTCTGCAACATAGGGAAACAACAAAGAGGCAAATTCCCAAAGAAGAGCAAATGGAGGGCAACAGAAAAGCTGGAGCTTCTTCATGCTGATCTGTGTGGACCTATCACACCAACCTCTCACAGTGGGAAGAGGTACTTGTTCGTAATTGTCGATGACTTCTCTCGGAAAACATGGATTCATTTTCTTGCAGAGAAAGCTGAGGCATTTGAGACATTCAAGGTGTTCAAAGCGGCAGTTGAAAAAGAAGCCAAGACAGTTATCCGAGGGTTACGAACAGACAGAGGAGGGGAGTTTACCTCTGACAAGTTCAATCAGTATTGCAAGGATCATGGCATAAAACGGCAAATAACCGCAGCGTACACCCCGCAACAGAACGGAGTTGCAGAAAGAAGAAATAGGACAATTATGAACATGGTCCGGTGCTTACTGTCTGAAAAAGAGATGCCAAGAACGTTGTGGCCTGATGCAGCTAGATGGACAGCTCATGTCCTTAACCGAAGCTTTACCAAAGTGTTAAAGGACAAGGTACCAGAAGAGAGGTGGTCGGGAACCAAACCTAAAGTGGACTATTTCAGAGTGTTTGGATCAATTGGTCATGTACACATTCCAACGCAGAAGCGGATAAAGCTCGACGATCGTAGCCACAAGTGTATTCTGCTCGGTGTCAGTGAAGAATCCAAGGCATACCGCCTGTATGATCCAGTTACACAGAAAATCACCATCAGTAGAGATGTGATTTTTGAAAAAGATGCCAAATGGAACTGGGAAGCGAGTGCATCAGAACAACAAGAGTTCACTTGGGGAGATGATGGAATCATCGAAGGAGAAGAAACGGATGCAGAAGAGAACGAAGATGTGGGAGAAACTGAACCTGAAATTGAAGAAATCGAAGGAGATAATAGAGTAGAAACAGAGGAAGGTGGTGAGACTCAAGGGACAGAAACTCCAAGAGCTGAGCGTGGAGAACCATCACGGAGAACAAGAAATCCTCCTATCTGGATGCAGGATTTTGTTAGTGGAGAAGAAGAGAGTGAAGAAGAGGAAACCAGAATGAATTTTCCCTTTGCTCTCTACATCAGTAACGATGATCCGGTATGTTTCACTGATGCTGCGAGAGAAACAAAATGGATAGAAGCTATGAAACAAGAGATTCAGTCAATTGAGAAGAATCACACATGGGAACTTATGGATCTGCCATCTGAAGCAAAGAGAATTGGAGTAAAGTGGGTCTACAAAACTAAACTGAATGAAGAAGGGATGGTGGAAAAGTGTAAAGCCCGACTGGTTGCAAAAGGCTACTCCCAAACCGAAGGAATTGATTACACAGAAGTGTTCGCGCCTGTTGCTCGTTGGGACACAATAAGGAGTCTTCTAGCCGTGGCAGCACCGCGAGCATGGCCAGTTTTCCAGCTTGACGTAAAGAGCGCCTTCCTGTATGGCGAGCTGAAAGAAGAAGTTTATGTCGACCAGCCTGAGGGATTTATCAGAGCAGGGGAGGAAGATAAGGTTTATCGACTGAAGAAGGCTCTCTATGGCTTAAAACAAGCACCAAGAGCCTGGTTCAGTCGAATTGAAAGCTATTTCAAGAAGGAGGGGTTTGAGAAGAGCAACTATGATCACACTTTGTTCTTCAAGAAATCCAAAGGAAGCTTATTGGTAGTAAGTTTATATGTTGATGATTTAATCTTTACTGGAGATGATGAGCTTATGTGTGCAGAATTCAAATCATCAATGCAAAAGGAATTTGAGATGACAGATATGGGAAAGATGAGATTCTTTTTGGGTGTAGAAGTCGATCAAAGCTCTGACGGTATACATATTTGCCAAAAGAAGTATGCCAAAGAAGTCTTGGAAAGGTTCAGTATGTGGAGCTGTAACTCAGTTAAGAAGCCCATTGTTCCTGGTACTGTTGTCGTGAAAGCAGGGGAAAGAGGAGCTGATTCTACACTCTACAAACAGCTAATAGGATGTCTGATGTATTTGACGGTAACAAGACCTGACTTAATGTTTGTAGTCTGTCTGATTTCTCGGTTCATGGCTGATCCTAAAGAAGAGCATATGGCTATTGCTAAGAGAGTGCTAAGGTACTTGAAAGGGACGATAGATCATGGAGTCTTCTACAAGCGTTCCTCAAGTGCTCATCTTCTAGGATACACGGACAATGACTACGCTCGTGATGTGGATGATAGAAAAAGCACTTCCGGGTACGTTTTCTTATTGAATGGTGCAGAAATATGTTGGAGTTCACGCAAGCAAAGCATCGTCACTCTGTCCTCTACCGAGGCTGAGTATGTTGCCGCTACGTCTGCGGCTTGTCACTGTGTTTGGGTCAAAGGAATGCTGGAAGAGCTGAGCATCGTGAGCAGTGGATGTGTTGACATTATGTGCGACAACAGTTCAGCAATCAAGCTGTCAAGGAACCCAGTCATGCACCGGAGAACGAAACACATATACGTGAGATACCACTACTTACGAAATCTAGCAAGTGAAGGAACTATCAAACTGGTCTTCTGTGGCACCAAGGATCAGATTGCATTGCAGATATCATGACCAAGCCCATCAAGTTGGACCAGTATGAAAAGCTGAGGGAATCACTTGGAGTTAGGAGACTTGAAGATTAAACTGATGCTGAAAAGCATGTCAGTTTAAGGGGAGAAATTTGTTGGTTAATTTGACAAAGTCTGAATTATGAATAAGTCAACCTGGTTTTTAGGATTTTCTGTTAGAAGTTAGTTTCCTATTTTTACTGCTTAAGCTTCTGTTTCACGTTCATGTAAGGCTTCTATAAAGGCCATCGTTTACTGTTTTTGAATTAAAAAAAGAGAAAACCATTCAGACTAAATTGTTCTTTGTGAGTATTTGATTCAGATTCCTTTACTTCCATCGTTTCATAGTTCCTTCCTTAGTCTGAATTTTGAATAAATGGACAAGACTATTGACTGATTTTTATAGGCAGCATGCTGCCGATGAGAAATTCAACTTCGAAAACTTAGCAAGGTCAACTGTCATGAACCAGCAACCATTACTCCAGTGAGTAGCTTTGTGATCTTAATCTAGATGCTTGGTTCCTTTTCTCTGCTCCATGTTACTTAGAGATAGTTGAACCAGTGGTATCTCTCTGCCCTCCCCTACTATTCGTGTTACTCATGTCTATTCACTTTGGAGCTCTCTGCAGAAGAAGAAGTTACAATATTAATGCACATGGATGTAATCAGGTCTCGGATCACCGTTATTTTCCTTGCAACATTTTATGATTTTCGACATAGGTTTAGAGATTAAATATTCTTCAACTACTTCCTAGGGAGAATGGTTTTCTTCTAGAGTAGAATCCGACTGCTCCTGCTGGACGACACTTTAGACTGAGAGCGGTTCCATACAGCAAAAAAATCACTTTCGGGGTCGAAGGTAAGTTTGTTCCTCCTTATGTCTTTTGTTGCTTCAAAATTTGTTCGCAGCACATGTTCATCTTGTTTACTTTATGTTGCATTGGGAATATCATCCAGAGCATGCAGATCGTCTGTGATGATCGGAGATCCACTCAGAAAAACGAAATGCAGAAGGTAAACCAATACATAATGGCCCCTTCTTGTTTAATAACTAGATGATGGAAATTAATCTCTACTAAATCCAATTTGAAGAGTATAACAAACAAAAAAGAAGTCTTCACCATTCTTGATTTTCCTACATGTGTCACAAATGTCTTGATTACATTTGGTCTTACTTTAGAATATATATATATATTTTTTTTCTTTTTCTTTGGAGCAAGTCAAGAACAGTCTGAGACTACCTCACCAAATTGGAAATAAGCGACATTTTGTGGCTCTTGACTTTATATTAATTCTGTTTGCTACAATACTTAAATTGTAAAAGCTTCACTTTTCATTACATATTGATTTGAATATTATTGACATTGAATTGTTTTACAGTAACTGTTTCTCAATTTGCTTGGATGGGAGGAGTGGTAAATTCAGCAAGATCAAATAAGTCCCTAAATAGGTCAAGTGGATGAGATGCACACTAAGGTCGAGAAGGGAGTTCAAGGTTTTGGTTTAGTTTAGCTCATTTTTTTCTATAGTCATGTTATGTGGTTTAGTCATTACAATTTTGTTTTACCTTTTAAGCTTATTTGAGACTTGAAACAAGCTTTGTAATCTTAACAATTTTGTAATATATTTGTCTTCAATTTACTCCTTTTAAATTTAATATTTTCAGAAAATTAGTTTAAAAAAAAAACCAAAATCTGAAAATTGATGACCAAAATATTTAATATAAAAATTGATATATTTAAGTATAAATGAAAATTACATAACGCTATCTTAAAAATATATAACATAACATTTATTGAAAACACTATCTTTAAAATATATATCATAGTATTTATTGAAAACGCTATCTTTAAAATATATACAATAGAATTTACCAAAAATGCTATCTAAAATATCAGACTTTTTATCGAGGTCGATAAACATAACGCTTAACACAACGCTATCATATCGATACATAGCGTTTTCCGGTAGCTATTAATACGCGAATTTCTTGTAGTGTTCTTTTTCATTTTTCTTGAGTCTTTTTGATGTTTTATTGAGTCTTTGTCAGTACTTATGCTTTGGGATTGATGTATTTGCTTCTATGACTATCTGTTGCTTTGATTTTTGCGTTGTCTATGGTATTTTCAGCTTACTAGTTTAGTTTTTGAGATTTCTCACGAAACAGATGATGTCTCCTAAATGATCCGACCAAAATTGCATTGCAACGATCAACACGGTCCTGAGTGTCGATCGTTTCACCCCATCATCGCACTGAATCGATCGTTGCGGTCATATACAGCGATCGACGCAGTTGCGAGACATGTAAAAATCGCAAGAACACCACATTTCAATCAGTTTTCTTCTTTTTACCAAACCTAAGTTTGACACTACTGGGGACAATGTGTTTCAAGTGTGGGGGAGGTGGTACTGACATTATCTTTTTCTTTTCTTAGATTAGTTGTCTCTGTTTTATTGAGTCAAAACAGTTTAAGTAGGAAACATGACTTTTTGAGGAGATCACTACACTTGCAGAAACTTAAGTGACCATTGGAATGAACTTGCATATGATCTCTGACTGTTAGAAAACCCAACGCAGATCAGCCTACTGAGGACACCCATATCACTTTAGGTATTCAGAGAATCCACTACTGACTTCACCCCTAATTTGACTTAATTTTTTTCACCTAGGGGCCTTGTATACTTTGAGTCGGATTCCTCTGTTAGTTCTGACACAGCTTGTAAACCTGTCTAAGTAAGGTTCCCTTCTCCCTTTCCTTGAAAGTAAAAAAAAGAAGATAAATTGAGGATAAGCTAGTAGCTTCGAAGTGGTCACGGGAGTTGTAGAGACCCATATTACCTCCTGTGCATCCATGGAAATATGTCAAAAGTAATACCCCAAATAAAAAGAGAAGAGCACTGTTAAAAAAAATGATACCCAATGGGAAAAAGTTGCTAAAGAAGCAAGAGGAAGAAAGGAACCAAAAAACGATAGTCTGGTGGTCAGGTGCTAACAGAGTAAGAATCCATGTGTTCTTTGATCGATACTCCCTAGGTGAGACCGCACTTAATAGCTTATAGAACTCAATATGATGAATTTGAATGCTCTGGATATGATTGTGGAGTTTACTCAGGACAATTACTAAGTGTGTGTGAAGTATATGTTGGTCTTGATGTCTGCAGGTGCATTTTTTATGTGGCTTACTAAGGGGAATCCGAGTATGGTACTTCTAAGATGAAATGAGTTTCTGAAGTTTCAAACTTCTTCACCACATTTTGGTCTTCTGTTTTGCTTGAGGGCAAGAAAGGCTAAGTGTAGGGGAGTTGATATATCATTGTTTTTACCTGTTTTAAGCTATGATATAAGTATATATTATAGTATTTGTAGTGTCTTTCGAGTCTTTTCAGGTGTTTATTAGGTCTATGCACGTTTGAAGGATTTTTGAAGATATTGGAGGATTTTGGGAAAGATTTGGAGCTAAAGCCAAAAGGAGCAGAAATCACTTTTTGAGTGTGAACCGAGTGTCGGCTGATGCACATTTTCATCGATCGACACAACTTCTAGATAGCCAATTCAAGCGCATTAATGAAGAATTCAAAAATTGCAGCTTTGACCCAGAAGTTCTTGTATTTACAGAAGAGACCCAGATTTAGCACTTTATAATTAGGTTTTTGGTGTTTTGTTTTAATTACACATTCATACTTTTAGCTAGAGAGAGTTTTGGAGTTTTGGGGCTGATCATTTCTTGTACTGCTTTTGGAGAAAATTTCGAACCCCTTTTCATTCTCTACTCTTTTCTTATTGCAATTTATCCATATTATGATTTATGTTTCATTGATCATGTCTGAGTAGATTCATTTTTAGGTTTAGGGATTCTCATTAGGTATTTCATGACTTGCTAGATTAAACCAATCAGTTAAGGTTCATAACTTGATTAGTTCTTCAACCTGAATCGTTCTTAATACTAGTTTCTAACTTGATCACTTAGAATCTAGATCTAGGGTTTATAAATTGGCACGAAAGTCTAAAATCTATTTAGGTTGATCAATTTAATTATCTGCAAAAAAATTTGATTTAATTGAATTGTGAACAAATCGAAACTGCACTTAAGGCTAGTTTAATCTGTTAGGGATTGCAAAGAATTTGGATTTCTAGGGTTTAGACTTAGTGAAAGTTAATTAGTTCTACATTTGTGTTCGAGTTCTAGAACGGTACTTAATTTGATCCTGACTTATATTTGATCTGCTTGGCTTGATTTCCAGAGAACTCCTTAGACATAGCGCTTTTAGTATTTGATAACAAACCGATTTGATAACAAACCGATTTGATACTGCTTTTAGTTTACTATTCTTGATTCATATCGTCCATCCTAACTCGACATTCTATAGTCTATCGTAAGATTTTTTGAGTCTATGAGGTTCGACCCCTATATACTACATTTGCATGTTCACTTGCAGCATAAATTAGGAAATTAAACTATGAGCATATCAATATGCAACCATAAAAGAATGGTTTATAATTGGTATGTCAGTCTAGCTTATAGTTTATATTAGAGGTGGACACTTCAGTTTAATTATGGGTTCGGGTGAAGGAATGTTTAGTTGATCCTGATTCAATTCTCTGATTCATATCATCCTAAACATGCTGATCTAGGTTCTTCTCGAATAGAAACAATTGATGATCTCACCTTTTACCTGTTAATTGCAGCGGAAGGAGATAGAACAGGTCAGAGATCAGAGAAACACCGAGAGATGAATCCTCCAAAGGCTCACACACGCGATCACAGAAAACGGCTGCTAGACCACTAGGGGAACTCGGCGCAGAGGGAGAGAGAGAGTTTTCGGCTAGGCTTTTTTTGGTTCTGAACCCGAGTTTTATTCATAAAACTTGTCCGGTTCCGTTTGGGCCATTTGGCCCAAACACCAATTAACTCGACGGCATTCGCGCACTGTGTCGATCGACACCCCTTGTGTATCGATCGACACACAGTGGCTAAACCGTTTTATTCTCTCTTAGTACAGTAAATGCCTAGCACTTTTACCGTACTTCTGCTAAACCGTTCCTACACATTTTCCTGTTAGCTTAGGCGTGTGACCCATATGGGATCATATAATAAAGGCAATAAGTCCAAGACTTATAGATCATGAGCGGACTCTAGCAAGCCATCATGACCCCCAGTATTATATGACTTATGTCTGATCATTGACATACTCTTACTTTCTAGAGACAGTACCGAGATTACTGGACACAATTCCAACAATCTCCCACTTGTACTGGAATCTCTGTATTCATAATCCTTTTGTCACAATATCTCGATTAGTCATAAGGCAAGATTGGTGTCATCCTTATAAAGCCTAATCTTGTTCATCGGACTCTGATTCGATACTGACAATCCAAACGACTCGGGACAGTCCGTTTGAGCATGGCCATGCATTTTCCAGTATTCAAATCTCCGATTGGCCTAGAGATATTCACTCCATTTATATTTGAGGGACAAATTCCGTCTTGTTCCATCACTGTAAACTACTCATTTCATAATGTACCCAAACAAGGTCCTTATAACTATCGCAGAACGATAGCGTTAGACAATGATCAAAGTGCATCAGTCCATGTGCAGTCACATGCATGCGAACTCAGGTCTAAGGACTATACTCTATAGTCGTAGTAAGAATCTCTTATGACACAGATATAAATATCCTGAAGAGTTCTTATAAGCGGGTCTTGTCCGGTCGTATGTTCCCAAACATACACCTATGTACTGACTTTGATGCCGCGCATCTATGACACACTGAGACTTTGTCATAAGTCACGTACCAATCCAGTCTCACACGGTTGTTGGTGTTCCAATTTCAACAACCTTCGACTAGGGACGGGATGATATAAAACATCTATCAAATATAGGGTCTCATGATCAAGCTAAATGACTTCGATGACTCAAGATCAAATCATTTACTTCGATGACCTATAAAATGGTTCATATCATTTTGGAACGATTATTTCATCACAGTTAAAATAATCTTGAAATAATAATTTCATTAAACATAAGAATGTTTTACAAGAACATATCAAATAACTAAATAAAAGCCCTCAAACTCCCACTCAAATTTAGATTACATTTCAATGTCTCTAATGCCTACAGCTTCAGTCAGAAACTCGAGCTTAGGCCTTGGGAGTGGCTTTGTCAACGGATCAGCGACGTTATCATCAGTCTGAACTCGGCTGATCTTGACTTCCTTTCTATTAATGATGTCACGTATCAAGTGAAATCTTCTTAGAACATGCTTGGATTTCTGGTGTGATCTTGGTTCCTTTGCCTGAGCTATAGCACCATTGTTGTCACAAAACAGTGCCAGAGGCTCAGCCGCATCTGGTATCACACCTAGTTCAATAATGAACTTTCGTATCCAAACAGCTTCCTTCGCAGCTTCTGAGGCGGCGATATATTCAGCTTCTGTAGTGGAATCTGCAACGGTGTCTTGCTTGGAGCTTCTCCAACTGATTGCACCGCCATTCAGACAAAAGATATAACCGGACTGTGACCGGAAATCATCTTGGTCTGTCTGGAAACTTGCGTCCGTGAATCCACTGACTTTAAGCACATCACTTCCACCGTACACTAAGAACTTATCCTTAGTATGTCTTAGATACTTCAAGATATTCTTTACGGCAATCCAATGGTTTTCACCTGGATTTGACTGGTATCTACTCGTCATGCTCAATGCATAAGCAACATCAGGACGAGTACAGATCATGGCATACATGACAGATCCTATTGCAGATGCATAAGGAATATTCTTCATGCGCTCAAGCTCAGCAGCCGTCGTAGGGCTCTGCTTCTTGCTTAGCGTTGTGCCATGTACCATTGGCGTGAAGCCCTTCTTGGAATCCTTCATGCTGAATCTTTGTAGGACTTTGTCAATGTATGAATCTTGACACAAGCCTATCAGCCTTCTAGATCTATCCCGGTAGATCCTGATTCCAAGAACGTATGCGGCTTCACCCATGTCTTTCATGGAAAAACAACTTCCAAGCCAGTCCTTTACGGACTTCAGCATTGGAACGTCGTTTCCGAGAAGCAGTATGTCATCGACATACAGAATAAGAAATACAATCTTGCTCCCACTAGATTTCTTATACACGCATTGTTCTTCTTCGTTTCTGATGAAGTCAAATTGCTTGATCGCTTCATCAAAACGAAGATTCCAGCTCCTCGATGCTTGCTTCAATCCATAAATGGATTTATGAAGCTTGCATACTTTTCCAGCATTCTTTGGATCTATGTAACCGTCAGGTTGTGTCATATACACATCCTCTTCCAGAATACCATTCAGGAAGGCGGTTTTCACGTCCATCTGCCAAATTTCATAATCATGAAAAGCTGCAGTTGCTAGTAGAATCCGAATAGATTTCATCATAGCCACTGGTGAATAGGTTTCATCGTAATCCACACCGTGAACTTGTCTGAAACCTTTTGCCACCAACCTGGCTTTATAAATCTGGACATTTCCATCCACGTCAATCTTCTTCTTGAAGATCCATTTGCACTCGATGGCTTTTACACCAGCGGGTAAGTCAACCAACGAAAACACTTGGTTGACCGACATGGAGTCCATTTCGGAATCAGTGGCCTTGCGCCACTTAGAGGAATCTGGGCCCATCATGGCTTGATTGAAGTTCGATGGTTCATCACCATCAATGATCAGAAGATCATGACAGTCAGTCACGAGGAATCCTTGATATCTCTCGGGTTCGTGACGGATCCTCCCGGATCTTCGAACTTCAGGTACTACAGGTTCAGGCTCTACAATTTCTTGTAGGTCCTCCTGCTGCTCTTCCTCATTAGGTTGAGCAGTATCCTGTTCATCTTGAATTTCTTCAAGCAGTACCTTACTCCCACTGTCTTTCTTAGAGAGAAACTCCCTCTCAAGAAAGTTACAATCCCGGGCAACAAAGATCTTGTTCTCGGAACGTAGATAGAAGTAATAAGCCTTGGTTTCCCGTGGATAACCAATGAAGTAGCATTTGTCAGATTTTGGTGTAAGCTTGTCTGAGATCAATCTCTTGACATAGGCTTCACAACCCCAAATTCTGAGATAAGACAGCACTGGAGCTTCTCCAGTCCATAATTCATATGGTGTCTTTGCTACTGCTTTCGATGGCGCTCTATTTAGAGTGAACACTGCTGTTAGCAGAGCATATCCCCAAAGGGATATTGGAAGGTCTGTGTGACTCATCATAGATCGAACCATATCCAATAAGGTCCGATTTCTCCTTTCAGACACACCATTCCATTGAGGTGTTCCAGGAGGAGTGAGTTGGGATACGATCCCACACTCTCTCAGATGATCACTGAATTCTTGGCTTAAGTATTCTCCTCCTCGGTCGGACCGAAGAGCCTTAATGCTTTTGCCAAGTTGGTTCTGTACTTCATTTTGGAATTCTCTGAACTTCTCAAAAGATTCAGACTTATGTTTCATTAAATAAACATATCCATACCTACTGAAATCATCAGTAAAGGTAATGAAGTACTGATAGTTTCCTCTTGCATTTGTGGACATTGGGCCACACACATCAGTGTGTATCAGGCCCAATACGTCACTGGCCCTCTCGTTAGGTTTATTAAAGGGGGCCCGTGTCATTTTGCCCATCATGCAGGATTCGCATTTCTCACATGACTCAAAGTCAAATGAGCCAAGAAGTCCATTCGAATGGAGCCTCTTGATGCGTTTCTCGCTGATGTGCCCTAAACGACAATGCCATAGAAACGTTCGGTTCTCCTCATTAGGTTTGAACCGTTTGGTATTAATGTTATAAATTGGCGCGGATTGATCGAGTATGTAAAGCCCATTCATAAGAGGGGCAGAACCATAGAACAAATTGTTGCGATTGAAGGAACATAATTTATTCTTAACTGAAAAATCATAACCTTCCAAATCCAACAAAGAAATTGAAATAATATTTCTGCTTATAGCAGGTACAAAATAACAATTATTGAGTTCTAAAATCAATCCCGAAGGTAAAGACAACAAGTAAGTGCCTACAGCTAGTGCTGGAACTTTCGCTCCATTCCCAACTCGTAGCTCCACTTGTCCTTGCTTCAGCCTTCTACTGTTGCTGAGTGCCTGCATATTAGTACAAATATGAGCCCCACAACCAGTATCCATAACCCATGAGGTATTATCAGAAGTAGTTGTATTAACTTCTATAACAAAAATACCTGTTGAAGAAGTCTCAAAAGTCTTCTTCTTCAATTCCTTTAGACCTTCCTGGAATTTCTTACATTCTCTCCTCCAATGCCCTGGTTCTTTACAGAACCTGCATATGTCAGTTGGCCCAGCCTTGGACTTGGGCTTGGGCTTTGGCGTGTCCTTGTCCGCGACTTGGACAGCCTTGGCCTTTCCCTTATCCTTAGCAGAGGATTTCTTAAACCCCTTGCCCTTCTGCACCATAAGCACATTGGGGTCCTTGGCGGTTTTCCTCAAATTGGGCTCCGCAGTCTTGAGCATTCCGTGAAGCTCAGGCAATGTCTTACTCAAGCCATGCATGTTAAAGTTCAGAATGAACTGATCATAGCTTGCAGGTAATGACTGCAGAATGATGTCGCAGGCAAGTTCCTGGCTGATTGGGCAGTCGAGTTTCTGAAGATGATCGAGATAACCCATCATCTTCAAGACATGAGGACTCACTGCCGCATTCGCAGCCAACTTGCAGTCCAAGAGGTTCTTAACTGTTTGAAACCTCTCAGTCCTAGCCTGCTCCTGAAAAAGCGATTTCAGGCTTGCCATTATCTCGATGGGTGACAATACACTCTCGAACTGTTTTTGCAGCTCAGGAGTCATTGTCACCAACATCAGGCAATAGGCATCATTTTCATCTGACGAATGCTTTTCCCAAGCATTATGCAGAGTCCTGGCGGCATTGGCAGGAGGCCTCTCGGGGAGAGGATCACGAAGGACATAATCCTTCTTCTCCTGCTTGAGGACTAGCCTCAAGTTCCTTGACCACGTCAGGAAGTTCGTTCCAGTCAGCTTCTCCTTCTCGAGAACAGACCGGATCGAGAATGTGTTTTGTGTGCTTGTAGTAGTCATAGCTGAAATATATAGATAAAAAGGTTATTAGTTAAAATGTTCAATATGATTAATCTCGTATTAAATTTAATATGATTAATCACGCATTATATTCAATAACATAAGTTACCCTCAATAGAATATAATGATTCCAAGATCCACATATAACTAAGATTAAAGTGGGCCACTGGCCGTCACCAAACCTTAGCTTATATCGGTAAGCCCTATATCGGCTAATTATATCCGTGATATAACTCTTGGTTGTGAATCTGGGCCCGAGGCCCAATCCACTCTGATGTCTCAAGGCCCGGGACTCCCGATGGCCCAGTCAAGAAAACCAGACTATACAGTCATGTAATCATTAATGTCTGGGACTCCCAATGACATTTATGAATCACAAACCGTCTTATCCACGCAAAAGCAGACACCCTCACACTGTAAGGCCATGAATACAATTGAATGGGCTTCGACAGCTGACATAGAATGGACAAGACATCCAACGCTTGATATTATTTGAGGTTCGTAGGTTTATTTAAAAAATTCATTCCCAAAATAGAAGATTACTATTTCGGGAAACTTTCCATTTTTGGAAACCTACTATTTTTGGAAACTTTCTAAAATTGGAAACTTTCTAAAAACGGAAACTTTCTAACTTTAGAAATTTCTTAAAATCCGAATCATGCAAATCTAGAAACTTCTATAAATTAAGAAACTTTCTAATTTCAAAATATCGGAAACTTTAATTTAAAATCGATTTATATTCTTTATAAAATAAATTTTAAATTAAATCTGAAGAAAGACTCAAATAATTGGCCCAATTGTTTTAACTTCTTGGCCCGAGGCCCAAGAATTGGTCCATGTCCAAGACATGACCCAATTGTCCAATTAAATGACATAACCGGTCTGGTTCATTAAAATTGGTCTAACCAAATTTTAATTACTACGATGACCACAATTGTCAACCGGTTATTTACTAAACCGGATTTTCTCAATTTATTTGGTCCAACCAAATCAAATTAGAAAATCCTGGTTTAGGCACTAAATCCAATAATTCTTTCGACATTGGATTTCTTGTCCCGGTTTAACCAGACTTAATAAAATTATTAAATCTGTTTATTAAACCAGTGACGAATTAATTTTAATCAAAATATTAAACCGAGCCTTAAACCAACCATGTCGATCGATGAACCAACCGTGTCGATCGATCCATCAACCGCATCGGTCGATGCTCTCAGCATCGATCCTGCATCGATCGTGCATCGATCCTGTATCGATCGATGCTCTCACGCATGCACGGAAACGAGCCAAAACCCTAACCGTGTCGATCGATGCACCAACCGCATCGGTCGATGCACCAACATCGAACCTGCATCGATCCTGCATCGATCGATGCTTTCACGCGTTAACAGGTTTTGCCGATAGACTGTATCGACCGATCCATGCGATCGTATCGATCGATCCATGCGATCGCAGCCGATACTCATTCTCTCGGATCAGATCGCATACCAAATCATATAGCTTGATCATGCGATTTTTCATATGTTTAGGTTTCAATTCTTGTTACTTAAGTGATTTCTCTTATCAGTAGTTGATTCAAAACACTTTTAAACAAGAAAAACAATCCTAAACTTGAATCTAAACAAGAAAAACCAGAACCATAATGCTCTGATACCACTGAAGGAATGTTTAGTTGATCCTGATTCAATTCTCTGATTCATATCATCCTAAACATGCTGATCTAGGTTCTTCTCGAATAGAAACAATTGATGATCTCACCTTTTACCTGTTAATTGCAGCGGAAGGAGATAGAACAGGTCAGAGATCAGAGAAACACCGAGAGATGAATCCTCCAAAGGCTCACACACGCGATCACAGAAAACGGCTGCTAGACCACTAGGGGAACTCGGCGCAGAGGGAGAGAGAGTTTTCGGCTAGGGTTTTTTTGGTTCTGAACCCGAGTTTTATTCATAAAACTTGTCCGGTTCCGTTTGGGCCATTTGGCCCAAACACCAATTAACTCGACGGCATTCGCGCACTGTGTCGATCGACACCCCTTGTGTATCGATCGACACACAGTGGCTAAACCGTTTTATTTCAATTCATCATCTTCAAGTTTTGTAAAAGCTTTCCATGCTAGTGATCGTGTAGGTAGGTTTCTTTTTGGCTTTAGTGGTATTGTTGGAGAATCAGGTTCTTTTCTATTGTTGTTGGTCGTGTTTTTAGTATTCGTCATCTGAAAGGATAAAGTTTTTAGGTTTATTTTTTAGTTGAATCTTTAAGGGTGTAACTGGTGACCACAATTGGGGAAAGGAATGAGAAGGAACATCACTTTCCTCTTCATTCCTAATTTTTTTTAACATTTGCAAAAAATATTTATTACATATATTTCCTCTTCATTCCTTACCATTCCTTACTTTTAAAGGGAATTAATGAACAAATATATTGCATGTCAAATTTGTCAAGGAACAAAAAGGAAAATTAATTCCTTCTATTTTATTCCATATAGTCCATTTCAATTTTTTCCTTATAGTTCTTTTTATTCCTAAAGTGGTTACCAGTTACACCCTAAGTAAATATGGTTTAGAGATGTGTATATATAATATATACATAGTTAGATTACCTATATCATATTATTAAAAAAATGGAAATTAACAAAAAAAAATGGAAATCTAAGAGATTTCACAATATATGAATATATCCATATATTGACAAAATATATCTATATATTATAATATTATTTATTAGTAAATAAAAAGCACATTGGGTTGTTGGTTAAACCGAACCGAACCAAACTATTCTGGTTGAGTTAAACATCACCCGATTGGATTGTATATAGTATGGTTTGGTTTGGGTTGGTTTAAACTCAGTTGGTTTGGTTCAGTTTTTGTTCCCACCCCTAGTTTATACTACAGGGAAGACACGATGACGGAACACTTATATGAATTTATTCCGTCGCTCTTGAGTTTTAAGCTTCAAGCAAATTTTGAGGCTTGGCTATGTCCGGCTAAGGAAGAAAGATGTTTCCGATAAGCCTGTATGACGAGTGGTTTTACTTTAGGTGTAATAAGGTATTTTTAAAATCGTGTGGTAAAAATGGGTCATCGTCTCCTACACCTATCCAAACCCAAGTCACTTTCTAATAATTAGATCTTATATCTTGGTTTTATTCACCCACCCAATTCTATTAGATCTAATCCAATTCTATTAGGTCTAACCCAAAAACTAACTCAATTTTTTTCACACTTAACTTTTTTTATAAATAAATCAATTTCTCTAGTTTATTTATTGAATTAAACGATTTTTAATTACTCGAAATCAAATTTTCCGATAAATCTTAACTTCTCTTTTCATTCATATCGCTTCATGAAAATAAAGAACTATCGATGTATAATTTATAAATTCGAATTAGGTTTCGTTTTTTGAATTTCTGGGTAATACGAGTAGAATTAGGTAAAACTATATTGTTGTTTTGTATTTGAAAATATCTACGAAGTGTTACATTGACGATGTTTTGGAAAGTTTAAAGCTCACTAAGAGGAAAAAGAAATGGTTTGAGAACCATCCGCAGTTCAAACACTTTTTTCACTGGGACATCAATCAAAAGGTTCAAAGTCGGAAATACATATTTCGTTGAATTGGTAAGTTTGGTTAAATACTATAAGAGACCATCAGAAGGTGATTGAAGATAAGGTAGATGGGTTGAAGCAAAGAAATATGCTTGCAAAAGGTTCAAAGTCGGAAACACATCTTTCGGTTAATTGGTAAATTTGGTTAAATACTATGGGAGACCATCTGGGTTAATTGGAGATAAGGTAAATGGATTGGAGCAGAGATGTTTGTCACTAAATCCATATGTGAAGAATCAAAGAGGAGAGTAAATCGATGTTGTTGTTTGGACTGTTGAAACCATGTTGGACTCGTATTAATGTTTGTTTGAATTTTCCAAATCAATTATACTATTAATTTTTGTATGGATCCATAATCAAGGTGTGAGTGAGAAAAATAAGAGGCGACGAAAATGAGAGAGAGAGAGAGAGAGAGAGAGAGAGAGAGAGAGAGAGAGAGAGAGAGAGAGAGAGAGAGAGAGAGAGAGAGAGAGAGAGAGAGAGAGAGAGAGAGAGAGAGAGAGAGAGAGAGAGAGAGAGAGAGAGAGAGAGAGAGAGAGGGAGAGAGAGAGTTGATTTTAATTTCAATGTATTCCAATTTAATTAGTATTATCTAAAATAAACTTTATTTTCTAGTTTTACAGTTGATTTTATTTTTTTAACATATAATTTTGATTGTCCTATGCAATAATAAATTTTAAATGTAGATTTTTATAATTTTTCTTCTTAAGTTGGTTTGTCAATTAGAAAGTGTTTTTAAAAGCATAAGGAATGTATTGTCTAATTTGTTCCATAATAACCCAAATTTGCTAAATTTTGGTTATATTCTAGTTATGTAGTTGTAACAACACAATATGATTTGATTTGGTGATTAGGTTTGGTTTTGTAAAAATTATACCTAATTTATTTTCAAAGTCAACTAATACAAGTATTTCTAGTTTTATTAGTGTGTGTTAGTAATGCGCAGTTATACTATTATCACCCAATACTCACGAAAACAATATATAGTATTATATAATGGAAAACCAGCTTGACTTGATTGTTTTAATAACAAAATCTTAAAACCCAATAAAAACCTTAGTACTCTCTCTTTCGACCCTTCTTAATTTCTTAATGACGCGATCACGATTATGATCTGCTTCTCTTTGAAGTAATATGCTTCTCATCATTACAAATAGTCCATTGTTCCTCACATCCAACCAGCAGATAAATGTAACTCAAATGGATTTTAACCTTACTTTTATCTAAACAAATATTCTTGTATATCATAGCTTCTACCATCGACAATATTATTTCCTCCATTGATGTCTTCAACATTAATTATCGATGCGATTTTTAAATGTATCTTGATGTTGATGCTCATTCTATCCTGCAAAAAAATATCAATTATTCATGATTTTCAGTAATATCAGTTTTATTAATTATACAACATTTAACAGTAATACTAGTTTTACCTAGTTTTTCTATCGCAAGGATCATTTCTGCGTTTTTTTTGCCAAAACAAAAAATCAGAAATGATGTTTTTGTGTGCTTCGTTTTCTATTTTTTTCTTTTTAAATTAATTAAATAGGAAAAAAAATAAAGATGCTTGTGGATTCCGTTTTCTGTATTTTATTTTATAAATTAATTAAAGAACTGACATTCATTAAGGGAATTTTCGTCTATCAACATTACATTAAAAGGAAAGGGGGTATGAGAGACTAAAAAGGGTAACCAGGTGATAGAGCAAATTTTAATCCCTATTTTTAACTGCAAGTGTACAATGTCGAACGATGTAGTATCTAGGGTATTGAATCCATAGAAACTCAAGTTTCACACGATAGATTGTATGCAATCGAATTAAGCTAAGCAAGATAAATGTAAGCAGTAAAAAATAAAAGTAATTAAAAGAGTGTGTGATCAATAAGCGAAAGCGTTAGATTTAGGGAAGTTCTTAGGAAATCAGGAACAAAGATCAACTAATCAACCAAGATTCATGTATCGATATTCTAGAACTAGAATCACAATTATATAACAAACCAACTCTCGCTGCGAATGCTAACTATGTCTAACAACCTAGAAAGCTAAATATCTTTGCGAATTCTAGAGTTCTAAACATGCATTTAATTCAGGTTCTTTCATTCACAAATTCCCTAAACCAAATTTCTTTGTGAATAGGTAATTTTCTCTACTAGGCTCTTTTCTAATTAATTAACTAACTCTCGTTCCCCTAATCAATCTGATATCAATAATCCAAATAGCTAATTTAGATTAAGTATTAAGAAAAATCTAGATGAAGAACTAGATGTTTTGAATCCTAATTAATCAATCAATCTATAATTCCTTATGAGAATCCCTAAATCTAACAAGAGAACTACTGAGACATGACAATTATAACAATAGACATGATCAAAGTAGATATCATAAAAATCAAAAGAATTAGAACAAGGGTTCAAAAAATTATTCTCTCTCGAGTACAAGACAAGCCCCAAAATCTCTAAATATTTGATAGAATAAAGCTTAGCCTAAACAATGTCTCAAAAACCTAATTAATAGTCTAAAACACGATTTGGGTTTTCTTGTAAATATGAAAAACTTCTGGGTAAATCTTGCGAATCTCCAAAATCTGTAACGCGCATGAATTTCGTCCTTTAGTGGTGTCGACCGACACTAAGTGCATATGCACCCAGTGAACACTATGAAATCCATGTATGCTGCAAAATCACTCCAAAAGTTCCCAGAAACTCCAAATAAGCGTCAAACGTATCTAGATCTGCAAAGGAATCAAAAGACTCCAAAAACAACTAAAAGACTGTAGATAAAAACTTATATCATGGCATGAAAACCTGTAAAACCATGATATACCACTAGGATTTCCATTTCTCTCATAAGGATATATGAGACGATTTCTAGGTAAAAATGGGTGGGGGGGGCTTGAAGGTTCTTTTGATGTTAGGGTACTACAATTAACATGTTATATAATTGTTTTGTTGGGAAACAATACCTTATTTAAGGTTGTGTTTGATGGGTTCTATTGATGTGGTTAATATTGGGGAGGCTACGAAATCATTATGCTGTGGGTATTTTCCTCATTGTTTTAAGATCTTCTAGTTATATATATATATATATATATATATATATATATGATGGTATGGAATTTGAATTTGTTTGGCAATGCAGGAATTGTTGGAGTCAAGATTTGCACTTTCCCAAAAAGGCCTATTCAGGAATTTATGTCGGCCCAGAACGGAAAATCGGTTTAGGGCCCAAGTCGGTAAAACATAGTTAAACCCGACTCGGTTCAGCCGGCTTACGTCTAGGGTTTTGAAGGACGAAAGTCGCAAGTAAGATAAAGGCGGCATATAGCGGTGCCGGGATATGGAAATATTCTATAAAATTAGAACCGAGATATTAGGAAATATTCATGTTTATCTCGATTTACCTTTATTGTTAAACCGATTTTGTAACCCTATATAAGGGGACCTAGTTAGTCAATAATAAAACACGCTTTTCATAATATTTTTGCCTGAGAGACTTAGCAAATCAACTTTGACCTAATTTCTCTCCGGTGACTTAAACATTCTCTGACGCCGCTTTATTCCATCTCGGAAACCTAAAGTGAAACCCTAATTTCCATATTCTCACCGTGTTCTTAAATCCTCTTTTAGAATCCCTTAAGAAAAACCCTAAAACTCTTGCTATCTTCGGATAGACCGAGTTGAGATCTTACAATTGGCGCCGACTGTGGGGATTTCTAAAAGAAATTTCTGAACGAGATGCCTAGAAGTAAGAACGAAATCGATCCGAAGAACCCCAGGGTTGAATCTGAAGGAAGTGATTACGACCTAAGTGATCACGAAGACGACAACGCGGCACTCGACGGCGAACAGCCGCGAGACGCTAAGTCAAAAAAGGGTCGAGACGACGGTAAACGTATCCCGTCACTCGACAAAACATCAGAACAAGTCGAAAGAGACGAAGTTCTGGCCACTTTGATAGCCAAAATCGATTCCCAGAACGATTTAATCAAAGAGTTTTCGGAAAGAATTGACCTGTTGCAGTCGGAACAAGATCGAATCCGTTCAGACCCACAGTCAAGGAAATCCAAGCGAGAAGTGCCTCCAAAGGTGAAAGATAAAGTCGCCAGACGACTGATCTACGATACACCTGAAGGAGACCATCAAGAACAAAACCGATATGGCGAGCCTAAGAGAAACTCACACCGAGAGCGAGACGATTGGTACGAAGAAAGATACTCATCCAAAAAAGATGAGCGCAATGATTATGAGACTCGGCACGACCGAAGCTCACACCGAAGATGGAATTCGCGACATGAGAACGACTCGCACCGGGATAACCATCGCCACGAGCGAGTTACGTCCCACGAGAAGGCTCATGAAACGCCTATTCGCGGAGCAAGTCGTAACCAAGTTGAGAAGCAGTTGACCGAACTTAGAGATACCCTAAAAGAATTGAAAGGCGAAGTTCACAGCGTCAAAGGATCCGCTCCCGAGATTGATCGGATCATTGAAGAGACTCAGAGGACACCTTTCACGTCGCGCATCACAGATACGTACATACATCAGAAGGAAAAGCTCAGACTGCCAATTTACAACGGGACGAAGGATCTCGCCACTCACCTAACGACTTTCAAGATCATGGCAGCTAAAGCGCGATTCTCGTCATCTAGAGAACGCGACATAGTTTTTTGTCAATTGGTTGCCGAAACCCTAGAAGGAGATGCACTAACCTGGTTTTCTCGGCTACCGCCTAAGTCGATTAACGACTTCTCCGACTTTACAAAAGCGTTCATAAGGCATCACTTTGCCTACGTGACCAAAGACACATCGCTAAACGCGCTGATGTCCATGTCGCAAGAAAAGAAGGAAACATTAAGAGCCTTCGTAGACCGGTTCAAGGCAACTATGACGCGAGCAGAAGCACCAGATAAATTCACCATCGCGGCTCTAACAAATGCCGTCTGGCATGAATCGCCGTTTTATCAGGACCTGGTCGTCAACCCACCATTGACCATCGAGGACGCCCTTCATCGAGCAAACAAATTAGTGGAATTAGAAGAGAAGAAGGTGGCCCTAGCAAGGAAATTAGGTTCGACTAAACAGACCGATAAAAGGAAGACAGAGAACATAGGCAACATTACGACAAAGGGGCCAAAACGACAATGGTTGTCGGCAACACCGACAAACCACGTTCATCGAAACCTTGGAACAAACGGAGCAAGGAAGGAAAAGAGACGGCACCGCAAGCTGCTTCCACTACGGAAGAGAAGTATTGCGAGTACCACAAAGCCACCTCGCACGATACTGTTGAATGTCGGAACCTCAAAGACGCATTATATGCCCGACTTTCAGATGAAGAGATCAAAGCGGAAATAGACAGATTGGGGGAAGAATCCGGACAACAACGAGAAGAACGAAAGGTCGATGGACAAGCGCCTAAGCAAGGCAAACAACAGAGGCGCATTAAAAGCATAGCTTTGAAATTCGACCGCGAAGAAGAAGATGAAGAGGAAACTACTAAAGACGTCCGAAGAATCAACATGATTATGGACGGCCTAATCTCCGTAATTGATTTGGTACAGTCAATCAAAGTATACGAGCGCTTGGCGTTAGCTGTGCAGAACGCGCCTCAACCAATCCTGTCTGACGATCCTCCCGTCGTCTTCACTGACCAAGATCTCTACGGAACCCATTATCCCCATAACGATCCACTGGTGGTTGAGCTACTCATCGGAAGCTGCCAGGTGTCTCGGATATTGGTTGATACTGGAAGTTCAATAGATCTGATCTTCCTAGATACACTTAAGAAGATGGAGATCAAGGAGGAAGATATCAAGCAGAAAGCTAAGCCACTCACGGGTTTTACAAGCGAGACGACATATACAATCGGAACGATCAAGCTGCCGGTTTACGCAGGGGGAGTTAAAAAAATGGTAAAGTTTCATGTCATCGACAAACCGACCATTTATAATGTTATTCTCGGCACCCCATGGCTATTTAGCATGAGAGTGGTGTCCTCGACTTACCATCAGTGTCTAAAATTCCCGACACCTAAGGGAATCCAGACGGTTAAGGGATGTCAAAGAGCACGTCGGTCATGCTTCGCAAGAGAGCATAAGATAAGAGTACCATCATGTATGATCAATAGGGAGCAAGGAAGAAAAGGTACCGAGAAGGAACTTATCCAGCAAGTCGTTATCGATGACTCAGACGCAAGCAAGTGTGTAGGGATCGGCGCAGAATTATCCGAAGATATTAAAAAGGAGTTGATCACTTTCTTACAGCAAAACGTAGCAACCTTCGCATGGTCAGTCAAAGATATGAAGGGTATCAATCTGATAATCACGACTCATGAACTCAATGTTGACCCAACATATAAGCCGTTGAAGCAGAAAAGGCGTAAGCTCGGTCCCGAGAGGGCCAAAGCGGTCAACGACGAGGTAGACAAGTTACTCGATGCCGGATCAATTCAAGAGGTTAAGTACCCCGACTGGCTTGCAAACCCGGTCGTCGTCAAAAAGAAGAACGGGAAGTGGAGAGTCTGTGTCGACTTCACGGATCTCAATAAAGCCTGTCCAAAAGATAACTTTCCACTGCCGCATATTGATCGACTTGTCGAAGCAACCGCTGGGAACGAATTACTGTCATTCATGGATGCATTTTCAAGATACAATCAAATTCTCATGAACCCAGATGATCGAGAGAAGACGGCATTCATTACTGAACGCGTGACTTATTGCTACAAGGTCATGCCATTCGGTCTCAAAAACGCCGGCGCTACATACCAATGATTGGTTAATCGAATGTTCGCAGGACAGCTCGGCACGACGATGGAGGTTTACATTGACGACATGTTGGTTAAATCTTTAGTCGCCTCCCAACATGTCGGCCATCCGAAGGAATGTTTTAACATCCTCAATCGATATGGAATGAAGCTTAAGCCGGACAAATGTACGTTCGGAGTAACATCATGCGAATTCCTCGGATATGTGGTTACCCAGAGAGGGATAGAGCTAATCCAAAACAGATCTCGGCAATAATCGACTTACCATCTCCCAAAAATACACGAGAGGTACATCGTCTAACCGGTCGCATAGCTGCCTTGAACAGGTTCATATCTCGTTCGACAGATAAATGTTTGCCTTTCTACGAGCTCCTACGGGGAAATAAAAGGTTCATTTGGGATGACAAGTGTCAAGAGGCATTCATTCAGCTCAAGGACTACTTATCAAACCCACTAATACTATCGAAACCCGAAAACGGCGAGACACTCTTCCTATACATCGCGGTCTCGACGACTGCAGTCAGCGGTGTATTGGTTCGAGAAGATCGAGGAGAGTAAAATCCAATCTTTTATGTAAGCAAGACGATGAATGGGGCCGAGACCAGATACCCCGCGATGGAAAAACTGGCTCTCGCAGTCGTTATCTCAGCACGGAAGCTACGACCTTACTTCCAGTCACACTCAATCGCTGTGTTGAGTAGTAAGCCTCTTCGAACGATCCTACACAGTCCAGGACAATCTGGCCACTTAGCCAAATGGGCAGTGGAACTTAGCGAGTACGACATCGAATACAGAAACATGACAACCGCTAAATCTCAGGTAATAGCCGATTTCCTTGTAGAGCTATCACCCGAACTGGATATCGATACACAGGTAGAAGACAAACACTGGAAGCTATTCGTCGATGGCGCTTCATCCAAAAAAGGAGCCGAGGTAGGAGTACGTCTCGTATCACCAACCGGAGAAGTATTGGAGCAATCATTCAAGCTGGGTTTCACAGCATCTAACAATACAGCCGAGTATGAGGCTTTGTTAGCCGGTCTCAGGCTAGCTAAAGAGATTGGAGTGGAACATCTCTTGGCCCACTGCGACTCCTTGCTTGTTGCAAACCAGATCAACGGAGATTACGAAGCTAAAAACGAGTTAATAGAAGCCTATGGAAAGGCGGCATTGAAGCTCACCTTCGAGTTCTTTGATATCATCCAAATACCGAGGAAAGAAAATGCCCCACAGATGCACTCGCATCTCTGGCATCGAATCCCGACCTCTGCCGAAGAATCCCAGTGGAGACAATTCATGAACCGAGCATCTCGCCTCCCGAAAGCAATCACGAAGAATCCGATGATGTCGTTCTCACGATCCAACAAAATGGCGAAGACGACATGTGTCTTGACCGTCAAGCGAAAAGCACCGACCTCATTTCACTCTTAACAGACGACAACGAGGATTGGCGACAGGAAATATGAACATATCTGACGGAAGGAAAGCTTCCAGAAGACAAGTGGGCGGCACGACGACTTAAAGTCAGAAGTGCACGATACACTATACACAATGGTATCCTCTACAAATACTCGGCCAACAAAATCCTTCTCAGATGCATACAAGGAGACGAAGTACGCCGAGTTCACGAAGAAACACATTCAGGAGAATGCGGAAATCATTATGGGGGTCGGTCTCTCGCTCTCAAGATCAAACTGCATGGTCACTATTAGCCAACTATGATAGCTGATTGCGAGGCCTATTCTAACAAGTGTGAAAAGTGCCAGCGTCATGCGCCATTCATACATCAACCCACGGAACTGCTTACAACTTCGACTGCGGCTTATCCATTCATGATATGGTCGATGGACATCGTTGGGCCATTGCCACTATCCAATCAAAGGCGGTTTTTACTTATCATGACCAACTACTTCACAAAGTGGGTTGAAGCCAAGGCCTATGTCGCAATCCATGATGTCCAAGTCAAGAACTTCGTTTGGAAATACATTATATGTCGGTACGGGTTGCCTTACGAGATTGTCACGGATAACGGATCACAATTCACCTCGAACCTATTCGAAGGGTTCTGTAAAAAGTGGGATATACGTCTCAACAAATCAACACCGAGATATCCTCAAGGCAACGGACAAGCTGAAGCCACAAACAAAACTATCATTGCCGGCATCAAAAAACGGCTTGAAAGCAAAAAAGGAGTTTAGGCCGACGAGCTGGACAGAGTCCTTTGGTCGCATAGAATGACTCCTCGCCGCACAACTGGAGCTAATCCGTTTTCCTTAGCCTTCGGCGTGTAAGCAATGGTCCCAGCAGAAGCAAACATCTACACTCTCCACCGATCTCTTATGCCAAAACACACCGAGATCAACGAAAAAATGTTGATCCAGGCCCTCGATACAATAGAGGAAGAATGGGATCGAGCTCTGCTTCGCATTCAAAATTATCAGCAGCTCGCAACTCGATACTATAACCAGAAGGTCACGGAGCGACATTTTCAATTCGGCGACTACGTTCTCCGCAAAGTCTATGAAAACACCAAAGAGTGGAGAGCGGGCAAACTCGGTGCAAAGTGGGAAGGACCCTACAAAGTTACGAAAGTCGTCAAGCCTGGCGTTTACGATCTTGAATCAATGAAGGGCAAAGCTTTGCCGCGATCATGGAATTCAGCAAGCCTGAAGGAATACTTCTGAAACAGCTAAGCCTATCACGGCGCCACAAAAAAAAAATGTTCTTTGTATGAACTACGAGCGACTTGATTCTTCCTCGGAAGATACGCAGCCAGTCTTCATCGGCACAGTCGCAAATCTAATAAAATCTTTATCTTACAGCCTATGCCGATTTAAAAGCCCATTGAAGCCAAAATTAGGTTAGTCTTTCATAAAGTCAAATCTCTTTATACTACTTAAACATAATAGAAGTCGCGTTTTAAAATCGACTATCAAAAGCAGAGCTCTCTAGTTTGCAAAAGCCAAATGTAGAAACTCGCAGAAAGCCGAGCTCCTTAGCACGCAAAAGTCGAGTTTAGAAACTCGCAAAAAGCCGAGCTCCTTAGTTCGCAAAAGTCGAGTTTAGAAACTCGCAAAAAGCCGAGCTCCTTAGTTCGTAAAAGCCGAGTTTAGAAGCTCGCAAAAAGCCGAGCTCCTTAGTTTGTAAAAGTCGAGTTTAGAAGCTCGCACTAGCATCGTGCCCCCTGGCCAGGGGCGCAGTCTTCCTTGCGCATGAGGTGCACATCATGGCAAAGGAAAAGCCGAGATCCGTCTCGCACTAAAAAACCGGGCTTGTACCCGTACGTTCTTTGCGGTGGGCGATAACAAATAAGCCGAGCATTTAAAGCCTCACATATTCGTCTTTCCTCTGAACAACTAAGACGAGCACACATAAGCCTTGCAAACCGCCTTGTGGCAAAAACGTAATTTAAATCACTTTGTTTTGAATTTTTCGAGAACAAGTTTAAATACAAGATTAATCCGATTTAAATTGTAAGCATAAACCTTGATCGAAAGACGATTTATTAAAAAAGGCACAAGATAACCGCAAAATAACTTAATTTTCCTCCTAAAAGCGGAGGACAAAAGTCTTACAAATAAATACAAAAGAAGACAAGAGAAGAGGATCATTACATAAGGCCGATAGAAAATATATAAAAAAAGAGATTTATTCGGCCCCCGCCGACTTCTCTGGTTCGTTAACTTTCTCAGCTTCGTTTCTCTCAACAATCACATCCTGCGCCTTAGAGACACAATCCAAAGTCGCGACCTCCGAGCTTACTAACCGAACAAGGTCAGCAGGAATCGCCTCCGGGATCACTCCGCGATTGGTCCCGAATTCATCAATATTCCTCGGAACACAAGGTGGAGAATCACGGTAAAGGTTCAGGAGCGGGTGACAGACTGGCGAAAGAACGAAAGTCAACTCCTCCTTAGTAACGACCTCTAGATTGTCGACCTTGGCGTTTATCTGGTCTTCATCGGCTGCGATTTTATCAAAGACCGACTCAGGAATGGATACACTTTCCCCGCTAAGCTTGATCAAGCATTTTCTAATGCCAGAAATTTGACCTTGTTCAACTTGCAGCTTGGTCGCCTCCTCTTGATCTTTGACGAAGCGTTGGAAGAGATCGAACGAAGTCTGCGCTTTCACCCTAACTGTGGCCTCGACGCGATTCCTCTCTTTCTGAACCAGCTCGGCACAGAATTTTTGCTGACTCTTCTTATCCGCCTGGAACCTAAGGACGTCAGCTTTCACCTTCTCCTCCGGCAGGCGCAGCTTTTCCTCCAGATCGCGAACTTTATTCCTAAGTTCCGAGTTATTCGCCTCAAGAGCTTCTTTCTCTTTCTTCGCCTTCTCAAGGAGCATATCCCGTTTGGTGATTGCATCTGCCATCTTTTGAGCGCTCCAAGAACTCTCGAGGGCCACGCGATTTGAAACTGCGATCATCTTAAAACATAAAAAGTTTCGTTAAAAATCACGAACAAATGAGATTCAACATAGAAAGACTTACCGTTGCCTCAGCCTGCTTCAACTTGAGGATGGCATCAGAGTGAGGCAGTCCGATTCATTCCCTAACACACAAGTCAGCATGTCGAAACATGCTTGAGGATTGTCAATAAGTGGAACCTCGCTCGCATACTTATAAGCGAAGTTATGAATGGACGGACGGACTTCCCCCTCCTTTAACTCACGCCGAGGTCGAACTAGGACGATCTCCTTTAGAGAAGAAAAGGGCTTCTTATTGCCGGAAGAATCGACGACATCCCCGTTTACTTCGTAAAACCGTTTCCACGGGTTTTTGGCCTTAACGGGTTTATCAGTAGCCGCCTTCTCAGAAGAAACTTCTTGGGCGGATTTTCTTGCCTTGGCGGCTTTCTTCGCCGGCTTCTCTTGGCTCAAATTATCTTCTGCAGCCCTCTTTTTAGACGAAGCCTTAGGCTGAAGCTTGGAAGGACAAGTCGCCGTATTTGTCTTTGAACATATTACGGCCTGAGGAGCAGTCGACGTTTCACCAGCGTCAGTTGATTGGTTGCCGCCTTGAGATAACACAAGCGCATCTTTTTCCTTAGCCGACTTAACAGATGGTGAAGATTTGGACGAAATCTTCTATGAGTAGTCGACCGATTCGATTCTCTTCACCTTGCCCATCTTCTTTGGCTTCACAAGCTGCTCCGGAGAGACTTTGTCTTTAGTGTTCCACTTGACTAAAAAGGGAGAAGATCAGAACTTAGAAACGCGAAATATCACTCTATGAACCGACAAAACGACATACCTTTTGAGTTTCGCGGGAGAGAGTTGTTAATACGCTCCCGAGTAAGGTCTGACCACTTGCGAAGGCCAAGAGCTTGGATCTTCTCAAGGATCGGAAAGAATTAGGGTTTGTCTTCTTCGAATTTCAGATTTATGTTGAGATAAACCGATTGTGCCATCTATACTTGAACTTGAATTTAATTCCTTGAACTCATATATTTTGATACATGCATGTAATTATTTTGGGTTTATACTTACTTATTATTACTTGCAGACAACAAATCGCTAGGATGAAACACCCACTTTTTTCGTGTTGATGCTTCCCCGCAAGTGCAGGAGGAGTTTGGTATGTAATAATAGTATGAAAAACTCTTTAACGCTTATTTTTAAGTTGATTTATTTTCTGGGAGTAATTTTCTGAACTTGTGATGCAGATTATACCGGAAAAGTTCTTTGATAGCTTTATACTTGGAAAAACAGATATTTCAATCGGTGTACTTACATCTGATTTAAGGCGAGAAGAATTCCCTATCAAACGAGTTGGTAATAGGATTACAGATGGTTGGAGACGGTTTTTCCGAGCACATGCATTAGATGAGTTATATCTTCTGATTTTCGAGTATCGTGGAGGTGTTGATTTCCATATGGTCCACCAGTTTGGATCAAACGCTTGTGAGATCACGTATCAAAATACAGCCGAATTAATGAAGACTGAGAAGGTATCACAAGTATGTGTTTTTACAACATATTTTGCATAAAATTAATGATAACTTATAATGTTTTGACTAATGTTTGAGATGTTTTTTGAATAGATACAACACCTCCAAGAGAGACTGGAGAAGGTGTGACGAGTAAGTGTTTTTAAAATTAATGAAGATTTCTAATGTTTTGATTAATATTTGATGATTTTTTTGAATAAATACAGCACCTCCAAGAGAGACTGGAGAAGGTGTCACGAGTAAGTGCTTTTCACTTATTTTCCAATAAACACGTGATGATTTCTAATGTTTCCTATAATAATCGATTTTTTTTTTTGAAGAACATACATCACACACAATGGAGACTGGAGAAGGTAGCACGAGTAAGTTTTTTCCTCTTATTTTCCACACAATAAATTATGATTTGTAATATTTTGACTAATAATCGAGTTGGTTTTGAAGGAGTTAATGAGAAGTTTGTTACCTTAAACGTAACAAGTGACAGCATAAAGCGAAACAGAATCGTAAGTTGTTCCTTTGTATCGATTTTCAAATATTGATGGGTATGAAAACATATGTGTTCATTTTCAGTATCTTCCTAAGTTCTTTGTGGATGCACACGACTTGTGGATGGTTGCTGGCAAAACCATCTTGATGGTCAATGATGATAGACAGAAATGGTCTGTCCAGCTTGCATTCCATTCAGATACTAATAGGGGACGTATTCGTTTGGCTGGCGGATTAAGAGAATTTCTTACAGCAATTAAGAGAATCACGCTTCAGCTTTTCTGGCAAAATGCTACTACTCCAGTCCTGATTCTCTCCTCCACCCTTTCTTAAACTCTCCAACTCTTCCAGTGCTAGAATCCTGTTATAAACTAAGCTAAAACTTATGTTTAACGTTTAGCTCAGTTTTCTATGTTTGTAAGAATTTTAACTAATTTGTTTTTGTTTCAAACTATGTTATGTGTTTAATCCTAACAGTGATATTGAATTTAAGGAATTTTTTGTGTAGTACGATTACAATTAGAATATTATATGAACAACATAATGTAACTACAGCCAAGAATGAATATACATTATTGTAAAATAATAAATTGTTTTTGAAGTAGCCGGTGAGAAGTTTGTTACATTAAAAATAACGAGTTACTCCGTCAAACGAAGCAGAGTTGTAAGTTCTTTTTTGGTTTTTAGCTTTATGAATTTTGTTACATGATCAATTTCCTTAGTTATAAAGAACGCTTAGTTATTTTCAATCTAAGCTTTCATTTGGGCTATTTTCAACGAATAGTACATTATATATAATGTATAATGTTAAAGCCCAAACAATGTAGAACATCCCATTTAAAGTTGTCATTACTTAAAACGATTTTAGTTTCTTTTACTCATTCTAAACAACACACAAATCAGTAAAATCCTCGCCGATAGACGGAATATCTTTAGTTCAATCTTGGTGGTTAAGGAAATATATTGAAGGATTTTCCTCGAGATTCTTGGTTAATCTCCATCTATTCCAAAGGTAACTCTAAATTTTTCAGTGGAATGATATTAGAGTTAGGTTTTGTTATCTTCGATTTACAGATTTTTACGGAGATAATCCTATTTTGAAATTGTGAACGATAACTCTTCGAAATTTTGCATACTTGCAATCAAGTTTTAATTTTAAGTAGATAACCAGGGTTTATGCCGTGTCTTCAAGAGTCGATGAGCTATTTTAAAAGATTCGGTTCAATTCATTTTGTTTTGGTAAATGCATGTAATGATGTTTGCTTGATATGAAGACATATTAGCTTCTCTAAGAAATCGGAAGATGTATAACCGACGATTTGACAAGCTTATGGTTCCAAACAATTGTAGAAAGAGTATGGTATGTTTTCTTATATATTTCTTTCATTAAGTTATTTTTATAGTGTATTCTATTTTTGGCAATCACTATTCGAAATTTTTGTTGCAGACTATGCCGAAAAAATTCTATAAGAGTTTTATACTTGGAAAAACCGATGTTACGGTCGGTAAACTTACATCTGATGCTAGGCCAGAAGAGTTCCCTATCAAAAGTGTTGATGATAGACTTACATATGGTTGGAAACGTTTCTTTAGGGCACATGCATTAGAAGATGGTGATTTCTTAATTTCTGAGTACCGTGGAGGAACTGATTTTCATATGGTACAACAGTACAGAATCGACTGTTGTGCTATCACATATGAAAATACTTGTGCTATGGACAATGGAGAAGTTAGCACAAGTAAGTGTTTTTGATTTATTTTTGAGACTCTCTCATTACTTTTGATATTTTGAATAACATGGACATTATTTCCTTAGGAGCTGAGGAGAATTTTGTGACCTTAAAAGTTACAAGTGACAGCATCAAATGAAGTAGGATCGTAAGTTATTCCTTTTGTATTTTGTATTTAAATGTTGTTACATGATGATCCATTTATTTTGTTTATTTGCAGTATCTTCCAAAGTCCTTTGTGGATGCAAACAATTTAGCAGGTTCTGCAGGGAGCACCATATTGATGGTCAATGATGCAGGAGAGAAATGGTATGTTGTGCTTGCATTCCATTCTGATACGTACACGCAACGTATACGTTTGAGTTTCGGTTTAAGAGAGTTTTTGTTGGCAAACAATGTTGAGGCAAACCAAATGATCGTGCTGCAACTTTTCTGGGAAAGTTCCATTGCTCATGTCCTCAAACTAACCTCCAAAATTTATTGAATTGGTTTAATTCACGATTCATCGTATGTTGTAATTCCGTTTGATTTATATCAAAACTTATGTTTAGTGGCAACTAAGATTACTCTTGAGTTCTATATTTGTATTTTGTATTGTTGTTTGAAATATTTTCAAAGTTTGTTATAATTGTTACGATTTATGCAACCAGAATTCGCCTATAAATATTATTTTTTTGACAGGTTTAATTACATTCTTGATAAATCCAACCACGATATTACCTGAAATATAAAGTTTTAATTTTAAGTCTTTACAAATCTCTTATTAAATACCTACCATAAGAACAACAATATTTTTACACAAAAGTAAACAAAATATATGGGCTTAGTTTAGGATATTTGAGATATTGGCTAAATATACTGCCCGCTTAAAGATATTTGAGAATATAAGTTGTTATATCTTCATGTGGCTTATTGTTAGTAGGGTTTGGTTTTGTTTTTATCTTTTAAGCATATAGTTTCGATGTCTTCTACAAGGTTCGTTGATGTGTCTTCCATGAATCCAAACATCAGTGAGTGGAGAATTCGTGTTAAGATATTGAGGAGATACATTATCAATTGGGGAGCTAAACGAGCGATCGGGTTAAAATTGGTCAACGAGCAGGTCTTTCTTATATGAATTTTATAGAATTTTATTTCCAATAGCCTATTTGTTTTTTTGTTTTACTAAACTGCAAAGAAACTGTTACAGGGAACTAAAATACATGGTATTGTAGATTGCCATCTTTATATAGACCAATCCTTGGATGTCTTGGTTGAAGGGATTTCTATAATTGTTTCTGATTTTTGCATAATTCTGGCTGGTGGAGATTTTAAACCGACGTCTCATCGATTCGAAATAAAGTGGAAGTGGGCAACATATGTTGAGAAGATTCCTTCAATAAGCAAGAGCAGTTTTTATGATTTTGTTGATTTTCATCATATCAAATCTGGGTGTCATGATGGTATTCATTCTGTAGGTGAGTACGATAACTGTGTTTGGTCGTAAGTATTTTTAATCAAGCACTCTTATTTGTTATCTTACTGTTAATTCATACAGATATAATTGGACGTGTGGATCATTTGATTGCTTGGTGTTGCGCTCCCATAACCTTTCATCTTGTGGATGCTAGGTTAGTCTATTCTGATATAAAAAATATTGTATAATTAATTGTGTTATAAATATGTAATTAGATGTTGCCTAATAGGAAGTGTCGCTTGCTATGTGAACTCGGCGGCGACAAGGCTAAGGAGTTCCAAAAATCTTACGAGGATAATGATGACTATGTTATGGTTTGCATCCTGAGGTTTGCCAAGCTTATTTTTAGAAACGGTATGTTTGGGAGACTTGATTTATCTACCAACTGTATTAGTTATTATAGTTTTCGTTATTCACTCATTGGTAAAATTATTAAATTGATAGATAAATGGATTACAACATGTGCTGGTGATTGTGTTCAAATTATTATGGACGGTGCAATACGTGAAATTGCAGAGTTTAAAAAAAAATTGGCCATCACGGAAGTTAACGGTTTAAGATGTCACATCGGCTTTCTTATTAATGTATTTGGTAATGTGTTGTCCAAAATATTAGACCGATTTGAAGTATTATTGTTAACGACGCTAATAGGAAAACACCAAAAATCTTTCTCTTTAAATTTGATAGTATAGATATTACATACATATAATATATAGCACACATATATTATCTTACCGAATATAAAAACTCTATAATATTCCATTTGGTAGAATATTATATCTTCTCATCATAATCGAATGTAAAAATCATACATTTTTAGAAATGACTCGAGAATAAATAGTTTTACAGTTCAAATTAATAACAAACTATTTTTAATAAATCAGATATTAACCAAAACTACTTATTGAAAATTAGGAATTGATTTTCTTTAATATTTTATCTGCTTACGATTGATGAACAATTTATGTAGAAACTAAAAAACTTTTTTATTTATTGTATATTTAACTTGGCCTAATAAGGTAATAAAAACATGAATTTTTATGAGAAATCCCAAGTATTACGGTCCATTCGAAAAAAAACATTTTAATTGAGTGAAAACAAAAAAAAATCATGGGTAACAAAAAAAATCATGAGCGAAAAGACATTTTACTGTAATACAATTTGATTACTATTTTTGTAGTGTTTTGATTAATATTTCCCTGTGTTTTTAAAGGAGCATAAGAGAAGTTTGTTACATTAAGAATCACGAGTGACTGCATCAAACGAAGCCGAATTGTGAGCTGTTCCTTGGTATTAATGTTTATTGTTACTTTTATATGATCAATATTCTGTTTAGCAGTATCTTTCTAAGTCAGTCTTGGAAGCAAACAGTTTCGGTAAGATTACGGACAAAGCCATTTATATAATCAATGATGCGGGAGCGAAATGGTCTGTCGAGTTAGCGGTCTACCGTGCTAATGGCAAGCTACGTGTCCGTCTGAGTGCTGGTTTCAGAGAATTTTTGTTGGGAAACGATATCAAGGCCAACAATACGATTGTGCTTCAGCTATTCTGGGAAATGCCAAAACTCCCTTCCTCAAACTATTCACCAAAAATTGCATTATTCTCTAACTCTTTTTTTTTGTATAAGAATTCTCTAACGTTATGAATCCGTTTATGTATTAAGAAAACCTTATTTGGGAACATATGCTGATGCTATTTTTTGTTTAATGTTAGCTAATTTAGCATAAAATGGACGCTTAGAAATAATAATCTGATATTTTAAAAATGTCGTAATTATTATTGTTAACGATATTATCTAATATCCATATATTCAAAACTTCAACAAACCTAAACACTTAATTACTTTGTATAACAATATATACTATTAAATTTTGAAGAAAACTATATTAACTAGCCACCACACATAAACAATATGACGACCAAAATTTACAATATTATATAATTTAGAAAAAATACTTAAAACCATTTTATCATTTATATATAATCTATACTATCAATACAGATTAATATTAATGCATAATAATTTAAATATATAAAGGAAACATGAACCCGCGTTCATGTAGCACGGATCAAAATCTAGTTTTCCTTTAAAAATTTTAAATGGTTGGATTCAGTCCATTATGATCCATTATTGCCTTTATAATCGTTTCTTCCTCTGTAAACAATGTGTTTTCAAAAATGAACATGTTGATTGCTTTCCATAATTCCCAACATATATAAAGATCATAAGTATTAAGCCTTGATTTTGGAAGATCATTATAACCATTATTTTAAAAATGCGAATTGTAGTTCATATTGCATACTTTATGAGTACTTTGTTAAAATATAAAAATTAATTTAATCAAAAATTTCAGAATTATATTAGAATCCAATGCTATTTATTTTATCGTATATCAAATTTAATAACAACTCCAAAGATTTTTCAATAAAAAATATCCCTTGATGTGTGTGAACATAAATTCCATGTGTCTATTTACTTGGATTTTTACCATTATGTGATTCGTCTAGGTTTCAAACCATCTTTTTGTTAGGCTAAGATATCAGGAAACCCAAATATTAAGCACTACAAAATAAAAATGTATTGGTTTTCTTTTATAAATAGAAACTATATTTGTAAGAATATAATTGTTTAGGTATTATGCTTTGATGGGTTTTGCATCCGGCCGAAGTGTTTTGGAATATTATTGGAATTTCAAGTGAGCGTAAAGTATGTGTTCGTCTTCTTGGAGGATGAGATACAATCTTCTGTACGGGTCTTTGTGGTGTATATAGAATAGGGTCGGACATAAATATTTGATATTCGGTCCGTATTCACTACTTGTTTCGTACTTGACTTGTAAAACTAAGTACTTGCTTTGATCAAAGCAAGTAATAAGTATTTTGGTCGAACAAAGGCCCGTAAAGAAGATTGTATCTCATCCTCCAAGAAGACGAACACATACTCTACGCTCACTTGAAATTCCAATAATATTCCAAAACACTTCGGCCCGATGAAAAACCCATCAAAGCATAATATTTGCAAAGAATTCTAAATAATAGAAAGCGATGGTTGAGACGAACCGCTGGTTCTCCGGACCTGGTCGAGCTTCCGCCTTGAATTCCGAGACTTCCTCCTCCGGTGGCAACCTCAGCCGTCCTCCTCCTCTCCCTCCTGACCCAGACCCTCCTTCCCTTGATACCATCCTCCCCTTCTCCCTCAGACACTTCCTCCCCAATGCAAATTTCTTCTCCCCTGAAGACTGCATCTGTGGTGGTTGAATCAGTTGCTACTACTACCTCTTCGCAGGTTACCAGCTCTACTACTGTTGCTGAAGCTCCAACTTCAGCGGACATTGCTACAGAAACTACTACATATCTGAAATTTGCTACAGTAAACTATGGGTCTGATACCAAAACTTCAACTGAAAATCCAACTCAAAATTCACCATTCTACCTCCTAAATACTCCTCTCCCATTTCCACCAACACTGCTTCTAATTTCCGTCCTGCATCTGTCCCAAAATCGTCAAAACACAAAAGAAAGCAGAAAAACATTGTTCCCCTGTTTTTTCCATCATCAGCTCAGCCAAATACTACAGAATCCGTTGTGAATTGTTATTCCTCATCCTACTAAAGATATACCTATTCCAAATCCTTCCTCAATCCCATCAAACTCCGCTGATAATCCTAAATCCAATCCACCCTCTCAAACATGGGCTCAAAAAGCAAAGTGGAATGTTGATCGTACTCTTTCTCGGTTGGCACCAACTTCATTCTCTGCAGAAGGTAAACCCAGAGTTGTAGTACCAGATGTTTTGTTCTCCCGAGGCGCCAACCTGCATAAAAAGTATGTTATCTGCTCTTTTTTGGGTAAAATGCTAGACTACGGCCCCATTCAAAGTGTACTAAATTACATGTGGGGAAAAGGTAGTAAACTTGAGATCCACTTATAGCCTTTTCGTCGCTCTATGCTAGTTAGAGTCCCAAACGATTTCATCAGAGCGAAAATTCTGGAAAAGAGACCTGGTATGTGGGCTCTTCTATGTTTCATGTTTCACCATGGGGATCCTCTTCCACTGTTGAAACCTCGGAGATTGTTTCCATTCCACTATGGGCGTACCTGAGTGGTGTGCCTTTTGACTTAATAACGAAAGAAGGTCTTAGTCTTGTGGTTGGACTTGTTGGTGAACCTATAGAAACTGACGACTATACTAAAAACCTCACCAGCTTAAATGTGGCGCACGTTAAGGTTGAAGCAGATCTCACAAAGCCTCTGCCGACAAGTGGGGAATTAATAAGAGAGAATGGAGATATCATCCCTGTGGAAAATGAATATATGTGGATTCCTCTGTCATGTACACACTGTAACCGTATTGGACACATATTGAAGAATTGTGTCTATGCTCCTGTTAGTGCTGCTTCAGCAACTTCTGATGTTGATATCAATGTTCCAGTTGAGGCTAGTTTGAATACTGTCTCTGGTCCACCTTCTGTAAACAAAAATACACAAGTCAATGCTACTGAAGTAGAAGCTTCTTTGAATCCAGTGATAAAGGATGCAGCTATAAAGGTCTCTACACCGGTTGATAACCTTGTTAAACTGGATACCAAGGTTGATAACCCTGTTAACTCAACTATGGATAGCTTAAATGCACCTCCTGCTATTAAAGTAATACCAGCTGCTGAACCGGTTCTTGATTGTGCAGTAGTGGAGTTTGATTCTGCTTCACCTTTACCAACTTCAAAACCTCCGACCACCTCTTCACCTATCTTTGAACCTCCTGTTCAATTTTCAGCCTCTGCTGCCAATGCCTCTTTTTTTTTTGGACTGCTTGCCACGTTTGCACCTTTGTTTGGTTCTTATATTACCACCAAACAGGCAGCTGCCTTCAAAGCCCCATCAATTACCCTCCCTCCTAAATTTTCATGCCCTTCTCGCCCTCCTCTTTTGTTCTCCTCTCAGCCAAAAATAGCCATTTTATCTTCCCCACTAAAACCTACAACAAATTCCTCTTAAGTACTTTCTAAACCTCTTTCGCTAAAAGGAGATCGCCCCCCCCTCCCCCCCCAAGGGGTGGCTCCTAACCACTCTCTATGAGTCTTAAAACCTTTTTTTTGGAATGTCAGTGGACTTAATAATCCGGACAAGCATAAGCCATTTAGTAGTTGGCTCAATATCCATAAGCCTCTTTTTGGTGCTACCTTGGAAACACATATCAAAGAACCCATGTTGAATAATATTTTGTTAAAAGTTTGTCAAGGTTGGAGCTATACCTCTAATCATTCTTCTGGTGCGGATGGAAGGATTATCCTTATATGGAAGCATCCGGTTTCTTTAAGAATCCTCTCTCAATCTAAGCAAACCCTCACGGCAGTGGTTGACATTCCAGGAATGCATAGCTTCACTTATACGGTTGTGTATGCTTCTATTTTAGGAGCGGATAGGACGGATCTTTGGGTGGAACTCATTCAGCTTCAGAATAAGTACTCTCTTGAGGATAGTCCCTGGGTAATCGGTGGTGATTTTAATCAAATAGCCCACCACTCTGAACATTCTCTTCCTATTGTGAACCATCTCTCTGCTGATATGATAGAGTTAAGGGACTGCATGCTTCAGCTAGGTGTATTTGATCTCCGTTACCAGGGATCATTTAATACTTGGTCAAACAATCAACCCCTATCACCTATTGCGAAGAAATTGGACCGCTTACTTGTTAACCAGAACTGGATTTCTGCTTACCCGAACAGCCTTGCGATATTTCTTCCTCATGAACTATCCGACCACTGCCCTTGCTTGTTAGACCTCTCCACATCCCTTCCCCAAGCTAGTACAAAACCTTTCAAGTTCCTAAACCTTCTAACCAAACACCCTAATTTCCTGGCCACAATGGGAGATGCTTGGATTCGTTTCGGAAGCTCAGCGACCAGTTTCACTGAACTTTGCTGGAAATTAAAAAACTTAAAGAGTGATCTTCACAAATTAAATAGAGAGAACTTTTCGAACATTCAAGAGAGAGTAGGTATTTCTAACCGTTTGTTAAAAGATGTGCAGGCCAGAGCGCTTTAAGACCCTTCTCCAGCCTTGTTTCAACAAGAGAGAGAGCTCCATAGCAAATGGTTGTTCCTACGATCAATTGAAGAATCTTACTTCCGACAGAAATCTCGCATAAACTGGCTTCGTGAGGGAGATCATAACACTCATTTCTTCTTCAGAATGGCTGTTGTTAGAGTTGCGTTTAATTCCATCAAATCTTTTATCTTACCCTCGGGAGAGTTAATCACTGATGATCTGGCTATGAGCTCTCTTGCGGTGGGACACGTCTCAGCCATTCTTGCTCTTCCATTGCTTCCAGAAAACCGGTCTTCCATTGGTTGGTTTCAACAGCTGTTCTCTTTCCGTTGTTCAACTGCTCAAAAAATTAGTCTCTCGTCTGTGCCTTCAGCAGAGGAAATTACCAAGTCCATTCTCAAACTAAACCCCAATAAAGCTCCAGGGCCTGATGGTTTAACATCCGGTTTCTTCAAGGCAACTTGGTCTCTTCTCGGTTCTGAGGTGGTTAATCTGCTCAACAATTCTTTCGGACTAATTTCCTCCTTGCCCCGGTGAATGCAACAATCCTTTCTTTGGTCCCTAAACACCCAGGAGCATCTTCTATAGGTGACTACCGACCAATATCATGTTGTACAACTCTCTACAAATCCATATCTAAATTGTTGGTCACTAAGCTAAAACCGCTGCTCCCTCAATTCATTCTCCCAAATCAGACCGCGTTCGTCCAAGGTCGTCTTCTGGTTGAGAATACTCTACTTGCAACATATATCGTCAATGATTACCATAAGGACAAAGGGCCAAAGCAGATTGCTCTAAAGGTGGATATAGCGAAGGCATTTGACACAGTAAATTGGGATTTTTTGCTCAACTGCTTAGCTGGTCTGAATGTTCCAAACTCTTATCTTCTCTGGCTCAAAGCTTGCATTTGTACTCCATCATATATGGTTGGCTATAATGGACGAGTTCACGGCTATTTCAAAGGAAAAAGAGGCCTTAGACAAGGTGATCCCTTGTCCCCTTACCTCTTTGTAATAGCCATGAACTGCTTGTCGATTTTACTTAACAATGGAGCAGAAGAGGGGAAGTTTAAATATCATCCTAAGTGCAAAATATCAAGCTCACACATCTATGCTTTGCCGACGACTTATTGATATTCACTGATGGGTCTCTATCTTCAATTCAGTCCATCTTGCAAATACTCCATGAGTTCCAAATGTTGTCTGGCCTGACTGTAAGTATCACTAAAACCTCCTTCTTCTCTTCCGGGCTGTCGCAAACGGAGGTGGATCAGATACGTACAGCCACGGGTTTAGCTCATGGAATGCTTCCAATTCGCTATCTTGGTATCCCACTTTGCTCCAAAAAACTGTCATTGCATAATTGTGGACCGCTTATACAGAGTATTAAGGGCAAAGTGAATACCTGGAGCACAAGATGTCTTTCATTTGCTGGACGCCTTTTACTAATCAACACGGTTATTAATGGAATTACCAACTTCTGGTCTTCCACATTTGTTCTTCCAAAAGCGTGTATTAAGAAAATTCAATCTCTTTGTAGTGCTTTTCTTTGGAAGGGAATCACAGAAGGGCACCACTCAGCTAGGGTCTCATGGGAAAAGGTGACGCTATCAAAGGAGGAAGAAGGACTGGGTTGTCGTGACTTGGTGGCTTGGAATAAAGCGTGTATGTTCAAACTGATTTGGCTTTTGTTTTGCAATTCAGACTTAATTTGGGTTGCTTGGTACACTAGAGAAGTTCTCTCTGGCGCCTTGAACAACTTCTGGACAGTCAAAACAAAGCAACGGAATTCATGGTTAGCCAACAAATTACTAAAGATGCGAGATGGTGCTTTTCATTGGATAAAGTTAATGGTGGAAAATGGGAGAAATGCCAGGTTTTGCACAGACAATTGGTCTCCATTTGGATGCATTCAACAGTTTTTAGCTTCTAGTTCTACTCGACGCTTGGGAATTAGTCAAAATGCAACACTAGCTGATATGTACATTGATGGAGCCTGGTCTATATTGCCTGCTCGTTCTGAACATCAAGTACAGGTCCAAGCCCATTTAACTAATTTACATTTGACGGACGACAATGACTACTATGAATGGTTATTTGAAGGTAAAGTGTGGACAAAGTTTAAAACAGGAGATATGTATACCTTTCTGAATCGCCATGAACCTGTTGTGCCATGGAAGAACTTGGTATGGATTGCAGGTGGAGTGCTTCCTAGTTTGGTTGTTTATGCTCAATAGATCACCAACAAAGGATAGGCTAATTTCGTGGGGACTGGTCACAGACCCAACATGCTGCCTCTGTAACAATGGAGTTGAAACAAGGGACCACCTATTCTTTGATTGTTCTTATGGGTACCAAATCTGGGAAGTGGTTGCGAACCGTTGTCACCTTCAAGCTCCTCGCTCGTGGAGTTCAATTTGCTCTTACCTACTTCAGCTGCAGGTGCCTAATTATCATAAGAGACTTGCTTTAATTGTGTGGCAGTGTGTGGTTTACTTCATCTGGCAGGAAAGGAACTCAAGAATTCATAGACAAACCTTTCGATCATCAGCATCGTTAACCTCCTCCATTGATTCCCTGATCCGAAATGTTTGCTCCTCAATTAGAGAGCAAAACCAGCGCCGTTCTTCAGAGATGCTTCAGCTCTGGTTATCGCGTGCTAGATCATAAGGCTAAGGTTTCTTTAACTACGTGACACTAAGGTTCTGCTTTGTGATCTCCTCGTCTCTGTTTCACGTGATCACTCGTTTTTGATTAGCAGAGATCGAGAAGGAGAATTGATGTCTCTACCTACTACTCCTAGAAAATATTATTCAACTGGGCTAATTATGTGGATTGAGTCTGTATTGTGGATCATAAATATGGGTATAAGCCTAAAACACTAACGCCCTATGGCTTGTATTATCTCTTTCTTATGCTTTCAATAGAAAAAAATTGTTCAAAAAAAAGTAAAAAGCATTTAAAATTGAAAATTTGCAAGTATAAGTTAAGTACCAAGCCTTGATTTTTTTTTACTACTTGGCTTGGTTGGACTTGTTACTCGGATTTTTAACAATTAACTAGATAATTATTAATGTTTGTTGATTGTTTGATAATAATATTATTTATAAAAACACTTAAAGCATATTTCTTCTATATCTAAGTGATATTAGATATATAATTTTTAGTTTTTTCCTGCATCTATTATAATATTAAGAATATTTGAAAAAAAAAATCTTCATAAATAAGGTTGTTATATTCGCTTAAGAAACATTCAATTCACATGCATGTTTATAATTTAAAATCTTTGATCTACTTAATATTTAAAACTTTGAACATAAATAAGCAAGTATCAAGTATTACCAAGTAACTTGCAAGTAATATAATTTTGAGCAAGTACTTGGCCAACCAAGTATACAAGTCAAAAAATTTAATACTTGTACAAAGAAAGTCGAATAGCGGGTAACGCAAAAACATCGAGTATCTGGCTTGTGCCCATGCCAAGTATATAAACAGTGTGTAGGAAGTGGGTTTAACACTTTTTTTAATAGTCTGATACAATAATAGATCGACCTATCAAAACTCAAGCCTAATAACAAAAAAAAAGAGTGGCATTATTAGGCGAAGCCCACATCAAACTGCACAAGAAAATAAAATGGAAAAAGCGGGGCACATTGAACAATATACCATAATTTGCCTCTTCACTCGAGTTACTCCACAAAATTAATGTAAAGTAATCATATAAAGAAAAATATAAAAACAAATTTCTAAAAAATGAAGGAAAATCTAAAAATATTTGGATTTAATATTATTAATATCAAAAAGAATTTAAAATTTTAAATTAATTTCGTGATATAAATCTATTTCCTGTGCGCAGGAAAATGATCATCTTTCATTCTTGTACTCCATTAATTCCAAAGCACATAATTTGATCAAATATCAATCTCTATGTTAATAAAACAACTACATTTTACGGTCTTTTATTATTACCTTTCTATCTTTAAGTCTTGAAATATTCGGTTTGCAAAACTTGTTTCGCTGCAAAATTAATCCTTATGAAGATTCACCAAAAAGAAAAATTTGGGTATATTCATACGACCAAAAAGAGATCATCAATGACATAATCAGCAATCTCAACATAAAAACATGAGGCAGCAACACCATCAACCCGCAAAGAGGCAGAGAAGGAAAAATCTGGCTTGACGCGCCACCAAAAAGTGATGAAACCCTCTCTAATTTAACGACCACATGATCAAAAGTCATGAGCAACACGACAACAACAAGAACATAAGGCATTAGAAAAACAACCAAAACCTTAGAGACACAAGTCCATCAAAAAGAATACCAGCTGAACAGCGGAAAGGGGCCAAGATTCGACCGACCGACAAAGACAACCAGAGCATCAGAATCTTTGGATGCTAAAACGCCTAATATTTACAATTCTTTCTCATTTTTGACTGTTGATGGCACATACTATCGTGTCAGTTTCTCCCTGTTTATATTTTGGAAATAGTAGGTAGGAGATAAAGTGCCTTGACACTGTTTTTTATTGTAAATATTTTCAAGTCGCCTTGTCGGTTCTCCCAAATTTTAAAGGTAGAAGATTTTATGATAGAACTACAATGAAATTTCCTGCCAAATTGACTGCATGGATCTTTATATTTTGTTAAGAATACCGGTTTAGATTTGGATGGGGCTAACCTAGGAATTCACAATCCACCTCCGACATGTTACATAGGCTTAGACTTCATTCTATTCACATAGTTAAGTTTTTAGGTAGTTGGTTTCTCCAAATTTATGTCAAGCTGAACTGGAAAAAATCCGTTTCGTTTTCGGATAGCTCGATTTTTGAAAATTTTGCCGAACTGAACTAAATTTTTTGGTTTTTGATTAAATTTTAGTGGATTTTCAAATAGTTCCAGATAATTTTGTTAGTTTGGTTAAATTCAGATATTTTGGATAATTCAGTTAATTATGTTTAATATTTTGAATGTGGTTTTTTTGGTATAATTCAATATAATTTTGGTTTAGTTTCTTTTTGAAAAAAGATAAACTAACCGACCTAACCGACGATAAGTTTAAAAAACAAAAATTGGGGGGGGGGGGGGGGGGGGGGGGGGGCAATATTCATCTTTTTAAGTTTTGGACGAGAGTGGAAACAATCGATATTTAACGGAATAATTTAGGGAAAACGGCCATTACCCCCATGAACTTATCTTATAAACTGTTTTTCATACACGATTTATTTAACAATGCCAAAACCAACAACAACTACCTAAATTTTTGAAATATCAACATGAACTTTTAAAATGTGGCCAATTCCAACAAAACCGTAAACGGCGTTAATTTTCGATTAACGGATGTTGACGTGGATGACAGGTGGATATCCGGTTTGGTTTGATTTAAAATTTTTGACACTAAAACGATGTCGTTTTGATATTTTTATTAAAAACTGACAAAATTGTGGGCAAAGGGGCTTGAACCCGGGTTTGGTATCTCCTAACGTGTACTATAAGCGCCACTGGACTAGCTGATCAACTTGATGTATTGTAAACACAACAATATTAATAGCATAATCGATATATGAATATATCAATAGAAGCTGGTGCTTTACTCCCATTGTCTTCACCATCTGATGACTCTATGTGGATGTCGTGTGTTGCAGAACCTACTGTTGTTTCCAGACATTAAGGTTGTAAGGTAAAAGGTAAAAGGCTACTAACATTTATCGGACTCACTTCGAATCCTAACTATTAACATCAACCTAGTGGGATCTCTCATAGAAACTAATCCAAATTTGTATCGAGTAAGTAAATCAATTTACCTGAGCTGTTCTTAGATCGACGACTAGTTCTGCGCTTCTTCTTCTTATCCTTGTCACCATTTTTGATTCTTTCACCAGATTGTTCCGCCGAAGCACTCTTCATCAATTGAAAGTATAATACCATCATCGATTTCGCCGAGGTTTATAAATGGAAGCTGGTGCTTTAAACTCGGTTATGCTATTAATACTATTATATTTACAATAGATATCAAATTGATTTGCTAGTCCAGTGGCGCATATAGTACAAGTATTGAGATTCAAACCCGGGTTCGAGTCTCTTCGTCCACAATTTTGTCAATTTTTAATAAAAATATCAAAACGACGTCATTTTGGTGTTAAAAGTTTTAAAACAAACCAAACCGGATATCCACCTGTCATCCACGTCAGCATCCGTTAATCGAAAATTAACGCCGTTTACAGTTTTGTTGGAATTGGCCACATTTTAAAAGTTTATGTTGATATTTCAAAAATTTAGGTAGTTGTTGTTGGTTTTGGCATTGTTAAATAAATCGTGTATAAAAAACAGTTTATAAGATAAGTTCATGGGGGTAATGGCCGTTTTCCCGAATAATTTAGGAAAATGGAAAAAAAAATATCGACAACGTCTTTCTCCCATTTTCGTTAAAAATCGGGGCTCGTCGCATGCTCACACCTATAATCTCCGGACGGCCATCTTCAAATTCTCCGCGACGGAAACCCCAATTTCTCAAAAAATCCAATTTTTCACAGTTTTGATTTGATTTGGTGGTGGAACAAATGGACGATTATACTAGAGAGATGATGGATCTCAAGACCTTAGTCACTCGAACCCTAGAGAAGAAGGGTGTTCTCGCTAAGATCCGGGTAACTTTTTCTTACTTGTTTCCATATGTTAATATTAGAAATCGGTTTAAAATTCGCCGAGATTTGTTCGGAAAACGGAGAAGAAATTTCCAAGTTTCGGCCTTTCAATTCAGATAGAAACTAAATTGTACTGTTCTAGGGTTTCTGGCTTAGATCCTTTGGTTAGGGGGGATTGAATGTCCGACTGATGTTGTTTATTTATGCATCTAGAATCTGCGATATGTTCCAAATTACAAAAGTTTGATCTGTTCGTATATCAATTTTCCTAATGTAAATGAAAATTGTAACCTGAACTGGTCTGCAAATTCAGAAGGAACTGAGAGCTTAGTTTATCTGCAGGCTGAGCTCCGTGCGAGTGTGTTTGAGGCAATCGAAGAAGAGGATAGAGTGATAGAGAACAACGAAGGGTTGCCTCCAGCTTTGTTGGGAAGCTGCAATGATCGTGCAAGGCAGCTTCATGCTCTTCCTTCAGGTCTTTCTGGCTATATATATATGTTCTGATTAATTTTAGATTCAAAGTATTAGGCTGTTGTGTAATCGTGCAATGACTGTGTGCACTTAGCGTATGAACATTGAGGTTGTGCAGTTGAGTAGGTCCTCACTTTTGAAGTGTTGAATGAAATGCAGGTAGGTTGCTATCTGCGTTAGTTTGTGAATACTTGGACTGGGCGCAACTCAATCACACACTCAAAGTGTATCAACCCGAATGCAATTTGGTAATCAAGTGATTCCTTCTCTCGTTTTGTTTGTGTAGTTCAGTAGATTGTAGATGAACTTAAAACCTTGCTTCTTACTGTTCTGATGATCTGCATTGTTCCTGAACACCTATACACAGCAAAAGGACTCTTGGAAGTCTGAATTAGTCGACTTTAGCAGCAACCATGGTTATGAGCTCAACAGAAATGGAGATAGTGGCGCACCACTCCTTCTCGATGTTCTTGAAGGATTCTTCAAGTTCGAGGTTTTTTTTTTTGGGTTCCCTCTGAAGATGTTTACAGAAAACAACGATATAATAATCTATACCAGTCAGTTATCGTAGTACATCTGTATGTATGCCTTTTCAGTTTCTATTCTGTTGGTGACATTCAAGCTTTACAAATACCAACCTCTAGAAAAACTCGAATTTGTACTTGGTAGTTAATATCTCGCATTCTTTCCAAGTAAATAACTTTGATTTGGTGTCTTAGTTAGAGATTAAAAGTCTTGAGAGGTTTAGTGGCACAGTAAAACCTTAATCATTTGTATTACTTTTTTCTGCTCAGGTTTAGTGATCAACTTCTACTTTTTTTCACAGAGCATGACACAGAGCATGGGTGGTAATTCAAGGAGAGAGTCAGAAACCGAGTCTTCATCAAGCCTTGAGTCCAGAAATCCTCCTCGCAGATCATCTGCTTCTGATAGCTTACCTCCTCTACGAAGGTACACATATCTCCCAACACCATGTTACTCTTTTTTCATGTTGCCTATCTGAATCAGACTTGCTTGATTGTTTGATTAATGGGCAGGTCGGGTTCTGGATCTCAAGGATCGGGTGAGTCATCATTCCCCTATTTTCTTGAACTAATATGTATGTTTCATGTTATCTGACACAAAATACGATTATTCAGATAGAAGAGGAGCCGGGCCTGGTTACAGAAAAGATGAATTCAACTGGAGAAACGGTAATCAAGATGCACATGAAGAGGTAATGAGAGCTTCGGCGGCGCTAGAAAATCTTCAGCTTGATAGGAAAACTCGGAACTTGACATCGTCTTGGAGGTAAAGCCTTTGAAGGCTCTGACTAGTTGGACTGAATCCCAGATTGAAATGGGTTTGTTTTGTGTTGTAGGAATGTGAGGGATGGAACAAATGAAGAAGAAGGGAGGGATTGATTGATGGGGTTTTTAAGAAAATGATGAGTTTATGGGTTTGTGATGTATGTATGTTCTTTATTTGCAAACTGTGTTTGTGGCTAACTTGTTGTTTTTGTTCTTATCATGTTTTAGCGGGAACCTATCTGTTTCTTTAAGACACTTTGGTGTGACTTTCGTCAATCAAACATGATCTAAGTTTGGTGGTCAAAAAGAAAAAATTTTCAACCTCTTGTCCTTTTCTTCATTTAAACTAAAAAGTATCCAAAGGGGACACTCTGGCTGACGCAGCGGGGCTTCTTTCCGAACGCCATCGTCAAAATTCCCCGGTGACCAACACTCGTTGCACCTGCTTTTTTTTAATCCGACTTTGAATTGGTGGTGGAACAATGGATGACTATACTAGAAAGATGATGGATCTCAAGAACAATGGGTGTTCTCGCTAAGATTCCGGTAACTCTTTCGAGTTATATAAAAAAAACTTTTTTGAGGGTTCCTGCCTTCAGATCCTCGGCTGTTAGTACATCGAATGTCTGACAATTTACTTATGCATCTTGAATCCCCACAAAAGTTCATGTGAATTCCCAATGTTACGTCGTACTTAGCATTTGAGTCTGTCGAAAAGTTGTAATCTTTATTGTTGATTCCAAGTTGCGGCGTATTTTATGAAATGACGTTGGTTTGTTCACCAATTTCCTTAAATTTGGAATCTTTTACATTGGTCTGGAATTTGAAAGAGAAGGTTCGTTTGTTTATGTATTAGCTGATATAGTTTGGTTGTTCTGAAGGCTGAGCTACGTGCCAGTGTGTTTAAGGCAATCGAAGAAGAGGACAGAGTGATTGAGAACAACCAAGGGCTGCCTCCAGCTTTGTTGGGAAGTGATAGAGTTTAGGTATCTCTATCTCTGTATTTCAGCAAATCGTACTATGTGAACTGTATATATTTAGAATGGAAGAACAAAGGGAAGAAGTACAGCTTTGATTATTGATTACTCTAGTCTCATAGAGATAATCGACGATCTCATGACGATTGCTTTGTTTCGGGTCATGACTGTTGGAACAATTATTTTATAAAGTCATGGGCTTTATTAAAAAGTGTTTGTGTGAAAAGAAATGTGTTAAGCCCATAATGATATGGAAGGGAAATTTTCCAATTTGTGGAAACTTACTAGACAAGTAAATTTCCAATTTCTGGAAACTTGCTAGATAAGTAAAATTTCCATTTGTGTAAACTTGCTAGACAAGTAAATTTCCATTTTGTGAAAACTTGCTAGACAAGTAAATTTTCATTTTGTGGAAACTTGTGAATCCTATATAAAGGACCCCTAAGCCTCTGTTTTAGAGCATCCAAAAACACAAATCACACAGAAAAAAAACACAAACAGAAGTTCCTTCAATTCTCTTCTATTTTAGGTTAGTGTTCTAATTTCGAGAGTATCGTAGTTCATATGGTCGACAGAACTGATATCGAGTGTTGCGATACGGTTTCATATGGTAGTATCCTGGGACTCATGAATCATGATTTAACCTGTCACACTACGGGTGATTCTTTGAGTTAAGGAAAGAGATCAAATCTCGCCTCCATATATTCTGATTTCTACTCCTTCTGTCCGATTGTTTTGATATCGTTTCCTTAACGTCTATTTTATTTTCGTGATTAAATCGCTTTTAACGTAGTGCCGCATATTTTGGTTCTACAATCTTAACTCAAAGAAATCCGTTTCTGTTATATGAACATTAAACGGATTTTAATCGCGAGTAAATAAACGTTTTTCAAACGATTTCTCTTCCGCTTATGATACTAAGAACGTTATCAACGCTGTTTTAGCAAGGATTCGTTAATGTAGAGGCGGATTAAACCTGTTTTCAAAACGGTCTTGAAGGAAAAACGCAGCGTACATCGCGAATCGTTTCGTAGCGATCTTCGTGATTACTTTGTGCGTTTCACACAAGTTTATTGATTGCGATCGATAAACTGTTCTACTGCGATTTCTGAACGGTTTATAATCATTAGAATCGCAGTTTATTGAAACATAAACCCGATTATCAAACGTGTTATAAACGTTTTGACGAATGCTCTGCGGAGATTCGATGTTAAAGAATGCGCTTTTAGCGGTTCAATCGGTTCGATATTGGTTATCTAAATTGCGATTTAAATTCCATATCGAAGCAGAGAGTGTATTCGGATTTTAATCGAATCTCTTTCCGTTTAATTATCTATTAATTAAAACGGTATTGATTAGGGTTTCGAAAACCCTAAATATGTCAATGACACAATCGTTTATGAGAGAGATGCTAGATCTTAGTCTGATTCTCTTTTGTTTAAAGATTTTAGTTAATTGGTCAAATTGAGTGGACCAATTGAACTAATTTGCTTACGATTATTCAACGATCTGGATAATCTTCAACAACATAGCAATTTATTCTATTTGAATAAAATTGTCTTGTAGTTGTCTTTGCATGAGATAAGATTGTTACGCTTGCAATTTCACTTTAAACAAATGTTGTTTAAAGTGTTAATCACTAGTAAAGTGATGCGTTTGAGGTTTTTGGTTAGTATATTAATTCAGTTTTGTTCTCGTGAACGGACTAGAATTTCAATATGGCTAACAATACTGATGTGATCATTGATGGATCTTGCAGTATGAATGACAATGAATCATAGTGAGTCGATACTCCAAATTGCGGTTTGGAAGGGGTCAGCCACTTGAGATGCCATGTGTCTTATGAACTAATATGAAGTTCTTGTGAAAAACGTCACTAATGTGACAAGGCAAAGACAAGAGATGTCTCAAGCCAATTTGATCAAGATAGACATGTGTGGTGTTATCTCTGAAGTCAATATGGTTGAGCATAGCCCACATGAGTGGAAGTATGATACCGGTGTGACGGTACATATATGTTGATAAGGGAATGTTTCCCACCTATCATAGAATAACGAGAAGTTGTGCACTTTCAAAGCTGCAGGTTGTGGTGAAGTGGTGATGAAGCTCACTCTTACCAATGTCAAGCATGTGTAAGATTTGCGGAAAATCTGATCTATAACACTATGCTAAGTAAATATGAATTCACTGTCAATTTCGAAGCTGATTAGCTTGTATTGACAAAGAATAGTGTCTATGTAGACAAAAGTTTTGTTAAGGACAGACTGGTCCAAATTAATTTTGAGACAGTCGTACTTAATGTTAATGTAACCAACGAAGGTGACATTAATGAAAAGAAAGGGAAAGGGTTTCATTTCTAGTGGGTTGATTAAAATGTCTGTTGAGACAGTCATTCGTAAAACTGATGTAACCGAGGTTTCTACCTCGAAGAACCTTAAGATGAATGAAAAGAAACCAGTTGCTTATATTGCGGACATGTTAATTTCAAGTCTATGAGTAGATTGATGAACATGAACTTGATTCCTAAAAGTAAGATAAGCAAATGTGAAGTTTGCGTCCAAGCCAAACTCACAAAAACGCCGAACCTCTAGGTTTAATTCACACGAATTTGTGTGATTTAAAATCAAGTTCAAACTAGAGGTGGAAAGAAGTACTTCGTAACTTTCATAGTAAAGATGAAGCCTTGGACAAGTTGAAAGAGTACAAGCTCGAAGTTGAAAATCAACTTGATAAAACCATCAAAATGATTAGAAGTGATCGAGGAGGTTAATACAATGAACCTTTCGATGCGTTCTGTAGAGAACATGGTATTATTCATCAAACAACCTCTCCTTACTCACCAGAGTCTAATGGAGTTGCGGAACGAAAGAACTGAACTCTGAAGGAGATGATGAATGCAATGTTGCAGGAATCTGGGTTAGCCCAGAACATGTGGGGGAAAGCGTTGCTTACCTCTAATTATATCCTGAACAAAATACCAAACAAAGTGACTGGAAAAACTCCATACGAACTTTGGAAAGGTAAAGTACATTCGTACAAATACCTGAAAGTGTGGGGGGTGCCTGACAAAAGTAGATGTGCCACTCCCGGAAAAGGTCACCATCAGACCTAAGACGGTAGACTGCATATTCATCGGATATGCGTAAATAGCAGTGCCTATCGTTTATGGTATATAAGTTTGATATACCAGATATCCATGTGAACACGACAATGGAGTCAAGGAATGTTTCCTTCTTCGAAGAGGTGTTTCCATGCAGGGATAAGGGAAATCCTAAGAGAACTCGTGATGAACGAGATGCTAGCAATGAGGCAAGCACTTATGGCACTTCTACAATCGAAGATGCAGAAGAAATTGAACTTAGACGCAGCAAGAGAGCTCGTAAAGAAACGACATTCGGTTCAAAGTTCATAACGGCACTTCTAACAAAAAGTGGGCCAAGAACTTTCAGTGAAGCCCTGTCTACATCTGATGCACCTTCGTAGAAGGAGGCTGCTAACAGTGAGATCAATTCCATTATGAAAAACCATACATGAGAGTTGGTTGATTTACCGCAAGAGTGTAAACCTTTTGTGTACAAATGGATCTTTACTATAAAGAGGAAAATAGATAGATCCATAGGCAAGTACAAGGCCAGACTTGTGGTGCAAGGATTCTGACAAAAAGAAGGGTTGGATTACTTTGACACCTATTCTCTGGTAACGAGAATAACTTCAATTCGTATGCTGATTGGAATTACAGCATTAAGAGATCTCGAAATCCATCAAATGGATGTAAAATCTGCTTTCCTAAATGGAGATTTAGAAGAAGAAATTTACATGCATCAACCTGAGGGTTATGCCGCTCCTGGGCAGGAGAAGAAAGTGTGTAGACTTGTGAAGTCATTATATGGACTTAAACAAGCGCCAAAACAATGGCATGAAAATTTTGACAATGTAATAATGTCAAATGGCTTTCACACTAATGAATGTGATAAGTGTATATACATCAAAAGTACTCCTCATGGATACGTTTTGCTCTGTTTATACGTCGATGACATGCTCATCAAGGAAAGCAGTAAGGATATCATCAAACAAACTAAGAACATGCTTAGTGGAAAGTTTGATATGAAAGACTTGGGACTAGCAGATGTAATTCTGGGAATTAAGATCACTCAAAATTCCGAAGGAATAATCCTGTCTCAAGATCATTATGCTGAAAAGATCCTAGAGCGGTTTAAGAACTACTCAAACAGGATAACAAAAACTCCAGTTGATCCTCAACTTCATTTGATAAAGAATTTAGGTGAACTTGTGTCACAGGTGGAGTATGCAAGAGTGATCGGGAGTCTAATGTACTTGACGAGTCGTACTAGACCCGATTTAGCGCACTCAGTAAATGTACTAAGTCGCTACACGAGTAATCCAGGTCATACTCATTGGCAAGCCATAACTAGAGTATTCTGAGAAATACTAAGAGCTATGGGCTTCATTTTGGAAAAGAACCAGCAGTACTAGAAGGGTACAGTGATGCTAACTGGATTTCAGATTCAAGAAACTCCAAATCTACGAGTGGATATGTATTCACTCTTGTTGGTGCAGCAGTATCCTGGAAATCTTTCAAGCAAAAACTCATGGCCTGATTAACCATGGAGAAGAGTTCATGGCTTTAGACAAAGCAACAGAGGAAGCAGAATGGCTTCAGAACTTCTTGGAAGATATCCCGATGTGGGAAAAACTAGTGCCAGCTCTACGCGTACACTGTGATAGTCAGTCGGCTATCTCACGGGCACTGAGTAATCTGAACAATGACAATTCTCGTCATATACGAAGACGATATAAGACCATTGGACATTTGATCTCAAGTGGTGTAATAACGATAGATTACATCAAGTCGGCTGATAATTTAACAGATCTGTTCACAAAAAGCTTGCTGAGAGATCAAATTGTGAAATCATCAAAAGGAATGGGTTTAAAGCCTATGAACAAAGATGACGTTTGATGGACACCCCACCTATGTGACTGGAGATCCCAAGATCTAGGTTCAAAGGGAAAACAAAATTGAACTGATTCAGGATTGAGCACTATAACTCTGCCCAGTTCCTCGGATGATAAATAGTGCTATATGTGTGTGATGAGGTTAAGCGTTGGCTTTTAATGATTCCATAGCTTTGTAATACTGGAGTACAACGAATACTTCTGGAAAGAAAGCTAATGGCAGATCACCTAGTGAGTGTGAAATGGGGCCGTTTCTAGGAGAATGAATGTAAGGCTATACTCTCCAACTTCACTCACGAATACCAGGCATGTTCAAGGCCACAATGAACACAATAGAGAACATAGTTCTACGAGAAGATGTAGTTGTGCGATATATGTTGTCTCGGTTTACATCAAAGTCCGGGTGGTTCAAGACATCGCGTTCACCTCCTGGCCGAGTAAACCGGACATATATCAAAAATGATTGGTTCAAGGCTGAAAAATGCTACCTATCAGATGCAGTTACATTTTCGTATACTCTCGAAAGTCTGTCTAGTCTAGTGAAGTCTAGTCTAGTCAAGTCTATCTAGTTCACTGAGTCTGTCTAGATAGTTGCATCTGCATATGTTTAGAGTCATTTCTATTCATGTGGGGGATTGTTGGAACAATTATTTTATAAAGTCATGGGCTTTATTAAAAAGTGTTTGTGTGAAAAGAAATGTGTTAAGCCCATAATGATATGGAAGGGAAATTTTCCAATTTGTGGAAACTTGCTAGACAAGTAAATTTCCAATTTCTGGAAACTTGCTAGATAAGTAAAATTTCCATTTGTGTAAACTTGCTAGACAAGTAAATTTCCATTTTGTGAAAACTTGCTAGACAAGTAAATTTCCATTTTGTGGAAACTTGTGAATCCTATATAAAGGACCCCTAAGCCTCTGTTTTAGAGCATCCAAAAACACAAATCACACAGAAAAAAACACAAACAGAAGTTCCTTCAATTCTCTTCTGTTTTAGGTTAGTGTTCTAATTTCGAGAGTATCGTAGTTCATATGGTCGACAGAACCGATATCGAGTGTTGCGATACGGTTTCATATGGTTGTATCCTGGGACTCATGAATCATGATTTAACCTGTCACACTACGGGTGATTCTTTGAGTTAAGGAAAGAGATCAAATCTCGCCTCCATATATTCTGATTTCTACTCCTTCTGTCCGATTGTTTTGATATCGTTTCCTTAACGTCTATTTTATTTTCGTGATTAAATCGCTTTTAACGTAGTGCTGTAAATTTTGGTTCTACAATGACATCTATAACAGACTACAATCAAAGCATGGCAAGAAATGGAAGAAAACTAGAATTGCTCCCAAGACCACACACATCGTGTAATAGTAGAACATATATATTCTTTCTTTGTATTTGAACATTCTTGTTATGTAGTATTTCTTCCATTTCTGTTTTTGTTGTATCAAAACTTTATGCAGAACATTTTTCTTGAGAAGCTCAGACTCACTTGATGAAGAAAACAATCAAATCAACACATCTATTATCAACCAACAAGCAAGTATTCTCGTGTATACTCCATTCTTTAAAAATAAGCTTGATCTCAAGCTTGAACTGATGACAAAGATTGAAGAGCTCTCAAGAAATGATCCATGTGACTGCAATCCGGGAAAAAAACCACTGTCAAATAACTTAATTATGTTCCTGTTAGGATTGTGTCATCCGATCTTCTTGTCATATATGCTCTCAAGTCAAACACTATGAAGCAAGAAGAAGGTTCACTAAAGTTGAGTTACTCATGTGAGAAGCATGTGAGTGAGTTGGCTTAATTCAAGAGAGGCCAAAAGAGTAATTAGCTTATTTCTTATCTTCATCGTCTTCATCAACGAGACGTAACAGAGCGTGAGAGTGAGAGAACATTAATGGAGGCTGAGGTTGGTGAGAGCTAGAGAGAGAGATAGAGATTCTCGGTATATCTAGGCTCGTGATCTTGTTCTTCTTCCTCTGTTCGTCTTGTAGCTCGGGTTAAGGTTATAACCGAGAGAGTGAGGAAGAGTTGAGCGGAACCTCCGGTGTATCACTGTAATCAAATTGTTTATAGTGAACGGTTGAGAGACCGATTTCTCTCCCCTGAGATGTAGCTAATCCACATCGGATTTGGGTGAACTCAGGGTTACCAAAATTCTCTTGTGTTCTTTGATTTCTTGCTTGATTGGTTCACTTTGATTGTTTAAGATTCTTAGGCTTTGCGATCGACAGTATTTACGATATGGAAATGATAGATAAATCCTCACAAATTGGTATCAGAGCCGTGGTTTCGGCGATCACGGATTTATCGGTGGAAACGGATCGATTCTGATGAAGAAGCAAAGAAGAATCAGATGATCTGAAGTTTCGATCGCAACGTTCTTTCAAGACTGACGGATCAGAGATGTTGCAAGATATGCAATGTTCAGAGCTAAGAAACAAGAGGATGACGTTTGTTTGTTGTAGACGTCGTCGGTCAATGGAGCAAAGAAATTCACGAAGTATGATCCTATAGATTGCTTGGTTTCTGGTTTTGTGAAATCAAGTGAATCAGTAAGTTAATCTCTCTCAAGATCCTAGAGTTAATTTTCTGGTGTGAGTTCTGGTTAAAAGACTCGCAAGAGATATTGTCGTATTCATAGGAATGGGAAGGTCCATAGACTGAAGATAGAACAATTGGATATAGGAATTGTTCTTGATCTGCAACTTATGGTTTGATGCTTGTGTGAGGTGGAGGTTATCTCATGTTAAAGACTGATTCATATTAAGTCAAGTACAAGCTTCAGGTTATAGAATCAAAGTCTGGTAATCAGTTTCTTGTACTCAAACCTTGAATCACTGAAGTCACAAGGTAATGGGGGTGATGGCTGGTTAGTCATATTCTGCAAATTATAAGGAATGGAATCTTGCTAGATCACAAGTAATGTATGTTAGCTTCACAGAGAATGTCCAAGGCTCTTATTTGGTGTCAAATTGTGTGTTGGTATATTTGTTTGTGGAAGCTAGATACAGTTGTGGTCTCAGAATGTTAAGGAGAATAGCAGTTGATGGTGCTTATGAATCTCAGGTCTGAGGGACGCTTTAGAAGTTGAATTGATATGTGTGTCAAAAGCTGTTTGGATATTGATTAAAGATTCCATGATTCAAGATGAAAGATAGTTGCAGGGAAGTTTGGAACAGGTTTGGATGAGTAAAATCAGTGTGGGATAAGACAGGTTCAGTACATTGAGGATTCAAGGTGTGGTTTTCAGAAGACTTAGTTGCAGGTTCATCACATATATATTAAGGATCAGATTCTTGTGAATCTAAGAATCTCAGACAGTGATGATCAAGGATATAAGTAAGTCTTGATGGAGCTTGGAGCAGGAAGCGTTTGTCTATATATATATGGATCAAGACTGGTACTTATGATGTTGTTTCTCAGTGGAAATAATGTGATGAAACAGATGAGAATCTGTTGGAACACAAAGAAGAAAGTATATGGAGTCTTCAAGTTAAGAAAAGGAGCAGGAACTTGCTATATTTTCTACAGAAGAAGAAGCTGCAGAAAAAAATAAAAGTGTGTGAACATTACACAAGTATATGCTGGAACAAAGGTTATTTGTGGTAGCAGCAGTTAGCAGCTTTGATGAGGTTTGAGAGAGGAAAAAGATAGAGGTTTTCAGTCTCTCTCTCAAAGGAGTTTCTGCAGAGAAATAGAAGTGTTGGACTCTTGGAAACACTGAATAAAAAACAGTGTTAAAGAAACAACAAGTAAGTGTATGTTTCTGAATTTAGTGGTTCAAGGAAAAATGAATCATGGAGTTGGTTTGCTGGTTATAGTTTCATTAGGACATGGAATCTGCAAGTACAAGTCTGAATGAGATGTCTCAGTTTTGTGGCTCATGTTTTGGGTCTTTGAAAGTTTCAGAAACCTCAGTCTAAGTCAGGTTGGAATTTCAGTAAAATCAGTTGAGACAAGTGCAGAAGGTATGAATTCTGATGGGTTAAAATCAGTATGGTATGCAAAGATGTCAGGATATCTGAAGCTATAACAGGTAGTAGCTTAAGCAAGGTGTTAAGCTCATTTAGTTTGGTGGTACAAGGTCTGATTACGAAGCTTTGGAGAAGCGACGACGTCTGATGGTTCTTCTTTGTATAAGTGACTAACTAGAGTGGCTGGAGAATGAAGATAAGGATTAAGATATGGCATATTTTTTTTTAAAGCAGGAACTATTGGTTTTTAAGTCAGTTACACAGAACAGTTTTATGGATCAAATACAAGTGCAGGAAGGTTGAATCAGAGAAGAGAAGCTATGTATGAAGAATAATGCAGTGAGGTCTGAAAGATTATTGTTTCAGGTGGAGTCTTGTCTCTACTGCGGATGTAGTGCACATCACCGGATGTTTTTTGACTTCAGGTGGAGCAATGTTAATTTCAGATGGATTTCTCAGATTATCTCAATGATAGTGGATTAAAGGACCAGCTAAAAAGCTTACAAAAGCTACAAAGATTCATGATTGGTTTTGTGTGGCAACAAGAAGAAGATTTCAAAGTGTCATCAGTGGTATAATCAGATGTAACATGAGGGGTTCAGTGGTTATTGTTAAGGAGAAGTGTCATCAGCCATTGTTCTTCAAAGAGAACATGGAGTACAAAGGCATAAGGGCAAAGTCAAAGCAGGTATGATCAATCACTTTCTAACATGATTGTGAGTTTTTCTTTGATTTGCAGGTATTCACAGGAACACATAAACAGCTCAAGGTGGAGTTGTTTGAGTATATAACCAAGATGAACAAATCTCAAGATGAACAAATCTCAGAGAGTTCTCTAAGAGTAGCTAGAAGGATACAAAGAGCAAGTGGTGCTGGGCTGTTATAAGGATGACTTCAAGACAGTATATGAATTTGGGTGCTACTGAATAAATGGAGATCTTGGTAAAGTCTGAGAATGGGAAGGTGCAAGTACCAAGCTTTTAGAAGAGTTGCAGGCGGTAATAGCATTGCAGGTCAGTGAAGTACATGTGTTGCTTCAGGAAAAGTGTTTCAGGAATGCCACAGGTTTTGTGAGTATGAGACAGGGATAAAGAAGGCAGCATGTGGTCAAATTTGCTGGTTGAAGTGTCTTTGATGCAGATTGGTTTGAACAAGAGTTGAGCAGAGATCTTTGTGTCGAAAGTCTTCCTAATCGAGTTGAGTTAGGCGGCGTGATCTGTTGGCAACAGCAGCGGTGCAGAGTGATGTTCAAGTTAAAAGTGTTCAAGCAGATTGTTGTAAAGGAAGATCTCAGGATAAGCAGTGGGTGTTTACTAACTGTTGAGGTTGTTTACAAGTTTTGATTCAAAGAGTTTCTGGTTTAAGGCAGTGATGCTTCAGTTTTCTTGCAGTGTTTTAAGCTAGCACCGGATTCAAGCTTTTGGCCAGAATGTGTGGTGATCCGCAGTGGCTGCAACAACTTTTATGACATCAGTCATCATAGAAGGATTTTCTGTGATTGAGGAAGGACTAATAAGCTGATCTATACTAGTTAATTGTGAAGCTTATGGAGTTTGTGTTGATGTTGGTGTTAAGTAGTCATCTCAAGGTTCAGGTTATGAAATTGCCAAAGGAGGATCAATTATGAAGTTAAGCATAGCTCAAGGCTGTGTAGTGCTATTATTCAACTTAAGGAAGACATGAGAAAGTTTGTAGCTCGGAGTGGTGGCGTGTATTCAGGTTACAACTAGAGTTCGTTGAATTTCTCATGTCTGATTCATTGGTGGTTGACTAAGTGCTTAAAGACTGAAGTTGTTGAGGTTAGAGCTGTGGATAAAAGGCTCTACAGGAACGAAGCAAGGAAGTCTTCAGGTTGTATCAAAACTGATACTGAATATAAGATGCTTGGAAGAAACAAGTTTCAAGGATGCATTGAAGTTGAGTGGTGAAACTCAAAGCTGAGCAGGTTTGCTCATATAATATGAAGCTAAGAAGGTCATTTCTTAGGAGACTGCAAGAAGATGCAGGAAGCTGCAAGGAGCTGCAGGAAGAGCATGTATGCTTGCTCAAGTATCATTGGAGAGAGAGTTCAAGAAAGGATGGAGAAGATCAATGACAAGGTGGAGATTGTTAGGATTGTGTCATCCGATCTTCTTGTCATATATGCTCTCAAGTCAAACACTCTGAAGCAAGAAGAAGGTTCACTAAAGTTGAGTTACTCATGTGAGAAGCATGTGAGTGAGTTGGCTTAATTCAAGAGAGGCCAAAAGAGTAATTAGCTTATTTCTTATCTTCATCGTCTTCATCAACGAGACGTAACAGAGCGTGAGAGTGAGAGAACATTAATGGAGGCTGAGGTTGGTGAGAGCTAGAGAGAGATAGAGATTCTCGGTATATCTAGGCTCGTGATCTTGTTCTTCTTCCTCTGTTCGTCTTGTAGCTCGGGTTAAGGTTATAACCGAGAGAGTGAGGAAGAGTTGAGCGGAAACTCCGGTGTATCACTGTAATCAAATCGTTTATAGTGAACGGTTGAGAGACCGATTTCTCTCCCCTGAGATGTAGCTAATCCACATCGGATTTGGGTGAACTCAGGGTTACCAAAATTCTCTTGTGTTCTTTGATTTCTTGCTTGATTGGTTCACTTTGATTGTTTAAGATTCTTAGGCTTTGCGATCGACAGTATTTACGATATGGAAATGATAGATAAATCCTCACAGTTCCAAAACATGGTGAAGTGAGATAAAGTTCTGCAACAAGAAAGTGTTTCGGCCTAAAAGCATTAGTCCTTCCAAATCTGTAGCAACACTATTTTGGAAGAGAAACATCACTCTTAGTATCAGAACTTGAATTTGAACTTGAGAATGAACGACATGAATGAGTAGTGTCGTTACAACAACAATATGACAGCATGTTCTTTGAATTCTACAAATTTCCTTGCTTGCCAACAATGTCTGAGTTGTATATGTCTTGTGAGTCATGTCAATGTTCGTATGTGTAGACATTTTGAAGAGATAACCATACTGTAAAACTGACAGGTTTTATGACTAATATGCTCAAAGTTTTAATTCCATAGAGCTACAATGCAAGTGCACAGAATATGACTGTAGTATATAGCGGTCGAATCCACATAAACTGAAGACTTCTTACGATAGATCTATTAGTATCGAGTTAAGCTAAGCAGACTAGTGAATAAGCAAAGAAATAATGCAAGGAAGTAGATAGAACAGTTTTAAGCGGATAGGAAAAGCGTTAGGTCAACAGAGTTCTCAGAAAATCAGGAATACAAGCTAATCAATCAATCGGGATCGAATTAAGAACGGTTTTAGAACTATAATCACAGAATTACAACAGACTAACTTTCGTTGCGAATATTAACTATGTCTAATAACCTAGAAAACCTATTTTCTTTGCGTGTTTCAGAGTTCGAAGCATACATTAATCTCAGGTTCGTTCGTTCACAATTTCCCTAACCAAATCTCTTTGGGAATAGAAAAATTGCTCATCTAAGTTCTTTTCTAGCAGATTAACCAACTTTCATTACGTGAATCAACCTAATATCAATAATCTAAGTGGCTAGTTCGGATTTAATGATCCCATAGTTTCACAATAGTGGAGTATGACATGAAATTTCTCAAAAGAAATTAATGGCAGATCACCTAGTAAGTGTGAAATGGGGCCATTTCTAGAAGAATGAAAGATAGGCTATATTCTCCAAGTTCACTCATGAAAACCAGGAATGTTCAAGGCCAAAATGAACAAAAATATAGAACAAAGTTCTACGAGAAAATGTCGTTGCGCGATACATGTTGTCTCGGTTTACATAAAAATCCGGTTGGTTCAAGAGATCATGTTCACCTCCCGGCCAGTAAACCCGACATATATTAAAAATGATTGGTTCAAATGAAAAATGCTACCTATCAAACACATATACATTTTCGCATATACTCTTGAAAGTCTGTTTAGTCTAGTTAAGTTAGTGTCTAGTCTAGTCAAGTAAAGTCAATGTCTAGTATAGTTCTTTCGAGTTTGTCGAGTCTTCGTATGTTTAGAGTAATTTCTTTTCATGTGGGGATTGTTGGACCATATTTTTACAATGTAATAAAGCTTTGGTCTTTACAAAATATGTTTGTGTGAATGAGAAATAATATGGGCCATGGGCTCATAAAGCCATAATATGTTGGTACATTTTAATGAGGAAACATGTGCATAAAATGTCTCACAATGGTTAGATGAGAAACTTATCACTAGTATAAATAAGGACATTTTTATTTCATTGTTCAAATAGCTTGGACCATACTATGGATTGTGAGAGAGAGGATGGAAAGACCACGCGCGCGCCGCCGCCGTGCCGTGCCGAGCCGGGCTTTGGCTTGGGCTTGGTCTTGGGTCTTGGTAATAGACCCCAGAGGCCTCCGCGCGCATATTATTTTTTGGGAAACATTTTGTTAAACCAAAATCATTTGGTTTGTTGGTCTAATCGGTTTGGTGGTTTAAATTAAACTAGTTTATCTGGTTTAACTAAATGGTTGGTTCGAGATGATTGAGAATATGCTCGCGCTTATCTCCTTCGTAAGAACCTTGCCGAGTCTGCTCCATTTGCCGAGAATTTCGCGCACGTCCAACTTCCTCTCGATCTCCGGATCGGTTCATTTCAAAACGAGATTCTCTCGTTATCTTCCTCTATAAAAACCGGGCAAAGGCTCGTTGTTGACAACACGCTCACACACAAACATAAACTCGCTTACGATATAATAGTTACTTCATCTCATTCTTTAAGTAAATCTTGAGAGTATATCATAGTGCTTTCGTTCGTTGGAAACGTTTTTCGAGTGCTTACGAAATTGTTTCGATATCGTTTTTATCCTGGGATTCGATTATCACGCATAACTGTCATACTGCGGGTGATAATTCGAGTTAAGGAAAGAGACTTCATATTCTCGATTCCGTTCTTCTTTCCTTAACCACCATAGCTTACGCGATTCATTCACCATTCGCAGATATCTCATAACTTGGGTCCTACAGTTTCTTCAGGGCATCAACTAGTAGGATCTTAATCAGCTCCTTATCCATCAGTGCCGTGCTTTTAGCTCCATCAAGCTCTCGTTTGGACTTCTTAGGATCTCTTGGAAATGGTAGAGGAGGCTTATAGACTCGCTATGGGACTATTGCAAGTTGTTTGACTCGTATGGGATGTGTGTCGACCGATGCAAGGTGAGTGTCAGTCGACGCTGGCTTCTCAAAAGCTGACTTCTCCTTTGGCTCTGGCGTGTGTCGATCAACACCAGATGAGTGTCGATCGACGCCAATTTGCACCGAGCCCTCTGTGTTGACCAAGGTCGCCACACCATCATTCATATTCACGCCAACACTCAAAACATCCTTCAATCAGGTCATGCATCGATCGACATTAGATATGTGTCAATCGTTGCAATGTTATGAACTTGTCGAAGTAGTGTCGATCGATGCAGATAACGCAACCTGAAACACACGCAAGAGACAAAACAAAAAGAAAAGCTAATAAAACTAAAAATGAAAAGCCTAGTCTAAACTCTAAACTTAAATCTATTGAAGACTCAAAAGAGTCTCCGGCAACGGTGCCCAAAACTTGATATGCTCAAAGTTTCAACTCTCTAGAGCTACACTGTAAGTGCACAAAATGTGATTGTAGTATATAGAGATTGAATCCACAGAGACTCAAGACTCTTACGATAGATCTATTAGCGAGTTAAGCTAAGCAGAATAGTGAATAAGCAAATAAATAATGCAAGGAAGTAAATAGAACGGTTGTAAGCGGACAGGAAAAGCGTTAGGTCAAGGGAGTTCTCAGGAAACCAGGAATACAAGCTAATCAATCAATCGGGATCGAATTAAGAACAGTTCTAGATAAATTGCTTCACCCAAATTCATCATCACCTGCCGATTCACCGGCGATTCAAATCTGCTCACCGCGCATTAGGCCCGATCAGTTTCACCGCACCATTTTTGTGATACCCCGTATCCAAAAATATGGTCAACGGGCAGAAGAAAAGTCAACGGGGGCAAAATTGGAATTTTGCCAAACACAAGAACAAAATGATAATTTTGCCAAAGTTCGAGACGTAAGACGTGACGGGACAAATTTTCTTGTTTTAAAGCATAAAGAACATTTACAAGACCAGAGTTGGTAGGAACGGAGCAGAAACGGGTTTTTCGGCTTGTCGGGAATGGAAACCGATTAAACCGAGAAAACTTCGGAAAATCATAACGGGAGCTAGGAAACTCCAAATGAGGTGATTCAAATTGATAAATTCATCTAAGAGCATCTGGAATCTGAAAATTAGGCTTTGTGGATTTATATATTCAGCTAAAGAGTTTTTAAAATATTAAACATAAAACTGGGTTTTTCCGAGAAACCGATACAATGTTCGAGCAAGCGAGAAGACCCTCTAAAGGCCACTAAAAATTATGAAATTTTGACCACAGATTCATGAGAAGATGTAGAAGACATGTTTGAAAGGATTCAGAAAGATTCAGTGCCTAGATTAAGTTATATATTTTAGATCATTAAGGGGTGATTAATGACTAAAACTTCAAAATAAATTCAAGGGAGCTTGGGCTTGGTTTGGGATGATTATAGATGATGTATGAAGTCACTATGGACCTAATGCAAGCCCATTTACAAGCTTGTGCCACGAAATTATGTAAGAGAAAAATAAAAGGGGTTTTGTGAACAAGATTCAATGGATCTCCAAAGGTTGGTGGCCCAAACTCAAGAGGCTTCTTCATGGGCCTTCCAGGTGTAAGAAGGAAGCTAAAGAAGAGTGTTTTTTTGGCCAACAGCTGGAGGGTGAAGGAAGGGAAAACATGTGGCAACATGTGTCAATAAAAGAAATGAGATGTGTCATAGACACATGTCACACAAAGGATTCTTGAATTTAGTTATAAATACCAAGTGAACCTCTCATTGTTCCACACACCAAAAACATAAGAAGAAGAACGTGAGATGATGAGAAGAAGATAAGAAGAGAATAGGATAAGAAAGAAGGAGCGTGAGAAGAGGAGAAGAAGAAGAGAAGAAGAAGAAGAAGAAGGAGGAGGAGGAGGAGGAGAGAAGAAGAAGAAGACCGGAGGAAGAAGAAGAGGAAGAGAGAGAGAAAGAGGAGAGAGAAAGAAAAAAAGAGAAAGAAGAGAGAGAAAGTGGAGAAGAGAGAGAGGCGTGAAGAAGAAGAAGATAGAGAGAGAGAGAGAGGCGTGAAGATGAAGAAGAGAGAGAGAAGGAGGTGTAAAGGAGAGAGAGAAGATGGTCTGGAGGCTCGATCAGAATCATTCGGTCAACGGTCAACGCCGTGGTCAACGCGTTGACTCCGGCCGGTTTTTGGTGTTGTGGTTTGTGTTCGGGAAGTCTCGGGGTTCGTGTTCGGGTATTCGGAAAGTTTCGGGTTTAGTTCGGGTTTCGGGAGATCGTATCCGCATCCGGTCCGCCATTCCTCTTAATCACTGTGAGTCGGTTCAAACACCGTAGTTCGCATATAGATCGATAAATTGGAAACCGTAGAGTTAGGACTGCATACCCGTATGAATTGAATTGAATTGTGAATTGATTGATTGAATTAATGTTAAACCCGCTAGGGTTAAAGAAGCATGTTAGACTTAAATGGATTAAACTTGTTGAGTGCCGTTAGGTTGGTAGTAACATTGCGTGATGCATTCATATAGTCGTTGCATGATTAGGGCTGTATATGCATATATATGTAAGTAAAGAACAGTACGGAATGAATCTATACACGGGAATTAAGACGAGTTAAAATACGGAAGTTGAACCTGAACAAACGTATAGAATATGAATAGTATCGGGGTTCCCGAGGTTAAATGAATTAAATAATGAAAGATGAGACGTCGGGAGTTTAGTAAGAAACTAGCTCTAAACCGACGGATCGGGGAGTTGATAAAAGATGATTAGGATTGATTAAGAAAAGAGAAGTGTTGTGATTGGTGAACCGTCTACGGGTTAGCAAGCTGCTAACCCAAGGTAGCGGGCGTAAATTGGTTAAAAGATGTTAGCAACCCTAATAGGCATGTTTGTGTGTTGTTTGTGTGTTGATTGTGTGGTTGTATTGTTGTGTGGTTGTGGTTGACCTTTTGTGAAGGCCTTTAGATTGTCTCAGTGTTGGGTCGAGCGATCTGTGTAGATACTTAACCTGGTCATGGGACCGGTTAAGTCGGAACCGCTGACTCGGTATGGTGCTGAGTCAGGGGACGGTGTGGTGTGTGTGAGTAAACTTGCGGGAAGCGGTGTTGATCTGATAGTTGTTGTGATTGAGATTGATTGTTAGAGTCCAAGCGAGTCTGCGTGTTTAATTCTGCACTAGGACTCTAGGGTGCGATAGATCCCGCAAGTCTAGGTGTTTGATTACGTTCTGGTACTTCCAACCCGATTGGATCCTCGGGTATTTACCTAATCGGATCATGGTGATTCCGGTTATGGTGTTAACCTACTGAGTGACGTCGGTAGGTGTGTGGTCCGGAGAACACGGGGTCGCGTCCTAGGGCCGGACTGCATGGAAGCTTGGGTTATCTGGGTGTAGCCTGAGTCGCCGCGTATCGATGGACAGATAATGGTGTCCTAGTCGTTGGACTTGTGTGGACGGCTAGGAGTCGTGGGTTAGTTGCCATTTCGGTAACGATGGAAACCCGTGGAAGTTACCAAGATCCTAGGGGCCCAACGTGTGGTTTTGGTGTAGTTGGTAGTGCGCGGTAGATAGATCGAGTCTCAATCGGGAACATGTGCCGCAGTGCTCCCTATTTCCTCTAATCGCCTTCTCTTTCTTTTGGCAATTGATGGTGTGTGGGCTCGACACGACGTGGTAGTGCGTGATCGGCTATTTTGTTATGATTGATTGTTATTTTGGGGTTTCGGGCGGGAATCTATAGATGATAGATAGATTAGAAGCCTTAGTGGGGAGCCGATTCACTGGGTGATCTTAGATCGCTCATTAGACTCTTTTGTGTTTTCAGGTTAAGCAGCGACGGACGCGGGAGGTCATCGGTGTAGCTTCGGGATGGCTTGGGGCGGATTTTTGATTCGATGGTTTTGGGTTTTTCTCTCGGTTCGGTTTGGCACCACTTTTGTATTGATTTGTGTGTTGATTGTTTATTGATGAAAACGATTTGTAAAGTGACGATTAAACGTTGTGCTGAACGTTTGATTTACTCAGAAATGAATATGCTTTCCTGATATTGTGTTTCGTCCGAACCTACACAACTCGCAGAAGTAGTGCAAGGCGATCGACTTGTACTATGGAAGTGAGGATAGCGGAGTCAAGGATGGGTTAGTGCGAGCCTTTGTCTCAAACCGATCTGTCTCTGGCTTCGTCCTGTGACGAACTTTTCCTGTTCGACTTGCTCGGGTTCGATCGGTCATGTTCTTGTTTGATTGTTGACCGGCCAGCTCGACGGTCAGCGGAGAATGGGAAAGGGGTGTTACAGAAAGGTGGTATCAGAGCATGGTTCTGCATGGGTTTCAAAGCTGTTCATTTCTGAGTGTTTTTCGTGGTTTTATCGAGTCAAAATTGTGTCTTACCCAAGCATCCATTAGGAAACTGATCCGCGTCTGTAAATCCGGGGTTGGGATGGGGTAGGAAATTTGTATTATGTGAATTAATGTTTATTTGTGTTTTTGATTGCAGTCAGCAGCAGAATGTCCCTGGATGGATTGTGTGTGGGTGTGTGCATTGGGTGTGAGAGATTGTAGCGAGCAGTATGGGTGAGCGTCGGATGACACGGGCAGAGTATCAGGCTCTAGTGGACCAGCATCAGGCAGGTCTGAGGGTAGCACAGCAGGGACAGTTGCAGGGTTCTCGGATATCGGATCGACCGCCAGTTGTTCCCCGAGTGCATCAGGGAGCGAGAGCCGCTGCTGTAGATTGGAGGCCATTACCTGATCCGTTACCTCTTTCTCTACAGGACGACGCGGGTACCGCAGACCCGACCGCATGAGTGATGGGATATTTGAGATTCACAGACTATGAGTTGCCGCCGTTGCCACCTCAGTTTGAGGCACCTACAGTACCGTCGGGGATGCAGCCGCCGGTGCTTGAGGCACGTGATGTGCCGTTACCTTTCAGCTTACATGAGTCGGACTTCATTCCACTTGGTGTGGAGGACTTTCAGTTAGACCCGTTACACGCAGCTTTCGACATGGATGGAGCCATTAGATCCGGAGTAGCATGTGCAGTGGGCGCAGCACATGGACGAGCAGATGGCGATACTCGAGGACGGCTTGGAGCAGCAGGTTGGGCCGCATCATCAGCCAGGATCACCACGGAGGTCAGGAGCTCCATCACCCGACTTTACCGAGCCACTCTCAACGATGGAGTCAGCCACAAGAGTGAGCCGATGTCGACGGTAGGGTCGGACTCGTATTTTGAGTCAGTTACATCACCAGAGACACCACCGACCGAGCCAGTTGCATCACCGGAGATTCCACCAGCAGACACGCCAGATTCATTGCCGCCTATGCCTGTGTACCAGACATGTAGCGCCTGCGGAGTTCAGGGCTTCCATTTGTATTGGTGTACACGACCAGTTGATCCGTGCTACCGTGAGACGTATCATCCAATGCCGAGCCCGTATTATTGTCAGGTGTGTGGGATGGACGGTCGTCTTGCACCTATGTGTCCGATCGCGGGGCCCGGACCTCGTATGTCAGACGCAGAGCCGCATCGTGCCCCATTGCCTGAGGAGTATCGACCTGGACCGAGTCGCCGAGACACTGAGCTTATTCGGCAGTCAGTTATTCAGCAGCCAGCCGCGCAGTCACCCGTAGCGCAGCCACCATTGGTACAGCTACCGAGACCATCGAGGTCTTGCAGGAGGTGTGGAGATGAGGGACACAGAGCGTACGCTTGTTCCCATAGGTCCAGTTCTCGTCGGTCCCGCTCAGCGCCAGTTGTCTGTCAGATTTGTGGAGGTCAGGGACATCGAGCAGCCGAGTATTTTCAGAAGCCTTCTTCGGGGTCTCTTTCTTCCTGTCAGCTATGTGGAGCGACAAATCATCAGGCAGCAGCTTGTTACCGTGGGCCACGCCCAGCTCCCGTTATGGTTTGTCAGATTTGTGGTCGCAGAGGTCATGTAGCGCAGTTGTGTTCGATGGCAGAGCCGCAGCAGGTCGGACCGCCAACCAGAGATGCACACCCACCACACCCTCCCGGCGCACCTGCCAGTGGTTACCACCGCGAGCCGCGATGCCGTTTGTGTTTGGCATTCCGGTCGTGTTGGGACTGTTAGGCTTAGTATAGTTAGGCCAGGTAAGTTGGGCACTAACTATGTTATTGTTGTGTGTATCTAGATCGGCGATTCTCGCATGTTGTTTCAGACATCTTCGGGTTATGACGGTGCAGTTTGGGGGTTAGGGTATGGATGACGGACGTCTCGTGGTTGTATTTCTGTTTTACTTATGTATTTAAAAACCTCGAAACATGTGTGTGTTGTTGTTCTTATGTATGTATGTGATGCAGAACTGTTCTACTTATCATTATGGCTTGCGTAGTAATTGTTTGCATGCGTGTGATGGTTTTGGATGCAAATGAATTACCATGTGAAGTCTAATGATGCGCGGAACTGACGACCGTTCATCATAACCTAAACCCAGACTGACGACCTATCCAGAGCGATCTAGTGATTGCTTGGATGTGTGTGGTAATTGGTTGATTTTATTTTGATTGCTTGCGTGATTTATTTGATGCTTGAGTGGTGCATTGGTTAATTAGGGTTGTGTTTCGTTTGTGGTGTAGCACTGTGAAAGTGCTAGTTCTATGGCATGCTTAGCATGTGCGTAGTGTTGATGGCATTGGTAATCCATTCGAGTGAGTAGTTTAAATTTTGTTGCAATCGTTAAGTTGTTAGAGATGGAAGTGTTAGAACCTTTTTGTTTAAGGTGTTGAGCTAACTCGAGTATGGTTGTGTTCGACTGTCGATTCACGAGAGAGCGGAATTATAGAATATCGTTACTTAATCATGGGTAACCATTGGGTACATTATTAACTAACTATATCTATATGAGGAAGTGATATCGAGGGATGGACTGGTTTGAATTTCACCCCTCCAGTGAAAGTTGTTGTATGTAGGACAGAATGGCCGATGCGATACGAATGTGAGACCGAACCCGAACCCAAAAGCGAGATGGAATGGCAAGACGTCGCGAAACAAGGAGACCGGACCGTGAAGAAGTTATGAAGGATTGTCAGTGGGAATGTGTCAGTTCTGAGCAGCGGAAAGTGCGAAGCGGTTGGGTATGACGAGTTAGCGAAAAGATGTGAAGTAACGTCAGCGACAGTGTGGAGACCAGAGTGAAGCGATCAGTGTGAATTGAATGGAGTCTTAGAAAATTCGGATTCAGAAATCGAAATTCTTGAGGAGTGTTCAGGAAGGAAGAGGCCGTATCAGAATCAGAGTGGAGTTATATGTATGGATGGAGTGAGAGCCGTAATGACGTCAGGGGTAGAATGCAGATTTTTGACGAGTGTCTCGGGGAGACAAACCAGTAGCGAAAAAAGGATGTAGGGGTCAAAGAAAAGTAGGGAAGTCAGAGGTGAGAATCAGTGGAAAGTTAAATGGAAGGTTTGGAAAGAGCGCAGGAAAGCAAGAAGTTAGTAATATGCACTGTGTTCGAGTAAGAAAGCGTTGGAATGGAGTAGCAAAACAACTTGCAGGGTTTGGAACCGATTCAAAGTCTGGTAGTGACGGAGAATTCGGGGACCGGATTCCTGTAAGTGGGGAAGAATGTGATACCCCGTATCCAAAAATATGGTCAACGGGCAGAAGAAAAGTCAACAGGGACAAAATTGTAATTTTGCCAAACACAGAAGCAAAATGCTAATTTTGCCAAAGTTCGAGACGGAAGACGTGACGGGCCAAATTTTCTCGTTTTAAAGCATAAAGAACATTTACAAGACCAGAGTTGGTAGGAACGGAGCAGAAACGGGTTTTTCGGCTTGTCGGGAATGGAAACCGATTAAACCGAGAAAACTTCGGAAAATCATAACGGGAGCTAGGAAACTCCAAATGAGGTGATTCAAATTGCTAAATTCATCTAAGAGCATCTGGAATCTGAACATTAGGCTTTGTGGATTTATATATTCAGCTAAAGAGTTTTTAAAATATTAAACATAAAACTGGGTTTTTCCGAGAAACCGATACAATGTTCGAGCAAGCGAGAAGACCCTCTAAAGGCCACTAAAAATTATGAAATTTTGACCACAGATTCATGAGAAGATGTAGAAGACATGTTTGAAAGGATTCAGCAAGATTCAGTGCCTAGATTAAGTTATATATTTTAGATCATTAAGGGGTGATAAATGACTAAAACTCAAAATAAAATCAAGGGAGCTTGGGCTTGGTTTGGGATGATTAGAGCTGATGTCTGAAGTCACTATGGACCTAATGCAAGCCCATTTATAAGCTTGTGCCACGAAATTATGCAAGAGAAAAATAAAAGGGGCTTTGTGAACTAGATTCAGTGGATCTCCAAAGGTTGGTGCCCCAAACTCAAGAGGCTTCTTCATGGGCCTTCCAGGTGTAAGAAGGAGGCTAAAGAAGAGTTTTTTTTGCCAACAGCTGGAGGGTGAAGGAAGGGAAAACATGTGGCAACATGTGTCAATAAAAGAAATGAGATGTGTCATAGACACATGTCACACAAAGGATTCTTGAATTTAGTTATAAATACCAAGTGAACCTCTCATTGTTCCACACACCAAAAACATAAGAAGAAGAGCGTGAGATGATGAGAAGAAGAGAAGAGGAGAAGAAAGAAGGAGCGTGAGAAGAGGAGAAGAAGAAGAGAAGAAGAAGAAGGAGGAGGAGGAGGAGGAGGAGGAGAGAAGAAGAAGAAGACCGGAGGAAGAAGAATAGGAAGAGAGAGAGAAAGTAGAGAGAGAAATAAGAAAGAGAGAAAAAAGAGAAAGAAGAGAGAGAAAGTGGAGAAGAGAGAGAGGCGTGAAGAAGAAGAAGATAGAGACAGAGAGAGGCGTGAAGATGAAGAAGAGAGAGAGAATGAGGCGTAAAGGAGAGAGAGAATATGGTCCGGAGGCTCGATCAGAATCATTCGGTCAACGGTCAATGCCGTGGTCAACGCCGGTCAACGCGTTGACTCCGGCCGGTTTTTGGTGTTGCGGTTTGTGTTTGGGAAGTCTCGGGGTTCGTGTTCGGGTATTCGGAAAGGTTCGGGTTTAGTTCGGGTTTCGGGAGATCGTATCCGCATCCGGTCCGCCATTCCGCTTAATCACTGTGAGTCGGCTCAAACACCGTAATTCGCATATAGATCGATAAATGGGAAACCGTAGAGTTAGGACTGTATACCTGTATGTATATGCATATATATGTAAGTAAAGAACGGTACCAAATGAATCTATATACGGGAATTAAGACGAGTTAAAATACGGAAGTTGAACCTGAACAAACGTATATAATATGAATAGTATCGGGGTTCCCGAGGTTAAATGAATTAAATAATGAAAGATGAGACGTCGGGAGTTTAGTAAGAAACTAGCTCTAAACCGACGGATCGGGGAGTTGATAAAAGATGATTAGGATTGATTAAGAAAAGAGAAGTGTTGTGATTGGTGAACCGTCTACGGGTTAGCAAGCTGCTAACCCAAGGTAGCGGGCGTAAATTGGTTAAAAGATGTTAGCAACCCTAATAGGCATGTTTGTGTGTTGTTTGTGTGTTGATTGCGTGGTTGTATTGTTGTGTGGTTGTGGTTGACCTTTTGTGCAGGCCTTTAGATTGTCTCGGTGTTGGGCCGAGCGATCCGTGTAGATACTTAACCTGGTCATGGGACCGGTTAAGTCGGAACCGCTGACTCGGTATGGTGCTGAGCCAGGGGACGATGTGGTGTGTGTGAGTAGACTTGCGGGAAGCGGTGTTGATCTGATAGTTGTTATGATTGAGATTGATTGTTAGAGTCCAAGCGAGTCTGCGTGTTTACATTTATGCACTAGGACTCTAGGGTGTGATAGATCCCGCAAGTCTAGGTGTTTGATTACGTTTGGTACTTCCGACCCGATTGGATCCTCGGGTATTTACCTAATCGGATCATGGTGATTCCGGTTATGGTGTTAACCTACTGAGTGACGCCGGTAGGTGTGTGGTCCGGAGAACACGGGGTCGCGTCCTAGGGCCGGACTGCATGGAAGCTTGGGTTATCTAGGGGTAGCCTGAGTCGCCGCGTATCGATGGACATAGAACGGTGTCCTAGTCGTTGAACTTGTGTGGACAGCTAGGAGTCGTGGGTTAGTTGCCATATCGGTAACGGTGGAAACCCGTGGAAGTTACCAAGATCGTAGGGGCCCAGTGTGTGGTTTTGGTGTAGTTGGTAGTGCGCGGTAGATAGATCGAGTCTCAATCGGGAACATGTGACGCAGTGCTCCCGATTTCCTCTAATCGCCTTCTCTTTCTTTTGGCAATTGATGGTGTGTGGGCTCGACACGACGTGGTAGTGCGTGGTCGGCTATTTTGTTATGATTGATTGTTATTTTGGGGTTTCGGGCGGGAATCTATAGATGATAGATAGATTAGAAGCCTTAGTGGTGAGCCGATTCACTGGGTGATCTTAGATCGCTCATTAGACACTTTTTATGTTTTCAGGTTAAACAGCGACGGACGCGGGAGGTCATCGGTGTAGCTTTGGGATGGCTTGGGGCGGGGTTTTTGATTCGATGGTTTTGGGTTTTTCTCTCAGTTCGGCTTGGCACCACTTTTGTATTGATTTGCGTGTTGATTGTTTATTGATGAAAACGATTTGTAAAGTGATGATTAAACGTTGTGCTGAACGTTTGATTTACTCAGAAATGAATATGCTTTCCTGATATTGTGTTTCGTCCGAACCGACACAACTCGCAGAAGTAGTGCAAGGCGATCGACTTGTACTATGGAAGTGAGGATAGCGGAGTCAAGGATGGGTTAGTGCAAGCCTTTGTCTCAAACCGATCTGTCTCTGGCTTCGTCCTGTGATGAACTTTTCCTGTTCGACTTGCTCGGGTTCGATCGATCATGTTCTTGTTTGATTGTTGACCGGTCAGCTCGACGGTCAGCGGATAATGGGAAAAGGGTGTTACAGAAAGGTGGTATTAGAGCATGGTACACACGTTCGTGTACGTGTGGGTGGCAATAAAAAGATCACGTACTGGAATCATCATAAATATACGTCGATGAACATTTTGGCAGTTTGTGACTTCAAAATGAGATTTATATATACACGTATCGGAGTTCCAGGGCGTGCACATGACTCAAAGATATTGACATATTGTGCGCGTCATGATAAGTTTTCCCCATTTCCAAACTCGGGGAAGTATTTTCGAGTGGATTCTGGTTATCCTAACCGAAGAGGGTTTCTAGCTCCCTACAGAGGTGAGAGATATCATCCAAATCATTTTGCTGGACGTAGACCATCCACTGTTCAAGAGATGTTTAACAAGAGACACTCTTCTCTTCGATCAGTAACTGAAAGAACGTTTGGAGTATGGAAAGGGAAATGGTGTATTTTAAAAGGTCATGTTCGTTACAATGTCGAAATGCAGGAAAAAATTGTTGCAGTAATTATGGCGTTGCATAACTTCATTCAAGATTCTAATACAGAGGATATAGACTTCAATGCTTCTGAAGAAACATAGAGTTATGATGATGATCTGGTAGGAAACACATCTCCGTCTCATGATAAACATGGTGTAGATCGAAATTATGATCCGACGGCTGATGCATACATGGCAACAGTTAGAGATGGTATAGCGCGAGAGATATGAGATGCTCATTAAAGAAGAATAATTCATGAAGACATGGTTGGATCTTATTCTCGCGTTTTTTTATGTTTTTCAAACAAGAAACTATGTTAGCGTTTTGTATTTTTTCATTAGTTCTTTGAAAGTCTGTTCCTCGTTACAAATACTTTAATTCTTAAACGCTTGAATCTGCTCCATTGGGACTCCAAATACTAAAACTTGTTTTGTCTTTCTTTATGTCATTTTTAGATTCATTTGGTTGGTTATAAGATTCGATTATTTTCAATGCTTGTGTCATGTATCCACCGAAATCTTTGTCTCTTAACTTATGCGTCTACAAAAGAAAAACGATGTTACATTTTTTCATGATGATAATGATCATTAACTAGTCCTAGACAAAACTGAAAAGATAGAGAGCAGAGCAATTGCAAGCCTACGACGTTCGTTGTCCGCGTTTAAATGGTTAAGATGTCTATTGTCATTAAGAAGTTAATTAAGAACACAACTATTCTATGATTTTAACATTTAGACCAAAAAAAAAAAAAAAACTATTCTATGATGAAGTATGAGAAAGTCAAAACTGTTAAATATGTGATCATCCATCAGCCAAGTGTCTTCACATCTCCTTTACATATCAAGTAGCTTGGTCATTAAGTTTAATATAAAATATTATACTGACCGACTCAACACCCTATATATATGGGTTGTGTCTTTGTGTTTTAGAAAACAATAAGAATAAGAGAAAGAGATTTAACTCTCAAACTCTCGTCTCTCTATCTCTATACACACGAACACAAAAACAAAAGGCAATTATAATTAAGCCTCGTTTACCTTTTTCTTGTTCACTTGTTTATTTTCCTTCACCTTTTATAAAATAAATTTACAACACGTTATCAGCACGACCGTCTCTTGATCTGGTTAAATACCAAAAAGGTGAGGTTGAATTATGACCAATTTATTTTACAAAAAAATGCTATATCTTTTATATTTCCGTTTATATATTATTTCGGGAAGTTAGGCACTGCCTTCCCAGAACCGATCGCTATGGTAGGCTATACCTTCACGATCATAATCATATGGTAGACTATGTCACCTCAGATCATATTTATGGAGTGGTAGGTTAAGCCTCCTCCTTATAATTATGATAGGCTATGCCTACACGAATTGATCATATGGTAGACTATGTCACCTCAGATCATATTTATGGAGTGAGAGATTATGTCTCCTCCTTGAATTTATGGTAGGCGCTGCCTCCTCGATTACTAATCTAACTTTTCAATTTATGCATTTAAATTCCGCATTTATATTTATGCACTTCAATTTATGCCTTTAACTTCTTCATTTATATTTATGCATTTAAATTTCGCATTTATATTTATGCGTTTAAATTTATGCATTTAAATTTATGCCTTTAAATTTATGCATTTCAATTTATGCCTTTAAATTTATGCATTTCAATTTATGCATTTAAATTTATCATTTCTTGAGAAAAAAAAAATCACATGGATGTTGTCGTCCTGAGATGATTTTTTTTTTTATGTTGAATTATTTCTGGAGTAGAAGGTTTTGCTTCCTTCTGAATCGAGTCGTAGGCTATACCTCCTCTAAAACAACATCGAATGAAATGATATTTTACGTCATTACTTACATGATGGCTTGAAAGATAATGAACCATCATGCTCGTCCAACTGGATTGGCTCCATTCTCAAAAGTTTCATTATCAAAAGTGAATGTCGTAGCAACCAGTAATTGTGATAATTTTTTTATGACGAGAATACATACACGGTAGAGACCGTGATCGCTTATAAATAAAGTGGTAGACATGGACATGGAAAGAGATTTCAGTCTCATAAATTAAATGAAAAAATTGTGTAACAAAAACACAAACGAGATTGCTTGTAACATGTTTGGCATAACATGAAATTGGATATGGACATGTATGCCAAAAATATCTAGCCAATCTGTATGGAAAAGTACATAAGACAAGAGAAACGATATTAAACCGATTTCATCTCGATTGAATTTTTTTTTATGTCACAAGTTTCTTGTTGATGGAATCAACATAGAACTTAGGTTGACATGACATGAAATCATGAATTGGGATTCATGATGAAGAATCGGTCTGGCAAACAATGTTACAGTGCACATTGTAGATGATATTTCTCTTGTCTTAAAAAATAAAGGACTCCGCCGAAAGCGTGAGTATCCTATCGGTAATGCAAAGATTATGAAAGGCATGGATGCGCCGATTTTCAATGCTGAGGGGAACCAAATGTTATATTCTCCTAAAATATCGCGGACTTTGTTAAAGTCCGGAGATATATCGAGAGAGAGACAAAATGACATTGAAAATATTTGCATTACATCGGAGAGAAAACATACATTGGAAGAGTGCCCATGATGTCCTCTGAATTATAAATATGGCCAAATCACTTGGTTTTTGGCCAAATCACTATTTTGGTTAAAATAGCTCATTGAGTATGCTGGTTTGATGAAAGTAAATTCCCCGCGTTAGGAGGAGGATTGAGAAAATCACCAAATGATAACACCTAGTGTATACACTCTTTGGCTATCTTGATCCTCCTACTAATTATGCGAAGTGGAAGTTCAAAAAAGGATCCAAGCAAGTAATGCATGATTGGGATTCATTCGAGATGAATATTATGGAAGAGATATCATCTCGAGGGGGAGAATTAAAGAATCCCACATCGAAAGTAAGTTGATAATATTGATAAAATTAAATCCTAGATTTGATCACTCTGGTGAGTTCATGTTATGCAATTTGTCACTTATTGTCGATGAAATAAATTTATGCATACAAATGATTATGTTCACGCTCAAAATGAGCTTATAAGCAAATCCAAAGGATTGCAATGACCAATTATGGTGAAATTTAATCTCCATGTTTAGCATGAGTATAAGATATATGCTTTCCACACCGCATATAAGTAACATCTACAGAGGATGAAACGTAAGAGCTGGAGATGGATTTCGCTCTAATGATGTTGAGCTATCACTCAGTGATGTACTCGTTGTAAGATTTGCACATTATCATTATGGTGAGAATTTTCTCCCATCATTATAAAGAGAATCGTGAATAGTTGGAATCCTTGAACAAATGAATATGAACTTAAGGTTCAAAGTTTCAAATGATCATTATTCAGATATATTGCAAATCTAATACGAATGCTGATGAATGAGATTTCATTATGATCCTTACATAAATGAATAATGAACTTAAAGTTCAAAGAAATCTCATATTCCAGCTGAGAATGCTCCTATAATAATAGTGTGTCTATGACACGTGAGCAACGTGATAGACCCCTTTGGTTCCAAAGCTAAAGTAAATCATCATAAGAAAAAGGAGCAAATGACTATTAAAATGAGGATTAAACTCCCGAAGAGGAGTAATGAGACCGTTGGCATTGGTTAATAATAAGATCAGGTACCTGAATAAAATAAATGATATTGATAAAGAGATCTCGATTAACCATGTCATTACGGGAAAATATGAACCAAAGACAGATATGATTGTCGACAAAATGAATGATATAGCGCGCATGAACCTCCGCTCTGCAGTTAAGCGTAGAGAAAAAATAAGGATCACGAGTCTCTGCTCCGAAGATGAGTGTAGAGAGACAATGAATATTATGAATCTCCGCTCCAAAGATGAGTGCAGAGATAAAAATATTGGCCAAATAAAATATGTTTCCGGAAACTCTATCAGAGCGAAACTTATGAAAAGTTGTCGCAAGTTAATAAAGATAATTAGGGGAGAAAAGGCTGAAGAGACAAGATTATCCTCAAGCATCCGAAGTTATAAACCTCTTGAAAGGTGAGTTAATTTAAATATAGCATTTCAAGTTATAAACCTCGTGAAAAGTGAGTTATTTTAAATAAAAGGAATTCGTCTAGAAGACGAATATGATGCAGAAAAGTATGAGAATTCCATTAACTTCGCCCAATGTGAAAAAGTATGGGCTAGAAATGAAATAAAAGATAATGATGGAATGTTCTCCTTTTCTGTATCCAAAGATCTTGAATATGAAAATGATCCAGAACCAAGGTCCGTATCGGAGTGCCAGAAAAGGCCCGATTGAGAGAAATGGCGAATAGCCATCAAGAATAAATTACTCTCCCTGAATAAAAGAAATGTGTTTGGACTTGTGGTTATTACACCTAAAGATGTAATGCATATCGGGTGTAAATGGATCTTTGTGCGAAAATAAATGAGAAAAACAAAGTCACAAGATATAAAGCATGACTTGTGGCACAAGAGTTTTCTCAAAGACCGGGAATTGATTATGATGAAACATATTCTCTGGTTATAGATGCAATCACATTCAGGTACTTTATAAGCCTAACGCCATCGAAAAATCTAGAAATGTACCTCATTAATGTTGTGACTGCATATCTATATGAATCACTAGATAGTGACATATATGTGAAAATCCATGAAGGATTAAAATCCCAGAAGGGGTCAAAGATTCTAAAAGAATCTGAGAAAATTTGTTCGGTCAAATTACATCGATCACTTTATGGATTAAAACAATCCAAACGCATGTGGTATAATCGCTTAAGTGAATTTTTGTTGAAGAAAGGATTTATAAATAATGCGAGATGCCTTTGCGTATTTATAAGGAAATCCTATTCAGAATTTGTGATCATTGTTGTTTATGTTGATGACCTGGACATTATTGGAACTCAAAAGGAAGTTGATGATGCAAGAACTCATATGAAAGAAGAGTTTGAAATGAAATATCTTGGAAAGACAAAATTTTGTCTTGGGCTCCAAATAGAGCATTTCCAAGATGGTATATTTGTGCATTAATCAAATTACACCATAAGTGTGTTAAAACGCTTTAATATGGACAAAGCAAATCCTTTGAGTACTCCAACGGTCAATAGATCGCTTAATATTGACAAGGATATATTTAGACTTTGTGAAGATAACGAGGAAATATTAGTTCCAGAAATACCTTATATGAGCGCTATAGGTGCACTCATGTATCTTGCAAACAGTACCAGACCAGATATAGCTTTTGGCTACTAATTTGTTTGCAAGATACAGTTCATCTCCTACGCAGAAATATTGGACCGGAATAAAACATATCCTTTGATATCTTCAAGGTACGATTTACTTGGAATAATATTATCCTCGAAATTCTGCGCTTGGTCTGGTTGGTTTTGCAGATGTAGGATATTTATCTGATTCGCATAAAGCTCGATCGCAAATCGGATACGTTTTACAATGGAAGAAATTGCGATCTCGTGGCGCTCCCAAAAGCAGAATCTCGTCGCCATTTCTTTAAATTATGCGGAGATTATCATATTTCATGAGGCATATCGAAAATGAGTATGGGCTAGATCCATGACTCATTACTAGAAGTTGGCGGACTGGACACCGAGAAAAGAGCCAATAAATGTGTTCGAAGATAATGGTGCATGTGTCATCCAACCCAAAGGAGGTTATATCAAGAGCAACTGAACAAAGCATATTCTCCAATATTTTTCTCCTACATTCAAGAGCTCGAGAAAAATCAAGAAGTTGACATTCAGTATATCCGCTCAAACGATAATGCATCATATCGTTTTATAAAGGCGCTTCCCATTACAACATTCAAGAAACATATTCAAAGCATATGAATGTGTCATTTGTGAGATTTGTGAAGAAAAGATCATATCATCTATCAGAGGGAGTTTACGTCAATGTACTCTTTTCCTTGCCATAGATTTTATCCCACTGGGTTTTTCTATGATAAGGTTTTTAACGAGGCAGTGCGTAATGTTTTCGCAAGTGATGGATGCTCAAGAGGGAGTGTTAAATATGTGATCATCCATCAGCCAAGTGTCTTCACATCTCCTTTACATATCAAGTAGCTTGGTCATTAAGTTTAATATAAAATATTATACTAACCGACTCAACACCCTATATATATGGGTTGTGTCTTTGTGTTTTAGAAAACAATAAGAATAAAAGAAAGAGATTTAACTCTCAAACTCTCGTCTCTCTATCTCTATACACACGAACACAAAAACAAAAGGCAATTATAATTAAGCCTCTTTTACCTCTTTCTTGTTCACTTGTTTATTTTCCTTCACCTTTTATAAAATAAAGGAAAATTTATTTATTTAGTATAAATTAATAGAGCAATTACTAGCTTAGTACTAATCTTTTGATCTTTTTTTCTTCTACTTTATTGCCTAAACTATCCTTACAACCATTTGGAAGGAAATTTTTTTTTACTGAATTGCCATTAATGATTTTTTCCAAATCTGGAAAAAAAATTATTATTTACGAAATTGCCACCTTCCTTACGAATTTAAATCCGCAGCTATGTGTTGCAGTTTTTTGTGTTTGCGGATTTATTTAGAAATTTACAGATTTTTCGTTGCAGATTTAATTTTATGTGTAGCAGATTTTTTATTTGTTGCGGATATAATATTACTCCGTAACAAAGTGTATTGCTGTTTTTTTAATTACTAAAGTAGTATGTTGTGTTGCAGATTTATTTTATGTGTTACAGATTTTTTAATTTTTTGCGGATTAAATATGATTTTTCCTGGCTAGTGTTGAAGATTTTTTTATTGGTTTGCAGTTTTTTTTCAAGAATTTGCGGATTAAAACTGCAGAGTATTTTTTCAGTGTTGCTGTTTTTTTCCATTTGATGCAGATTTAGGAAAATCCGTTACATAGACGAAAAGGTGAAAAAAATTATTAAACCAGTGTTATATTGTTACAATTTTTTTTATTTGTTACAGATTTATCATAATTTTCTACAGATTTTTTATAATTTTATAATAAGACACATTTTGAATTAATTTTTTTTTTTTGCAGATTTGTTAGTTGTTTCCATATTTACTATTGAGCACTAAATTTTAATTTTAAAAAATCTTAGGCGAAAATAGTAATGTTTAAATTTTAATTTTAATGTTTTGAGAATGATTTATGAATTTTTAAATTTAAATTTAAATGATTATAAAATGAATTATACTTTTTTTAAAAATAATATTTTTAAAAAAGTAGGTTTATAGTTTTGTAATTATATTTGAAAATTTTCTATTCTAAATTCCCAAAAATTATAAACTAATTGATTTTCGAAAGTAAGTACTATATATTAATAATAAATTTATGCAAATAACCAAATAAGTATATAAGTGTCTTATTAAATTTTGCTAAATTTTGAAAAATATTTTATTGTTTTATGACAATTTCGGAAAAAAAAATTTTAGGCAACTACATAATTCGACTATTACAAAAAAAGAAATATAATTTTAATCAAAAAACAGAAATATTTAGTGTTACCATATATAAGGAAGCTTTAATTATTGTCATTAATTATTGCCTTAAATTGTTTTTTTTTTGGTTCATTGTTGGAAACTGGCGTTTTTCCTTTGCAAGAAAACGCCAATTCTCCAAAAGCTTTTACCTTTTTAAAAAAATAAAAATTAAAACATTGTTTTCTTTTTTAAAACATCGGTTTTTTTTTTGAATAATTTTTGTTTTTTTATTTTATATAATTATAATTATAAAGATTTTTAAGATAAATGTATTACAATAGGAAAGTGTTTAAACAGGGGTATTTAAGTCATTTTTGACCTCCTAAACACTAAGTTAATAAACTTAGGGATATGAATACTAACTAAATAATTACTCGAAAGATTTATACTACTTGGAGTAAATTTCACTAAAATAAATTTACAACAAAAACCAGGCACAATACTATTATACTCTCGTACTTACCGTCGCAATCTATCTACTAAACACAGCAGACAATATAAGATACATATGTTTTTATTGTCAACAGACAAAACCAGTTCACCTTCTAATCACTCTTTAGTTTTATTTGTTTTGTCCGCGAGTCAAATAACATCCTCTGTTTTCTAGAAATATTGTTCTCTGTTATTTTCAAGGCAACACTATAACACCATTGACTCTCCAGTTTAGGTTATGGTTTCTTGATGAACACGTCACCTCTGTTTTATGTTTCTTTTTTTATAATAATTATTAATTATATTAAACATAGTAATTTATATTTCATCATAATTTTGGTGTTTTATTAACACATTATCTTTACTTTAGTATTTTCATTTCAACCGCTTTTAAACGCAACTGCTTGTCAACCAGTCAAGAATATTCTGCAAACACAACCGTTTCCAACTGTTAAACCAGTCGTACAAAACATTTGCTAACGCTACTAACCGCAACCGTCCGTTTCCGCAAACTCTCACAACCGCAACCGCAACCGCGTTGAACCAGTCGAACCCTAACTTGCTTACAGTTTCAAACTGGTTCTGCAATTGTCATTGATAAGCATGACGCTTATCAAATGTTAGATAAATTTTTCCTCAAAAGAAACCGACAACATCAAAGGAGGAAAATGAAGTTGTTCCCTAAGTGTTAATATAAGGGTCGAATTTAAACAAGAAAAATCAGATGCGACGAAGGAAAACAACGAAGTGTTATAAGTCTTGACTTTTCAAGTCCGACGACATAATGACATAGACTTATTCGGGTCAAGATACTGAAATGCAGAGCACAACAATTTTTGCATTAGCACAAGTTTGTGTAGCAAATTGGCAGCCTGCGTTGACTAAACAACAAGAAATTTCAGATTATGTACATTCAGATTTTCTAATGGAACATGAAGGTTATGTTTTGATGTTGAAACAACTAGACTCAGATTCCACGACACATAATGTACGATCTTTGGATAATCATCCATTGCTGACATAAGGAATAGTTTTATTGGTTCATATGAAGATCATGTACGAACACAAATATTATTATTAAATAAAAATTATTAACTCAATTTAACAATGATATTGTGAAAAAAAATATATATATATATATATCATATTAATTATAATTAATCATATATATAATCATTACTATAGTTAATTTCTTATAAAAGTATTTATCATTTATATCTAAATTTAAAATTAATAGAAAACAGGTTATTGGCTAAAATCATATCTATAAATATCTAAATTTATTTTGTAAACATATTTTATATTAATTATAATTATATATTTTAAATATCAATATATGTAAACTTCTTATTAAAAGTATTTTATCATTTATATTTATCTAAATTCAAAATTTATCTAATACAAATTTAATATATAAATTTATATTATATACTAAAATTATATTTATAACCTATAATTCAATTATATTTTTGTATTTATCATTTCATCTTTTTTTTTTTGGTCCAGGAATAAAATAAAATAAAAATCAAATTTTAAAATTAATATAATAAATAATAAAATTTTCAATTTAAATTAAAGTTAATGTATTAAAAACTTATTTTTATTGAAAATAAATTAATAATCAAACAATCTGAGAAAAAATTCCTAACTAATATAAAGATAAATGATGAAATCAAGTATTTGTTTGCCTGTTGTGTTTATCGCGTAATGTATTAGGGTTTTAAAACCTTTTTAAAAAAAAATATTATGATTTTTTTTTTTTTTTTTTAAAGGGTATTCGTATTAAAAAAGGCCAAATGTTTACAACTTTAAAGAAAGAACATAAGAGAGAAATAGGGGGAAAGGCTCTGAATAAAACAGAAAACAGAGCAAGAGATTTTTGAGAACAGAGATGATACCAAAATCATTTTAATCACCGACCCATATACGGGTTAGACGTTCGCCGTACTTTGAACCATTGTTCTTTAATGCCAAAGACTTGTTCTTCACAGTTTTTACCACTTTTTGATAAACCACATTTGGAGGTAGCGTTAGCCCGGAATGGAAACGAGTATTCCGCTCCTTCCACAGTTCATATATAGTAGCCTGCCATATCTGTTTCAGAGCAAGGTTTTTAAATCTGCATGAAGTTGCTGAAGGTAGCCATTGGAGAGTTAAATCCCAGGCAGTTGGGATAGAATGCAGCTGAAGAGATCCTGCAGCACGGTTCCAGACATGAGCTGAGTACGGGCAAGAGAAGAACAGGTGGTTCCTAGACTCAAACCCATCTCCACACAAGAGGCAGTAAGGTTCTACATCCAGACCCCAAGCAGACAATCGATCGAGAGTAGCATTACGGTTCAGTACGAATGTCCAGGCAAGGGTAGAGTGTTTAGGGATCGCTACTTTGTTCCAGACCAAGGGAGACCAGAGTACCTTAGGTTTCGATTGGCGAGTAGCTTCCCAGGTAGCTTTCGTGTTGAATCGATTATAAGATACTCCGTTAATCTTCCAATCCGCAGAATCGACAGAATCAGTGATTGAGATACCTGTTATGATTAACAATGCTTGTAATTGGCGGTCAGACCTCGCGTTTGGCAGGCACCAATGATTTTCACTGATACTTTCGCTAACAAGCGAGTTTAATGGTATTCCCATATCCTGCGGACCATTTTGTCCAATGTAGTCAATAAGCGGTCCCAAGGTTGTCCAAGGATCGAACCAGAAGAATGTATTGTCTCCCCTCCCGACAGTGATGTGTAGAAAATTTAAGGCAAAGGATCTTAGCTTCAAGAGTCTTCTGAACATCCAGGAGTAAGTGTAGTTTGATGCACTCAAAGCCCAGAAGGTATGCTTGGATAGGTAACGATGTCTGATCCATGATACCCATAATGATCCAGCTCGGAAGTACAATAACCAGATCAGTTTTAAGCCAAAAACAATGTTCCAAGAAGCATAGTTCCTCAGACCCAAGCCTCCTTCATTTTTTGGAAAGCTCAAATCCTTCCATGCCACTTTCGCTCCTGATGGTTTATCGATGCAGCCATGCCATAAGAAGGAAGAGGTGAGAGAGGTAATGATCTTTAGTACCTTTTTCGGGATGAAGAAGGCGGAGGACCAAAAGCCAATAATCCCAGGAATAACTGAACTGATTAATTGCAGTCTGCCCGCAATGCTTAAATGTCTGTGCATCCATCCATTCAACTTGCGTCTGATCAGTGATAAAAGAGGGTCAAAGTCTGCAACTCTAAGTTTTCTTGGACATAGTGGCAGTCCCAAGTATCTGATGGGTAGAGCAGCTACCGGCAGATGAAACTTACGCAGAATCCTGTCTAGAGCATCATGTGATAGTCCTGAAGTAAACATCTGAGTTTTAGATATGTTCACTGCCAAACCTGATAACTTTTCAAATTGAGATAACACCGAGAAGACCCCTGCCAAAGACTCCTCTGTACCGTCCAGAAAGATCAATAAATCATCAGCAAAAGCCAAATGGGTGAGAGAAAGATCCTCACAGCCCGGGTGCAGATTAAAGATACCATCTCTTGCTGCGTTATTTAGCATCTGTGATAGAACATTCATCACGATAACAAATAAAGGTGGAGATAGGGGGTCGCCTTGGCGAAGACCCGTCTTCCCTTTAAAGTACCCTGACGTAACCCCATTTATGCTGATCGAGAAGCTAGGAGTTGAGATACAAGTTCTGATCCAATCAACAAAGTGAGCAGGAAGAGAGATTGCAGTGAGGGACGCTAATACAAAGTCCCACCTAACAGAGTCAAAAGCCTTGGATATGTCCACTTTAAGGGTGATTCTAGGCGACAGACCCTCATTGTGATATCCTCTAATTACCTCAGACGCGAGCAAGACATTTTCCAAGAGGAGCCTCTCTTTAACAAAAGCTGATTGGTTTGGAAGAATGACAGAGGGAAGAATCTGCTTAAGGCTGTTAGCAATAATCTTAGTAATTACCTTGTAAAGCGTATTCAGACATGATATTGGACGGAAATCCCGGATGTCCTCAGCCCCAGGACGTTTAGCAATCAGAACAAGGCTTGTGGCATTTAGAGCTGATGGCATAAATGGGTTCTGGAAAAAGTTTTTTATCACATCAGTGATTTCTTCTCCCAAAAGACCCCAAGTAGCTCTGAAGAATTCAGCGGACAGCCCGTCTGGCCCTGGAGTTTTGTTCAAAGGAAGTCTAAACAGGGTTGTTTTAATCTGCTCCGAAGAGATCATAACTGAGAGTTGTTCTCCTTGAACTTGAGTGCATTTCTGAGTCATGATCCTGTTGAGATAAGGACTCAAAGTACTGCAGAATTGGCCTTTAAGATTACCATACATATCAGTGAAGTGGGAAACCGCTAGTGAGTGAGTCTCTTCAATTGTAGTTGAGCGAGAACCGTCTGATCGGAGAAGGTATTTGATAGCATTTGACGTATTTCTAGCAATAGTAACTCTGTGAAAAAACCTCGTATTCAAATCCCCTAACTCCAACCATCTTATCCTTGATCTGAACCTGAAAAAGCATTCTTCAGCGAGTCTAAGGAAAAGCCATTTCTCTCGGAGCAAAGATTCTTGTTCTGTCTCCGCAGAGGTAGAATTTTCCAGCAGGCGGGATTGGCAAGATTTCAGTTCATCATGAGCGTTAATCACCCTTCTCTCGATATCACTAAATGCCTCCTTGCACAATGTTTTAATAGGTCGCTTAACTTGTTTGAGCTTTACACACAAAACAGTGAGGTTTTTGGCCTTTGTTCCCAGATCTTCCCATACCTTCGTCATTGTGGGGATGAAAGAGTCGAGAGTGGTGACGTAGCTATGAAATTTAAACGGCCGAGTACCAAAAGATGGAGGAGGCGTGATGAGCTTGATATGACATGGAGTATGATCCGAGAACTCCGGAGGCTCGAATGAGCAGTGACTAGTGGGGAATTTCACAATCCAAGGATCATTTATAAGACATCTATCCAGCCGCTTTGCTATAGGGTCAGATGGTCTGTGGTTCGACCAGGTGAATCTGGGTCCTTGGTAAGCCATATCCCACAGCCCAAGTTCAGCAATAAGACTTCCAAACTCTCGCATATGATGACTAGAAGACCACACATCCACTCTTGACGATTCTAAAGGACTAACAATCTCATTAAAGTCTCCACAAACCAGCCACGGTTTGGAATCCATAGAGAAAGAAACCCGAGTGTCCCTCAAAGAGTCCCATAGCTGCTTCCTTTCTTGGTATTCATTTGAAGCATAAACCGCGGTGAAAAAGTAAGACGTACCATCTTCAAGAGTGACTTCAGATGTTATTGATTGAGCATCCGCATGGAGAAAAAGGACCTTGGTTGGATTCTTATAAATAATCCATATTCTACCAAGGTCTGAAAATTGGTAGTTTGAAAGAGCAGTCCATTCCGGACCTAAAGCCGCCAAAATAGTTAGTTTATTTACCTCCCTTACGTGTGTTTCCAAGAGGGCACCAACGCTTATATTTCGCGAATTTACCCAAGATATAAGTGGGCGATGCTTAATATTGTCATTGATGCCTCGCACATTCCAAAAGAATGTGCCTATCATAAAGATATTTGGGATTGGTGGTTGACCCCGGGTAACCGGAGAAGTCCACCATCAGATTCTGGGGAGCGTTGGGTAATTTTCCTTTTCTTTGATGATTTCTTCCTTGGAGGGGAAAGAAGAGAGTCTGGTGGGATTGTAGCATTCTTACTATCATACACAGTAATCGCTTTAAACTCAGACTTTCCTACTTGTGCAGCTTCTTCCATTTCCAGTAGAAGGGCTCCAAACTGATTTGAACAAGAGCCAGTTATAATAGCCTGGTCCTTCAGAACACAAGATTGAGCAGGAACTGTTTTCACTGCCGGTATAAAGCCATCATTTGCGGGTTCAGGATGGGCTTTGAATGTAACTGATTTGGAATTCTTGTCCAAAACGATGCCTCCTGACTGTTTAAACTTCAGGTTTAAAGAAGTGGCTTTCTTCCCTGATTTTGAATCAAACGCTACACCTTTTCCTTTGTCCAAATTAACCTTTCTAGATGTGGCTGGGTTGGACTCCTTGTTTGGCGCAGAGGAGGCAGCCTGTTTTGAGAGCTTCTTCTTGGTCTTAGAAGCTGAGGATGTGTTAGGCACGGTGGGAGACGCATTTCCAGTAACCGATGGGGAGCTTTCTTGATCCTTTTTTTCCTCACCAGTACGAGATTCAGGATTAGAAGGACACAGGGCTGCTTTATGCCCGATCTCATTACACAGAGAGCAAAGCGGAGGTAGCCATGGGTACGAAACCAGAATCACATCTACTTCTCCGTTCTCGCGTTCAATCTCGACAAAAGCTGGTAATGGTCGAGTGAGATCCACTACTACCTTAATATCCACTGAACTTACACTCGAGAAAGGTTTAGCATCGATTATGACTCCTAGTGGTTTAGAGATTATCGCCAGACCTTCGTCAGTGATAAGATCGAATGGAACTTGGGTACAAGAAGCCCAGACTGGAGCTCGTTGGAGTGAAGGAGGATCAAGACTGAATGAAGCCTTCCATTCAGTGACAAAGAAGGGAGAATCACCAACCCTCCAGAGTTCGTGTTGAAGTATTCGTTGCCGTAAAGAGGCTGAAGGTATATGAAAAAGGAAAGCGTTCTTCGACAGATTGTGAATAGTAACGCGTTTATCCTTGCCCCATAAGAAGTTAAGAACACCCCAAATCTTTCCATAAGAAGGAGCGTTGCCGTAGAAGATACCGACAATGTAGTCCGCGTGTTTCCGAGCTCCTCTTTCAAAAACTGCGTTTGGGACTTTTACCCTTGGAGCTCCAGTTTCTGAGATGCTAACCGGAATCGCAGATCTCGGAAATTTGTTTGCCCTCTTTGCCCGAGAAGCCCAGGAGAATGAAGGTTCGTCTTGAGACAATTTTGGATCAACCTGAGTAGAGTCCTCTGTCAAAATCTTGTCACGAACACCTTCTTTGGGGAATTCATTCGTTGAGGGTAGCTTAGAAGAAGCAGGATCTGCAAACACCGGAGGTTGAGCAAAAGCTGCTCCCAACTGCGACTGAGCCGGATCGGAAGGTCCGGGTAAAGCACCAGATACAAACTTAACCGAAGAAGGATGGGCTGGTACTGTTACTGAAACTTCACGAGCAGTAGAAGTCACAGAGAAATCCATAGGTGAAGGAGGACTTTCGGGGGAAAGAAAGAGGAGGTCAGGGGGAATAGGTGGATCCGGATTGATTGCCGGAGGTCCGGCCATCGGAGAGGGAAACAGAGTGGTCAACGGCGAAGGTAAGGGATTTTGACTTTTATGCTTTCGAGAGGAAAACACGATTTTTTTCTGCGAAAAAGTGGTCTAAAATTTATTTATGAGCAAAAGCTGCTCCCAACTGCGACTGAGCCGGATCGGAAGGTCTCCATATTATGATTTGACTCCCTCCCTCTCTCAAATTCGGATCCCTCTCATTCTTGTCTCTCGGTCAGACCCAAACTCTCTGCCTAGTCCCTTCCCGGCGTCGCCTCAATCTCAGTCTCCTCTCCGGTAAGGCTTACCTGCTTTTCTCGCTTTACTGTCCGTTTCTTTCAACCTTGTCCAATTCCTCTTCTTTTCATTGCTGATTTTTTTCCTTTGTTCAGTCTTTTTTTTTTTTTTATCTTGTTAGATTTACCTGTGTTAATTATTACTCTACTCTTGTTGTTGTATTGTTACTGTTTAAGCCATGGAAGCTCGGATTTTGCAATCCTCTTATTCTTACTGCTTCTCCTCCGGTTTCTCCTCAATTTCATCATCTCCGAAACCTCCCTCCGTCAGCTTTCCTCTCTCCGTCAGCTTTCCTGGAATCAAATTCTCAAGGGCTCCTTGGAGAAAGGAAAGCCCTTTCTCTGCCAGCTTTACTCAGAAGACTAGAACTATAAGTGTTTTATCCATGTCGAAGAAAGAGGACTACACTGAGAGTCTCAATTACAAAGACTCCGGTGTTGATATCGATGCTGGTACTGAGCTTGTTAGAAGAATCGCGAAGATGGCTCCTGGAATCGGCGGATTCGGTGGTCTCTTTCCATTAGGTGATTCTTTTCTCGTAGCTGGTACGGATGGTGTAGGGACTAAACTTAAGTTGGCCTTTGAGACTGGAATCCATCACACCATTGGAATTGACTTGGTAACAACTTAGTAATCCTTCTTTTGTGACCTTTATTTATTATGTCATCCAATCACAACTCATCGTTTTGTTCCTTTGTTGCAGGTTGCTATGAGTGTAAATGATATTGTTACTTCTGGTGCCAAGCCTCTGTTTTTCCTCGATTACTTTGCTACTAGCCGTCTCGATGTTGACCTTGCTGAGAAGGTATCGTTGCTTCACCTCTTTCCCCTTTTGATTTTTTTTTTTACTAGATATTTATGTAGAACGTTTTGCTTATATATTCAGGTCATTAAAGGGATTGTTGATGGTTGTGGCCAATCAGACTGTGCTCTCCTAGGAGGAGAGGTAAGTTTTAATTCCTTGCTTTTGGCAATGTTGTTTATGCATTTGTTTCCATAATTTTGTTTGTTTTTAGACTGCAGAGATGCCCGACTTTTACGCAGAGGGAGAGTACGATCTCAGTGGGTTTGCGGTTGGGATAGTGAAGAAAACTTCTGTTATAAACGGGAAAAACATAGTCGCCGGAGATGTCCTTATTGGCCTCCCATCAAGTGGCATTCATTCCAACGGTTTCTCTTTAGTAAGAAAGTAAGTAATTAGTGGATAATACGACATTAGGAAGAAGCTAGTTTATTAGCTATATTCAATGACAAACTAAAAGAGCACAATTGTTTGCAGGGTTGTTGCTCGAAGTGGTCTTTCGCTTAAAGATGAGCTTCCAGGTGGATTAATTTCTCTTGGTGAAGCGTTAATGACACCCACTGTCATTTATGTGAAGCAGGTTTGGTTTTGTTTTAGATTTTTTTCAACAAAAAGTTGATCACATTTGTCACCAATTCCATGACAAATCATTCTCTATGTCCACAGGTACTTGACATAATCAACAGAGAAGGAGTGAAAGGGATAGCTCATATAACAGGAGGAGGTTTTACAGACAACATTCCTCGTGTCTTCCCTGATGGTTTGGGTGCTGTTATTAACACTGGTGCTTGGGAACTTCCACCATTGTTCAAATGGATCCAACAGGTAATGAATTGAGTTTGAGAGAACATCAATCATTCAAGATAAATCTTAACAACGTATGTGCTTGTTTTGATTAACCTTTTTCTTGGTTATTCAAGTCTGGGAGAATAGAAGACAGTGAGATGCGAAGGACGTTTAACATGGGAATAGGGATGGTGATGGTGGTTAGCCCAGAAGCGGCTTTGAGAATACTTGGAGAATCCAAGAATGGCAACTATGTTGCGTATCACATTGGAGATGTTATAAATGGTGAAGGTGTAACATATCATTAGATCTTTTGTGTTATTAATAGATATGCTAATTGTGTTCTGAATTGTGTTTCAATTTTGTGAGAGAATCTTTTTGGTTATTTTCTTTATATTTTTTGGTTATTATTTTTATGTTTTTTTGACATAAATTTTGTGACATTACGAATCAAGTAATGTTTTATGAAAACACGTTCTAGTTTTAGAAAATAGGTTGACAAAAAGTCCTACAAAATAGAAACTGGTTCGTATGAGTTTAGATAATTTGGCACATAAGGTCAACCATTAGATCAAAAAGAATGCCACGTTCATAAATTATATATTCGTGGTATCTTGAGAACCGACTAGTAGTTTGCTCATCAGTTCACTATACACCATTCATGTTGTGTATCATACCTCAAAATTAGTAAACCATATACTTACAAAGGTATGTCCAAAATTTCAACAGAGAGTAATAAAAGGCAACTGAGACGGTATTATGGCTAAACATAGGACAAGTTTACCTGCTAGGATTTGAAGATTTAGCGGGAAAAGAGCTTCAAAGGCTTATCATATCTTAGGAAGTGTCTTGGAGCTTAACGTCTTTTGGTTCAGAGTTAGTCTCTTTTCCTTCTGCTGATGGCTTCTCTTCGTTAACATGCTCTTGCAGTTTTTTTCAGGTGTTGTGCTCTGCAATCGAAGGTAACTAACTTTATTAAATGAGACTACTTTGATTTCGGATAGTATATGGTTATGGTGCATTTACAAAAAAAGGTCTATTTGGTTTTTGAGACAATGTTGAGGTGTAAGAAGAAGACCAACCTTGTTCTTGTCGCACCACTCTAGTCCAAATGGTCATGCTAGGAAACTGATTCTGCTTTGAGGAGGTTCCGGTAACTGATCATTGATGTTTTTGGGAGACGGATCTTGGTTCCCTTGCCTATATATATTTTTGTGTGTGTATACCCGATTCAAAATATACACGGGACATAAGTCATAAGTTGATAACACATCGAATGATTATGGATGTATACATAATTTATCTGGCTCATGTAAAAAAGAACACACCGTGGTAAAGGTTGTGATTTGAGTTGGCCAGATTGATACTTCAGAGCCGTTTTAAGCATGGACTTTGCCATCACCGCTTTCTTCTCCATCTCAGCAAGTGCAGCTAACCTAGACCAAGTTAATTTCTCGTTCTTTAAGATAATAACAGGAAGAGACAAAAAAAAAAAAAAAAAGGAAGACGAAATAGAGTAACATTTGAAACATACAGACTGTAATAATACAGACAAGGTTATTACAAGATATACAGAGATTACTTTCCTAAACTAATGTGTAACACTACTCCATGGGAGGCGTATCACAACTCAAAACTATCACCAGAGACGATAAAAGCTCTTTAAAATGAATAACTTAGCCACATTTGTGTTAGTAAGAGTCAGCGCAAAACTTTTTACCTGCAGGACTTGAGCAACATATCTCTGCGTTGCTGCATCTTGCTCAGCTAATCTTCGTGCATCTTATGTTACCTTTTTTTCTTGCTCCACCCGCATCAAGACCTTCAAACGTATCAACTAATCTCAGCATTGTATCAGCGATAAAAAATAATCAGTAAAACAAATTGGTCATGCAAATGCAAACATGTACCATTGTGCCTTCTTGTTCTTGCTTATCAGAAAGGAGTCTCTGAATTTCGGCCAGTCCTTGCTCTAACTCCTCTACCTGATGTTCACATTCATTACAAGCAGCATTTGACATCTTAAGACTTATCTCAAAACAAACTTAGCACTTATGAGCCTTCTAATTAGATCAGAGCCGAGGGATGAGCAACGAGCACGAGAATAACAACGAGAAAGGAAAGCAATTATGATAAATTAACCCTATATTTAATTTATCAAAACTTTTCAACTTTCCACCAATTTTACAAAGAATGGTAGTTTATAAAGGGACCGCAATTGTTTATTGTCTATATTTTTAGTGACTTAAAAACTAAAAATCAACAATTGTTAGACAGGTTCGTTATTCGAAGAGGTCTTTCGCTTAAAGATGAACTTACAAGTGGCTCAACTTCTCTTGGTGAAGCTTTAATGGCACCCACTATCATTTATGTGATGCATGTTTTTTGGTCAACAAAAATTCGATCACATTTGTTACCAATTTCCATGACTATTTTTCTCTCTAAAGAAAATTGAGATAGTAATTGAAGGAGAAAAGAAAGTGATGTATCATATAAGTGGTAGAGGTTTCACACACCGATGTTTAAGAACTTACACCAATGTTCAAATGGATCAAATTAATAATAGTTTGAATTTAAGAGAACATAAATAATTTAAGATAGAATATAGTTAGATTCGAAAGGACGTTTAACCTGTGAATATGGATGATGGTCGTGGTTAGCCCAAAGGCGACTTTGAGAATATTTGGAGAAGCCAAGAATGAAGACTATGTTGTGTATTGCACTGGAGAGGTTATAAATGGTGAATGTGTAACATATCATTAGATCATGTTTGTGTTTCTACCAACCACCATTGTGTTCTTAATATCACAATAATATTTCAATTTTATCATAATTATCTTTAATGATCAAGAAGATGAGCAAGATTTCTTAACAATGAGCTAACCAATCGAGTATTTATAGTTATGGAGTTGATTCCTTTTCTCTTTGGAATCGGCTTAATTTTGGTAAAATTTCTAAAAAGACCTAACGTTTTGGAGTTTTAACAAAACAAACATCAAAATCGCGAAGTTAAAATGACACACAAGAAAATAATATGTCATTTTATAATCAAATCTGCCCAAATTATGACCATATTTTAAATTTATCAAAACTTGTTCAACTTTCTACCAAATTTAGAAAGAAATGTAGTTCTTCGAGAACCAATCAAACTTTTGAAATGGAGGAACCACAATTATTTACGCATATATTTTGAGTGATTTAGAAACTAAAAGACCACAATTGTTTGTAGGATCGTGGCTCGAACCAGTGTTTTGCTTAAAAGTGAACTTCCAAGTGGATCAACTTCTCTGAGTAAGCTTTAATGACACCCACAATCATTTAGGTGAAGCAAGTTGCTTTTTTCCATCAACAAAAAAGTTGATCACATTTGTTACAAATTTCCATGACTATTTCTTTCTCTTTACAGGTATTTGACATAATCATCAAAGTAGTGAATGAATATGTCATATAACATGTGGATGTTTCACATACATCATTTAACGTGTCTTCAGTTACGGTTTGAATGATGTTATTCACATTGTTGCATGAGAACTACCACCATTGTTCAAATGGATCTAACATATAATAATTTTGAATTTGAGAGAACATATATCATTCTAGATAATTCTTAACGATGTATGTGCTTGAAATATTTTGATTGGTTATTAAGTTCTGGGAAAATAGAAGACAGTGAGATGCAAATGCCAGATTCGTCTGAGAATACTTGGAGAAGCCAAGAATGGAGACTATGTTGCATATCGCATTGGAGAGGTTATAAGTGGTGAAGGTGTAACCTATCACTAGATCATTTTTGTGTTTTTGCCACCATCATTGTGCTCTTAATAGGACCATACCAATTGTGTTTTAAGTTTGTGTGAGAGAAGATAGAATCTCTTTGTTTCCCAAGTTTTAATCCATTTTTGTTACCTTTGGGGTTTTAACGAAATTTGGATCTTATCTTTTAATTTTCTTTAATTGACATACATTTTGTAAAGCTAGTGTTTTGAGAAAAACATGTATATAATAACGTTCTAGTTTTAAAAAATGGATTATGTGATGTGATTTGTGAAACTATTGTACAAAATTTTAAGTAAATTATAAATGAAAACAATCGTTTTAAATCCTTTTTTATCAACAATCATTTCAAATTTATTTTACAAAATTATAAGTAAAGTATTTCCTTTTGATAGTTTTGGCTGAGACTTAAATGAGTTTCAAAACAAAATTAATTAGTAAAAAGCCATTTTCCATTAACTTCAATTCGTCCATGAGTTTACAGGTTTTGTTCACGGCACAATATTGTAGAAATCTTCGTCGTTGAATAGAATGTATAACTCGTAACTCTTAAGTTTTTGTCACGTTACGAATATTCCTTTTTAGAATAAAATATATATAAAGATATTGGAGAAAAACTCATCTCTATAATAGATTTTCTTTATTTTAGAGACAAATATAGGAGAATACTTCAGAGATGGTCATAGTCTACATGTGTGTATAGGTTAGCCAGACGAAGTTAATAGAGGCTACTGAAGAATATCTATCTCATTTACGAGAATTCTCGTTGATAAAGGTATTGAAAGTAAAATATTGGAAGGCCGCCTGCTAGTGTAGGATCGGGAACATCCTAATTTTTACTTTGTTTCATAAAATCTTTATGTATAGTATCGCTATTGTATCATGGTTATGTTGCTTTCACTAATATGCTGGTGGAAAAAATCAATAGCTCCCGATGATATTTCATACATCGAGTTTCTTCATTATTGTAATGTTTGTAAAATCAGATATAATAAAACAGTGTTACAAAAAAAGTCTACATGTGTGTTTCTTTAATTACCTTTAGTGTTATTTAGACAATAAAAACCCGCTTTAATGTGATTAACTTTAATTAATTTCATTTGCACATTTGAGAATGGATTCTGTGATGTGATTTGTGAAACTATTTTACAAAATTATAATTCAATTATAAATGAAAACTATCGCTTTCTTTTTTCTTGATCAACAATTGTTTCAAATTTATTTTACAAAATTATAAGTATTTCTTTTTGATAGTTTTGGCTGAGACTTAAACGAGTTTCAAACCAAAATTAATTAGTCAAACCCAGTTTCCATTAACTTCAACTAGTTAGCGGTCAGCCCCCGCTCACGCGCGGAAGGCTTCTTGCGTTTGATATCGTCTGTTGCGTTTAGGCCTTTTATGAGTGTTTAGTTTATCATAGTGAAACTATTACACGTTCATAAAAAACGTAATACAGCAAACACTTGACCGTCTCCTAAGATCATTGTTTCTGGTCTGTTCATCCACATCATCCGACTGTGGAAGCATTAAGATACAAGATCTCACCACCAATGTATGATCCTTCTTGAGCTTACATGGATTCTCCTTTGGAAATTTTATTACACTTTATTTTCTCAATCTTCTTCCATTGGGTCATCATTCTTACTGTTGTTGTCATTATTTTTTCTACCGCTTGCATTGGCGTTCACAACTTGAAACCAAAAACTCTGGCTTCTCTCTACTGCTCCTCCATTGATCTCTCCCCCATGTATGTTATTGCCTTCCGCTTATCTCGACATATTATCTGAATTTATGGCCTAGTGGACTTCATGCCTCCGCGCACGCGCGGGGGTTCGGTTGCTGTCTTGGATTTGTAGAGAAGCTAGTTCGATATAATCTTGTATGTCAAAAGAGATGAACATTTTCTTTCTTATCTTTTACTTTTGTTTTCCCGTTATTGTCTTAAGCTTGTTCTCCAAAATCTACTTCTTGAAACCGTACATTATGTTAAAAGCATGCATAATCTCAAGAGTCTCGCTAAGCGTTCTAATGTCACTCCCAACACATCTCAAATGCTGCATTGGACCATGTAAGGATCTGTTCACAATGCCTCGGCTTAAATAAAGACTACATATGTTCTAGCCATCATCTTGAATTGAAAATTGTGCTTGTGAAGATTTGACATGCTTTTGACCATACTTTCTGTAGTTGTAACCATCATCAGCGAAGATTGATGGCGTACTCCTTCTCGAGTCATTTTGATCAGATCAGATCCGTCCGGAATATCTGAGCTCGTTGGTGGCGTCTGCAGAGGAGGAGTTGGCCGGCTTAGCTCATTTGAGGAAGCTGCAGCCTCACTGATCAATGAAGGTGAGTGTGAGGATCCATGGCCCTGGCCTTGAAAATGTACTGGTGGCTCACTTCTTTGCTCCGCTCTGCGTAAACCTTGAAATCAATAAAGATTAATACAATGCCCCCGCAACAGCATAAAGGAATTAAGAGCTTTTAGGTTGTGGATATAAGGATTCTTTTGAAACAAATTTCTGCCAGTTCTGGAGCTCATAGTTTGTCCATCTTGTGAGCAATACATAATATTATTAGCATTACTAAGGCACTTATGTTAAACAATACCATATTGGTTGCAGGAGGTCTGAACTCAAATTCATTGGACTTTTGCTCGGTGAAGGTGTTCTGATGGAATGCCCCGCCAGTATAAAAACTTGTGCTAACATGCACTGGTCGGGGTTTGAACAAAGAACCAGTAGTAGGGGAAGGTTCTGGTTGAAAGTAAGCAAAGTTAAAATATCCAAATTTTATCTGTGACATGAAGAAAAACATCATACATAAACAAAAGACGACAAAAATAAATTTGTTCTAAAAGATGTTAAAGGCAAATCGGATTGTGAAACCTGTTCTATTATCAATAACGATGATGTTTCTCTAACCTGAATGAAAGGACCATTCGTCTCAAACAAAAGGAACAAAAAATATTGTTCAATCAAAGGATAGAAGGATGTAACTAATAGAGTAATAGATGCAAAAAAAATGTAATAAAGCATAATATCATCACTTACACTATTATTACTTTGATATTTGAGCATAACTCGAGCTAATACCCACGAAACGATGACTCTCATGATAAAAAGGTATTTTTTCTCACCGACCGAGTCTTTCAATATCTATTATAAGTGGAATTTCTATACAGCTAACAGGAAAAACAACTAACAAAGAATGGAAAAAGAGAAGAGCAGTACCAATGATATATCATGGTTTTTACTAGTTTTAGGCCATGATATAAGTGTGTTTTAGTGTCTTTTGTGTTCTTTTAGAGTCTTTTACAGGTATAATCAGGTTTGGAGCTGAATTGGAGATAATGGAGCATTTTGGAGATTTTTGGAGTGTTTGGCCGAGAGATAGAGTTCACTGTCCGAAACAGAGAAAGGTGTCGATCGTTGCACTCTAGCATCGATCGATGCACCAGCGAGATGGACCAAAACTCGGCGGTTTAGAAGAATCAAGATATTGCACTTTGATCCAGAAGTTCCTGATATTTACAAAGAAGCCCCTGGCCGAGATTAGACCTATATAATAGAGTTTTTAGTGTTTTAATTAGATACACTTTACAATACGCTTTCATAATTAAGAGCAGAGGATTTTTAGAGCTTTTGGGGCTGATCTGAACATGTTACATCATCTGTATTTGGAGAAGATTTCGAACCCCTTTTACTCTTTATCTTTTATGCAATTTACTTATCATATGATTATGTTTTCATTATCTATGTCTGAGTAGATTCCTTGTTAGGTTTAGGGTTTCTCACATATGATTTCATGACTTGCTAGACTTGTTCAATTTCAGTTAAGGATTCAAACTATATCTGTTCTTCAATTTAATTGTGCTTAAAGCTAGTTCTAACCTGATCAATTAGAATCTAGATCTTAGGTTGCTAAATACGTCAAGGAAGTGGGGTTTAGGAATCTGAACTAATTAAATTGGGCAATTAAACTTTGCGCAAACGGAAGTTTGGTTTAGGATAATTGTGAACATATCAAACTTGGAATTAATGCTAGTTTAATCTGTTAGTTCTCGCAAACGAAAGTTTGGTTTGCTGCACTTAGACTTAGAGAATTATCGCAAAGGAATTTGGTTAATTCTATATCTGTGTTTTGAGTTCTAGAACCGTGCTTAATTAGATCCTTGCTGAATGAACTGTCTGCTTGTCTGATTTCCTGAGAACGCCCTAGACCTAGCGCTCTTAATAACTTGCTTTCACAACCAACAATCTTTGCTATCTGTTTACTTTCTTGCATTACTTTTAATTCAATCTCATTATTTTCTTCCTAGTTAAATTCTTGTTCTTGAGCTATTGAACACCGGAGTCTCTGTGGATTTCGATACCCTATATACTACATTGATATTGCTGTGCACTTGCAGTTTAGTATAGGGATTAATTCTTGACCTATCAAGTTTTTGGCGCCGTTACCGGGGACTCTTTGAGTCTTCGATAGCTTCGAGCCTAGGGTTTTACTAGGATTTTTCTTTTTGTTTTCGTTTTTGTTTTTGTTTTATTTTCAGTTTTACTAATCTTCGTTTCTCTCTCTGTCGCAGGTACCGATTTCGCACTGCGTCGATCGTTGCACCCTTGCATCGTTCGTTACTAGGCGATTAGAGATTGAACCGATCGTTACACTGATAGCATCGATCGTTGCTGGACGATTACAGACAGTTTATGCCAACGCAGAAAACTAGAAGTAATCCGAACTCGAGCTTGGTCAATCTCGATCTTGAGAAGCTTGGACGTTTAGAGAGAGCTAACAGAAGAGAAAGAAGAGAAAGAATGATGCGAGAGCGTTTGATTCTGGAACGCGATGCTGAAGGTGTCCTGAGGGACCGAGATAACAACCGCTACAATGCCGACTGGCAGAGGGTTGATGCTGAAGGGAATGTCATTCCTGAGCAACAGCAACAGGAACGGGACCAAGGTAGAGAGATGGTAGTTCATGAGAGGACACTAGCTGACTACAATAGACCTGATGAGTTTCATGCAAACCGAGCAGCTCTAGTGCTTCCTGCTTTTGAGAGGAATGATTTTGAAGTAAAGACCATCTACTACCAGCTGATGAGGCAGATTGCTTTTCATGGTCTTCAAACAGAGCAGCCTATGGATCACATTGACAAGTTTGAGGACATAGTCACTGGCATGAAGTATGAAGGAGTATGCCCGGACTATCTGTTCCTTAAGCTATTCCCGCACAGTCTTGCTGGAGACGCTAGTGCATGGCTGAGACAACTGGCACCTGGTCAGTATACTACTTGGGCAGCCTTAAAGAGTGAGTTCCTGCGTCACTTTTATGATGATGCGCGTTCAGACCAGTCCATACAGGACATACTCACTTTCTCACAAGGAGCTGTGGAGCCCTTGAAGACTGCATGGATGAGATTTAAGCAGTATCAGCGTGACTGTCCACACCATGGATTCACAGAAGTACAGCTGATTGGTATCTTCTTCAGAGGCATAAATCTCCCTTATCAGATTGCGCTGGATAATTCGAGTAATGCTACTTTCAACACCAGGACTCCTACACAAGCTAAACAGTTGATAGAGAACCTGATTGGCAGCAACAGTTGCAAAACAATGGATGAAAGGAGGAAGAAATCTGGTGGAACTGTAGAGAATTCTGATATAGCTAATATAAAATCCAGATTGGACACAGTTTACAATCTCCTGACAAGTAAGAAAGCTGTCCACTTTGCCCAAGATGTAGAGGCGATTAAGACTGAGGAGGACACTCAGGAAGAAGATGTGAATTTCATAGGAGGTTCTGGTTTCCAAGGTAATAGATTTAGTAATCAACAGGGGAACAGATTCTCCAATGGAGGACAGACTGGTGGTTTTCAGAAGACCTATGGATAAGGTACTCAGAGAACCTATGGATCTACATCCTATCAGACTCCTCCTGCACCTACAGCCCATGAGAGCAGAATGGAGGCTATGATGGAACAACTGATGGAGTGTCAGACCAAGATTTCTGTGGACTGCAACAAGAAGTTGGACGCTGTCTATGGAGACCTCAATGGGAAGTTTGAGTCACTGAGCACTCACATGAAGCAGTTGGACACTCAGGTGAACCAGATGTCCAGCTCACTGAAGGGAAAAGGAGTTGCAGAGACTCATATTAAGGCCTGGTCTGTACTCATTAATGATGGATCTCATCTAGGTGAGAAATTTGAGCTAAGTACAACTGAGTTGGTGGATGAGGCAGAATTTTCGGATTTGAGTGAAAAACTCTCGGGTAGAAACTGCAGTGATGCAACGATCGACACACAGCTGGCATCGATCGATGCATGTCGTGAACAAGCAGAAGATCCGTGGGATGAAAATGAGATTGATGCAGAACTGGCCCGCCTATTCCCTGATGTGTCTGAGATCACTCAAGAGGAGGTTTATGCACAAGCCATTAGGCAATATCCCAAAGTATCTGAGGTAATTAAACAGGAGATTGAAGAACTGAAGAAGCTGGAAGAGAGTGGTGAAGACTTGGAAGAAATTCCACCGTCTGATGATCCACCTTATCATCCATGTGTTCAAAGATATTTGAACAAGATGTTGCCTTTAGATGAGGAGCTGAGAGAATGGGTGATAATAGTTCCTCAGCATATTAGTGATGTTCTGCTAACTAAGATCCCGAAGAAACTGCCTGATCCTGGAGTCTTTGTACTGGATTGTTCTATCTTTGAGGATAGCTTTAGGCGTTCTCTGTGTGATTTAGGAGCTGCTGGAAGCATAATGCCTTACCCTGTGGCAGAGAAGCTGGGTATGTTGGATTTCACTCCTACTAGGACTTCTCTTGTCCTAGCTGATCAGTCCATACGAGTTCCTGAAGGACTCCTTATGGACATTCCGGTGAGAGTTGGAAACTACTTAGTTCCAACGGACTTCCTTGTACTGAGATATGACTGTGATCCGGATGAAGCATTATTGCTTGGGAGACCCTTTTTGGCTACAGCAGGAGCATTGATTGATGTTAAGAACAGCTTGATAGACCTCCATCTGGGAGATGAACCACTGCACTATGAAATGGATAAGCTGCGGAAGCCACTGATAGATGGGCAGACATTCACCATAAGGGACGCAGATATTGAGCAGCCGGATAATACTATGGTTATAGATCCTGGAGCACATTCCACTCCATCTTTTCTTGGACATGAGCATTCCGCAACAGCCTACTCACCACCTTGGATGAGGAGACTTGAACAGAGACAGAAAATTCTCTGTCAGGACCTCCTAGTGCCTGAAAATTCCCATCCGTCCGTTCAAGCTATTGACCTTAAACAAGCGCTGGGTGGGAGGCAACCCACCATTAGGTACTGGTGTTTTTCTACTTAATTTTTGGTGTTTTTGTTAGGATTTTACGTTTGTTTTTGGTGAGTTTATGATTGCAGGTCTCGGACAAAATCGCAGTGCGTCGATCGATGCACTTCTGTGTCGATCGTCACAACACGAAAGGAATCGCATTGCAGCGATCGTTGCGGTCCTGAGCAACGATCGACCATACACGAAAATCGCCAAGTAACGGTCGATGCACTTAGTGCAATGATCGTTGCCTGTGCGACATAGGTAACCCGACAGAACTCAACAGAAGCTTTAACAATTTTTCTTTCTTTTTACCGATCCTTCGCTTGACACTACTGGGGACAGTGTGTTTTAAGTGTGGGGGAGGAGCTACTGACGCTTATCTTTCTGTTTTCTTAAGAGTCAGTCTATTTTTCAAAATTTTGTTTTATTGAGTCAAAATTGTTTAAGTAAGAAACTATGATTTTCTGAGAATATTTACAAGACTTGCAGGAACTTAAGTAACCATTGGGATGAAGTTGCAGGATCTATCTCTGACTATTAGAAAACCCAGACACGGATCAACCTACTGGGAACACCCATATCACTTCAGGTATCAGAGGATCCTTTTACTGACTTCAAATTAATCCTGACTTAGATTTCTCACCTAAGGGCTTGGTATACTTTATGTCGGATTCCCTGTTAGTTCTGACACAGCCTGTAAACCTGTCCTATTTAGTTCCCTTCTCCCCTTCTATTAAGTAAAAAAAAGATAATAAACTGAGGATGAGTTAGTAACTCCGAAGTGGTCACGGGAGTGGTAGAGACCCCTATTATCTCCTGTGCGATCCATGGAATGTGTCCAAAGTACACCCCATAACGGGAAGAACACTGATAAAAAAAATAAAATGATACCCAATGTGGGAAAAATCAGTTGTTAAAGAAGGGAAAGAGAAGAAAGGGACTAGAGAAAGATAGTATGGTGGTCTAGAGCTGATAAGGTAAGAATCCATGTGCCTTTAGATCGATACTCCTTAGGTGAGACCGCACTTAAATACTTGCAGAAGTCAGTAGGGAGAATTTGAATGCTTGGATGTGATTGTGGAGTTTACTTAGGACAGTTGCTAAGTGTGGGGGAAGTACATGTTGGTCTTGATATCCTGTGATTGATTCTTTCAGTGGTTTACTAAGGGGAATCTGAGTATTGTAGCTTCTAGGATGAAATGAGTTTCTGAAGAGTTTTCAAACCTCTTCACCATGTTTTAGTTCTCTGTTTTGCTTGAGGGCAAGCAAAGGCTAAGTGTGCGGGAGTTGATATATCATGGTTTTTACTAGTTTTAGGCCATGATATAAGTGTGTTTTAGTGTCTTTTGTGTTCTTTTAGAGTCTTTTACAGGTATAATCAGGTTTGGAGCTGAATTGGAGATAATGGAGCATTTTGGAGATTTTTGGAGTGTTTGGCCGAGAGATAGAGTTCACTGTCCGAAACAGAGAAAGGTGTCGATCGTTGCACTCTAGCATCGATCGATGCACCAGCGAGATGGGCCAAAACTCGGCGGTTTAAAAGAATCAAGATATTGCACTTTGATCCAGAAGTTCCTGATATTTACAAAGAAGCCCCTGGCCGAGATTAGACCTATATAATAGAGTTTTTAGTGTTTTAATTAGATACACTTTACAATACGCTTTCATAATTAAGGGCAGAGGATTTTTAGAGCTTTTGGGCTGATCTGAACCTGTTACATCATCTGTATTTGGAGAAGATTTCGAACCCCTTTTACTCTTTATCTTTTATGCAATTTACTTATCATATGATTATGTTTTCATTATCTATGTCTGAGTAGATTCCTTGTTAGGTTTAGGGTTTCTCACATAGGATTTCATGACTTGCTAGACTTGTTCAATTTCAGTTAAGGATTCAAACTATATATGTTCTTCAATTTAATTGTGCTTAAAGCTAGTTCTAACCTGATCAATTAGAATCTAGATCTTAGGTTGCTAAATACGTCACGGAAGTGGGGTTTAGGAATCTGAACTAATTAAATTGAGCAATTAAACTTTGCGCAAACGGAAGTTTGGTTTAGGATAATTGTGAACATATCAAACTTGGAATTAATGCTAGTTTAATCTGTTAGTTCTCGCAAACGAAAGTTTGGTTTGCTGCACTTAGACTTAGAGAATTATCGCAAAGGAATTTGGTTAATTCTATATCTGTGTTTTGAGTTCTAGAACTGTGCTTAATTAGATCTTTGCTGAATGAACTGTCTGCTTGTCTGATTTCCTGAGAACGTCCTAGACCTAGCGCTCTTAATAACTTGCTTTCACAACCAACAATCTTTGCTATCTGTTTAATTTCTTGCATTACTTTTAATTCAATTACATTGCTTTCTTCCTAGTTAAATTCTTGTTCTTGAGCTATTGAACACCGGAGTCTCTGTGGATTTCGATACCCTATATACTACATTGATATTGCTGTGCACTTGCAGTTTAGTATAGGGATTAATTCTTGACCTATCAAGTTTTTGGCGCCGTTGCCGGGGACTCTTTGAGTCTTCGATAGCTTCGAGCCTAGGGTTTTACTAGGATTTTTCTTTTTGTTTTCGTTTTTGTTTTTATTTTAATTTCAGTTTCATTAATCTTCGTTTCTCTCTCTGTCGCAGTTACCGATTTCGCACTGCGTCGATCGTTGCACCCTTGCATCGTTCGTCACTAGGCGATTTGAGATTGAACCGATCGTTGCACTGATAGCATCGATCGTTGCTGGACGATTACAGACAGTTTATGCCAACGCAGAAAACTAGAAGTAATCCGAACTCGAGCTTGGTCAATCTCGATCTTGAGGAGCTTGGACGTTTAGAGAGAGCTAACAGAAGAGAAAGAAGAGAAAGAATGATGCGAGAGCGTTTGATTCTGGAACGCGATGCTGAAGGTGTCCTGAGGAACCGAGATAACAACCGCTACAATGCCGACTGGCAGAGGGTTGATGTTGAAGGGAATGTCATTCCTGAGCAACAACAACAGGAACGGGACCAAGGTAGAGAGATGGTAGTTCATGAGAGGACACTAGCTGACTACAATAGACCTGATGAGTTTCATGCAAACCGAGCAGCTCTAGTGCTTCCTGCTTTTGAGAGGAATGATTTTGAAGTAAAGACCATCTACTACCAGCTGATGAGGCAGATTGCTTTTCATGGTCTTCAAACAGAGCAGCCTATGGATCACATTGACAAGTTTGAGGACATAGTCACTGGCATGAAGTATGAAGGAGTATGCCCGGACTATCTGTTCCTTAAGCTATTCCCGCACAGTCTTGCTGGAGACGCTAGTGCATGGCTGAGACAACTGGCACCTGGTCAGTATACTACTTGGGCAGCCTTGAAGAGTGAGTTCCTGCGTCACTTTTATGATGATGCGCGTTCAGACCAGTCCAGACAGGACATACTCACTTTTTCCCAAGGAGCTGTGGAGCCCTTGAAGACTGCCTGGATGAGATTTAAGCAGTATCAGCGTGACTGTCCACACCATGGATTCACAGAAGTACAGCTGATTAGTATCTTCTTCAGAGGCATAGATCTCCCTTATCAGACTGCGCTGGATAATTCGAGTAATGCTAATTTCAACACCAGGACTCCTACACAAGCTAAACAGTTGATAGAGAACCTGATTGGCAGCAACAGTTGCAAAACAATGGATGAAAGGAGGAAGAAATCTGGTGGAACTGTAGAGAATTCTGATATAGCTAATATAAAATCCAGATTGGACACAGTTTACAATCTCCTGACAAGTAAGAAAGCTGTCCACTTTGCCCAAGATGTAGAGGCGATTAAGACTGAGGAGGACACTCAGGAAGAAGATGTGAATTTCATAGGAGGTTCTGGTTTCCAAGGTAATAGATTTAGTAATCAACAGGGGAACAGATTCTCCAATGGAGGACAGACTGGTGGTTTTCAGAAGACCTATGGACAAGGTACTCAGAGAACCTATGGATCTACATCCTATCAGACTCCTCCTGCACCTACAGCCCATGAGAGCAGAATGGAGGCTATGATGGAACAACTGATGGAGAGTCAGACCAAGATTTCTGTGGACTGCAACAAGAAGTTGGACGCTGTCTATGGAGACCTCAATGGGAAGTTTGAGTCACTGAGCACTCACATGAAGCAGTTGGACACTCAGGTGAACCAGATGTCCAGCTCACTGAAGGGAAAAGGAGTTGCATAGACTCATATTAAGGCCTGGTCTGTACTCATTAATGATGGATCTCATCTAGGTGAGAAATTTGAGCTAAGTACAGCTGAGTTGGTGGATGAGGCAGAATTTTCGGATTTGAGTGAAAAACTCTCGGGTAGAAACTGCAGTGATGCAACGATCGACACACAGCTGGCATCGATCGATGCATGTCGTGAACAAGCAGAAGATCCGTGGGATGAAAATGAGATTGATGCAGAACTGGCCCGCCTATTCCCTGATGTGTCTGAGATCACTCAAGAGGAGGTTTATGCACAAGCCATTAGGCAATATCCCAAAGTATCTGAGGTAATTAAACAGGAGATTGAAGAACTGAAGAAGCTGAAAGAGAGTGGTGAAGACTTGGAAGAAATTCCACCGTCTGATGATCCACCTTATCATCCATGTGTTCAGAGATATTTGAACAAGATGTTGCCTTTAGATGAGGAGCTGAGAGAATGGGTGATAATAGTTCCTCAGCATATTAGTGATGTTCTGCTAACTAAGATCCCGAAGAAACTGCCTGATCCTGGAGTCTTTGTACTGGATTGTTCTATCTTTGAGGATAGCTTTAGGCGTTCTCTGAGTGATTTAGGAGCTGCTGGAAGCATAATGCCTTACTCTGTGGCAGAGAAGCTGGGTATGTTGGATTTCACTCCTACTAGGACTTCTCTTGTCCTAGCTGATCAGTCCATACGAGTTCCTGAAGGACTCCTTATGGACATTCCGGTGAGAGTTGGAAACTACTTAGTTCCAACGGACTTCCTTGTACTGAGATATGACTGTGATCCGGATGAAGCATTATTGCTTGGGAGACCCTTTTTGGCTACAGCAGGAGCATTGATTGATGTTAAGAACAGCTTGATAGACCTCCATCTGGGAGATGAACCACTGCACTATGAAATGGATAAGCTGCGGAAGCCACTGATAGATGGGCAGACATTCACCATAAGGGACGCAGATATTGAGCAGCCGGATAATACTATGGTTATAGATCCTGGAGCACATTCCACTCCATCTTTTCTTGGACATGAGCATTCCGCAACAGCCTACTCACCACCTTGGATGAGGAGACTTGAACAGAGACAGAAAAAGTCTCTGTCAGGACCTCCTAGTGCCTGAAAATTCCCATCCGTCCGGTCAAGCTATTGACCTTAAACAAGCGCTGGGTGGGAGGCAACCCACCATTAGGTACTAGTGTTTTTCTACTTAATTTTTGGTGTTTTTGTTAGGATTTTACGTTTGTTTTTGTTTTTGGTGAGTTTATGATTGCAAGTCTCGGACAAAATCGCAGTGCGTCGATCGATGCACTTCTGTGTCGATCGTCACAACACGAAAGGAATCGCATTGTAGCGATCGTTGCGGTCCTGAGCAACGATCGACCATACACGAAAATCGCCAAGTAACGGTCGATGCGCTTAGTGCAACGATCGTTGCCTGTGCGACATAGGTAACCCGACAGAACTCAACAGAAGCTTTAACAATTTTTCTTTCTTTTTACCGATCCTTCGCTTGACACTACTGGGGACAGTGTGTTTTAAGTGTGGGGGAGGAGCTACTGACGCTTATCTTTCTGTTTTCTTAAGAGTCAGTCTATTTTTCAAAATTTTGTTTTATTGAGTCAAAATTGTTTATGTAAGAAACTATGATTTTCTGAGAAGATTTACAAGACTTTCAGGAACTTAAGTAACCATTGGGATGAAGTTGCAGGATCTATCTCTGACTATTAGAAAACCCAGACACGGATCAACCTACTGGGAACACCCATATCACTTCAGGTATCAGAGGATCTTTTTACTGACTTCAATTTAATCATGACTTAGATTTCTCACCTAAGGGCTTGGTATACTTTATGTCGGATTCCCTGTTAGTTCTGACACAGCCTGTAAACATGTCCTATTTAGTTCCCTTCTCCCCTTCTATAAAGTAAAAAAAAAAGATAATAAACTGAGGATGAGTTAGTAACTCCGAAGTGGTCACGGGAGTGGTAGAGACCCCTATTATCTCCTGTGCGATCCATGGAATGTGTCCAAAGTACACCCCATAACGGGAAGAACACTGATAAAAAAAATAAAATGATACCCAATGTGGGAAAAATCAGTTGTTAAAGAAGGGAAAGAGAAGAAAGGGACTAGAGAAAGATAGTATGGTGGTCTAGAGCTGATAAGGTAAGAATCCATGTGCCTTTAGATCGATACTCCTTAGGAGAGACCGCACTTAAATACTTGCAGAAGTCAGTAGGGAGAATTTGAATGCTTGGATGTGATTGTGGAGTTTACTTAGGACAGTTGCTAAGTGTGGGGGAAGTACATGTTGGTCTTGATATCCTGTGATTGATTCTTTCAGTGGTTTACTAAGGGGAATCTGAGTATTGTAGCTTCTAGGATGAAATGAGTTTCTGAAGAGTTTTCAAACCTCCTCACCATGTTTTAGTTCTCTGTTTTGCTTGAGGGCAAGCAAAGGCTAAGTGTGGGGGAGTTGATATATCATGGTTTTTACTAGTTTTAGGCCATGATATAAGTGTGTTTTAGTGTCTTTTGTGTTCTTTTAGAGTCTTTTACAGGTATAATCAGGTTTGGAGCTGAATTGGAGATAATGGAGCATTTTGGAGATTTTTGGAGTGTTTGGCCGAGAGATAGAGTTCACTGTCCGAAACAGAGAAAGGTGTCGATCGTTGCACTCTAGCATCGATCGATGCACCAGCGAGATGGGCCAAAACTCGGCGGTTTAGAAGAATCAAGATATTGCACTTTGATCCAGAAGTTCCTGATATTTACAAAGAAGCCTCTGGCCGAGATTAGACCTATATAATAGAGTTTTTAGTGTTTTAATTATATACACTTTACAATACGCTTTCATAATTAAGAGCAGAGGATTTTTAGAGCTTTTGGGGCTGATCTGAACCTGTTACATCATCTGTATTTGGAGAAGATTTCGAACCCCTTTTACTCTTTATCTTTTATGCAATTTACTTATCATATGATTATGTTTTCATTATCTATGTCTGAGTAGATTCCTTGTTAGGTTTAGGGTTTCTCACATAGGATTTCATGACTTGCTAGACTTGTTCAATTTCAGTTAAGGATTCAAACTATATCTGTTCTTCAATTTAATTGTGCTTAAAGCTAGTTCTAACCTGATCAATTAGAATCTAGATCTTAGGTTACTAAATACGTCACAGAAGTGGGGTTTAGGATTCTGAACTAATTAAATTGGGCAATTAAACTTTGCGCAAACGGAAGTTTGGTTTAGGATAATTGTGAACATATCAAACTTGGAATTAATGCTAGTTTAATCTGTTAGTTCTCGCAAACGAAAGTTTGGTTTGCTGCACTTAGACTTAGAGAATTATCGCAAAGGAATTTGGTTAATTCTATATCTGTGTTTTGAGTTCTAGAACCGTGCTTAATTAGATCCTTGCTGAATGAACTGTCTGCTTGTCTGATTTCCTGAGAACGCCCTAGACCTAGCGCTCTTAATAACTTGCTTTCACAACCAACAATCTTTGCTATCTGTTTACTTTCTTGCATTACTTTTAATTCAATCTCATTATTTTCTTCCTAGTTAAATTCTTGTTCTTGAGCTATTGAACACCGGAGTCTCTGTGGATTTCGATACCCTATATACTACATTGATATTGTTGTGCACTTGCAGTTTAGTATAGGGATTAATTCTTGACCTATCAAGTTTTTGGCGCCGTTGCCGGGGACTCTTTGAGTCTTCGATAGCTTCGAGCCTAGGGTTTTACTAGGATTTTTCTTTTTGTTTTCGTTTTTGTTTTTGTTTTATTTTCAGTTTTACTAATCTTCGTTTCTCTCTCTGTCGCAGGTACCGATTTTGCACTGCGTCGATCGTTGCACCCTTGCATCGTTCGTTACTAGGCGATTAGAGATTGAACCGATCGTTACACTGATAGCATCGATCGTTGCTGGACGATTACAGACAGTTTATGCCAACGCAGAAAACTAGAAGTAATCCGAACTCGAGCTTGGTCAATCTCGATCTTGAGGAGCTTGGACGTTTAGAGAGAGCTAACAGAAGAGAAAGAAGAGAAAGAATGATGCGAGAGCGTTTGATTCTGGAACGCGATGCTGAAGGTGTCCTGAGGGACCGAGATAACAACCGCTACAATGCCGACTGGCAGAGGGTTGATGCTGAAGGGAATGTCATTCCTGAGCAACAGCAACAGGAACGGGACCAAGGTAGAGAGATGGTAGTTCATGAGAGGACACTAGCTGACTACAATAGACCTGATGAGTTTCATGCAAACCGAGCAGCTCTAGTGCTTCCTGCTTTTGAGAGGAATGATTTTGAAGTAAAGACCATCTACTACCAGCTGATGAGGCAGATTGCTTTTCATGGTCTTCAAACAGAGCAGCCTATGGATCACATTGACAAGTTTGAGGACATAGTCACTGGCATGAAGTATGAAGGGTATGCCCGGACTATCTGTTCCTTAAGCTATTCCCGCACAGTCTTGCTGGAGACGCTAGTGCATGGCTGAGACAACTGGCACCTGGTCAGTATACTACTTGGGCAGCCTTGAAGAGTGAGTTCCTGCGTCACTTTTATGATGATGCGCGTTCAGACCAGTCCAGACAGGATATACTCACTTTTTCCCAAGGAGCTGTGGAGCCCTTGAAGACTGCCTGGATGAGATTTAAGCAGTATCAGCGTGACTGTCCACACCATGGATTCACAGAAGTACAGCTGATTGGTATCTTTTTCAGAGGCATAGATCTCCCTTATCAGACTGCGCTAGATAATTCGAGTAATGCTAATTTCAACACCAGGACTCCTACACAAGCTAAACAGTTGATAGAGAACCTGATTGGCAGCAACAGTTGCAAAACAATGGATGAAAGGAGGAAGAAATCTGGTGGAACTGTAGAGAATTCTGATATAGCTAATATAAAATCCATATTGGACACAGTTTACAATCTCCTGACAAGTAAGAAAGCTGTCCACTTTTCCCAAGATGTAGAGGCGATTAAGACTGAGGAGGACACTCAGGAAGAAGATGTGAATTTCATAGGAGGTTCTGGTTTCCAAGGTAATAGATTTAGTAATCAACAGGGGAACAGATTCTCCAATGGAGGACAGACTGGTGGTTTTCAGAAGACCTATGGACAAGGTACTCAGAGAACCTATGGATCTACATCCTATCAGACTCCTCCTGCACCTACAACCCATGAGAGCATAATGGAGGCTATGATGGAACAACTGATGGAGAGTCAGACCAAGATTTATGTGGACTGCAACAAGAAGTTGGACGCTGTCTATGGAGACCTCAATGGGAAGTTTGAGTCACTGAGCACTCACATGAAGCAGTTGGACACTCAGGTGAACCAGATGTCCAGCTCACTGAAGGGAAAAGGAGTTGCAGAGACTCATATTAAGGCCTGGTATGTACTCATTAATGATGGATCTCATCTAGGTGAGAAATTTGAGCTAAGTACAGCTGAGTTGGTGGATGAGGCAGAATTTTCGGATTTGAGTGAAAAACTCTCGGGTAGAAACTGCAGTGATGCAACGATCGACACACAGCTGGCATCGATCGATGCATGTCGTGAACAAGCAGAAGATCCGTGGGATGAAAATGAGATTGATGCAGAACTGGCCCGCCTATTCCCTGATGTGTCTGAGATCACTCAAGAGGAGGTTTATGCACAAGCCATTAGGCAATATCCCAAAGTATCTGAGGTAATTAAACAGGAGATTGAAGAACTGAAGAAGCTGGAAGAGAGTGGTGAAGACTTGGAAGAAATTCCACCGTCTAATGATCCACCTTATCATCCATGTGTTCAGAGAAATTTGAACAAGATGTTGCCTTTAGATGAGGAGCTGAGAGAATGGGTGATAATAGTTCCTCAGCATATTAGTGATGTTCTGCTAACTAAGATCCCGAAGAAACTGCCTGATCCTGGAGTCTTTGTACTGGATTGTTCTATCTTTGAGGATAGCTTTAGGCGTTCTCTGTGTGATTTAGGAGCTGCTGGAAGCATAATGCCTTACTCTGTGGCAGAGAAGCTGGGTATGTTGGATTTCACTCCTACTAGGACTTCTCTTGTCCTAGCTGATCAGTCCATACGAGTTCCTGAAGGACTCCTTATGGACATTCCGGTGAGAGTTGGAAACTACTTAGTTCCAACGGACTTCCTTGTACTGAGATATGACTGTGATCCGGATGAAGCATTATTGCTTGGGAGACCCTTTTTGGCTACAGCAGGAGCATTGATTGATGTTAAGAACAGCTTGATAGACCTCCATCTGGGAGATGAACCACTGCACTATGAAATGGATAAGCTGCGGAAGCCACTGATAGATGGGCAGACATTCACCATAAGGGACGCAGATATTGAGCAGCCGGATAGTACTATGGTTATAGATCCTGGAGCACATTCCACTCCATCTTTTCTTGGACATGAGCATTCCGCAACAGCCTAGTCACCACCTTGGATGAGGAGACTTGAACAGAGACAGAAAAAGTCTCTGTCAGGACCTCCTAGTGCCTGATAATTTCCATCCGTCCGGTCAAGCTATTGGCCTTAAACAAGCGCTGGGTGGGAGGCAACCCACCATTAGGTACTGGTGTTTTTCTACTTAATTTTTGGTGTTTTTGTTAGGATTTTACGTTTGTTTTTGTTTTTGGTGAGTTTATGATTGCAGGTCTCGGACAAAATCGCAGTGCGTCGATCGATGCACTTCTGTGTCGATCGTCACAACACGAAAGGAATCGCATTGCAGCGATCGTTGCGGTCCTGAGCAACGATCGACCATACACGAAAATCGCCAAGTAACGGTCGATGCACTTAGTGCAACGATCGTTGCCTGTGCGACATAGGTAACCCGACATAACTCAACAGAAGCTTTAACAATTTTTCTTTCTTTTTACCGATCCTTCGCTTGACACTACTGGGGACAGTGTGTCTTAAGTGTGGGGGAGGTGCTACTAATGATTATCTTTCTGTTTTCTTAAGAGTCAGTCTATTTTTCAAAATTTTGTTTTATTGAGTCAAAATTGTTTAAGTAAGAAACTATGATTTTCTGAGAAGATTTACAAGACTTGCAGGAACTTAAGTAACCATTGGGATGAAGTTGCAGGATCTATCTCTGACTATTAGAAAACTCAGACACGGATCAACCTACTGGGAACACCCATATCACTTCAGGTATCAGAGGATCCTTTTACTGACTTCAATTTAATCCTGACTTAGATTTCTCACCTAAGGGCTTGGTATACTTTATGTCGGATTCCCTGTTAGTTCTGACACAGCCTGTAAACCTGTCCTATTTAGTTCCCTTCTCCCCTTCTATAAAGTAAAAAAAAATATATATATATATAATAAATTGAGGATGAGTTAGTAACTCCGAAGTGGTCACGGGAGTGGTAGAGACCCCTATTATCTCATGTGCGATCCATGGAATGTGTCCAAAGTACACCCCATAACGGGAAGAACACTGATAAAAAAAATAAAATGATATCCAATGTGGGAAAAATCAGTTGTTAAAGAAGGGAAAGAGAAGAAAGGGACTAGAGAAAGATAGTATGGTGGTCTAGAGCTGATAAGGTAAGAATCCATGTGCCTTTAGATCGATACTCCTTAGGTGAGACCGCACTTAAATACTTGCAGAAGTCAGTAGGGAGAATTTGAATGCTTGGATGTGATTGTGGAGTTTACTTAGGACAGTTGCTAAGTGTGGGGGAAGTACATGTTGGTCTTGATATCCTGTGATTGATTCTTTCAGTGGTTTACTAAGGGGAATCTGAGTATTGTAGCTTCTAGGATGAAATGAGTTTCTGAAGAGTTTTCAAACCTCTTCACCATGTTTTAGTTCTCTGTTTTGCTTGAGGGCAAGCAAAGGCTAAGTGTGGGGGAGTTGATATATCATGGTTTTTACTAGTTTTAGGCCATGATATAAGTGTGTTTTAGTGTCTTTTGTGTTCTTTTAGAGTCTTTTACAGGTATAATCAGGTTTGGAGCTGAATTGGAGATAATGGAGCATTTTGGAGATTTTTGGAGTGTTTGGCCGAGAGATAGAGTTCACTGTCCGAAACAGAGAAAGGTGTCGATCGTTGCACTCTAGCATCGATCGATGCACCAGCGAGATGAGCCAAAACTCGGCGGTTTAGAAGAATCAAGATATTGCACTTTGATCCAGAAGTTCCTGATATTTACAAAGAAGCCCCTGGCCGAGATTAGACCTATATAATAGAGTTTTTAGTGTTTTAATTAGATACACTTTACAATACGCTTTCATAATTAAGAGCAGAGGATTTTTAGAGCTTTTGGGGCTGATCTGAACCTGTTACATCATCTGTATTTGGAGAAGATTTCGAACCCCTTTTACTCTTTATCTTTTATGCAATTTACTTATCATATGATTATGTTTTCATTATCTATGTCTGAGTAGATTCCTTGTTAGGTTTAGGGTTTCTCACATAGGATTTCATGACTTGCTAGACTTGTTCAATTTCAGTTAAGGATTCAAACTATATATGTTCTTCAATTTAATTGTGCTTAAAGCTAGTTCTAACCTGATCAATTAGAATCTAGATCTTAGGTTGCTAAATACGTCACGGAAGTGGGGTTTAGGATTCTGAACTAATTAAATTGGGCAATTAAACTTTGCGCAAACGGAAGTTTGGTTTAGGATAATTGTGAACATATCAAACTTGGAATTAATGCTAGTTTAATCTGTTAGTTCTCGCAAACGAAAGTTTGGTTTGCTGCACTTAGACTTAGAGAATTATCGCAAAGGAATTTGGTTAATTCTATATCTGTGTTTTGAGTTCTAGAACCGTGCTTAATTAGATCCTTGCTGAATGAACTGTCTGCTTGTCTGATTTCCTGAGAACGCCCTAGACCTAGCGCTCTTAATAACTTGCTTTCACAACCAACAATCTTTGCTATCTGTTTACTTTCTTGCATTACTTTTAATTCAATCTCATTATTTTCTTCCTAGTTAAATTCTTGTTCTTGAGCTATTGAACACCGGAGTCTCTGTGGATTTCGATACCCTATATACTACATTGATATTGTTGTGCACTTGCAGTTTAGTATAGGGATTAATTCTTGACCTATCAAGTTTTTGAAGTTGATATATCATGGTTTTTACTAGTTTTAGGCCATGATATAAGTGTGTTTTAGTGTCTTTTGTGTTCTTTTAGAGTCTTTTACAGGTATAATCAGGCTTGGAGCTGAATTGGAGATAATTGAGCATTTTAGAGATTTTTGGAGTGTTTGGCCGAGAGATAGAGTTCACTGTCCGAAACAGAGAAAGGTGTCGATCGTTGCACTCTAGCATCGATCGATGCACCAGCGAGATGGGCCAAAACTCGGCGGTTTAGAAGAATCAAGATATTGCACTTTGATCCAGAAGTTCCTGATATTTACAAAGAAGCCCCTGGCCGAGATTAGACCTATATAATAGAGTTTTTAGTGTTTTAATTATATACACTTTACAATACGCTTTCATAATTAAGAGCAGAGGATTTTTAGAGCTTTTGGGGCTGATCTGAACATGTTACATCATCTGTATTTGGAGAAGATTTCGAACCCCTTTTACTCTTTATCTTTTATGCAATTTACTTATCATATGATTATGTTTTCATTATCTATGTCTGAGTAGATTCCTTGTTAGGTTTAGGGTTTCTCACATATGATTTCATGACTTGCTAGACTTGTTCAATTTCAGTTAAGGATTCAAACTATATCTGTTCTTCAATTTAATTGTGCTTAAAGCTAGTTCTAACCTGATCAATTAGAATCTAGATCTTAGGTTGCTAAATACGTCACGGAAGTGGGGTTTAGGAATCTGAACTAATTAAATTGGGCAATTAAACTTTGCGCAAACGGAAGTTTGGTTTAGGATAATTGTGAACATATCAAAGTTGGAATTAATGCTAGTTTAATCTGTTAGTTCTCGCAAACGAAAGTTTGGTTTCTTGCACTTAGACTTAGAGAATTATCGCAAAGGAATTTGGTTAATTCTATATCTGTGTTTTGAGTTCTAGAACCGTGCTTAATTAGATCCTTGCTGAATGAACTGTCTGCTTGTCTGATTTCCTGAGAACGCCCTAGACCTAGCGCTCTTAATAACTTGCTTTCACAACCAACAATCTTTGCTATCTGTTTACTTTCTTGCATTACTTTTAATTCAATCTCATTATTTTCTTCCTAGTTAAATTCTTGTTCTTGTGCTATTGAACACCGGAGTCTCTGTGGATTTCGATACCCTATATACTACATTGATATTGTTGTGCACTTGCAGTTTAGTATAGGGATTAATTCTTGACCTATCAAGTTTTTGGCGCCGTTGCCGGGGACTCTTTGAGTCTTCGATAGCTTCGAGCCTAGGCTTTTACTAGGATTTTTCTTTTTGTTTTTGTTTTTGTTTTTATTTTATTTTCAGTTTCATTAATCTTCGTTTCTCTCTCTGTCGCAGGTACCGATTTCGCACTGTGTCGATCGTTGCACCCTTGCATCGTTCGTCACTAGGCGATTTGAGATTGAACCGATCGTTGCACTGATAGCATCGATCGTTGCTGGACGATTACAGACAGTTTATGCCAACGCAGAAAACTAGAAGTAATCTGAACTCGAGCTTGGTCAATCTCGATCTTGAGGAGCTTGGACGTTTAGAGAGAGCTAACAGAAGAGAAAGAAGAGAAAGAATGATGCGAGAGCGTTTGATTCTGGAATGCGATGCTGAAGGTGTCCTAAGGGACCGAGATAACAACCGCTACAATGCCGACTGGCAGAAGGTTGATGCTGAAGGGAATGTCATTCCTGAGCAACAGGAACGGGACCAAGGTAGAGAGATGGTAGTTCATGAGAGGACACTAGCTGACTACAATAGACCTGATGAGTTTCATGCAAACCGAGCAGCTCTAGTGCTTCCTGCTTTTGAGAGGAATGATTTTGAAGTAAAGACCATCTACTACCAGCTGATGAGGCAGATTGCTTTTCATGGTCTTCAAACAGAGCAGCCTATGGATCACATTGACAAGTTTGAGGACATAGTCACTGGCATGAAGTATGAAGGAGTATGCCCGGACTATCTGTTCCTTAAGCTATTCCCGCACAGTCTTGCTGGAGACGCTAGTGCATGGCTGAGACAACTGTCACCTGGTCAGTATACTACTTGGGCAGCCTTAAAGAGTGAGTTCCTGCGTCACTTTTATGATGATGCGCGTCCAGACCAGTCCAGACAGGACATACTCACTTTCTCCCAAGGAGCTGTGGAGCCCTTGAAGACTGCCTGGATGAGATTTAAGCAGTATCAGCGTGACTGTCCACACCATGGATTCACAGAAGTACAGCTGATTGGTATCTTCTTCAGAGGCATAGATCTCCCTTATCAGACTGCGCTGGATAATTCGAGTAATGCTAATTTCAACACCAGGACTCCTACACAAGCTAAGCAGTTGATAGAGAACCTGATTAGCAGCTACAGTTGCAAGACTATAGATGAAAAGAGGAAGAAATCCGATGGAAGTATAGAGGATTCTAACATGACTGAGATTAGATCTAGGCTAGACACAGTTTACAATCTCCTGACAAGTAAGAAAGCTGTCCACTTTGCCCAAGATGTAGAGGTAATTCAGACTGAGGAGGACACTCAGGAAGAAGAGGTGAATTACATGGAAGGTTCTGGTTTCCAAGGTAGTGGATTTAGAAATCAACAGGGAAACAGATTCTCCAATGGAGTTCAGCAAGGTGGTTTTGAGAAAACCAATGGGTCTGAGAGTAAAGTAGAGATGATGCTAAGACAGCTAATGAAGAGTCAGACTAAGTACGCAGCAGATGCTGACGCGAAGATGGATACAATCTACAGGGAACTGAATGGGAAGTTTGAGTGTTTGAACACACACATGAAAGAGCTTGATGCTAAGGTTGCAAGAACTGCTGGACATGCTCAAAGGGAAGAGGGATATCTCCCGGGAAGGACTGATGCCAATCCTAAATACCAATGCAATGCCGTGACATTGAGAAGTGGTAAGGAACTGTCATCTGGCCAGAAAAAGCAGTTAAGCGTTGAGGAACTCGTGGAAATTGAAGAATTGGAAGATGAGATACACGATATTCGCCGCGAGTCGATCGATGCATCTAAGCAACGATCGTTGCCAAGCGAAATCAAGGAACCGGAGGTCGTAACAAAGTCGCCTAGCGTCGATCGATGCGATAAGAGAAACGATCGACGCAAGGTGGCTGCAGAAAGTTCGAGTGCTGAAAACCCAAAACAGTCGGCTGAAAGGGTATACAAGTCTAAGATACCCTATCCCAAGAACCCCAGAAAAGCTAAGAATGATAGGCAGTATGCAAAATGGAAGGAGTTCATAAAAAGGGTAAAGGTTGAAGTACCTTTGTTGGATTCCATTGAAACTTCCCCCATGATGAAGAGATGCCTTAAGGATGCAATTTCTGGAAAATGGTCTGATGAAGAAAGTATAATGATGCTCAATGAAGTATGTAGTGCAGTGGTTCAAGGCAGAATTCCAGAGAAATTAAAAGATCCGGGCAGCTTCGTATTAGACTGTGCTATCTACAAGGAGAGGTTCGAAAGGTCCCTATGTGATCTTGGCTCCAGTGTAAATCTGATGCCCCTTTCAGTTGCTAAAAGACTAGGGATGACAGATTTTATACCAACTAGGATATCACTGGTTTTGGCAGACAGATCAGTAAGGATTCCCGAAGGAGTAATAGAGGATGTGCCTATAACGGTTGGCAAGTGTGTAATCCCAACTGATTTTGTGGTTCTACAATATGGACAGGAGCCAAAAGACCCATTGATTCTAGGCAGATCTTTCTTAGCAACAGTCGGTGCGATGATTGACTGTCAAGGAGGTAAGATAATTCTGAATGTGGGTGATCTGAAGATGAGTTTCGATATGAACAAGCTGGTAAAGAGACCAACCATCGACGGACAGACCTTCTATGTGGACACATTGGGTGATTTGGCTGCCGAGTACTTTTACCAATCACAGGCTGAAGACCCACTAGAAAGGGCTCTACTGAGCTCTATACTGGAGTTGGAGTACATGCAGGACGAGCCAGCAATATGCTATACGAGGATGATGGATTCTGTTGAGGTTGCAATGCAGGTAGAAGTGTCTGATACGACCGTGCAACGATCGACACTACTTAAGCATCGATCGTTGCAAGTCGACAGAGACTGGGCAGAGGAAAAAGCTCCGAAAATAGATCTGAAACAACTTCCATCCGGGCTAAGGTACGCCTTTCTTGGACCTAATTCAACATACCCAGTGATTGTTAATGCTAGCCTGAACAACGCAGAGCTCACCTTACTGCTAAGCATGCTGCGCAAGCATCGCAAAGCTCTTGGCTATTCCCTTAATGACATTTCAGGTATCTCACCGGAGCTGTGCATGCACCGGATACATCTTGAGGATGAGTCAAAGACATCAATCGAACATCAGAGGAGACTTAATCCTAATCTGTAGGAAGTAGTCAAAAAGGAGATTATGAAACTCCTTGACGCTGGAATTATATATCCTATCTCTGACAGTGATTGGGTGAGTCCAGTCTATGTAGTGCCAAAGAAGGGCGGTGTTACAGTTGTGAAGAATGAGAAGAACGAGCTGATACCTACTAGGACTGTGACAGGACACAGGATGTGCATAGATTACAGGAAGCTTAATGCTGCTACCAGGAAAGATCATTTTCCTTTGCCTTTTATTGATCAGATGCTCGAAAGGTTAGCAAATCACCCTTACTACTGCTTCTTAGATGGCTACTCAGGTTTCTTTCAGATTCCCATCCATCCAGAGGATCAGGGAAAGACCACTTTCACTTGTCCATATGGGACGTTCGCCTATAGTAGGATGCCTTTTGGACTCTGCAACGCACCAGCCACTTTCCAGAGATGCATGATGTCCATATTCACAGACATGATTGAGGATTTTATGGAAGTATTCATGGATGATTTCTTAGTATATGGATCATCCTATAATGAGTGTTTAGAAAATTTGTGCAAGGTTCTGACAAGATGCGAAGAGAAGCACTTAGTTCTTAATTGGGAAAAGTGTCATTTCATGGTTAGAGATGGCATTGTACTTGGACATAAAGTGTCAGAAGTAGGAATAGAGGTGGACCGTGCCAAGATTGAGATAATGACCAACCTGCAGGCACCTGATTCTGTTAAGTCTATTAGAAGCTTTCTTGGACATGCTGGCTTTTATAGACGGTTCATCAAGGATTTCAGCAAGATTGCTAGGCCGCTAACTGTTCTGCTGTGTAAGGATACCAAATTCGAGTTCACTGCAGATTGTCAGACTGCGTTCGAACAGATCAAGCAAGCATTGGTGAGCGCTCCCATTGTTCAGCCACCGGATTGGGATTTGCCTTTCGAAGTAATGTGTGATGCAAGTGATTATGCTGTAGGAGCTGTTCTTGGACAAAAGAAAGAAAGAAAGCTTCATGCTATCTATTATGCCAGTAGGACACTGGATGATGCACAAAGAAACTATGCCACTACGGAGAAGGAGTTGCTGGCAGTTGTCTTTGCATTTGAGAAATTTCGCTCTTATCTTGTCGGCTCCAAGGTGATTGTACACACTGATCATTCAGCCCTGAAGTATCTGATGCAGAAGAAGGATGCTAAGCCAAGACTGTTGAGATGGATCCTGTTGCTTCAGGAATTTGATATTGAAGTGAGAGATAAGAAAGGGGTTGAGAATGGAGTTGCTGACCATCTTTCGAGGATGCTAGTAGAGGAGGACGTGCCAATTAATGACTATTTGCCTGAAGAAAACGTCAATATGGTCGGGACAATCTGTGAGACAGATTTGGACAGAAACCTGCAAAACTGTCGGATTAATCGCGTTGCGTCGATCGATGCAACGTCAGCGTCGATCGATGCATCTATCGGGACAGCGACGATCGATACACCCGACTGTGACGATCGTTGCAGCGCGGATACAGAGTCAGAAACTTTTACGGTACGGATTGGAAAACATGAATTTGAGATTAATGATGTTGCAACAAATGATGGACCATGGTATGCAGACATAGCCAATTATCTAGCTGCAGAGACTGAACCAGATAATCTGAAAGGGTATGAAAAGAAGAGGTTCTTCAGAGAACTTAGGAGGTACTATTGGGATGAACCTTACCTCTATAAGCATTGTTCGGATGGCCTTTATAGAAGATGTGTTGCTGAGTCAGAGGTTCCAGATATCCTATTCCACTGCCACGGATCAGATTATGCAGGGCATTTTGCTACTTTCAAAACTGTGTCTAAGGTTTTGCAAGCAGGTTTCGGGTGGCCTACAATGTTCGCTGATGCCCACTCCTTTATTTCTCATTGTGATGCCTGCCAGAGGAGAGGGAAAATCAGCAGGAAGCATGAGATGCCTCAGAATTTCATTCTTGAGGTTGAGGTTTTTGATTGCTGGGGCATAGACTTTATGGGTCCCTTTCCCTCATCCTATGGGAATAAATTCATATTAGTTGCTTTGGATTATGTATCCAAGTGGGTAGAAGCAATAGCTAGTCCAACCAATGACTCTTCAGTAGTAATTAAGCTGTTTAAATCCATCATATTCCCTAGATTTGGAGTACCTCGGATAGTAATTAGTGATGGAGGATCTCACTTTATTAATAAGGTTTTTGAGAAGCTCCTGAAGAAGCATGGAGTGCATCACCGAGTTGCTACTCCTTATCACCCACAGACTAGTGGACAGGTAGAGGTTTATAACAGACAAATCAATGAGATCTTGGAGAAGACAGTTGGGAAGACAAGGAAAGATTGGGCAGCTAAGCTTGATGATGCTTTATGGGCTTACAGGACTGCATTTAAAACGCCATTAGGGACTACTCCATTTCACTTGTTGTATGGAAAAGCATGCCATCTGCCGGTGGAACTTGAGCACAAAGCAGCGTGGGCTGTGAAGCAGATGAACTTTGACCTTAAATCAGCTGCAGAAAGAAGGTTGATACAGCTTAATGAGTTGGATGAGATTATACATCTTGCCTATGAGAACTCAAAGCTGTACAAGGAGAGGACTAAGGCTTATCATGACAAAAAGATTGTTTCTAGATGGTTTGAGCCTAATGACCAGGTACTTCTATACAATTCTCGTTTGCATTTGTTTCCAGGTAAGCTAAAATCAAGATGGTACGGTCCCTACACAATAAAGGAAGTGCGTCCATATGGAGCTGTCGTGCTAGTAGGCAAGGAAGGTAATGAGTTTGCTGTAAATGGGCAGAGGGTAAAACACTATTGGGCTAAGGCCGAGATTCCCAGAGGTCAGATTTTGCCCCTGGATCATGCCCCCTCTGCCTGAAAATTCCCATCCGTCCGGTCAAGCTATTGACCTTAAACAAGCGCTGGGTGGGAGGCAACCCACCATTAGGTACTAGTGTTTTTCTACTTAATTTTTGGTGTTTTTGTTAGGATTTTACGTTTGTTTTTGTTTTGGGTGAGTTTATGATTGCAGGTCTCGGACAAAATCGCAGTGCGTCGATCGATGCACTTCTGTGTCGATCGTCACAACACGAAAGGAATCGCATTGCAGCGATCGTTGCGGTCCTGAGCAACGATCGACCATACACGAAAATCGCCAAGTAACGGTCGATGCGCTTAGTGCAACGATCGTTGCCTGTGCGACATAGGTAACCCGACAGAACTCAACAGAAGCTTTAACAATTTTTCTTTCTTTTTACCGATCCTTCGCTTGACACTACTGGGGACAGTGTGTTTTAAGTGTGGGGGAGGAGCTACTGACGCTTATCTTTCTGTTTTCTTAAGAGTCAGTCTATTTTTCAAAATTTTGTTTTATTGAGTCAAAATTGTTTAAGTAAGAAACTATGATTTTCTGAGAAGATTTACAAGACTTGCAGGAACTTAAGTAACCATTGGGATGAAGTTGCAGGATCTATCTCTGACTATTAGAAAACCCAGACACGGATCAACCTACTGGGAACACCCATATCACTTCAGGTATCAGAGGATCCTTTTACTGACTTCAATTTAATCCTGACTTAGATTTCTCACCTAAGGGCTTGGTATACTTTATGTCGGATTCCCTGTTAGTTCTGACACAGCCTGTAAACATGTCCTATTTAGTTCCCTTCTCCCCTTCTATAAAGTAAAAAAAAAAAAAAAAGATAATAAACTGAGGATGAGTTAGTAACTCCGAAGTGGTCACGGGAGTGGTAGAGACCCCTATTATCTCCTGTGTGATCCATGGAATGTGTCCAAAGTACACCCCATAACGGGAAGAACACTGATAAAAAAAATAAAATGATACCCAATGTGGGAAAAATCAGTTGTTAAAGAAGGGAAAGAGAAGAAAGGGACTAGAGAAAGATAGTATGGTGGTCTAGAGCTGATAAGGTAAGAATCCATGTGCCTTTAGATCGATACTCCTTAGGTGAGACCGCACTTAAATACTTGCAGAAGTCAGTAGGGAGAATTTGAATGCTTGGATGTGATTGTGGAGTTTACTTAGGACAGTTGCTAAGTGTGGGGGAAGTACATGTTGGTCTTGATATCCTGTGATTGATTCTTTCAGTGGTTTACTAAGGGGAATCTGAGTATTGTAGCTTCTAGGATGAAATGAGTTTCTGAAGAGTTTTCAAACCTCTTCACCATGTTTTAGTTCTCTGTTTTGCTTGAGGGCAAGCAAAGGCTAAGTGTGGGGGAGTTGATATATCATGGTTTTTACTAGTTTTAGGCCATGATATAAGTGTGTTTTAGTGTCTTTTGTGTTCTTTTAGAGTCTTTTACAGGTATAATCAGGTTTGGAGCTGAATTGGAGATAATGGAGCATTTTGGAGATTTTTGGAGTGTTTGGCCGAGAGATAGAGTTCACTGTCCGAAACAGAGAAAGGTGTCGATTGTTGCACTCTAGCATCGATCGATGCACCAGCGAGATGGGCCAAAACTCGGCGGTTTAGAAGAATCAAGATATTGCACTTTGATCCAGAAGTTCCTGATATTTACAAAGAAGCCCCTGGCCGAGATTAGACCTATATAATAGAGTTTTTAGTGTTTTAATTAGATACACTTTACAATACGCTTTCATAATTAAGAGCAGAGGATTTTTAGAGCTTTTGGGGCTGATCTGAACCTGTTACATCATCTGTATTTGGAGAAGATTTCGAACCCCTTTTACTCTTTATCTTTTATGCAATTTACTTATCATATGATTATGTTTTCATTATCTATGTCTGAGTAGATTCCTTGTTAGGTTTAGGGTTTCTCACATAGGATTTCATGACTTGCTAGACTTGTTCAATTTCAGTTAAGGATTCAAACTATATCTGTTCTTCAATTTAATTGTGCTTAAAGCTAGTTCTAACCTGATCAATTAGAATCTAGATCTTAGGTTGCTAAATACGTCAAGGAAGTGGGGTTTAGGAATCTGAACTAATTAAATTGGGCAATTAAACTTTGCGCAAACGGAAGTTTGGTTTAGGATAATTGTGAACATATCAAACTTGGAATTAATGCTAGTTTAATCTGTTAGTTCTCGCAAACGAAAGTTTGGTTTGCTGCACTTAGACTTAGAGAATTATCGCAAAGGAATTTGGTTAATTCTATATCTGTGTTTTGAGTTCTAGAACTGTGCTTAATTAGATCTTTGCTGAATGAACTGTCTGCTTGTCTGATTTCCTGAGAACGCCCTAGACCTAGCGCTCTTAATAACTTGCTTTCACAACCAACAATATTTGCTATCTATTTACTTTCTTGCATTACTTTTAATTCAATCTCATTATTTTCTTCCTAGTTAAATTCTTGTTCTTGAGCTATTGAACACCGGAGTCTCTGTGGATTTCGATACCCTATATACTACATTGATATTGCTGTGCACTTGCAGTTTAGTATAGGGATTAATTCTTGACCTATCAAGTTTTTGGCGCCGTTGCCGGGGACTCTTTGAGTCTTCGATAGCTTCGAGCCTAGGGTTTTACTAGGATTTTTCTTTTTGTTTTCGTTTTTGTTTTTATTTTATTTTCAGTTTTACTAATCTTCGTTTCTCTCTCTGTCGCAGGTACCGATTTCGCACTGCGTCGATCTTTGCACCCCTTGCATCGTTCGTTACTAGGCGATTTGAGATTGAACCGATCGTTGCACTGATAGCATCGATCGTTGTTGGACGATTACAGACAGTTTATGCCAACGCAGAAAACTAGAAGTAATCCGAACTCGAGCTTGGTCAATCTCGATTTTGAGGAGCTTGGACGTTTAGAGAGAGCTAAAAGAAGAGAAAGAATGATGCGAGAGCGTTTGATTCTGGAACGCGATGCTGAAGGTGTCCTGAGGGACCGAGATAACAACCGCTACAATGCCGACTGGCAGAAGGTTGATGCTGAAGGGAATGTCATTCCTGAGCAACAGCAACAGGAACGGGATCAAGGTAGAGAGATGGTAGGTCATGAGAGGACACTAGCTGACTACAATAGACCTGATGAGTTTCATGCAAACCGAGCAGCTCTAGTGCTTCCTGCTTTTGAGAGGAACGATTTTGAAGTAAAGACCATCTACTACCAGCTGATGAGGCAGATTGCTTTTCATGGTCTTCAAACAGAGAAGCCTATGGATCACATTGACAAGTTTGAGGACATAGTCACTGACATGAAGTATGAAGGAGTATGCCCGGACTATCTGTTCCTTAAGCTATTCCCGCACAGTCTTGCTGGAGACGCTAGTGCATGGCTGAGACAACTGGCACCTGGTCAGTATACTACTTGGGCAGCCTAAAAGAGTGAGTTTCTGCGTCACTTTTATGATGATGCGCGTTCAGACCAGTCCAGACAGGACATACTCACTTTCTCCCAATGAGCTGTGGAGCCCTTGAAGACTGCCTGGATGAGATTTAAGCAGTATCAGCGTGACTGTCCACACCATGGATTCACAGAAGTACAGCTGATTGGTATCTTCTTCAGAGGCATAGATCTCCCTTATCAGACTGCGCTGGATAATTCGAGTAATGCTAATTTCAACACCAGGACTCCTACACAAGCTAAACAGTTGATAGAGAACCTGATTGGCAGCAACAGTTGCAAAACAATGGATGAAAGGAGGAAGAAATCTGGTGGAACTGTAGAGAATTCTGATATAGCTAATATAAAATCCAGATTGGACACAGTTTACAATCTCCTGACAAGTAAGAAAGCTGTCCACTTTGCCCAAGATGTAGAGGTGATTAAGACTGAGGAGGACACTCAGGAAGAAGATGTGAATTTCATAGGAGGTTCTGGTTTCCAAGGTAATAGATTTAGTAATCAACAGGGGAACAGATTCTCCAATGGAGGACAGACTGGTGGTTTTCAGAAGACCTATGGACAAGGTACTCAGAGAACCTATGGATCTACATCCTATCAGACTCCTCCTGCACCTACAGCCCATGAGAGCAGAATGGAGGCTATGATGGAACAACTGATGGAGAGTCAGACCAAGATTTTTGTGGACTGCAACAAGAAGTTGGACGCTGTCTATGGAGACCTCAATGGGAAGTTTGAGTAACTGAGCACTCACATGAAGCAGTTGGACACTCAGGTGAACCAGATGTCCAGCTCACTGAAGGGAAAAGGAGTTGCAGAGACTCATATTAAGGCCTGGTCTGTACTCATTAATGATGGATCTTATCTAGGTGAGAAATTTGAGCTAAGTACAGCTGAGTTGGTGGATGAGGCAGAATTTTCGGATTTGAGTGAAAACTCTCGGGTAGAAACTGCAGTGATGCAACGATCGACACACAGCTAGCATCGATCGATGCATGTCGTGAACAAGCAGAAGATCCGTGGGATGAAAATGAGATTGATGCAGAACTGGCCCGCCTATTCCCTGATGTGTCTGAGATCACCCAAGAGGAGGTTTATGCACAAGCCATTAGGCAATATCCCAAGGTGTCGGAAGTGATTAAACAAGAGATTGAAGAGCTGAAAAAGCTAGAAGAGAGTGGTGAAGACTTGGAAGAAATTCCACCGTCTGATGATCCACCTTATCATCCATGTGTTCAGAGATATTTGAACAAGATGTTGCCTTTAGATGAGGAGCTGAGAGAATGGGTGATAATAGTTCCTCAGCATATTAGTGATGTTCTGCTAACTAAGATCCCGAAGAAACTGCCTGATCCTGGAGTCTTTGTACTGGATTGTTCTATCTTTGAGGATAGCTTTAGGCGTTCTCTTTGTGATTTAGGAGCTGCTGGAAGCATAATGCCTTACTCTGTGGCAGAGAAGCTGGGTATGTTGGATTTCACTCCTACTAGGACTTCTCTTGTCCTAGCTGATCAGTCCATACGAGTTCCTGAAGGACTCCTTATGGACATTCCGGTGAGAGTTGGAAACTACTTAGTTCCAACGGACTTCCTTGTACTGAGATATGACTGTGATCCGGATGAAGCATTATTGCTTGGGAGACCCTTTTTGGCTACAGCAGGAGCATTGATTGATGTTAAGAACAGCTTGATAGACCTCCATCTGGGAGATGAACCACTGCACTATGAAATGGATAAGCTGCGGAAGCCACTGATAGATGGGCAGACATTCACCATAAGGGACGCAGATATTGAGCAGCCGGATAATACTATGGTTATAGATCCTGGAGCACATTCCACTCCATCTTTTCTTGGACATGAGCATTCCGCAACAGCCTACTCACCACCTTGGATGAGGAGACTTGAACAGAGACAGAAAAAGTCTCTGTCAGGACCTCCTAGTGCCTGAAAATTCCCATCCGTCCGGTCAAGCTATTGACCTTAAACAAGCGCTGGGTGGGAGGCAACCCACCATTAGGTACTAGTGTTTTTCTACTTAATTTTTGGTGTTTTTGTTAGGATTTTACGTTTGTTTTTGTTTTTGGTGAGTTTATGATTGCAGGTCTCGGACAAAATCGCAGTGCGTCGATCGATGCACTTCTGTGTCGATCGTCACAACACGAAAGGAATCGCATTGCAGCGATCGTTGCGGTCCTGAGCAACGATCGACCATACACGAAAATCGCCAAGTAACGGTCGATGCGCTTAGTGCAACGATCGTTGCCTGTGCGACATAGGTAACCCGACAGAACTCAACAGAAGCTTTAACAATTTTTCTTTCTTTTTACCGATCCTTCGCTTGACACTACTGGGGACAGTGTGTTTTAAGTGTGGGGGAGGAGCTACTGACGCTTATCTTTCTGTTTTCTTAAGAGTCAGTCTATTTTTCAAAATTTTGTTTTATTGAGTCAAAATTGTTTAAGTAAGAAACTATGATTTTCTGAGAAGATTTACAAGACTTGCAGGAACTTAAGTAACCATTGGGATGAAGTTGCAGGATCTATCTCTGACTATTAGAAAACCCATACACGGATCAACCTACTGGGAACACCCATATCACTTCAGGTATCAGAGGATCCTTTTACTGACTTCAATTTAATCCTGACTTAGATTTCTCACCTAAGGGCTTGGTATACTTTATGTCGGATTCCCTGTTAGTTCTGACACAGCCTGTAAACATGTCCTATTTAGTTCCCTTCTCCCCTTCTATAAAGTAAAAAAAAAAAAAAAAAAGATAATAAACTGAGGATGAGTTAGTAACTCCGAAGTGGTCACCGGAGTGGTAGAGACCCCTATTATCTCCTGTGTGATCCATGGAATGTGTCCAAAGTACACCCCATAACGGGAAGAACACTGATAAATAAAATAAAATGATACCCAATGTGGGAAAAATCAGTTGTTAAAGAAGGGAAAGAGAAGAAAGGGACTAGAGAAAGATAGTATGGTGGTCTAGAGCTGATAAGGTAAGAATCCATGTGCCTTTAGATCGATACTCCTTAGGTGAGACCGCACTTAAATACTTGCAGAAGTCAGTAGGGAGAATTTGAATGCTTGGATGTGATTGTGGAGTTTACTTAGGACAGTTGCTAAGTGTGGGGGAAGTACATGTTGGTCTTGATATCCTGTGATTGATTCTTTCAGTGGTTTACTAAGGGGAATCTGAGTATTGTAGCTTCTAGGATGAAATGAGTTTCTGAAGAGTTTTCAAACCTCTTCACCATGTTTTAGTTCTCTGTTTTGCTTGAGGGCAAGCAAAGGCTAAGTGTGGGGGAGTTGATATATCATGGTTTTTACTAGTTTTAGGCCATGATATAAGTGTGTTTTAGTGTCTTTTGTGTTCTTTTAGAGTCTTTTACAGGTATAATCAGGTTTGGAGCTGAATTGGAGATAATGGAGCATTTTGGAGATTTTTGGAGTGTTTGGCCGAGAGATAGAGTTCACTGTCCGAAACAGAGAAAGGTGTCGATCGTTGCACTCTAGCATCGATTGATGCACCAGCGAGATGGGCCAAAACTCGGCAGTTTAGAAGAATCAAGATATTGCACTTTGATCCAGAAGTTCCTGATATTTATAAAGAAGCCCATGGCCGAGATTAGACCTATATAATAGAGTTTTTAGTGTTTTAATTAGATACACTTTACAATACGCTTTCATAATTAAGAGCAGAGGATTTTTAGAGCTTTTGGGGCTGATCTGAACCTGTTACATCATCTGTATTTGGAGAAGATTTCGAACCCCTTTTACTCTTTATCTTTTATGTAATTTACTTATCATATGATTATGTTTTCATTATCTATGTCTGAGTAGATTCCTTGTTAGGTTTAGGGTTTCTCACATAGGATTTCATGACTTGCTAGACTTGTTCAATTTCAGTTAAGGATTCAAACTATATCTGTTCTTCAATTTAATTGTGCTTAAAGCTAGTTCTAACCTGATCAATTAGAATCTAGATCTTAGGTTGCTAAATACGTCACGGAAGTGGGGTTTAGGAATCTGAACTAATTAAATTGGGCAATTAAACTTTGCGCAAACGGAAGTTTGGTTTAGGATAATTGTGAACATATCAAACTTGGAATTAATGCTAGTTTAATCTGTTAGTTCTCGCAAACGAAAGTTTGGTTTGCTGCACTTAGACTTAGAGAATTATCGCAAAGGAATTTGGTTAATTCTATATCTGTGTTTTGAGTTCTAGAACCGTGCTTAATTAGATCCTTGCTGAATGAACTGTCTGCTTGTCTGATTTCCTGAGAACGCCCTAGACCTAGCGCTCTTAATAACTTGCTTTCACAACCAACAATCTTTGCTATCTGTTTACTTTCTTGCATTACTTTTAATTCAATCTCATTATTTTCTTCCTAGTTAAATTCTTGTTCTTGAGCTATTGAACACCGGAGTCTCTGTGGATTTCGATACCCTATATACTACATTGATATTGCTGTGCACTTGCAGTTTAGTATAGGGATTAATTCTTGACCTATCAACCAATCACAGGTAAGATCGACAATGTGAAAAGAAAGAGGATATATAATCAAATTTTGTTGCGCCTGAAACAAACCAATAGTTAATCACCAGCGCAACAAAAGCGGTAAGAAACATGTTTGTAATAGTGAAAACAACAAAGCCCATACTGAACCTGTTTTAACAAATTTAGCTCTCCACAATCATCAACATTGCAAGAAAATATTGAGGAAACATAAAGTTAGAGTCACCTTCCGGCTAAGATTATTTTAGAAGTATTCACGAACTTTACACCGGCGAGATTATTGGCGAATGCGATGAGGCTAACAACAATTCGGACGAACAAACATAGCAGCCACTTCATGAACACGTTTTGGAAAACAAAATTAAGGCAAGGAAGAACCAAATTGAGGAAAAGGAAGGAGGATATTTCGTACCATGTCTTCCTTGTGGAAATTCGCCGCGGCTGAGACGGGCGTCTTCTGAGACCTGGATGGTTGCCCAATCCCTACTGGTCTCAGTCCTGTTTCAATCTCTACTAATATCAAATTAGCTCTCAGAATATGGGTTATACTGGGAAGATGTCGATCGTGGCTTATTCTTTTGAGAAGCAGAGAGAAGAAGTAGAGTTTAGATCCGCCAATATCGAGCTCATTTACCTAGGTCATTTCTTTTAGTTGAACCCTTAACACACACACTCTTCTCTTGTTGATATAAGATTTCAGAAACCAAACAAAAGAAAATTAATTTGATGCATTCAGACCATTGTTAATATGAACCATCAAATTTGTTAGTAATCTCAGAAGACCTCTCACCAAAAGTTATCTTCCTTTAGGCTCTTAACCTGTTAAAAGAGAAAGAAAACAATGTTCTCTTATAGCACCCTCAGAACAATCCTTTCAATACAGGAGTGCTGGGTGATATTTCAACTTCACTATGGCTGTGAAAAAGCCTTTCAACTGGAGGGAGCCCTCTCGATGGCCATAGCATGAGACCAGAACCTCCACCTTGTCTTACTTGCAGCAGAAGAAGAGCACTTCGTCTTGCCAATAAGCGAAAGAAACGTCCGACTAAATCTCTCAAAAGGAGTTTGAAGACAACTGAATGGAGATCCTACGTTTCGCTTCGGCTATCGATCAGTCATGGGATTTTAACAACTTGACCAATTAATCAGTGTTGTAACGGTGTGAATCCATGGAAGTTGTGTCGCTGGAGAATCTGTTCGAGAAAGACATGCTAGACTTTAGTGGGCTTTATCAAAGTTAACCTAGACTTTCTTTAAAGGCCCGTGAAGTTAGAAGTAAATTTGAGTGGCATGATTCGTTAATTTGAAGGCCCATCTGGTGAATAAAATGTATGACACGTGGACGACCTAAATGGAGAGACAAAGCTCTAATTATATATAAGATTCATCCATGAGTTTACAGCTTTTCGTTCACGGCACAATATTATAGAAATCTTTGTCATCGAATAGAACGTACAACTCGTAACTCGTAAGTGTCTATAATGTTACGGATCTTCTTCGCAAGTCACCCACGAACACCATAACATTAGCCACTATTTTTCGTTCCGTTTCTCTTTAGTACCCTTACGTGACCATCAAATTAGAATCTCTCGAAAGGCTAAAGAGAGAGAGAAGCAGAAACTTGAATGAATAATTCAAGTTGATTTTTTGTATATTTAAGAGAATAACAAGAAGAGACAAAAAAAAAAAGGAAGATGAAATAGAGTAACATTTGAAACATGCAGACTCTAACAGACAAGGTTAATACATGATATACGGAGATTACTTTCCTAAACTAATGTGTAACTCTATTCCATGGGAGGCGTTTCACAACTCACAACTATAACTAGAGACAGTAAATGCTCTTTAAAACTGAATAACCTAGCCACATTTGTGTTAGTAAGAGTCAGCGCGAATTTTTTACTTGCAGAACTTGAGCAGTATCTCTGCGCTGCTACATCTTGCTCAGCAAATCGTCGTGCATCTTCTGTTACCATTCGTTCTCGCTCCACCCCCATCAAGACCTTCATAGGTATCAACTAATCTCAGAATTTGTATCAGCTATAAAAAATGTTGAAAATTAAACTTGATTTATGGATCAAGTTTAATATTTGCGTTAATGTTCCAACATAAACCCAAACTATTGATCCAACTTCTAGAAATTCTCTACAAAAATATCTTGACATCCTTCACATCCTTAAATCTTCTAGAGAATTCATCCACCTCTTAAAACTAAAAATCTAGATTTTTTCATAGAAAAATCTTGATAATTGTTGTAAAATAATCTAGATATTATCAAAGAATTATCTAGAACTATAAATAAAATATTTGAGATATTTGTAATATGGAGGCTATAAATATCTCACTAACTCTCATTTGTAACCAAGTCTCTAAGTTGTTTTTCAAACAAGAAAAAAAAAACTTTCTTCTTCCAAAATTCTCATTTGTCTTCTAAGTTCTTAAATACTTTCTCCACACTTATAAATTTTCATTTAAATAAAGTGGTATTAGAGCTAGAAGATTCTTATAAAAATGGCAAGTAATGGTGTTCCCATCCAAGTCTCGATGCTCACAAAGAGAAACTATGACAATTGGAGTCTAAGGTTGATGGCTATCCTATGAGCACATGATATATGAGAGATAATCGAGAAAGACTTCATTGAACCGTATAATGATGTTGGTCTATGTCAAACTCAAAATTATGGTTTGAGAGATTCAAGGAAGAGAGACAAGAAATCTCTCTGTCTAATCTATCAATAATTAGATGAAGAAACATTCGAGAAGGTTGTAGGAGCAAAGTTGGCTAAAGAAGCATGGGAGAAACTTCAAACTTCTTACAAGGGAGCGGACCAAGTTAAGAAGGTACGTCTTCAAACTCTAAAAGGAGACTTTGAAGCATTGCAAATGAAGGATGGTGAACTCATCTATGATTACTTTTAATTAGTTCTAACGGTTTCTAATAAACTAAAAAGAAACTGTGAGAAGTTAGACGAGATGAGAATCATGGCGAAATTTCTTACATTATTGGATTCAAAATTCGAGCATATTGTCAATGTGATTGAAGAGACAAAATACTTGGAGACGGTGACAATGGAGCACTTCTTGGATCACTACAAGCTTATGAAGAAAAGAAGAAGAAGAAGGAAGACATCACAGAGCAAGTACTCAAGATGCGGATTAATTATACCAAAGAAGAAAGCGGTTAAAGCCATTCAAGACGAGGTGGTGACCAAGTCCGAGGAAGAGGTCGTGGATATGTACATGGACGTGGATGGAGACCATATGAAGACCATACCAACCAAAGAAGAGAACGTTCATCAAGAGTCTGTGGGAGAGGAAGTCCAAAATCAAGGTACGATAAGTCAATTTTTAAGTGTTACAATTTTGGAAAGTTTAGACATTATGATTCCGAATGTAAGGCTCCAAACAACAATAGAGTTGAAGAGAAGTTTAACTATTCTGAAGAAAGGATCAAAAAAGAAGATATGCTATTGATGGCTTACAAGAAGGATGAAGCAAATGAGGTTCACAAATGGTACCTCGATAGTGGTGCAAGCAATCACATGTGCGTGAAAAGAAGCTTGTTTGTGGAGCTTGATGAATCGGTGAAAAGAGATGAGGCTTTAGGAGATGAATCTAAAATGGAAGTGAAAGGCAAAGGTAACATTCTCATCCGACTGAAGAATGGAGATCATCAATTCATTCCAATGTTTACTATATTCCAAGCCTGGAGACCAACATCTTGAGCCTATGATAACTCTTAGGAAAAGGTTATGATATTCAATTAAAAGATAATAGCCTTTCTATAAACAATCTCATCACCAAGGTGCCGATGATGAGGAATAGAATTTTTGTCCTAAACATTCAAAATGACATCGCACAATTTCTCAAGAAGTGTTATGAGGAGGATTCTTGGCTTTGGTATATTTGTTTTGGGAATCTCAATTTTGGAGGCTTAGAGCTACTTTCCAAAAAAGAAATGGTGAGAGGATTGTCTTGCATCAATCATCCAAGTCAAGTGTGTGAAGGGTGTCAACTTGGAAAAAAAAAACAAAATGAATTTCCAAAGGAGTCAGAGACAAGAGCGTGGAAGCCACTAGAACTCATACATACAGATGTATGTGACCCGATCAAACCAAGTTCACTCGGTAAGAGTAACTATTTCCTTCTCTTTACTGATGATTTCTCAAGAAAGACATGAGTTTACTTTTTTAAAGAAAAATCGGAGGTGTTTAAAATTTTCAAAAAGTTCAAAGCCCATGTTGAGAAGGAAAGTGGCCTTGTGATTAAAGACATGAGATCTGATCGTGAGAAGAGTTCACATTCAAAGAGTTTCTGAAGTATTGTGAGTATAATGGCATTTGAAGACAATTGATGGTGTCGAGATCCCCTCAACAAAATGGAGTAGCCGAAAGGAAGAATAGGACGATCCTTGAGATGGCAAAAATCATGCTCAAGAGTAAGAAGCTACCAAAGGAGTTATGAGCCGAAGCAGTTGCGTGTGCGGTTTATCTATCAAACCGATCTCCAACAAGAAGTGTTTTGGGGAAACCCCCACAAGAAGCTTGGTGTGGAAGGAAACCTGGCGTTTTACATCTAAGAGTTTTTGGAAGTCTTGCTCATGCGCATGTACCAGATGAAAAGAGGAGCAAGCTAGAAGATAAAAGCGAGAAGTACATCTTCATTGGGTATGATTCTAACTCCAAAGGCTACAAGCTCTACAATCCTGAAATAAATAAGACAATCATCAACCAGAATGTCATCTTTGATGAAGAAGGAGAATTGGATTGGAAATAAAATAATGAAGACTACAACTTCTTTCTGCATGTTGAAAAAGATGACTTAGAGGAACCAAGAGAGGAGCCAGTTACCCAACCAACTTCACCAACACCTAGTTCTCAAGGAGATGAAATCTCAAGCGAAATAACTCTACATTTTAGAAGTCTACAAGAGATTTATGAGGTAACTGAAAATCAAAACAATCTTACCTTATTTTGTCTATTTGCGGATTCCGAGCCCATGGACTTTCAAGAAGCTATGGAGAAGAAGACATGTAGAAATGCAGTTGATGAAGAGATTATGGCTACAGAAGAATGAGATGTGGGAGTTAACTTCACTGCCAAAAGGGCATAAGGCAATCAGTGTGGAGTGGGTTTATAAAGCGAAGAAGAACTCTAAAGGAGAATTTGAATGATACAAGGCAAGATTGGTGGAAAAAGGTTATAGCCAAAGATCAGGAATCGACTATGATGAGGTATTTTCTCATGTAGCTCCGCTAGAAACTGTTAGATTAATCATCTCATTGGCAGCTCAAAAGAGTTGGAGGATACATCGGATGGATGTCAAATCAGCCTTCTTAAATGGAAACCTTGAAGAAGAAGTTTACATTGAGCAAACACAAGGCTACATAGTCAAGGGAGAAGAAGACAAAGTCTTGAGGTTAAAGAAGGCTCTTTATGAGTTAAAACAAGCACCGAGAGAATGTAACACACGGACTAATAAATACTTCAAGGAGAATAACTTCATCAAAGTGTCCATATGAGCACACACTCTATATCAAAAATCAAAACAATGATACATTGATTGTGTGCTTGTATGTACATGACTTGCTATTCACATGCAACAATCCAAGTATGTTCGAAGATTTCAAGATGGAGATGACAAAGGAGTTTGAGATGACTGATATTGGATTGATATCTTACTACCTCGTAATTGAAGTGAAGCAAAAAGATAATGGAATCTTCATTACTCAAGAAGTTTATACTAAAGAAGTGCTCAATAAATTGAAAATGGATGACCCTAATTCAGTGAGCACACTGATGAAATGTGGAGCCAAGCTGTCAAAGCATAAGGAAGGAGAGGGTGTGGATCCAACACTCTTTAAGAGCTTGGTTGGAAGTCTTCGTTACTTAACTTGCACAAGGCCTGATATCTTATATGCAGTCTAAGTTGTGAGTAGATACATGGAGTTTCCAACAACAACTCATATGAAGGCATCAAAAAGGATTCTTCTTTATATCAAAGGTACTACAAACTTTGGCTTGTACTACTCTATTTTTAACGATTACAAGCTTGTTGGATATAACCTCTGGTCGAAAACTCGCTAGGCGCTAGTCGGGCGGCGGGGTTGGGCCTAGCACCTAATGAAAAAATCGGAGAGTATACGGAATTTACGCGGGGCGGAATTTTAAACGGTTTAATTTAAAATTAATCATATATATTATTAGCTGTTCATAAAATTTGTAATATTTTCATGTATTAAAGTTATATATATATATATATATATTGACATTTTAAACTCAGACTATGTTCTTAATTCATAAAACATTATGTTATAAATTGATTTTAAAACCAATTTACTAATTGTTTTACTTCGCATATGTTTTAAAATACAAAAACTTTCAAATTCCAATCACAAAGATATATTACTTGATTTTATTATGTTCTATATTATTTTGAAATTTCTTATGATTTATGATATTTTCATGTCATTTTTTCAGTATAAATTTGAATAGATAGAATCTCAAAATTGGAATGCATAGATCGTTTAATCTAATGAGAACATCAAAAAAAAAAGCATCAACGGGGCATGTGGAATATAACGGCATAATTAATACCATACCAAATTCAACGAATAATAAAAATGTAAGCATGCAGAGATGGAAAAGAAGCAAAAAACATAAAGTCCCACATCGACTAGGATTGAGGGAAGGATCTAAAATTTTATCCTATAAATAAACACACCTGCTCTTTATTTTTAATCATCAGTCGGGCTTATAATCTAAAGCCCAAGACTTAGTCAAGTTAAAAATTTATGTGGTTGCCCTAAAACATTTTGCGGGCTTCTGGCTAATGGGCCGATTTTGATTCAACTTTTCTGTGGGTTTTGGCCGATTTTGCCAATTAGGCGGGTTAACTTGGTCAAACGCGGTTAGTTGACTTTATCACTCGAGTTGCCATTCCTCCCCTCGCTGGACCACCGTCGAGCGCCTCCGCGGCCGCCTAGGCGGCTAGGCGGCCGCGTTTTCGAACATGGGATATAACAATAGCGCTTTCATCACCTCCAGATGCAACTTCCTGCCAATCGTTTCCAGCCAATCCATCATGGTAGCGTCGCATATGGATGAGATGTTGGAATTGTGTCCAGTAATCTCGGTACTGTCTCTAGAAAGTAAGAGTATGTCAAAGATCAGACATAAGTCATATAATACTGGGGATCATGATGGCTTGCTAGAGTCCGCTCATGATCTATAAGTCTTGGACTTATTGCCTTTATTATATGATCCCATATGGGTCACACGCCTAAGCTAACAGGAAAATGTGTTGGAACGGCTTAGCAGAAGTACGGTAAAAGTGCCAGGCATTTGTCGTACTAAGAGAGAGACTAATGGGTCTGATTAAATCCATGGGATTTAATCAGATTGGTATTTTGGGCCCAGAAGCCCAAAAAGGGAAAGAGAAGGCTTTTATAAACTAAAAGCCAAGTCTTTTCTCCCTAACCCTAGCCCCCAGCGCCGATTTTCCTCTCTCCCTGCGCCTCCCACCAGCTCGGTCTAGCAGCCGTTTTCTGTGATCGCGTGTGTGAACCTTTGGAGGATTCATCCCTCGGTGTATCTTTCTGTACTCTGACCTGTTCTATTCCTTCCGCTGCAACAAACAGGTAAAAGGTGAGATCATCTAATGTTTCTAATCAAGAGAACCTAGATCTGTATGTTTAGGTTGATATGAATCTGTGAATTACATCAGGATCAACTAAACAGTTCCTACAGTGGTATCAGAGCCATTGGTTCTTAGGATTTCTTGTTTTAGATTCATGTTTAGGTTGTTTAATCTGTTTAGAAGTGTCTTTGAATCAACTATTGATAAGATAAAACACTTAAGAAACAATTTTGAATCCTAAACACACTAAATCAAATCGCAAAACATGCTATATGACATGTTTTGTGATCGGCCGTGGTATGATCGGATCGACCAAAACCAATCGCATGTATCGGCCGACGATAGCATGGATCGGTCGATCGATCGACCGTGTGATGATGATGGCCGATCGCTTGCGTGAGAGGATTAGCAAGCGATCGTGTGCCTCGATCGAGCGGATCGCTCGGCGATCGTCCTGATGGACCGAGCTGCGATCGTCCCGCCATCGTCGTGCTCTCGTCAAGGCTGTGGCGTTCGCATGAAGCCACACGACCCGAGCAACCCATCCGCGTCCCGAGCATGGTCCCGATCGTCCCGTCCGTTGCCGTCTCGATCTCGGATCGTAGCGTGCGGCTTACGGCTCGAAAGTGATCATGGAGCTAGGTCACGACCAACTCGGTTCGGTTCGTGACCAAATCGGTTCGGTTCAAGGCTCGGTTCAAAACTTAATTAAAATTGATTCGTTCTGGTTTAATAAACAGATTTAATAAATTTATTAAGTCTGGTTAAACCGGGATAAGAAATCCAATGTCGAAAGAAATATTGGATTTAGTGCCTAAACCAGGAATTTCTAATTTGATTTGGTTGGACCAAATAAATTGAGAAATTCCGGTTTAGTAAATAACCGGTTGACAATTGTGGTCATCGTAGTAATTAAAATTTGGTTAGACCAATTTTAATGAACCAGACCGGTTATGTCAAATAATTGGACAATTGGGTCATGTCTTGGACATGGACCAATTCTTGGGCCTCGGGCCAAGAAGTTAAAACAATTGGGCCAATTATTTGAGTCTTTCTTAAGATCAATTTAAAATTTATTTTATAAATTTATAAAAACGATTTTAAATTAAAGTTTCCGAAATTTTGAAATTAGAAAGTTTCTTAAAATAGAAGTTTTTGGATTTGCGGATTTTGGATTTTAAGAAATTTCTAAAGTTAGAAAGTTTCCGGTTTTAGAAAGTTTCCAATTTAAGAAAGTTTCCATAAATAGTAGGTTTCCAGAAATAGAAAGTTTCCCGAAATAGTAATCTTCTATTTTGGGAATGAATTTTAATAAACCTACGAACCTCAAATAATATCAAGCGTTGGATGTCTTGTCCAGGCTATGTCAGCTGTCAAAGCCCATTCAATTGCATTCATGGCCTTACAGTGTGAGGATGTCTGCTTTTGCGTGGGTAAGACAGTTTGTGATTCATAAATGTCATTGGGAGTCCCAGACATTAATGATTACATGACTGTATAGTCTGGTTTTCTTGACTGGGCCATCGGGAGTCCCGGGCCTTGAGACATCAGAGTGGATTGGGCCTCGGGCCCAGATTCACAACCAAGAGTTATATCACGGATATAATTAGCCGACATAGGGCTTACCGATATAAGCTAAGGTTGGGTGACGGCCAGTGGCCCACTTTAATCTTAGTTATATGTGGATCTTGGAATCATTATATTCTATTGAGGGTAACTGATGTTATTGAATATAATGCGTGATTAATCATATTAAATTTAATACGAGATTAATCATATTAAACATATTAACTAAAATCCTTTTATCTTAATTTTCAGTTATGACTAGCACAAACAATCAAAACACTTTCTCGATCCGGTCTGTCCTTAAGATGGACAAGCTGAACGGATCAAATTTCTTGACTTGGTCGCGGAACCTGAGGCTAGTCCTCAGACAGGAGAGAAAGGACTATGTCCTTGAGAGAACTCTCCCCGTGAGGATCGGGTCCAATGCTTCTCATGCAGTATATGATGCTTGGAATAAGCATTATAATGATGCGGTAGATGTGCGTGGTCTGATATTGGCTACCATGGACTCAGACTTGCAGGAGCAATATGAGAACATGGAGTCGCCAATAGAGATGATCAGCAGCCTGAAATTGAAATTTCAGGAGCAGATAAGAGTGGAGAGATACCGGTTGGTTAAGTCTCTCACTAGCTGCAAGCTACCAAATGATAATCCAGTGAGTCCTCATGTCAGTAAAATGATGGGTTACATTGATAACCTGAGGAAACTGGATTATCCAGTTAGCCAAGAGTTGGCAACTGAGATCATTCTGCAGTCACTGCCGTCAAGCTATGATAAGTTCAGAAGGAACTATATCAAGAAAGGCTTAACGAAGACGCTGACTGAACTGCATGATATGCTCAAGACAGTTGAGCCAAACGTGAAGAGTACCCTGTACAATCTCATGAATGAGAAGGGTAGGTTTACTGCTGACAAGGGTGAAGACAAAATTGTCCAGATTTTGAATCATGGCAAGCCGGTGTCTTCTGAGCCCGAGTCAGATACCTCTTACGTTGGTAAGTGCTGCTACTGTAAGGAGACAGGGCATTGGAAGAGAGATTGCATTAAATTCATGGAAGATGATGAGGAGTTAAAGTCGATATATGAGACTACTTCCTCAGGTATTCATGTTATTACTTCAAGTTCTACCTTAAAAGGTATTGGATACTGGTTGTGGCACTGATATTTGTGATAATATGCAGAGCCTAAGCAACAGTAGAACGTTGAAGGAAGGGCAAGTGAAACTACATGTCTGGAAGGAGCTTGGGATGCTGCCTCAGCCGTAGGGTTTTTCACTTATAGGTCCCTTTGAGGCTTGGTTTTGTATTAAGTAATTGCTACAATGTACCTGCTTTAAGCAGAGTTGTCTTTCATTTTCTTGTAAGAATTTGAATGTTTTTCATTTTGATAAAAGACAAGTTTTGTTCTTTTGATCTTAATGAAATATTAATTGTAGCACCCTATTCATGGAATGGGTTTTATATCTTAAACCAAAGAGTGCCTAAATGTAACATAAATACCGAATTGGTTTAAATCTGATGAATTAAACCTGATTTTTCTTGGCATAAAGTCTTGGTCACATAGAGTAAGTCAGATTCAGAAATCCCATAGTCATGGACTGTTGGGCTCATTTGATAAAATATCTTATGAGACTTGAATTCTGTTTACTAGACCAAAAGGTAAAGGGCCTATCTTAGCCGAGCTAGAGAAAAGCCCAAAGGCTTATTGGACCTGGAACATACTCATGTATGTGGCCCAATGAGCAGTAATGCCAGAGAAAATCTCCTGTACTTCATTGTCTCTACTGATTACTTCAGTGAGTGTGACTGTGTTCATTTGATGAGACTCAAGTCGGAATTCTTTGACATGGTCGAAAGAGTTCCAGAATGAAGTATAGGATCTGAATGACAAAAGTATTAAGACTCTGGATTAAAATCACGAGTGAAGAATACTTAAGTCATTGATTGTGTGATCATCTTAATGAGTGTGAAATCGTTTCACAGCTCATTTCTCCTGAAAACCTGAAGGTGTTTCTGTGAGAAAGAATCAGATCTTATTAGAAATGATTAAAGATGAGTCACACGAATCTTCCATGATATTATTTAAGAATAACGCTCTAAAATATCTAAGTTTACGCTGAAATAGTTCCACAAATATCAGTTGAAAGACACCACGTCAATGTGGATTGGAATCGATCCAAATTTGTCTTTACTGAGTATTTGTAGTTGTGCTACTTCGCTGGTTGTCCTAGTGAAACTAAGGCTTGTTACTTTACGTCCAATCTGTTTTCTAAGAAGGGAAGTTATTTTTCCAAGAAGAACAGTGGGAGTAAAAGTATAACTCGAAGTTTTCTTAGGGAAACCAAGGCTCGGTACTTTTACGACCATTCTGTTTTCTAAGAAGGGAAATTAACTTTCCAAGAAGAACAGTGGGAGTAAAAAGTATTTTTACGACCATTCTGTTTTCTAAGAAGGGAAGTTACTTTCCAAGAAGAACAGTGGGAGTAAAAGTACAACTCGAAGAAATTCGAGAAATACAGGAGGCTGCTTAACCTATTGAGGGAGAGCAGCGGAAGGATTTACAGATTTCTGTAGAATCTACACCTGTGGAGCCTGAAGTTCGCAGATATGAAAGAATCAGTTACTAATCCGAGAGTGATTTCTCGTCATTAGTTGAACCTGATAATCATTGAAAGTTCGCATGATCTGATGATCATTGAAAGCGACGAATCTGCGAAATTCAAAGAAGCGAAAGTGAGCCCGGACTCCGAAAAAAATTACATTTTATGTAAGTTAGCTTCATCGATCCATTCATGGATGGAAGCAAACATATCGGAGTTGGAATCTTCGTTCTGTTGAAGTAGTCAAGGTTTTGACTTGAACAGGAACGAAGCGGAACTGTGTGTTTACTAATAGATTAGTAGGAGCGATATTGCATTTCTCATATTGTATGTCGATGACATAATGATTCTCGAAAATGACGTCCCAACGCTGTAGTCGGTAAAGGACTAACTTGGGAGTTGGTTTAATGATTGACATGGGTAAAGCCACGTAGTTCTTGGATTTTGGATCTAAAGATAGAGATCCAAAAGAGCTGATAGGACAAAGTCAGATCCTTAAATTGACAAAGTCCTACACGTTTTGAGCAATCCAAGAAGGGTTTTATGCCAATGTCACATGGCATTAAGTTAAGCAAGATACAGTATCCTACGATAACTGCTGAGCTTAATTGCATGGATGAGATTCCATATGCGTCGGCAATTGGATCTATCATGTATGCCATGAAACATACTTGTTAGATGTTGCTTTAATGTTAAGCAAGACAAGTAGAGACCAGTCAAATCCAGCAAAGAATCAAGTTTCCTAAAGTATGTCCTAAAGTATTTGAGGAATACTAAGGATAAGTTCTTGATTTACGGAGAAAGTGAGGTGCTATAAGTCGATAGAGTCTGAAAGGCAAGTTTCCAACAGACAAAGATGATTTCCGGTCACAGTCCGGTTATATCTTGTGTTTGTCTGGCGGTGCACGGCACTGTTGCTGACTCCATGACTTAAGCTGAATCTTTCGCAGCTTGGGAAGCGGCGAAAGAGGTTGTTTGGAAAGAAGAGTTCGTCACTGAACTTGATGTGATTCCCAGCATAGATGAGACTAGCTGCACATCAGAGGTCCAAACACCTCGAGGATATGTATAACCTATTCCGTAAGATAAATGACAGAGATGTTAAGTAGATCAGCAAGTTTCAACGAATGAGAACGTTGCTAATCTATTAACGAAGCCACTCCTTAGGCCTAAGCACGAGTCGCGGACTGTTGCTGTAGGATAAGTGAAATTAAGATGTAGTCTTAATTTCAGTGGGAGTTTTTTTTAAAGGGCTTTATTTAGTTATTGGATATGTTCTTGAAACAACATTTAAGATGTTTAATGAAATTATTATTTCAAGATTATTTTAACTGTGATGAAATAATCGTTCCAAAGTGATATAAACCATTTTATAGGTCATCGAAGTAAATGACTTGATCTTGAGTCATCGAAGTCATTTAGCTTGATCATGAGACCCTATATTTGATAAATGTTTTATATCATCCTGTCCCTAGTCGAAGGTTGTTGAAATTGGAACACCAACAACCGTGTGAGACTGGATTGGTACGTGACTTATGACAAAGTCTCAGTGTGTCATAGATGCGCGGCATCAAAGTCAGTACATAGGTGTATGTTTGGGAACATACGACCGGACAAGACCCGCTTATAAGAACTCTTCAGGATATTTATATCTGTGTCATAAGAGATTCTTACTACGACTATAGAGTATAGTCCTTAGACCTGAGTTCGCATGCATGTGACTGCACATGGACTGATGCACTTTGATCATTGTCTAACGCTATCGTTCTGCGATAGTTATAAGGACCTTGTTTGGGTGTATTATGAAATGCGTAGTTTACAGTGATGGAACAAGACGGGATTTGTCCCTCCAATATAAATGGAGTGAATATCTCTAGGCCAATCGGAGATTTGAATACTGGAAAATGCATGGCCATGCTCAAACGGACTTTCCCGAGTCGTTTGGATTGTCAGTATCAAATCAGAGTCCGATGAACAAGATTAGGCTTTATAAGGATGACACCAATCTTGCCTTATGACTAATCGAGATATTGAGACAAAAAGATTATGAATACAGAGAGATTCCAGTACAAGTGGGAGATTGTTGGAATTGTGTCCAGTAATCTCGGTACTGTCTCTAGAAAGTAAGAGTATGTCAAAGATCAGACATAAGTCATATAATACTGGGGATCATGATGGCTTGCTAGAGTCCGCTCATGATCTATAAGTCTTGGACTTATTGCCTTTATTATATGATCCCATATGGGTCACACGCCTAAGCTAACAGGAAAATGTGTTGGAACGGCTTAGCAGAAGTACGGTAAAAGTGCCAGGCATTTGTCGTACTAAGAGAGAGACTAATGGGTCTGATTAAATCCATGGGATTTAATCAGATTGGTATTTTGGGCCCAGAAGCCCAAAAAGGGAAAGAGAAGGCTTTTATAAACTAAAAGCCAAGTCTTTTCTCCCTAACCCTAGCCCCCAGCGCCGATTTTCCTCTCTCCCTGCGCCTCCCACCAGCTCGGTCTAGCAGCCGTTTTCTGTGATCGCGTGTGTGAACCTTTGGAGGATTCATCCCTCGGTGTATCTTTCTGATCTCTGACCTGTTCTATTCCTTCCGCTGCAACAAACATGTAAAAGGTGAGATCATCTAATGTTTCTAATCAAGAGAACCTAGATCTGTATGTTTAGGTTGATATGAATCTGTGAATTACATCAGGATCAACTAAACAGTTCCTACATGAGAAACCTTCATCCATCGCTTCACGGTCATCTAATCACTGCGCTACAGAGAAGGTTAATCGCAAAAGATTAAACATAGTTTCGATTGAGAACGTGGTGAGCCCGTTCAACTCGTTCGGGCCGAAGAACCAACGACAGGTGAGAGCTTAGCAACACAAAATAAAAGGAGGAAGGATTCGTCGACACCGTGATGGGAGCACTGTGGAAAGGATTAGAAGAGTCCAAAACTTATCCGGAAGAGAACTCCGACAAAGATCGGAAAGATAACCGGATAATAGATCCTGATTTTATTGGGACCGAAAGAGAGAAATCGAATCCAACACTATGAAACAGAAACAAAGAAAATTGAAGATGGAGTCAAAAAATCAAAAGAAAAACTAAGTTACAAAAATAATCCGACCATCGGTTTGGCTAACGCCGCCGCCGACGACCGGAAAACGAAGAAACTAAGCTCAGACTGTTTTTAGAGAAAAGGAGGAGGATTTTGGAAGAGAGAGAATTCTACTAGAAGGGATAATATATTTTTTACTTTGAATCAAGAGAAATTGCATCCCATATACACACATTTTTTGTTAATTTGAATAATGGGAAGACACTGCTGATCCATATTTTCATTCCAAAAATGCCCCTATGTATCTAAAGATTTCTAAATATTTTTATGTCGCTTAAGTGTCGTTTTTATCTCTGTTTTTTCTCTCTTTTTTTCTTCTTCTTCCCAAGTTCTTATCTTCTTCATTGTCAGTCATTTTTAATGGCTGAAATCCTAGAATCCTCCTTCATCGGTGATATCGACACTTCGGAGCCATTCGAATCTGTGAAAGAAGCCGCCAATCCAATCCGGTGGTGGATTTTTTGTGAATCTGAGTGATGTGTTCTAGATCTGGGTTTCTGATGGTGGATGTGTTACTCTTCGCATGGTGACGATGGTGGTGATTGAGCACTGCTTTGAGGTGCGACGGTGGGTTCTCCGGTCTATTGTTCTGCGTGAAGACGGTACTAGCTTAGTCTTGGATAGGTCCCGTTTTTTCGCGACAGCATCTCTTTCGTTCTATCCGACAAAAGCCGTTGTGGGGAGTTGCAGTCATGGAGGTTGTGGATATTCGACAGATCGAGGTAATTTTGTGCGATGCTAAAGGCTCGTCTCCTTCTTCTGGTTGCTCTAGTTCTGTGACCTTGGAGGCGGTTCTTCTCCGGCAAGTTTGTAGTGTCTCCGCATCTTGCCGGATTCTTCTATGATTTGGGTTGTGTTTGCGGATTTGTGGTGTCCACTGCTCCTGTTTCCACGGTGGTGCTCGTCAGCTTTAAGGTTTAGTCACGACGCCGTCGTGGTGCAAGGGACATCTCTTGCTCGTTTAGCGGTGGTGCTTCGTGAGGCTTTCTTACTTGTTCTTTTTGACGGTGGTTTTGAGGCCTCAAGGACATGTTTCTATGTGGATTTTATCTAAAAAGCGAACACTAACAATTTTATTATCATGTTAAGCAAACATTTGTGAGTAAAGTTATATATTTTATATGAAACATAATAATTGGAATACAAACTCTAAAATGTAACTAGCTAATAATTGAATTAACACATGCATAATTATGTTAAGACATAATTTAATGAGTATATACATATAATACTATGAACACAGATCTTAAAAATTAACTAGCTAATAAAGCTAATAAATGTATTGCCACATGTACCAAATAATTATCGATAAATTTATATATTTTATATGATATATAATAACTTGAACATACAACATAAAAATTAACTAGTTAATAAGTGAGTTAACACAAATTATAATTATATTAACACGTATGTAATTTATCTATTCGATTCAATGAATATGAATAAATTTGTTAGAAAGCTTAATATATAACAATTTTGATATCGTCTCACGCAACAAATTATCGATAAACTTATATATTTTATATGTAACATATTAATTTGAACACATATTCTAAGTTAACTAGTTAATGATTAAGTTAGCACGCGTCATAATTATGTTATCATATATCTAATCCACTATGCCTAATTCAATGATGAAAAATAAATTTGTCGGAAATAATTACTGAATTTATCATTAAATCATTATGCATCTCTTCTAATATTGTGATTTGAGTTGTTTAGAAAAAGTGGGAAGAGAGTAGAGAGAAGAGAGAAGACAAAAAGAAGAAGAAAAAAAATGAATTGTGCAACTTGTGTGATTTGCCAAGGGCATTATTGTCATTTTACTAACTATGAAATGAACATATGTCACATCACGTGTAGCCACTGAGTTTTTGTTGATTTTGTGATTTTCTGGCAAATTGTCTCTTGAATCAATCTATTATATTAAGCATTTTGTTTTCACTTAAAATGATATTTACATTTTTAGAAAGAAAAACAATGTCACGTCACATAATAATAGACAACAAATCAGTCAGATTTTGGGCAGCTTGCAACTCGAAGTTGACATTTATTAGCACAAGGCCCAAATTACTCTTTCCTTCATTAACAATCATCGATCGACGTCACTTTACGGCGCACGATACGTTCCCATCTCGCTACTCTCCTCGTTGGCGCACGTTAGCATTTCTCCAAGCTGCATTATCATTGGCCGTTGTGCGTTCCTTAAAGCCTTAGGGTTCCGGGTTCAGGGGAGGTGTCGCCACCGCCATTACGTTACTTCTCTTCTCCTCTCAATCATCGGAGAAAATCAGGAGCGGATATGGGTGAAGAAGAAGAAGACGCCGCGACGGTGGATCAGAATAGCTGCGGTGGTGGCGAAGATTCCTTGCTACGTAATCGCCATTCGTCGCCATTGCCACTACCGCCACACCTATCTACGAAAGTGCTTACATTGCCTACCGTATTAACCCTTGGTCGTGTAGCTGCCGTTCCGATTCTCGTCGCGAGTACGTTGATTCTTTTTGTTCCCGTTAATAATCTGGTGGAGTCATTGTGTGATAGAATTTAATAATCAGATCTAAACGAGGAGCCAATTGTGATCATCTGTATAATCCGTTTTCAGATCAGATACTTTATTATCTGCTTGAATTCGACATTGAACACGGGATTCAATCCTTCTTATGTTCTGTATGTTTTGAATTGAGCTTATTGCTATGAGCTCATAAACTGTCGTATATATGTTTGGTTTATAATCTGAACTTGATCTTCTGGTGATGCTTTTCTTATCTTGATTGTATCCACCATTGCTCATAGCTTTTTACGTTGATTGCTGGTGGGGAAGAACTGCGACAACAAGTATTTTCATTGCAGCAGCCATTACAGACTGGCTTGATGGATATATTGCACGGAAGGTACCTCGTTTTCTTACCCTTTTCATGTGAAATCCTAAGCTTAACTGGTGCATTTTCAGATGAGATTAGGTTCTGCGTTTGGTGCTTTTTTGGATCCAGTGGCAGATAAGGTGAGAGAACCTCTTCCTTTAACTACTCTCTCTTGTTTATCTTTCTGATTTTATGTTATGGGTATGCAGCTTATGGTAGCAGCAACATTGATTTTGCTGTGCACTAAACCTATGGACGCCATTGTCTTTGGACCAGTTCCATGGTTAGTGACAGTACCTTCAATTGCCATCATTGGTAGAGAGGTAAGATACAGAAAGAAAGTTTACTGTTTTCTTATATATCATTTAAGTAAGTTTCACTTATCAGCAAAATACTTGTCACTGTAGATTACTATGTCAGCAGTAAGAGAATGGGCTGCATCTCAAAACGGCAAGCTTACAGAGGTAAAAAAAAAAGTGATCATATTCATATGCATTCGTTCATTCTTTGAGAGATCTTTTAGTTACTTACTCATATAAATGGCATTGATAGGCTGTTGCTGTAAATAGCTTGGGAAAGTGGAAAACTGCAACACAGATGATAGCGTTAACCATACTTCTTGCAAGCCGGGATAGCAGTTTTGAGAGGCTATTACCGTTGGGTATTGGGTTGCTCTATGTTTCTGCAGGGCTCTCTATATGGTCTTTAGTTGTTTATATGAAACAGATTGTGAGAGTACTCTTAAATAAGAAGTAGCATATTTTCTTTTTAGGCTTTTGCATTCAGTATATACACATAGCATGGAAGACTTGCCCAGCCACATTTTACATCTCTTCTTCTTGAATACAAAACGAAATTAGCTGGGCAAGCAGCCAAGCCCTATAATGCTTAGCTTGGTTTGGTTTTGTATAGTATCTCTGAATCACGTTGCTCCTAGCTCGCCGCGCACTGAATTTTATTGAAGCAGCAAGCACCAACTTATGAACAGTGTTAAGGAGAAAGCAAGCAGGTGCAGTTTCATTGTAGCTGCAGAGTTGCTGGGTCTCATTAACTTTGAGATAATGGGTCTGTTCGTTTGTCAGACGCAAGCGGTTGCGGCCTGCGGCTAAACGTTGCGATCAAATATAACAATTGTTGTTCGTTTGACAGACGCGAGTCTGGCTGCAGCCGCAAATTTGTTCGTTTGTTAGACGCAAGTTTTGCCGTAGACGCAAACGCAAGCAATTCCAGACACAGACGCTGAATTTTCTTGCGGTCAAAATTTTTGGACGCATGCCGCAGCGTTTAGACGCAACCGCAGCTGCAGAAGACTACGTCTCTCAAACGAACATATTTTAGACGTAGTCGCATGAGATCTGCCGCTGACAAACGAACAAGACCCAATGAAAAACAGTCGTCGTCTTTCTCTTTTTCCTCTAAAACATCATTACATTAAGTAGAAACGTTTATAAAGAAGAAAACTAAAGCCGCAACAAACAGGAAACTAAACCCGAAAGATTTATGATCAAAAAACAAAACCCAAGAGTCGTTGCCTGTGTCATGTACATGCTTTTTCACTTTCACTTCTCGCATAACTGAAAATATTTACCATAGGGTTTTGGTAAAACAGAAATAGAATTTACAATTTGAGTTCAAAAAAATAATATAAACAAGTATCACACAATCTGAACAAACCAATTTTTTTTTTTTTCAAAAACAATTTGTAAAGAAAGAAAAACAAAATCAAATTTCTGATTCGGAAAAGGAAAAATAAAATAAAATGAGATTTTTGTTTATTATTGAGTTAACAAAAAAAAAACTATAAAAAGGCATTGCCTGCGAGGTCACCACCTCCTCTGACAGAGACCGGAGTTCGAATCCCAAAACTTGCAGAATGTAGAAAAACGACAATAACGGTGATATCATCATGAAAGTGTCTCCTGATGCCACGTTCTATCTTCTCCAAATCCGAATATCTCATCTCTCTCTTCTTTGCTGCTACTTGTAATGCAGCTTTCACTAACCTCCGTGCCACACCCTAAACAGACCACACAATGAAACAAAGATTCACTCAAACCGGACAGCAGAATAGATTCAGACAAGAGTGATGTGAAAAAACAATCATACATTGCGTGGACAAGAATTAACGATATCAACTGCTTCTTGGTTGCTAAGATGTTCCCATAAACCATCTGATGCAAATATAAGAAACTGATCTTCAGGTTGAATCTTATGAACTGTTATCGTCGGCTCAGCTCTCATAATCGGCTTCTCAAAACGTTCTGCAACTCTAAACTTAGGTAACAACGGTTCTTCATTAAACTCCACTCTCTTTAGATACGCATCACCTATAGATCTCGAAACCTGTATAATCCCTTTCACACGCCAAACTTTATGTTTCAAGACAACGATATTTGGGTCATTAGGATGCAACAAACGTAACTCCTCTCTCACAGATTCAATACTAGCATTATGCTCTGATGATAATTGAACAGCTTTCATCTCTTTAAACGGACTCTCAAGTCTTCCCAACACGACACGAGAATCTCCAGCGTTTGCAACATACAACAACCCGTTACAAACAATACCCACCAAGCAACAAGCACCAACAGAAGCAATCTGTGGCTTGTTCTTCCATTGCTCCTGCACTAAACCGAGAAACTCTTCCTCTGTTGCTACAAAAGCTTTGGTGATTACATCAGGAGAGACCCCTCGTTGCTCTGATGTGAACCTTCTCATGTTATGAAAGAGTCTTTCGTTTACAAACCGAGCTGCCTCTGGACCTCCATGACCATCGTAAACACCGACAAAAGTCGCTTCGGGTCCAGAATCATGTAAACTAATAGGACCGGATTCTAACTGGCTATGGTCTTCAAGAAGAGCGTTTGCTTGAACCACTGCCATAGAAAACTCTCCGGTGAGGTGGTTACCGGAATCTTTGTACCACAATAGACCATCAAGGCGGCCATTAACATCATCACTAGCTGGAATCGAACCTTCTCCAATACCAAAAGGTCTCCAACAAGGGGACACAATTTTCCTAAATGCTGTAGATACCATAATTCACATGTTAAGTCTCTCTCTAACCAAAAGAACCAGCTATCAAATCGTTCATCAAATCAGTGCTTATAACTATATTAAAAACCCCAATCTTCTTGTCAATTCCAACTCCAGAGACCCAAGATTCAGAATTCAAACACGCATTCACAAATGTCAACAACATTAATCTGCATTCAACATACCACAAAAAAAAGTATTTAGCAATCTAAGATTCCGATAAAAGGGATAATAAAGTCCCCAAATTTCCAACAGACTGCAGATTTCAACGATAACCCATGAATCTGATCAACGATTAAAGAAGAAAACATTCGATTACCTGGATAGATGAAAGAATAGGGTTCCTTTTTTCACAAACTTAGCGTAGAATAAAAATCCATCATTCGATTTCAGATCAATGGGGCAAGAGAAGAGAATAATATAGCAATCAAGATTCGTTGATACAAAAATTAAAAAAAAAACTAAAAAAAAAGGTTAATATAGAGAAGAAGAAGAAGACGCGTTTGAAGAAGAAACGGAGATGGTTTATAGAGAGAGAAAATAAGCGATACTTGCGGCCTTCATGTTTATATGGTACGTATTTTTTTTTTCTACCTGTCTCGCCATTTCTTTTTGACTTTTTAACGGTTTGACCTTTTATTTTTCTAATAGTACCAACTTTTTCTTTCCAACATTTAATACCAATTCTTCATTATTTTTATAATATTCTCTAGAATCTGGTCACTACTCTTATCCAATTTGTTGCTAAGTGTTATATAAAAAGGTATTATATATTTTAATTAAAATTGCTATATGTCTTGTTGAGAAAATCATTACATGCAGTTAACTAAAATTTGGGGAGATGCATATAATAATATGAGGTTAATGAATCATTAAACCAATCCGAGAAAATATATAGTTCAGAAAGTAATATGATTCAACTAGAACAATAGTGTTTCGTAGATAGTTTATGAAAATATATGTATCAGCTCTGTTCTTTTATCTGACGTCAGCGTCAGCGATACACAGAAGAAACCTTTGTCTCTGCGTCTTTGTCATTTTAGCTCGCTGCGTCTCTGTTTTGATGATTTTGGAGACGCCAAAAATTAGCAGCGACACAACACCCAGCTTTTTATGACGCAGCAGCTCTTTAATGAGGCAGCCATTGACGCCGGCAGTTTCTACAGTGTTAATTATTTAACAAAATTACACGCTGGCTTTTAATTTTGTGTGTTTTTGACGCTGCCGCAGTGCGTCTATCAAAAGAACACGCTTGATATGTACTGAGAACAAAGTTGGTATAGCAGCTACAAATATAATGTGAATGTTATAATATGATCAATGAATATCAGGAAAAGTATATCCACACTACATAAATGAATTCGAAGCATTAGTTTGGGCTATTCATATTACTTTTGTAACATACTGTTCAGAGCGTGTGTGCCTTATGCGAAAGGCTTTTCTCTCCCAAAAACAACTAATCGGCTTTTAATCTCTCCGGCGCGTCCCGCCTCCTCGATGCCGGATCTACGACGGCGTCCGGGGAGGGCACCCATCTCTTCATTTCTGTTGGCCGTGCGGTGTTCGTGTTCGGGTCGGAGATGTTGCCTGTGAGACGGAGACTGGAGATCGGACTAGACGTGCGGCGAATTTGCTTGCTCCGGCGGCGAGTTTATGGAACTCCGGAGGTGCTCTCATGACGCGACCTAGCCTGCTGTGTCCGGATCTACTGACCGAGGACGTCGGTGGAGAAGGAGGAGCATGGTCAATGGTCTTCTTTGCGGAGGTGTTTACAGGGCATCGACGGCTTGGTTTCCTCGCGGTGGTTTTAGCCTTACGGTTCAGTGGGACGGCGGCGGTTCGTGGTCGACGACGACGGCTGTACGGCTCGTGTCCGGCAAAGACCCAACGGTTTCCTATTCCTCCCCGACGACTGCGTTCTCTTCTCCGGCAATTGCATAATACGGTTGTTGTCTCAACTTTCTCGATTGATCTAGTTGGTTCACTTTGAGCTAATAACTTCAATCGTTGGTATGGTAAGGTTTGCACTTGTTTTTGTCCTTTGCTCTGATTTTTGAACTGAGGAGGAGGTAGTAAGATTGCGGTTGTGGTGATGCTTCGGCTTGTCCTTTGCTATTAAGCCCCGTATGCTAGTGTAATCCCGTGTTTAAGACCGGATCTAGGAGTTTACGAGATCGATCTTGAGATTTGGAGGTCAGTCTTAGATCGGGGATCTCTAGACTTTGCTGTCGAATGGTCTTATTTCTTGGGTTGCCGGATGAAACAACTTCCTCAGTTCTTATTGTCGGTTCTTCAGGCTTTTATCGGTGTTTTTCCTCTCTAGTCCGATTGTGCCTTTCTAAGATTCCGAGATGCTTATCGATTAACTTGCCTCTAATGCTACCAAGCCATAGCGGTTTTGTATCGATTGTTTAGTTCTCATGTTTTTTTATCCTTTTTTGGGCATGGATTCTTTTTGGGTTAGCAATTTGTGTATTCAGTTATAAAACCCAACAATTCATTTTGATTAATGATATTAACATACTTATCAAAAAAAAAAAAAAAACATACTGTTCAGAATAACCAGTTTTTTCAATCTATTTATAGGATTTCTAAAACCAAAAAAAAAAATATTACATAACATTCGACTTCAAATATATACCACTCATGAGTAATATGATGGCAAACAATTTAACATAAAGTAATTACATTAAGCTGTTAGTCTAAAACCACCAACCACAGATTTGGATGACCGAGGCGAATAGTATTAAATTATTTATATCTTGTTGATAAGAAAAAGAAAGTCTTGTTGAAAAAAAAAAATGTCGGATAGATTTGATAAACTTTCCTTTTTCATAAATTTCACCCCTAAGTTTATAAGCCCTTAAGTACAAATCAGAAACTAGAGAAGCAAACTTTAACACAACCAAATCCAAAAGAAAAGATAAAAATCATATCTACAAGCCCCAAAGAATGAATGAACAATCATCGAAAATGATGATAAAGGTGTGTGTAAGAAACCAAATTCAGGAAGACTCTGAAAAGCATGAAACATATTAAAAAAAAAAAAACTCATTCTTATACCAAGAAATCAGGACTTGAAAGGATGTTGAGATGCTTGCTACTTACGATTGTGTCTTGTAGTATTGTGATCTCTCCTTCTTTCTCTAAAACTTTCTCTTCCAATCTATCTATCCTCCCTCTCAAAGTCTCGTTCTCTGAGTTCAACAACATGTTCTTCTCGCAGCATTGTCTCAACTCTCTCCATATTTGGTCTCTTTCATCAGTCACTTTTGCTAATACTGTTTTCAAGCTCGTTATGTCTTTCGAGGCTTCCTGGAGATTTATTCCAAGCCGGTTTATGTTTTCTTCTTTCTTCAACATCTGGTTTCAAAATAAAGTTTAAATACAGTACATAGCTGGAAAACAGTTTGTTTATACCAGGAGCCAAGACAAGATGGGTTGATATTAATATACCTGGAGCTTGAGGTCTTTTAATTCGTGAGTTTTAACTGATAGGTTGTCTAAAGTGCTTTGGACCTCGCCTCTCAGAATCTCATTGCCTCGTACTGCTGCTGCTACTTCTGCTTGCAGCTGTTCAGTTTCGTTTTCATTTGAATACAGTTTCTCCCGTAATAAACTTGTGATTAGAGCCTCAGCTCTCAGTTCGGCTCGAAGGGTTTTCTATATGAGATTGCGCTAGACGTTAGCTACATATACAGTTAAACCAACCAAAGCAAGACATAAATGAGAATGCATTATAGAAAATAAGAAATGAACATATATTTGGAGACTCACTTCAACTGATTGGTTTCTTTGTTCCTTTGGTTTACTGATACTTGAGCAAGATGATTCTGAATATGAAGCCACCACATTGGCCACTGTTTGCAAACTCCTCTTCAGGTTTTCAGTTCCACGCCTTATTCCATGGACTTTCATTTCAGATTCAATCATAAACTCCTTGATTGAACCCGTATCCTGAGAGGTTTCAGTAAACTGAGTTAATTTCACTTTGATGAACTTCAGTAGCTTGTAACATAGGTGGTTGCTCTCATTTAACATTGTCAGTCCTTGGTCTTGCAAGGAGCAGATACGCATCTTCAACTCATTCTCTAGCTTAAGAGTTGTAATGTCTACTTCTTCGCCATTTCCTTTCAATCGATTCAGCAGACATATATTCTCCTGGCGAAGAGAGTCAGTTTCGAGCTTCATTGATTCAATTTCCCTTCTAAGTGAAAGCTCAATCCCTGTCAACCTTATTTGCTCCACCTGCAATTTCTTGACCAACTGGTCCAGTTTGTCTGACGGTTGCTTTTTACTCTCCTCGGAAACACCATCTCGAAGACCCTCGATTGTCTTCCCTTGTTCTTTGCAGGTTCTCAAAAACTTTGCCACGGATTTGTGCAACTCTTTGCATTCTTGATCCTTCTCTTCGAAGTTTCTTTTTATAAAATCAAGATCTTCTGTAGCACCTGCGTAACTCTCTTGTAACTGGGAGAGATTTTGCTTAAGATAAGAGTTCTCATCATGAAGTTCATCTGCTGTCGTGGTCAGCTCTGCAACTCCTCTCTCTAAATGTGTTATTATGTCTTTGTTCTCTGTCTCATTTTCGTGCATAGCTGATAGTTCTCTCTGAAGCGAGACATTTTGCTCAGCAAGCTCTCTGACACGCTCTCGCATCTTCCTATCTTCAAGCTGGAATTTTTCGAGCTTTGAAGTCCACTCACCTGACCTTCTATCAAGCTCTTTCTCCAATCCAGCCTGCAACTCGCTCCTCTCTTTTTCTATTCTCTGTATACGCAAGTCCCAATCTGACTTCACCAGTCTCATGTCTTCCCTGGCAGAAGCCCTCTCAACCATTTGGGAGCGCAAAAGATTTGCATTCTCAAATGCCAAGTTGAGCCTCTCATCTTCATGTTTTCTAATCGCCCCAACCAAAGATGAAACATCAAAGTCACAGTCAGAAAGGCATCTCTGCTGTTCCAATTCTTCAGAGAACAATTTCACTCTCTTCTCAGCTTCTTTAATTTTCATTTCCAGCTCTGAGTCAATATCCTCTTCCATACACCTATACATGTTCTTACCATGTATAAGGTTTTGCTGGTGCTTCCCATAGCCATGCGCATAATATTCGTTCATCGGTTCATAATGTTCAGCCAGTGAAACGTTGGCTGCAACTTCTGAGATTGAGTCGAAAGTTTTATCAAGGGATCCACCGTAGACATCTTGAATAGTGATGGGTTCATGATTTGAACCCTTCGACTTGCCATGAGTCTTAGAGAGTCTTTCAATGACATTTCTTGCAAGCGAACGAGGCAATCCATGCTCTACACAATCAGTAGAAGAGTAACGAGCGCGGGTTCCTTTAGCTTCTCTAAATGAATGGGACTTTCTTTTGTCGTTGAAACTGTCTGATGGTGATGTAGGGACCGTAGAGTGGACTCGGGGTGGAAGCATCCTTCGGTTCATGCTGCCAGAGACATCACTGCGTGAAGAGCTACTCTTCTGCTTACACTGTTCTAAATGCTCTTCTCCATCAATATAACGGTCCAGAACTTTACTAGAGACATTACTAGAACAAGTTGACGAACTCCCGGATGAATCATGTTGGAATCTGTCTGCTTCGAACTGTCTCTCTCTAACTTGTCTTTCTGGAGTAAAGCATCTGACACATAGTTAATGAAACAATCTTAATATAAACATCACCAAAACAACGAGAACTGTTAATGGAACAATCTTAATAGGAAGTCCAAAAGCATACCGAGATGAATGATTCCGCCGTCTCTCCTGGCTTTTAGAAGCCTCATTCGTTGAAGTATCTCCAAACCTATCAAAAAGGAAACCTGCCGAGGACAATGAAAGGCTTCGTTTAAGAGCTGGACCACCAGAAACTTCACAATGTGACTTTGGACTATTGAAATCTTGTTGAGTCTGACTAGTAGCTTGGGTTTTCATATTACTATCAGCTGCTGGTTTCTCGCATTGGACCTGTTTATCAGCTCCATTACCAGACGAGGATCTAAAAAAGAAGAGCTTCTTCATTGATGGTTCTCCAATCAGAAGAAGATGCTAACACAACTGCAGCTGGAATCAAAACATACTAAACCAAATCAAAAGATGATCACATTTTGCAGCAAACACCAGAAAGATACAACCCATTTGCATAGATGATCAAGTATTGCTACTACTCATCAGAGATTCAAAAACAAAGACTTGATCATAGTAAACATCGAGTCAGACCTAATTAAAAGACCAAATTACCCTTAACATCTTCAAAGCTGCCAGAGACAGAGACAGTAAACAGTCAAGGCACGAATCGAACCTGAATACTAGTTGCGGAGAAATTGATGAAGAAATATTCGTCGAGATTAGTCAAACAAGTACAAAAATCTCTCTCTCTCTCGACTGATCTAAATCGATTTCTTCGCTAACTAAACAAACAATCGCCTGAACAATTGAAAACCTAACTCTTTGAAAGAAAAAAACTTTTTTGCCGATGCAAATTGTTTTATTAAAGAAAAACAAAGAATCACTCAAAAAATTTCAAAAATTCAAAAAGAGAAAATCTTCAGGATTTATTGGACTTACCATAAACAGCGAATTTCGAAATCTCAATTGGGATAATCCGGAATTCGAACTGAGAAGAAACTGATACGCAGCGTTAAATAACGTCGATTTTATATAAACGGAGAATCTTTGAAGTTAACGAAGGAGTGAAAGAGAGAGAGAGTGCCGTTTGACGAGGAAGAAGAATCGAAAGAGAAGAACGAAACGGCTCCCTACTTTTTGGTGGGGTGAAAATGTAACATAGAGTATCAGTGGAGGGTATTTATGGCAAATTTTGAAATATTTTTTTGCGCGGATAGCCATTGCAGAAGAGCGTGACTAATTATTTTTGTTCTATTTTCTTTTTTAATTAAAAGGAGGGTGGTATTCAAAATTTTTTTAAACAAAACGTTTGACGATTTAAATCCTTTTCTCTCGTTGTCAAAACAAAAAAAAAAAAAAAAAAAAAAAAAAAATCCTTTTCTCTCTCTTAAATCCTTACTTCTCACTAAGTTCCATTGACACTCCTACCCCATTTCCGACCGTCGGCAATTATTTTAGCTACGCCAGCGGTTGGATTACTTTTGTTTAGATATCAGCTGCGGTTTTACCGCCTTTTCTTCGGTGGAATTTCTTCTCTTTTGTGTTCTATACGAAGTGAGCTTCATAGACTTTCGCTTCTGGATTTGCCGGACTCGGATTTTTAGCTCCGTACTTCTCGTCTGTTTCCGAGCTACTCTCCGACTCTCCTTCCTCACATCCGTCGTCAAACTCTTTCTATCGTCACACACTTGTCAGGCGTTTAGGTCGGTTGGTTCATTGCCCACTCGAGTTAACTGGGTACGACGGTTTTCCCTTTGCTTGTGGGTCTGTTCGTTTGTCAGACGCAAGCGGCTGCGGCTGCGGCCAAACGCAACAATTCTTGTTCGTTTGACAGACGTGCGTCTGGCCGCAGCCGCAGACCTGTTCGTTTGTTAGACGCGAGTTTTTCTATAGACGCAGACGCAGACGCAAGCAAATCCAGACGCAGACGCTGAATTTTCTTGCGGTCAAAAATTTCGGCCGCTGGCCGCAGCGTTTAGACGCAGCCGCAGCTGCAGGAGACTGCGTCTCTCAAACGAACAAAGTTTAGACGCAGCCACAGCCGCAGGTTTCCTGCGGCTGACAAACGAACAGGGCCTGTGTTTGAATCTCGCTCGATTCCATAGATATGAAGCGTACAAAATTGGTGAATTTCGTGTCAATTGCAAAGGATCTCATCTTGATGTTGTGGATTGTGTTGTTCTTTATTGGAGTGGAGTTCTAGATCGGCATGAAGGTTTCAGATGTAGCGACGATGTAACGGTGTTGGAATTTCTGAGTCGGTGGCGATTTGCATGCCGGTCTCTTTCAGAGATTTCCACGTGGTGTCCATCTACCGATGTTTGCTTTCGTGTCAATCTGAAAAATTAGATTTCGGTTTACCTTTTATATGGGCTAGTTTAAGCACACTTGCGTGTACCCATTTTTATACTACATATGTACTTCTTGAACTAACCCATTGAATCTTAAATTTCACTATAATGGTTGCCGACTAAAAAAACAAATTGTTTATAGATTGGAATGGTGATACATAAGTCCAAATGAATTTAAAGCCACAAGAGGTAAAAATAAATAAATATATATATATATATATATATATATATATATATAATTGGAAGGAATGAAAGATCATGATAAGAAAGATTCATATAAGAAACTAATGATAAAGGCATTTCCAACCCACCTCTATATCTTGCTCTAAAATAGAAATTGCTATTTTTACCTTTATATATAGAGGAAGAAATATCATTTCTATATAATAGAGTCAAACTTTTTTATTTGCACAATTGTCATATAATTTTTATATTTTATAATTATAACCGAAAGAAATATTAAAAAAATTATTTCATTGTTGCTTTTATACATATATCCAATTTCTTTGTTGCTTTTTAAAATATTTTATATTTTTATAAAAGTTTTGTAAAATAAAAAAGAATAAAAAGGTTTATTTTGCAATTTTTAAAAACAAAATGCATTATTAGTAAAATAAAAAAGAATATTAGAAAGAATATTCCTTTTTAGAAGAAAATATAGAGGAATACATTGGAGAAAAACCCACTTGTATTACTCTATAATAGAAGCAAATATAGAGAAATACATTGGAGATGGTCTAAGAGACAATGTAGCATTTTTATGGTTGATAAAGGTGTTATATAGAAGATAAGATAAAAGATGTTTTACTATACGATTAATCTTGAAACACGCGATTATCGAAATAGGGGTGAACTTCTCTCTCTACCTATGTTTCTTTGTCTTCTCACTACCAAAAGTCGACCAGACATACTTTCGTGTTTTTCCGGCCGCCGGTGGCGGGCTTCTTTAGCTTTGCCACCGGTGGTTTGACTTTGTTTATATTGTAGGAATTTCTAGCAGTTCTAATCAGGATTAGCAACCCTAGGTATAAATTCCAAGCCTAGGATCTAGGGTTCAAGTATATTGAATTTAGAGATCTTGAAGTTACCTGGTGATTAACAGCGGAAGGTTTGCAAGTAATCGAGATTCTTAAGCGCCTCAAATGCTGCGCCTCTACTGGTATCTACACGCACACAAACTGAACAGGTAGGATGCTAGTGCCTCTAGAGATCAGATCTCTCAAGAGGCTTTCTGTTTCTTTTGGTGGCTGTGAATTAGGTTAGCTTAGGTGTAAAAGTCGACCATATATCTTATATATGTTGACTTATACCTCGACCTGATTAACCAACGATTAAACCGAAGTTAATCGGGTCCTTCGCAATCTGTGTCGATCGATGCACCTCATGTGTCGATCGACACAGCCTCAGAAACTTGTTATTGAATGCATATCAAATATGCATTCACTAGATCATTACATTAATGATCAACCTCATATTCTATGTCCAGTTTGCTTAGGTGTGTGACCCCGTAGGATCATATAACACTAGCAATGAGTTTATCATAAGTGGCTTCTAGCAAAGCATTATGATTGCTCAGTATTATATGGCTGTCTCATCTCGACAATACAACTCCCACTTAGAGTAAGTACAATAGATTTCAGGACATTCCCAACAATCTCCCACTTGTACTGGAATCATCTATCCCTATAATCCCTTTGTATCTATATCTCAATCTGGCATAAGGCAAGAACTGTGTCATCCTTATTTAGCTAGATCATGTTTATCGAACTCTGATTTATACTGATAAGACAAACGACTGACAATCACCTCGTTTGAGCGCGGCCACGCATTTCTCAGTATCAAATCTTCGATAGGCCCAGAGATATTTATCTCCTGTTATATAGGAGGTACAAATCCCATCTCGTTCCATCCATGTCCCTTTCATTTTTCATGATACGCTCAATCAGTGTCTTTATAGTCACCAGTTACGGCTGACGTTTGACAAAGTCAAGACGGACCAATCCATATGTAAGAAATCATGATGAACTCAGGTCTAAGGACTATACTCTATAGTCATAATGAGAAACTCTTATGACACTCATATAACCATCTTGTAGAGTTCTCATCAATGGGTCAAATCCGATCTTGTGTTCTCCAACGCATATCTATGTGATTGACTTTAATACTCTTATTAATGACTCCATGAAACTTAGTCATCAGTCACCTCACATACTAGTCTCACGCGGTTGTTAATGTCCCACTTTAACAACCTCAACCAGGGACCATTATAATTTATGTCATTTATTGCTTATAGGGTTTCATGATCAAGTCACATACTTGATGACCTATAAAATGTCATAAATTACTTTAGGACAATTATTTAACAACATAATTAAATAATACTGAAACAATTTCATTAAAATAACATAACCAAATTATGTTTTACGAACATCATGTCATAACTAAAAACCAAATACAACTCCCACTGAAATTAAGATCATATCTTAAGAAATCTAATGCCTATAGCTGCAGTATGACTCTCATGCTTAGGCCTTGAGAGAGGCTTGGTCAGAGGATCAGCAACATTCTCATCCGTCGGGACTCTGCTGATCTTCACATCTCCTCTGTTAATGATATCACGGATAAGGTGATATCTCCTCTCTATGTGTTTGGACTTCTGGTGTGACCTAGGTTCCTTTGCTTGCGCAATGGCTCCATTGTTGTCACAATACAAAGCCACTGGCTCAGAAATACTTGGAACCACACCAAGTTCAGTGATGAACTTCTTGATCCAAAAAACCTCCTTTGCCGCTTCAGAAGCAGCGAGGTACTCAGCTTCAGTCGTGGAATCTGCTACAATGTCCTGCTTGGAACTCTTCCAACTAACTGCACCGCCGTTCAGACAAAAGACGTAACCAGATTGTGATCGGAAATCGTCTTTGTCCGTCTGAAAACTTGCGTCTGTGTAACCACTTACTACCAGCTCATCACTTCCTCCGTACACCAAGAATTTATCCTTAGTATTTCTCAAATACTTCAGAATGTTCTTGACAACTGTCCAGTGACTTTCACCTGGATCAGATTGGTATCTACTCGTCATGCTTAAAGCACAAGCAACATCTGGACGAGTACAGAGCATGGCATACATGATGGATCCTAAGGCCGAAGCATAAGGAATCCAACCCATGCGTTCTCGCTCAGCAGGTGTCGCAGGACACTGCTTCTTGCTGAGACTTATGCCATAAGACATTGGTATGAAGCCCTCTTGGAATCATGCATGCTGAATCTGTGTAAGACCTTATCGATATAAGTATCTTGACAGAATCCAATTAACTTGTTTAATCTATCTCTATAGATTCTTATTCCAAGAATGTACGCGGCTTCTCCCATGTCTTTCATTGAAAAACAACTTCCGAGCCAAGTCTTGATAGACTGCAACAACGGAATGTCATTTCCGAGAAGAAGTATGTCATCTACATACAATACGAGAAATGCAACTGCACTCCCACTAGTCTTCTTGTAAACACACGGTTCCTCTTCGTTTCTGATGAAATCAAACTTTTGACTGCTTCATCAAAACGAAGATTCCAACTCCGAGATGCTTGCTTTAATCCATAAATGGATCGATGAAGCTTACATACCTTCCTAGCAGCATTAGGATCGATGAAACCTTCAGGTTGTGTCATGTACACATCCTCTTCCAGAATTCCATTAAGGAAAGCTGTTTTCACATCCATCTGCCAGATCTCCTAATCATAATGAGCGGCTGTTGTTAGGAGAATCCGAATGGATTTAAGCATAGCGACAGGGGAATATGTTTCTTCATAGTCAATACCATGAATTTGTTTGAAACCTTTTGCCACCAACCTTGCTTTATATATCTGAATATTTCCATCCACATCAATTTTCTTCTTGAAAATTCATTTACACTCAATGGCTTTTGCACCATCGGGTAAATCAACCAAAGTCCACACTTGGTTTTGTGACATGGATCCCATTTCGGATTCAGCGGCTTTCAGCCACTTTTCGGAGTCAGGGCTCATCATCGCTTCTTCAAAATTCGCGGGCTCATCATTGTCAATGATCAACAAGTCATGACAATTAGTTACGATAAATCCATATCTCTCAGGTTCGTGACGAATCCTTTCGGATCTGCGAATTTCAGGCTCCACAAGCGTGGTTTCCACAACTCTTTGTAGATCCAACTGTTGCTCCTCCTCAACGAGCTGAGCGGTTTCCTGTGGCTCTCGAACTTCTTCGAGTTGTACTTTACTCCCACTGTTTCTCTTGGAAAGAAACTCTCTCTCAAGAAAGACGCAGTTCCGAGCAACAAACACTTTGTTCTCGGATTGGTTGTAAAAGTAGTAAGCCTTGGTTTCCTTAGGATAACCAACGAAGTAGCACTTATCAGATTTGGGTTCGAGCTTATCTGTAATTAACCGCTTAACATAAGCTTCACAACCCCAAATCTTCAGGAAAGACAAACTCAGAACATTTCCAGTCCACATCTCATGTGGTGTCTTTGCAACTGATTTTGACGGAACCCTATTAAGTGTAAACGCAGACGTTTCTAGAGCATATCCCCAAAAGGATAATGGAAGAGATGAGTGACTCATCATCGTGTTGGGATGGTGTCCTGAAATCACACTTGTACTCACTCCTGATATAGTTGTGTGTCGAGATCAGACATTCGTATAGTACTGGGCGGTTGCAATGTTTTGCTAGAAGCCTCTTGCAATCTGTAAGTTATAGACTTACTGCCAATACTATATGATCCTATAGGGTCACACACCTAAGCGAACTGGAAGCTACGACATGGGAATGATCGTTATGGTAATGATCATCTTAATGTGTATTGAATACACATTATAATCGATAAAATGGTGTTGTGTCGATTGACAAGGCTTGTGTGTCGGTCGACACAGTTCGGGTTTTTCAAAAAGGCTTTTCGAATTAAGGCTTAATTAAGTCTGGCCCGTTAAGCACGTTTAGGTCGAATAAAACTCTAAAGTTTCGACCTAAACAGGAAGCCGTCCACTTTTCTTGACAGAAACTGTAGACACACCAGAGAGAATCGATTCCCGTTGATCCGACACTAGCATCCCATTTCCAGCGAGCGTGCGTGTGTATCTGGTAGAGGCAAGGCGTTTGCGTTGCTCCACTGATCTCGTTCACCATCTCAATTCCGCTGCCAGAAAGGTAAGAACGAGGTTGGTTTTCATTCAATATATCAAACACTAGATCCAATGGGATCCAACAGTGGTATCAGAGCGTTTTAGGGTTTAGCTATTGAATTTGATGCAAAATAATTTGAATCCTGATGTTGTTGAATTGATTTTTGCATGTTCAAATCGTGTTTTCATGTTATATTCTCGGTTTTGTTCCTGTTGAAAAGACGAAGAATTGATGAAAACGCACTGTGTCGATCGACACAAAGCGTGTGTCGGTCGACACACCGCGGCAGAACGCGTTAAAATTTTTAGGGTTGTCGCAGGGTGTCGATCGACACAAAGCGTGTGTCGGTCGACACAGAGCGAAAACTCGTAATAAAATTTAGGGTTTGTCGCAAAGTGTCGATCGACACAAAGCGTGTGTCGGTCGACACAAAGCGAAAATCCGTAAATATTTTTTAGGGTTTCGATCTGAGATCGAGTACCCGTAATCCTGCTGCGTCGATCGATACACTGGGTGTGTCGGTCGACACAGGCAAAGAAAGTTGACAGACCGGTTCAATTGGATTGAACAGGTTGTATCGCTTGGTTAATTTTGATTAACCAAATTGGTTCTGGTTTGGTCATATCGATCGACACACAGTGTGTGACGATCGACATGGACTATTAAACCGAACTGGTTCAATTGGATTGAATCGGTTATGTAAATTCGATTCGGTTAGACCGGTTATCGAAGAGCGGTTTAAATTTGATTGCATCGATCGATACCAATGGTTGGCGTCGATCGATACAATACTCGCAGACATGTTAGTTGGACTACATATTTGCATATACCAGAACAATTTAATCCTAAAAGTTGTAGATGAATCTAAACTAAATAAACTGAATGTTTTAAATAAATAAATAAATCCTTGAATGTATATTGGATATGCATCAAGATAAATCGGTTCTTTTCCTCAACTAAATATCAAGTGATCTTGATGTCTTTCCCGATCTTGTCTACTGTCAAGACTCGTTTCGCTGATTGGATAGTCTTGGAGTCCTTGGTATCCACAGCTACATGAGTAAGGCAGGTGATCATTGATAGACTTGCAGTGCGACTGTCAATGATCTCAAGACCGAAGAGATTGGTTTACTTGACTGGGCCATCAGAAGTTCTGGGCCCAGAGACATCGGAGTAGATATGACATGGATTGTCTTATCCGCGACCAAGAGTTGTACTGGGTACAATTAGCAATGATTTGCTTACCTGGATGACTAAAGTTTGGGTGATGGCGAGTCGTCCACTCGAATTTTGGTGATCTGAGGATCTTGGTTCATTGTATTCATATGAGGAAACATAGTTTGAATACAATGCGAGTTTTCTTATTAGATAAGAATTCTCATTTCTTGTGCTTTATAACTAAAATCTACCTCTTTTTGAATTACAGCTATGTCTGTCTCAAATCACATCAACACTTTCTCACTAAGATCCGTCCTTGAGAAGGACAAGTTAAATGGATCTAATTTCTTGGAATGGTATCGGAACCTGAGAATAGTTCTCAGGCAAGAGAACAAGGAATATGTCCTTGAAAGAGTTCTCACCGAGAGGCCACGTTCCAATGCTCCGCAGACAGAAAAGAATGCTTGGGACAAGCATTCAGCGGATGTCAAAGATGTTACTTGTCTAATGCTGGTGACCATGAACTCTGAGCTGCAGAAGCAATATGAGAACGTGTTGTCACCCATTGAGATGATTAACAGCCTGAAAGCTTTGTTTCAGGAGCAAGCTCGCACAGAGAGATACCAGACGGTTAAATCTCTCATGGATTGCAAGCTGGCTAAGGACAGTCCAGTAAGTCCTCATGTCCTTAAAATGATGGGTTACATTGATAACCTGGGGAAACTGGACTGTGCCATTAGCCAGGAGCTAGCCACTGACATGATTCTGCAGTCTTTGCCGTCGTGTTTTGATCAGTTCATCATGAACTATAACATGCAAAACATGACTAAGACATTGACTGAGTTGCACGGTATGCTGAAGACAGCGGAGCCGAATCTCAAGAAGGCTACTCCCAGTGTCCTGATGGTACAAGGGGGTAAAAGGTTTAAGAAACCTAAGAAGGATAAGGGAAAGGCCCAGGTTGTCGAGACTGAAAGTCAAGACAAGCCCAAGCCCAAGCCCAAATCCGGGCCTTCTGCTGAGGATAAGTGCAACTACTGCAAGCAGTTGGGGCATTGGAAAAGAGACTGCAAGAAGTTCAAGGAAGATTACAAGAAGCTGAAGAAGACGTATGATGCGTCTGACTCAGGTATTTATGTTATCGAACTTAATGTTATATCTTCTAGTTCTACTTCGTGGGTATTGGATACCGGCTGCGGTGCTCACATTTGTACTGATGTGCAGGCACTAAGAAACAGTAGAACGCTGAAGAAAGGACAAGTGGAGCTACGAGTCGGGAATGGAGCTAAGGTTGCTGCACTGGCCGTAGGCACCTATGAATTGTCTTTACCTTCGGGCATGATTTTAGCTTTGAATAATTGCTACTTTGTACCTGCGATAAGCAGAAACATAATTTCAGTTTCCGTTTTGGATTTGGAAGGTTTTGATTTTGCTGTTAAGAATAAAGTTTGTTCTTTTAATCGTGATGGTACATTTTATGGTAGCGCCCCATTAGAAAATGGGTTATATGTTTTAAATCAAGAAATGCTTGTCTTTAACATAAATACAAAGCGGTTTAAGTCAAATGACGAAAACCCGACTTTCTTATGGCATTGTCATTTAGGCCATATCAATGAGAAACGCATCCAAAGGCTCCATCGTAATGGGCTTCTGGGCTCATTTGATTTTGAATCATGTGAGAAATGCGAATCTTGCTTGGTGGGCAAAATGGCTAGAGCCCCTTTCAACAAACCAAATGAAAGGGCCAGTGACTTGTTGGGCCTTGTTCATACTGATGTATGTGGGCCGATGAGTACTGTTGCCAGAGGAAATTACAAGTACTTCATTACCTTCACTGATGATTTCAGTAGGTATGGCTATGTCTACTTGATGAGACACAAGTCAGAATCCTTTGATAGATTCAAGGAATTCAAGAATGAAGTACATAACCAACTTGGCAAAAGTATCAAAATTCTGCGATCGGATCGCGGAGGAGAATACTTAAGCCAAGAGTTCAGCGACTATCTGAGCGAGTGTGGAATTGTTTCACAACTCACTCCTCCTGGAACACCTCAATGGAATGGAGTGTCAGAGAGGAGAAATCGAACCTTATTAGATATGGTTCGGTCTATGATGAGTCATACTAATCTTCCATTATCCTTTTAGGGATATGCTCTAGAAACGTCTGCGTTTACACTAAATAGGGTGCCATCTAAATCAGTGGATAAGACACCACATGAATTGTGGACTGGGAAAATTCCTAATATGTCTTTCCTGAAGATTTGGGGTTGTGAGGCTTATGTCAAACGTTTAATCTCTGACAAGCTTGCACCCAAATCAGATAAATGCTACTTCGTTGGTTATCCTAGGGAACCAAGGCATACTACTTTTACAACCAATCTGAGAACAAAGTATTTGTTGCTCGGGACTGTTCTTTTCTTGAGAGGGAGTTTCTCTCTAAGAAAAACAGTGGGAGTAAAGTACATCTTGAAGAAATTCAAGATGCACAGGAAACTGCTCAACCTGTTGAGGAAGAGCAGCAGTTGGATCCACAAAGTTCTGTGGAACCGGCGCCTGTGGAGCCTGAAGTTCGTAGATCCGGAAGGATCCGTCACGAACCCGAGAGATACTACGGATTCCTCGTAACCGACTCAAATGATATGATGATCATTGATAGTGACGAACCAGCGACCTTCACGGAAGCTATGATGGGCCCGGACTCCGAAAAGTGGCTTGGAGCCTCTAAATCTGAAATGGCATCCATGTCAGAAAACCAAGTATGGTCCTTGGTCAATTTACCTAATGGTGTAAAAGCCATTGAGTGTAAATGGATCTTCAAGAAGAAGATTGACGTGGATGGCAATGTACAGATTTACAAAGCGAGGTTGGTGGCAAAAGGTTTCAAGCAAATTCATGGTATTGACTATGATGAAACCTATTCCCCAGTCGCTATGCTTAAATCCATTCGGATTCTTCTAGCGATTGCCGCTCATTATGATTATGAGATTTGGCAAATGGATGTCAAAACCGCATTCCTGAATGGTATTCTGGAAGAGGATGTGTACATGACACAGCCTGAAGGTTTTGTCGATCCAAAGAACGCTAAGAAGGTATGCAAACTTCATAAATCCATTTATGGATTGAAGCAAGCATCACGGAGTTGGAATCTTCGTTTTGATGAAGCAGTAAAAAAATTTGGCTTTATCAAGAACGAAGAGGAACCATGTGTATACAAGAAGACTAGTGGGAACGGAATTGTTTTTCTTGTACTATATGTCGATGACATACTTCTTCTCGGTAACGACGTTCCATTGCTTCAGTCTGTTAAGACTTGGCTTGGAAGTTGTTTTTCCATGAAAGACATGGGAGAAGCAGCGTACATTCTTGGGATCAGAATCTACAGAGATAGAGCAAACAAGCTGATTGGATTGTACCAGGACACTTATATTGATAAGGTGTTGCACAGATTCAACATGCATGATTCCAAGAAGGGCTTCATACCAGTGTCTCATGGCATGAGTCTCAGCAAGAAGCAGTGTCCGGCGACACAGGCTGAGCGAGAGCACATGAATAGGATTCCTTATGCTTCTGCAATAGGATCTATTATGTATGCCATGCTTTGCACTCGTCCAGATGTAGCTTACGCGTTAAGCATGACGAGCAGATACCAATCTGATCCAGGTGAGGAACACTGGACAGCTGTCAAGAATATTCTCAAGTATTTGAGACATACAAAGGATAAATTCCTTGTGTATGGAGGAAGTGAAGAACTTGTGGTGAATGGATTCACCGATGCGAGTTTTCAGACGGACAGAGACGATTTCCGATCACAATCTGGATATGTCTTCTGTCTAAATGGCGGTGCAGTGAGCTGGAAGAGCTCTAAGCAGAATACCGTAGCTGATTCCACAACAGAAGCTGAATATGTTGCTGCTTCAGAAGCGGCAAAGGAAGCTGTTTGGATCAAGAAGTTCATGACTGAACTTGGTGTGGTCCCTAGTATCTTGGAGCCAGTGGCTTTGTTTTGTGATAACAACGGAGCCATTGCTCAAGCAAAAGAACCAAGGTCACACCAAAAGTCCAAACACGTGGAGAGGAGATATCACTTAATTCGAGATATCGTCAATAGAGGTGATGTAAAGATCAGCCGAGTCCCGACGGACGAGAATGTCGCTGATCCTCTGACTAAGTCACTCCCAAAGCCTAAGCATGAGAGTCATACGACTGCTGTAGGCATTAGAGATCTTAAGATGTAATCTTGATTCTAGTGGGAGTTTTTAGTTTTATTTTAGTTATAATAAGATGCTCATGTAAACATTCTTTTGGAAGTGTTTTAATGAAATTTGATTTCAGCATTATTTATTGTGATCTAAATAATGGTCCCAAATAAGTTTATGACATATTATAGGTCATCAAGTTGAGGACTTGATCATGAAACCCTATAAGTTAATAAATTATTTTGTCCCTAGTCGAGGTTGTAGAATTGGGACACTGACAACCGATAGAGACTAGATTGTGAGGTGACTGTTGGCTAAGTTTCATGGAGCCAATGATATGATTATCGCAGTCAGTCACATAGATATATGTTAGTAAACATATGATCGGACATGACCCGCTAATGAGAAGTCTACAAGATAGTTATATCTGTGTCATAAGAGGTTCTCATTACGACTATAGAGTATAGTCCTCAGACCTGAGTTCATCATGCTTTCTTGCATATGAATTGGTACACTTTGACTTTGTCAAACGTCGACCCGTAACTGGCGGCTATAACGGCACTGTTCAGGTATATCATGAAGTATGCGTTGAGACAGGGATGGAACAAGATGGAATTTGTCCCTCCTGAATAACGGGAGATAAATATCTCAGGGCCTATCGAAGATTGAATACTAAGAGAATGTGTGGCCGCACTCAAACGAACTGTAGTTCAGTTGTTTGTAATGTTCAGTATGAGATCAGGAGTTCGATAAACACGATGTTGGCTGAATAAGGATGACACCAATCTTGCCTTATGCCAAATCGAGATATAGAGACAAAAGGATTATAGGAATTGGTGATTCCAGTACAAGTGGGAGATTGTTGGGATGGTGTCCTGAAATAACACTTGTACTCACTCCTGATATAGTTGTGTGTCGAGATCAGACATTCGTATAGTACTGGGCGGTTGCAATGTTTTGCTAGAAGCCTCTTGCAATCTGTAAGTTATAGACTTACTGCCAATACTATATGATCCTATAGGGTCACACACCTAAGCGAACTGGAAGCTACGACATGGTAATGATCGTTATGGTAATGATCATCTTAATGTGTATTGAATACACATTATAATCGATAAAATGGTGTTGTGTCGATCGACACGGCTTGTGTGTCGGTCGACACAGTTCGGGTTTTTCGAAAAGGCTTTTCGAATTAAGGCTTAATTAAGTCTGGCCCGTTAAGCACGTTTATGTCGAATAAAACTCTAAAGTTTCGACCTAAACAGGAAGCCGTCCACTTTTCTTGACAGAAACTGTAGACACACCAGAGAGAATCGATTCCCGTTGATCCGGCACTAACATCCCGTTTCCAGCGAGCGTGCGTGTGTATCTGGTAGAGGCAAGGCGTTTGCGTTGCTCCACTGATCTCGTTCACCATCTCAATTCCGCTGCCAGAAAGGTAAGAACGAGGTTGGTTTTCATTCAATATATCAAACCCTAGATCCAATGGGATCCAACACATCGATCGAACCATATCTAATAAAGTCCGATTCCTCCTCTCGAACACTCCATTCCATTGGGGTGTTCCAGGAGGAGTGAGCTGCGAGACAATTCCACAATCTCTTAGATGATCACTGAATTCTTGGCTTAAGTATTCTCCTCCACGATATGATCGAAGAGCCTTGATACTTTTGCCAAGTTGATTATGTACTTTATTTTGGAATTCTTTGAACCTTTCAAAAGATTCCGACTTGTGTCTCATTAAATAGACATAGCCATACCTACTGAAATCATCAGTGAATGTAATGAAGTACCGAAAGTTTCCTCTGGCACTCGTGCTCATTGGGCCACATACATCGGTATGTATAAGGCCCAATAGGTCACTGGCCCTTTCATTTTGTTTATTGAAAGGGGCCTTGGTCATTTTGCCTAGTAAACAAGATTCACATTTCTCACATGATTCATAATCAAATGAGCCCAGAAGCCCATCACTATGGAGTTTCTGAATCCGTTTCTCATTTATGTGGCCCAAACGACAATACCATAGAAAAGTCTGATTCGTGTCATTTGACTTGAATCTCTTGGTGTTAATGTTATAGATTGGTGTACTTTGATTTAGAACATAAAGCCCATTCTCTAATGGACTGCTATCATAAAATATATCATTGTAAGCAAAAGAACAACATTTATTCTTAATTGAAAACTGATATCCTTCCATATCCAAAACATGAATAGAAATAATATTTCTGCTTATAGCAGGTACATAGTAGCAATTATTAAGTTCTAAAACCAAACCAGAAGGTAAAGACAAATTAAATGTTCCAACGACTAATGCAGCAACTCTTGCTCCATTCTCCACGCGCAGGTCCACTTGTCCTTTCTCCAATGTCCTACTGTTGCTTAGGCCCTGCATATTTGTACAAATATGAGCACCACAACCGGTATCCAATACCCAAGAAGTAGAACCTGAAGTAGTAACATTTACTTCTATAACATAAATACCTGAAGATGAAGTCTCGAAAGTCTTCTTCTTCTTCTTCTTCTCTTCCAGGAATTTGGTGCAATTTCTCTTCCAATGTCCAAGCTCATTACAGTAATGGCACTTATCAGTCTCAGATGGGCCGGGCTTGGGTTTGGTAGCTGGCGCAGGCTTGTCCTGGTTCTCAACCTGGACGGCCTTGCCCTTGCCAAGTTTCTTAAACTTCTTGCCTCCTTGTACCATAAGTACGTTTGGAGTGCCCTTCTAGATATTAGGCTCAGCTGTCTTGAGCATGCCATGCAGTTAAGTCAACGTCTTTGTCAAGTTGTTCATGTTATAGTTCATAACAAACTGATCATAGCTTGATGGCAGTGACTGTAGAATGATGTCAGTAGCCAACTCTTGGCTAATGGGACAATCCGGCTTCCCCAGGTTATCAATATAACCCATCATCTTTATGACATGAGGACTGACTGGACCGTCCTTTGGTAGCTTGCATTCAATGAGAGACTAACCGTCTGGTACCTCTCAGTTCGTGCCTGCTCCTGAAACATACTTTTCAGGCTAGTGATCATCTCCATTGGCGACTCCACGTTCTCGTATTGCTTCTGCAAATCCGAGTTCATGGTAGCCAACATGAGACAACTCACATCGACCACATCATTAGAATGCTTGTCCCAAGCACTCCTTTCTGCATGTGGAGCATTGGCTCTCGGTTTTTCAGGGATAATATTTTCCAGGACATAGTCCCTTTTCTCCTGCTTGAGAACAATTCTCAAGTTCCGATACCATTCGAGAAAATTCGATCCATATAACTTGTCCTTCTCAAGGACGGATCGCAGGGAGAAAGTGTTATGAGGAGTGTTAGTCATAGCTGAGATCAAAGAAAGGAAAAGGTTTAGTTATGATGTTCAAGAAATGAGAAATTTTAACTTATTAAGAAAACTCGCATTATATTCAAACAATGTTTCCTCAAATGAATATAATGATCCAAGACCCATACTTCACTAAACTTGGGTGAGCCACTGGCTATCACCCAAATTTTAGCTATCTAGGTAAGCAACAACTTTGCTAGTTATATCCAATATAACTCTTGTTTGTGGATTTACATCTCATGTCCAAACCACCTGATGTCTCTGAGCCCAAAACGATTTTGATGGCCCATTCAAGTAAACCAATCTTTTGAGTCATGTAATTGTTGATGTCTTGCACTGCAAGTCCATCAACACGATTACTTCATGTCTTACTTATGTAATTGTGGACACCTTGCACTGCAAGTCTATCGCACAATGAAATAAGTCTTGACAGTTGACAAGATCAGGAAGACATCAAGGATTACTTGATATTTGGTTGAGGAACGGAACCTTTAAAACGTTCAGTTTTATTATGTTTTAATTCTTCTAATTAAATTGATTTATCTTGGTTTGGTTCTGTGATTTCAGGTTCAATAACCTAAATCAGTGGATCTTGTGTCGACCGACACTACTTTAGTGTCGATCGATGCAGATTAACCAAAACCAATTTGCGATGACCGATCAATCCAATTGATCCGGTTTTATGATAACCGGTTTGTGTCGATCGACACTACATTAGTGTCGGTCGATGCTAACCTTATCAACTCAATCGCAATAAACCGTTTTTGCGGTTTAACCAAGCTAGATAACCGGTCCAATCCAATTGAATCGATTAACCTGACCGTGAGGTCTGTGTCGACCGATACAACTCTTGTGTCGATCGTCACAGTTAGGTTAAACCTAAATTTTATTCGGGTTATCCTTATGTGTCGATCGATACCGGATTTGCATCGATCGACACGGGGCGATGAACCCTAATCGTTTTCAAGCAAAAAAAACTAAACTAGATTTCTTTGATTAAAACGAGTTTTAACATAGTTGTATCAACTATACAGTGATCTAGATTCAACTAATCTAATCAACATGCTACTGATTCAATAGAACCCTAAGGCTCTGATACCACTGTAGGAATTTCTAGCAGTTCTAATCAGGATTAGCAACCCTAGGTATAAATTCCAAGCCTAGGATCTAGGGTTCAGGTATATTGAATCTAGAGATCTCGAAGTTACCTGGTGATTAGCAGCGAAGGTTTGCAAGTAATCGAGATTCTTAAGCGCCTCAAATGCTGCGCCTCTACTGGTATCCACACGCACACAAACTGAACAGGTGGGATGCTAGTGCCTCTAGAGATCAGATCTCTCAAGAGGTTTTCTGTTTCTTTTGGTGGCTGTGAATTAGGTTAGCTTAGGTGTAAAAGTCGACAATATATCTTATATATGTTGACTTATACCTCGACCTGATTAACCAACGATTAAATCGAAGTTAATCGGGTCCTTCGCGATCTGTGTCGATCGATGCACCTCATGTGTCGATCGACACAGCCTCAGAAACTTGTTATTGAATGCATATCAAATATGCATTCACTAGATCATTACATTAATGATCAACCTCATATTCTATGTCCAATTTGCTTAGGTGTGTGACCCCGTAGGATCATATAACACTTGCAATGAGTTCTAAACTCATTGATCATAAGTGGCTTCTAACAAAGCATTATGATTTCCCAATATTATATGACTGTCTCATCTCGACAATACAACTCCCACTTAGAGTAAGTACAATATATTTCAGGACATTCCCAACATATATGCCTATATGTCTATATCTCTTCTCTTTTGCTTAAATAATACCGGAATTTTTCCGGTTTTGTGTTGCCTCTCTTGGGCGGTTTATCTTCCGATCTACTATCGGGTTTTGTCCGGGTTGGTCCGGCTTCCTCCGATCTATTCCGGTAAGGATCCTTTCGCGTTGTAGAAGAAGGCCCCTTCATGCCTCGCTCCTCATTTTGTATGGATAGTCCGATGTTGGTATAGGTCTCTTGCATGTTCTTGCGGCGTGCGGCGATGAGATCCGATAATCGGTTCAACTATGTTGGGTCAGCATATTGGGCTCAGTCGGTGGTTTCTATCATCCATAAAAATTCGGTTGGTTCGATGTGTGGAGATTCATCCCTTTTTGCAGCTCTTTTCCGGCGACTCTGTTACACGGAAGAAGGTCGGCAGAGTACTAGATTAATTTACATGGCAATTCGTTGGCGACGGCGATCCGCGACTCCACCGTCTCTGATGTGAATGGCGGACTTCATTTGGCTTTGACGAGTGTCCGTGCGCAAAGCAACGTGGCTTCATCATGTTCCATTCGCGATGATTGTTTGGTTCTTGGGCTCTGTTTTTCGATCCGTTAACTTTACAACCCATGTATTTTAATTCTAATACTCAGTATCTTGCCCATTGGGCTTTTAATCAAAGTACATTGCTTGCCGTAAAAAAAAGATAAAAGATGGTTTATCGATTTTGTTGTTCATATATCATTTGGTAAAAGCTAATTACATGTAAAATCAAAAATGATAAAATTGTTTCCCATTTTACTTGTAGTTTTTTTTTTTTTGCATATTTCAAAAGAATAGTGTAACATTCTGGTTTGTGACATATGCAGAGAAGTTTATAATAATTGATTTGATTATTTATGTCATTAAAATGTATTTAATTTTTCGGTCATTTGTGTAGAGAAAATTTTAGAGTTGGACATGTTTAAAATTGAAGTAGCTGAAAGATGATACATATTGAAAAGTTATTTGTGGTATTGTGTGGATGAGGACAAAACACGGAGAAAGATCGTGTGGTTATTAAAGTAAGTATATAAGTTTTTGAACCTTTTGGACTAACAATCCGGTCATCGAATAAGGATAAACCCACATGTTGAAATGATGAGCATGGGGCCCACGAGTGGCGGTCGGGTGTTATAAGTGATATCAAAACCAAATCTGAAAACATGTGTATAGTCATATGGGCTGACACTGTCAAAGATAACAATCTTGGTGTGCAACATGTACATTGTGCTACGTGGGTGGGATGATTGTAACATCCTAGTTTGTGATATATGTGGAGATATTTAAAGAATTGATTTGACTACTTACTTCACCAAATTGCACTTATTTTCTGGTCACTTGTTTAGAAAAAATTAGATTAATATTTGAACTGGAGTAGTTGAAGAATGAATGACTTACAATTGATCCGCGGTATTAGGCCTGGAAAAAATACTCGGACCCGAATATCTGAACCTGGACCCGATAAAAAAATACATGAACCTGTAACCGAATCGAAATAAGCATTTTACCTCATTGGGTATTTAGCTAGCATATTCGTGGGTATGGGTACGGGTTCGGTATTTACCTGAAACCCGAACGAGTACCCGAGGACCAGAATCGAAGACAATAACCTACTAAAAAAGTTTATCCTTAACATTATTAGCCATTAGGATTAGTCGTTTAGTTTCATTATTCGTGTCAATGAGATTTATATTTGGAAAACTTTAAGTATGAGATTATTTTTTGGACTTAGTGTGTTACTATATGTTATATATATAGTCAGTTGTATAAATGTTTAACAAATATATTTTTACACGCATATGACATAAAATAGTAGAAATAACCTCATGTTTGGTACTAATGAAGACTATGATGGAACGACATATGAAATTTTTTTGCTTATTTTGATTCGGTTAATTTTTTCTGGGTATTTTGGGTAAAACATATTCATAAAATATCGAACATATCCGGAACCGAACCGAACCCAAAATGGACTCGTTAATTTTGAGTATTTTACGGATATAATAATTTAAGACCTGAACTCGAAAAGACCCGAACCGAAACTTAGTCGGAACCTGTATAGGTACTAAACTTCTTTATCTGAATATACATATACCCGAATAGATCCGATCCGAACCCGTCCCGAATACCCGAACGCTCAAACCTACGTTGATGACAAAACACGTGAAAAAAATTGTGTGATAATTGCATGATCAGTAAACAATTTTTTCAAACCTTCAGAACACACAATCCAACTGTGGGACTAAAACAACAAACGTAGAGGCTATAGACCAATAGAGCAGGTGGGACAACAGACCAAGAAGGCGGACTTAAGCCCACAAACGGCACATTATTTTGACATGTATGTGGTTTAGACCAGTTGAATTGACAATAAAAAAAGGTACAATGTCTTATTTCAAAACAAATATACGACATGAAATATTGTATAATTATAATTTCTATATGTATATATATTTAGAAAACTCTACAAAGACAGTTTAGGGATGGGCATTTTTATCCGGATCCGAACCTGAACCGATCCGAAAAAGTCGAGTTCGGATCGGGTCCGGATCGGGTCCGGGTCCAAGGTTTAGAATCTGTTGGGTATGACGATCGAAGATCCGCAGGTACAGGTTCGGGTCCAGGTTTAACCCGCGGGTCTTTTGGGTACCCGTTGGAACCTGTAAATATTATACTAAGTAATTATTAGAACCTGTTAGGAACCTGTTAAGAACCTGTTAGTAACCGACTCCATAAGATCTGACAGGAGGACCTGTATGACCCATATGATTTGATAAAACCTGAAAAAAACTGATAAAACCTGTAGTTTTCGAATATTTTTATAGGTTTATTCTGGTATTTTCAGGGTTTTTTGGGTATTTTATACCCGAAAATATCAAAAAAAAAATCTGTAAATATCCAAACCTGAATAGTACCTGTAAAAATTCGGGTCTTTGTAGGTATGGCAATAGCAGACCCGAACCGACCTGGACCCGAGAGGACCCGACCCGAACCCGATCCGAAAATACACAGGTTCTTAAATGGGTCCTAAATTTCTGTACCCATTAGACTTGGAACCTGCAAAGACTCGATTTAGACCTGACCCGAATATCCGAACGCCCAGACCTAAGACAGTTCATGACACAGTGATGTAAGACATCCTTAATAAACTCTACAAAAAGAACAAAGTCCAAATATTCACAATCCATAATCAATCATAATCACAGAAATGACAGACTAACACAACCACTTTCTTTTCATTCCTTCCGAACCATACCTGATTTTGTCCGGAAAGTTGGGGATTTCTTGATTTTTGGATTACTCGTTGTTAGGCTCTCAACTTGATATAAATAAATAAAAAACCAACAACACTCTTTCGGTTCGGGCTGCATCAGACCGGACGGTTTGAGGTATCAGGGGCATATATTTTTCACTATCGTACCACACGAAAGCGACGCCGTTTTGAAATTTCACCGGATAGTGTTCTCTGATTGTCTTCTCACGTATCATTAGAGGATTACCATAGAGGCAAAATCTAAACAATTTTCTTGCGTAGTTTCTGCAACTTCCCCCATTTTCTCGCCATGGAAATCGATCCCGTAACCAACGGAAACACCGACACCGTGATGACGGAATCCGCTCCTACGATCACTCCGTCACCGCCCGTCCCGTCGTCGAAATTGAATCAATTGACGGAATCGCTCAAGCTTGAGCACCAGTTCCTCCGTGTACCATTCGAGCATTACAAGAAGACGATCCGTACCAATCACCGCTGTTTAGAGAAAGAGGTCTCCTCCGTTGTCTCCAGCGTCGGAGATTTGGCTGATAACAATTGGTCCAAAGACGTCACCGTTTCGCGTCTTACTAGCCTTGTTTCTCGATTGCAAGGCCTCAAACGAAAGGTTTCGTCTCTCTCTCTTTCTTGTTGATCAGTGGCGTGAATTACATACATGAAAACTGCATCTGTTTGGTTTGGTAGATTATGCCTAATTAAAAGCGGTTTATTTCCGATTTTGTCAAATGATCCCACATATCTGGATCAAGAACACGATAATTGAACGATCACCACTAAAAATCTTGGATCTCGTTTGATACACTACACTTTGGATCTCGATGATTGTTGAATTTGAGTGGATATACATTCAGATCGAGGGCATGCAATTTAGTCTACTGAAATCGAGTTGTTTCACTGAGATAATTAGACGATACGTTCTATGTTATGTTAAGAGGATTTCAGGACCCAAAAGAGAGAAAAGTTTTACTTTGGGGTTTAACTCAGAGCATTTGCATCTTCGTCCAAATTCCGACTCTAGCTAACATGCTTATTTGTTTTGTCATTCAGCTGGAAGAAGGGACCAATGTGGAGAATTTTCAGGCTCAGAGATGCCGTGCTCGCATCGACCATTTGGATTCAGCAGATGTGGAAAATATTACTGAATGGAACAATACAAAACTGAAACGGATTCTTGTGGACTACATGCTGCGGATGTCATATTTCGAGACTGCTTCAAAGCTTTCAGAAAGCAGCAATATTATGGTCTCTCTCTCTCGCTCTTTCTTTCTTGACACTGATTAGATAACATTTTTCTGGAGATTACTAACCGCTTGTAGCTCCTTGGAGCATGATCATGCTATATTTCTATGTCTCCAGCAACATTTAATGTAGTAGTGAAAATGTTTTGTTCGCTTGGACTGCATCTCTATATATCTGTCTGTTCCTTATTTTAAGCAGTGAAAATGATGCATTGGTTTGTATTGCATCTCAATGAAATGCCTATAACAAACGTCTCATCTTTTCAGGACCTTGTTGACATTGACATATTTCGAGAAGCTAAGAAGGTGATTGACGCCCTTAAACGTAGGGAGGTAGCTTCTGCACTTGCATGGTGTGCTGATAATAAAACACGGTTGAAAAAGTCAAAGGTGTGTGGTTCTCATTCTATGTTTAGTTTCATGGTTAAGATTTACAAGAGATATCAGCTAATTACCAAATCCTCGCTTAGTGAAATTTTTCGGAATATTGCTTTCTACTCTTCTCTTCATATCGAAGGAAAAAAAAAGGAGTTGTTGTCGTCACTGCTAATCTTATATGGGTTCTTTTCATGACAGAGCAAATTTGAGTTCCAACTAAGGCTGCAAGAATTCATTGAGTTGGTACGAGCTGACAGCTACAAACAAGCAATTCTTTATGCTCGAAAGCATCTGGCACAATGGGGAGCAACCCATATGAACGAATTGCAGCATGTTCTGGCCACTTTGGCTTTTAAAAGTACTACGGAATGCACAAAGTATAAGGTGAATTTTTCCTTCTTTTGTTGATATAACTGTACTGTGTTTCCAAAACCGTTTTCAATGATGAATTGGCGCTTCAACTTGTATCTTTTCTGTATGGAATGACTAGAGATTTCAATTTCTCTATTTACACCAGTTTGCTTAAGTGATCATTCAATGTATTTTTTTTTTGTCTCTGTTAATGGCTAAATAAATGGTGTTACTTCCAACTCTTGGTTAATCTGAATTGATTGTTGCTTAGGATAATCAACTGGAATATACGTTGAGGCTTATAACCAGAACGCATTGGCTGAATAAATGGTCTTTGTTATTGGCTTAATAAATGGTGTTAATCAACCTCTTGTGTTGAATCTGAATCGGTTGTTGAATGCATTGCTTAGGCTAATCAACTGACATATTTGCTATTTTCAGGTTTTATTTGAACTACAGCAGTGGGATGTTTTAGTTCATCAGTTTAAACAAGAATTTTGCAAGTTATATGGCATGACAATGGAGCCGTTATTGAACATCTACTTACAAGCAGGCTTGTCTGCACTGAAAACTCCGTATCCATCTAACTCTATTTTAAATTTGACTGTGTATTTTCTGCATCCGAAATAAAAGGGAAGAAAGTATAATTCATAATGATACCATCATGAGATTCTTATTGCGTTTTGCGTTTGTACCTTGACATGACTCAGATATGGTTTTGAAGAAGGCTGTACCAAGGAGGACCCGCTCTCACAAGAGAGCTTCCGGAAGCTAGCTCTGCCTTTACCGTACTCCAAGCAGCACCATTCAAAGCTTGTTTGCTATATTTCCAAGGAGCTAATGGACACAGAGAACCCACCACAGGTGTTGCCCAATGGCTACGTCTACAGCACTAAGGTTTGATTATGTTCTTGTGCAACTTCTGATTTTATTGTTGACTCTGTTCTTTCTCTCGTTTGGAATCTTTTGTCACTGATCTAGATCAATGACTTGCTGTGCATTGATTTGTAATGTATTTGCAGGCTCTCAAGGAAATGGCGGACAAGAACGGAGGTGAAGTAACATGTCCAAGGACAGGGCTTGTCTGCAACTACACAGACTTAGTTAAGGCATATATATCATGAACCCAGTTGCACCATAGTCCTCACTTAGGTTGCATTATGAATTGATGACAACCAAGATGAGGTCAGTATTCTGACCAAAGGAAATGAAATTTCCAACGTTCTTCCCTCATTGCTAGTCTATGTGAATATGCATTTTACAAATAAACTTTCATCTTCTTTTTGTAGAAACAGATCTTTCTTTTGTATATTAAGTTACTGGGAAAATTACATAAAAGTACTTAATAAGTTCGATTCTTTTTGTTTACCCAAATTACTATTCCAACTAATTACTGTATTGATACAAGTGAATCATAGTTTCACTCATTGCTCAGAACGATTTGTGGAGATAGTTATTTTCAGATATTATGGGTCTAATTTTGGTATTGCCAATATTTTTTTTAATTTTTTTATTCGAGTTTTTATTTCAATGTTTCAGATAACTTTTTAAAATGTTTGTAAGTTTCCAAATATTTTTTTAGGTTTTTGGATATTTTTAGGTTTTGGGTTAATTTCAGATTTTTATACATTTCATGTACAAATATCCGAGCCCGATTAATACCCGATCCGGAATTGATAAGACTCAACCGAAACTGGAATTGACCTTAATACCTGATCATTCAGACTTAATTACCCATCATAGTTCATGAAAGCTACAAACGAAATCTGATATTTTCAGAACTTCTATCTTAAAATAGACAGAAGAAAGATGCAGAACTATACTAAAAGCAATACCGGAGATATGCCTTGCGAAGTTTCCTACGCACGAGATCACTAAAGAACACAGCCTAACTGCAATCTCATCGGCTATTTATATGTGATTCAAAATCTTAAAAGAATGATTTTTATTATGAAGACAAAAGTAACATAACATGTTAAAAAGAATACAATTCAAAGACACGTATGATCAATCAGCAAAATACACTAACAAAGAAAAAAAATGCAGTATATGTTTTTGGTTCTGTAGCATTAGCCGCCTCATGTTCACCTCCTCTTGTTCTTGCTCCCAAGCAACAAACACAAGTAAAACAAAACCCTAAACAAGAATCCAAACCCTACCGTGACAAGCAAGCAATTCCATTTACTAAGCTCAGTCACTCCTTGCTGTTTCAGAATATCAGCACCAGTCGTAAGACATGTTGAACTCGTTATCCTCATTCCAATAGATCGGCTCACAGAATCCAAAAGCCTCAGTTTCATCCCATAAGTCAACTGCCCCAAAGGCGTGTTATCGAAAATCTGAACACCTCTCACAAAACACTCCGTAGGATCCGAGAACTCGTTCTGAAGAACCGCCTCGTACGGATACTTAACCAGAGAAAGGTAATGAAACCAGATCCAGTACTGAGGGATTCGATCTCTGTTGATGAAGAACCCACTGAATAGCAAGAAGTAAGCTAAAATCGCGACGACGATCGTGTAACCCAACATCACGTGTGGAACGACGCCGGATAAGAAAGTCACGAAGGAGCTTCCCGACCAGAAAGAAGCTAAGATGATTAGGCAGTAAAATAGAAAGCCCATTGGGCCTCCTTCGAGACCAACAGCCCAAAACGTCGTCGCTGCGAACGCTATAGAGAGGAAGATGAGTGAAGGTAAGGAGACGATGGCGTGGGAGAGGACGTAGGAAGATCTCCGGTAAGCGTTGTAAGCGGTTTCTCTCATGAAGATGTAACGTTCCTGGAGGAAGACGGGGAGAGCTTCGGCGCAAGTGTAGAACATTGTTGACATGGCGAATGCGAAGAAACCTAGCCGCTCTTGAACGCCTTTTGGGGAATTATCCAATCGCCAGAAGACGGTGGCTAGGATGAATCCGGTGACGATAACAGAAGCTAATCGGATTCCAAATAGCTCTGGTTGCCGGCGGGAGTTGAGGATTGAGCGTTTGGAGAGAGTTTTGATCTCGATCCAGAACGGATTCGCGAATGCAGGGACGGCTAAGGTTGTGGTTCCGCCACCGTGGTTTATGGCGGATGATCCAGCGCCGCTACCGGAGACTAGCTTCCCTCTGCTTATGCTGGCAGATATCGCTTCTTTTAGGGTTAGATTTGGGTACGGAGAAGCCGGCGGAGTTAGGATTTGATGAGAATTGCTCTGTTTTTTCATCTCTTGCCATTTCTTGTTGAATTCCACTAATCCTCTTGTTCCTCCAGCTGATCCTTCGAGTTCTCTGATGAGATCGAGTGCGAACTCGGTTTGATTCTCGTTTTCCGGTATCGGATTACCGAATCCGGCGAAGAAGCTCGGCAGGCTCGCCGGAGATCCACTATAGACGGTGTGACCACGTGACAAGAAGATGAGACGGTCAAGCAAACCGAGAACTCTGTGGCTCGGCTGATGTATAGACATTATTACGATACTGCCACTCTCTGCTATCCTCTTCAACACTTTAACCACCATGAAAGCGCTTGTTGAATCCAAACCAGAAGTCGGTTCGTCGAGGAAGAGAACAATCGGGTCATGGATGATATCGGTTCCGATCGAAACTCGCCGTCTCTCTCCTCCGGAGATTCCACGGTGTCCTTCGTCTCCGATGATTGTTTTAGCCGCGTTCCTGATCCCTAGCTGGTCGATTAACGCTTGAACTCGGAGCTTCTTTTTGGATTTAGGCAAGCTTCTTGGTAATCGAAACTCAGCTGCGAACATTAGGGTTTCTTCTACCGTAAGCATCGGGAAGAGAAGATCATCTTGCATTACATACGCCGATATAACCTTCAGCATCCGAGATTGAAGAGCCTCTCCGTTGAGAGTTACATTGCCTTTCAAGCTTCCTTTAGCGATCCGGTTAGCCAAAGCGTCGATCAAAGTGGATTTACCTGACCCGCTAGCGCCAAGAACGGCAAGAATCTCTCCGTCGCGAGTCTCGCCGGAGATATTGTCAAGAAGGGTCTTGGTCTTGGAGAAAGATAGTCTCCTCCGTGATGTCAAGTCGTGAAACTCAAGCTTGCGGCGAACAGAGACGTTGTAAGTGAGGTTGTTGAAAGATAGAACGAACGGAACAGGACGCATGAGATCATAATCTTCAACACCTAGTGATGAACCGTCTCGGTCAAAGGATTCGTCGTGAACAGGAGTCTCGTCTCCGACTTGTACCTTTCTAACGTCGCTAACGTTCTTGAGAAGTTGACCCAATGTCAACGACGAACTAATTTCCATGGAATGATACGGCGACGCTTTATCAACGGCCTGGTCTTCTGTTATAATGCGAGACATGAAGAAGAAGTGGGAGTACAAGTGAGAAAAAGATTTGAAGTTTTACAAAATCTAGCAGCTCGTTGAACACAATCTTTGCATGATCATCAAGAGTGCTGCTCTTCGTTCTCTATCTCTTTGCTGTAGCCTCTGTGTATCTTATAATAAAGTGTGAACACGAAGGGTCTATGACTTGAATAATGAGTTGCAACATGGGAAATCTGTTAGGTTGGTGTTGTTGACTATAATAGTAGTATTTTTTGGGACGTTTGGATGGAAATGCGTTTTGGATTTTTGTCGTATTTAATTCAGTTTTAGTTATTAAGGTGGGAGGTAAAGGGATGAGGATGACCTATAAATCTACAATTCTCAATGTGATATGTTGAAAGTTTTATGATACATGGCGATTAGGTATGTAATTGAATGGAGAATTAGGTGAAGGGTGTTGATCTAACCGAGGTTTACGATTGAGATGAGAACTTTCTTTGCGTTTCACATTAATGTTTTGGTCAAATAATGATTATTAATTAGTTGTCTTCTTGATTTGAGGTTGAAAATGTTTGTAGCGAAGCAAGTGTTGTGATTAATTTGTTAGAGATGGGAAGTTTATTTAGTTTATTTAAAGAAAATTATCTTATCTTTATCGGCTGCGATCAAGGAATGTAGCTAAGCTAGCGTAACACTCTTTGCTAAGATTGGAGTTTGGCATTAATTCTGCGCTAATTTTGAAAATTTCACTGTTTAATACCACATGTGTTTCTCATTTTTCGGAAAATACTACAAAAAAATGTCAAATTTCTTTCTGGTTTTCTTGATAATTAGTTGGCAACGGTGGAACCTTCTTTACCAAACTCAATATATTTTGGCAATTTTGTATAAGTTGTATTTTTCATAGTAATTTCTCTCTAATTATTAAATGATACTTATCGTTTATAGTTAAGATTGTTTTGTTCACATAAGACGAACGATTTGTTGAAGACGAATATAAAAGTTTTGTTGCTTGAAATATATTGTGATACCGCGAGTAAGAAGAATGTATACTGTACCTAAATTGTAAACCTACGTACCTAATTATACGTGTTTTTAGTTTTTTACTATGATATACGGTATATTATGAAAATTTTCCCCACAAGAAAACAATTTATTTCATTCATATGAATCTATTCATTTAATGTCTTCTCCGAACCAAGCAAATTAGAAGAGAACAACATGTTTTTCATCTGATGTTTTAATTAACATCAACGAACATTACAAACAAGACGATAAAAGGAGTTAAAACCCCGAAAAAAGAGAAACAAAACCCTGCAAATGAAGACGAAATGTGGTATATCAAAAACTATATTAGAAAAAGATACAGAAAAGATTTAGAGAAAAAAAAATCGAGAAAAATCAAAAAGAAAATCTGGAAAGATAAGAAAAACATCTTATAGTATAGTATTCATCATTACCTATAATATATTAGTATTTTCCTATTAGTTTATGAATTAGATTTATTCACTAATTATATAAGTTTATACATATTGTAATTTATTTCTCACAAGAGTCTAATTAGTAATAATACTTCATTCTAAACATATTTATGTACTTACTTTTATCAACTTATAAACCTACAATATCACGAAATCGATTGCCGATAGATAAAAAAGGATACAACCTGGAAACAAAAGCTGATAGACAAGAACTACCATAAACTAAAATGAACCTCAACAGCCGAATTGTCACTTCCCAAAATTTTTGTGTGATAATTTTCATTTATAGTTCAAAAGAAAAAAACCTGAACAGCCGAAACAACAAAACTATAATCTACAAGTTTTGTATCTTATCTTTTGAAGAAGAAAGTTTGTAATGCATGGGAGAATACATGAATCAGTATATATATGGTCGATCCCTTACCCAAAAGTTTATGTTATCTTAGTGCATTTATCGATAAACAAACATTTTATTGGTTTTTAGATGCCTAATTTTGACGTCTGTTTTCAAAAATAACAAACATTTTACTGTTTTTCTCAACTCTTTTCAAATTGCTAACGTATATATCATTTGCGTCATAGTATTTCCCAAATATTCGATTCAAAAATGTGATCTCATTGATCCATCCAAAACCACCCTAAAGAAGAAAATTCAATATATTCATTCTTAAGTATTACTTGATCCAACATCTTGGACTTGGCTTCTTAGAGCATGGCCAATGGCTAAGATACTCATATGGTATCTTCCATCCGCGATCACCACCCTTAACGAGACGACTCGAAATACATTGGCAACGTCCACCACCTCACTTTGATAAATATAATTACGATGCTACCTTCGACTATCACACAAATATCTCCAAAACAGGTTGGTTAGCCAGACAACACAATGGAGCTTTATCAGGATGGGGGAGCAGCAACACAAGGCTACTCAAATTCACCATTAAAAGCGGAAGCAAAAGCCTTACTTTTAACAATGCAACAAGCTTGGATTTCGGGTTCAAGATTCACTGTTTTTGAGGGTGACTGCAAAAGCCTAGTAGATAATATAAATGGTATCACAACACATGTAGAAATTGAAAATATATGCCATAATATTTACTCCTGGAGCCACAAATTTTACAAGTGCATCTTCAAGTTTGTACCAAGAGAAGCAAACATCTCAGCCCATACTATTGCAAAAGAAGGACCTCCTAATAACATTTTTTATGTCTCAAAAATGTATCCACCTTTATGGCTTTCTCAATCTTTGTATTCTGACTATGTAAACTTTTTTATGAATTAATAAAATTGAAAGTTTGATGTTAAAGAAAAATAAAATAATACAATTTTATTTTTTGTGATTAAATTTTAAATTTAAAAAGAAATGAATCAATCAAGAAGTGACATTTGTCACATGAACCTTTTTTTTTTTGATCAAACCTAATTAAGAACTAGGGTTGGGCATAATAACCGAACCCGAAGAACCGAACCGGAACCGCACCGAAAAAGTCGGTATCGGTTCGGGTTCGGATCCAGCAAAATAACCGATTGGATCCCAAATGCAAGTTACTTTGGATATCGGGTAATACCCGAACCGAACCGATATCCAATTGGGTACCCGAATTAACCCGAACTATACCAATAACTCGACTACATTATTAGTTAACTTCTTTTAATTTATTAAAAAAATTTAAAACTACATAAAAATGCTAATGAGATATTCACTTATAAGTATTAAAATCTATTACTATTTAATTTATAATATAAATTAGTATTTTTCGGGGCGAGATATTTTTCGGTTTTTGGATTATTTCGAGTTTTGGTTCAGAATTTCTGGGTTATTCGGGTTTTTTCCGGGTATTTCGGGTTTTACTCCGGGTTTTTCGGATATTTTTCAGGATTTTTCGGATATTTTTCGGTTTTTTTCGGGTTTTTAAGTTACATTGAGTACTTTGGTTACAAAAGAACCGAACCCGATTGATACCCGAAATACTTTCGGGTTTATTCGGATTTTACATTGAAGTAGAGAACCGACCCGAACCCGACATGATCCGAATCGGACCGAACCGATTTTTTTGTAAAATACCGATTGGGGCTTCTATGCATAGAACCGAAATACCGAAGAACCGAATGGGTGGAACCGAACACCGATTGGGTATCCGATTGCCCAGGCCTATTAAGAACTCCAAGGTTCTATATAAGAACCCTCTTCTCCCTCTCTCTTATTTTTTGTATTTTTTATTCAATTTTATATTTAGATACTCTCTTAAGAACTCCTCAATGAGGATGCTCTTAGAGCATTTCTAATGGTTAGATACTCTTGAAGGTATCTAACCAATTCAATAATATTATTTTATACATAGATTATTAATTAATTAAATTTTAAATTATAATATTTTTTTGAACCAATAGAATGAAGACAAATGTAATTTGAGTATCTAAATTAGAACCTTTAGTATCTAAATTAAAACCCTTAGTATCTTAATAAGATACTCATGTTACTCTCTCTCTCTTACTTTATTCTATTTTTATATTTTTTAATCTAAGAAACCCATGGTAGATACCATGGTTGAGGATGCCCTTATATTCCCAATGCCAAATTTGAATATATATATATATATATATATATATATATATATATATATATTTTTTTTTTTTCAATGTTTTTTTGTTGACTTTTATGGTTTAGGTGACTAACTTTCACCTACCATAGCCTTCCTTACCGCCACAAGCAAAGGGTTCAAAGATTTACCTAAGAAAGTTGGCTACTTTGAATTCTATTCCGAGCAACATTTGTTTTGTTTTGTTTGCTTTTGTCTCTGAAAAGGGGAATATGACATACAGAAACGGCAAGCTATTTTTTGTTTTTTTTTTGTTTAATACGGAATGTTTACACCAACCATGTAAATTGTAAAAGAAGACAGTTTTGTTAGCGTTCTTGGAGGGCTTATTGTAAGAAAACTAAGGTAAGAAAATGAATAGATATAAAAAAAGGTTTGCCTTCGTCGTGTTGGACACTCCATCCATTAAAGTATTATCAAAAACTTGTGTTCCTCTCACGAATCACCGGGAGGGGTCGTCGAACCGTTGCGTAGTCGTAGAACAGCATCATAAGGATACTTTAGTAGATAAATGTAATGAATCCATATCCAGTAAAGATATATCCGATCTCGGTTGATGAATAATCCACTGAAAAGAAGACAGTAAGAGAGATATTCAACCAAATGTGACCATGTAACTCATCATCACGTTTGGAATCACACCGGAGACAAATGTAACAAATTAAAGAGCATCGAGACAAGAAAGACGTGAAGATGATCAGAAGATAGTAGATGAGAACCTGAGAGACCGCCATTTAGACACGACACTACAAGACAAACACGCTCTAACCGACGGGACAAAAACATGCGTTATCTAAAAAAACAGCATGTCTAGCTCATCACAACAATCCTATAATATTTCTTATGGCAATTAAAAAACACACTAAGTGGGTCTATAACCGGTTTTGGTCAGCGTAAAGAACCAAGATCGATTGATATTACACAATTTTGATTTGTTTGATCATTACCGTGAAATTATTTAATTATTCTCACGAATAGAAGCAAATTATAACATGCGATTGTGAAGGAACTAAACAACGTGATTATATATAGAAACATAAAGCCCTAAAAAACAAAACAAAAAACGGTCCATACGATCAATTCTCTTTGGCCAGTCTATCCCCGAGGGAGAGATCGTTTGCTTCCTCTTGATGATCAGTCCTTGTTGCATCTTCTTCGACCTTGTTGTTGTTCTTCTTCATCAGCTGAGCTAATCTTTCGGCAATACTCAACCTAGCCCCAGGAGACACACCTTTCTTTCCAATGATCGATTCAAGAACTGCCTCTGCCAACAACTTATTCTCTATCACCGCTTTTCCTGTTTGAGGAATGCTGTCGTCTTTCGAAAATGCAACCTGAAAACATGTTTATTCACAACAAAGACATGTCATAAAGCTTTCAAAGCTATCACGTATGTACTAGGATTGTTTCAAACGTAACGTACATATTGCATTTATAATGGTTTTATACGGACAAAAACGCCCTATTATACGGCTTTTTGATTGCATTAAAAACACATTTTCGAACAAAAACTATCAATCATAAATATTTTGTGGAATTTATAAAGAAAAGGCGAAAATTGAAATTTACATTTCTAATTAGAAAGGAAAAATACATTAAACATAAAAGTGAGGATTATGTAGATTAATTGCAAAATTAACTTTTTATACTCACATTAAACATTAATTAGTGAAATGACAAAATTGTGTGTAAACGTAATATTTGTAGAATCACATTTATAAATGCAATTCTGCCGTTTCACGATTACTAAGTATTATCAATCTAAAGGCAAACGCAATGTTATAAGAAGCTGTGAAGACACCAAATACCCTGAGAGAGCCGTTAGGGGAGAGAGCGAAGAGGATGGAAGCACCAGGAGGGAATGTTTGGTCCTTGAAGACTTCCAAAAATCTATCCACAGCTTTAGCCTCACATACTGTGTAAACCCCTAACGATTTCCAAATCGCCACACAGTTCTCCGTTACTTTCTCTGAATATTGTTGTCCCGTTAACGGCAGTTTCATCGTCACTTTGATAAATTTCTCAAACGAACCTAATTAAGAACAAAACAATCATAGTCAAAAAAAAAATTAAACAAAATGTAATTTTTTAATGAGGGTCAAAACAAATTAGAATTTTTTTGACTTAAAACACTTGGCATGCCGTGTCCCTTAAGTAAATGGAGCAAGGAAAGCACCTGTGACGATTTCACGGAAAAAAAGGACGGATTCCGTTAACTCCGCTGTCGTTTTGCCTTTCCACTTAACAGAAAGTGACGGGACGGCGACAGCATCTAGGTAAATTCCGATGACGGTGAAAATCACGAATTTTCTGTGGATATCCAATCCTCGGACACCTGCGTAATTTGGCAATATAACAAATAAAATCAAAGATTCAACAAAAACGAAGCAGAGGAATTAAACAGCGTTTGTGGAACCTGCGCCACCGAGGAAGAGGGGACTGGAGGAGGCCGGTGAATTGACGGACGGTGGAAAAGTAACGGAATCTACTTGAAGATTCGTGACGGAGGGTAACGGTGACGGATAGGCGAAAGAAGACATGGTTTGAGTTTGAGAATGTTTGATGATAATAATGATAATGATAATGTAATTATAGGAAGAGGATGTAGGTAGCCATAGTTACGATTACGAGTGATATATGGGTGATCCACGTGGACTTACGCGCTTGTGTCCCTTTGAAGATTGTGGTTTAAGGGTATCCAATTTCGTTACAGTTTAGGTTTTATCCGGTTTCGTTTGATTAAGTGTAGTATGTGGTTTAAACTAGGTTCGTTTTACCAATGCTGAAGTTTAGTACATGAGTTTGTCCCAATACGTCTTTAGTTTGAGATCTGTTAGGAGAAAAACTTAATGTCATGTCATTAATATTGAAATAAACTTGAATCTATACAAAAGTAATTATTTATTAATAATATTTAATTAATATAAAAATCGTATTCTTTTAACAACAAAATAATGGAAAGATTTTCTCTCACTTGTCATTCTTAGAGCAAACCCATTGGAGAACCCTTTTTAGGGTTCTTAAGCAATTTTTTATAATTTTTTTTTTAACTAGAAAAAAAAAATCAAAAAGAAAAAGAAAAACAAATTAGCCAACCGGGTCGCGCCACGTGGCGAACCCGGGTTCTAAAAGCTGCTCAACTAAGAGCACACACAATGGTGTACTTGTGTTAGGGGTTCTTAGGAGTTTTTTTTATTAATTTTTTGTTTGATGTGATTTGTTAAGAACCCCTCTCTTTTTTATTACTCCATTGGTGTTACTCACATTGGAGTTCTTAAAATTTAAAATATATATTATTAAAATTTTTATTAGAAGTTTGATTTATATTAATTTTTATCTTAAACATACAATAATTAATTCTCAAGATGACCAAATTTTTGCCATATATTTTCGATCAAATCAGTTTTCAGACGATGATGTATCCGTTGATCACGAACTTGATTCCGAATGCCAATCATATTACCGAGATTCGAAGGCATATCCATTGAATACGACAAATCCACTTATGAACATCGGCTTGATTCTCTTTCTAAGAAGTCAGAAATATCGTACTGAGTGTATCCTTCTCGTTCGTCTTCTACTATCATATTGTGCAATATGATACATGATCTCATAATCTTTCCTATTTTTTCCTTGTCCCAAAGAAGAGCTGGTCTTTTAACAATTGCAAATCTAGCTTGCAATACTCCAAAAGCACGCTCTACATCTTTGCGTACGGCTTCTTGTCGTTTAGCGAATAACTCAGCTTTACGGCCTTGAGGGAGTGTTATGGACTGGATAAAGGTGGCCCATTTTGGATAAATATCGTCGGTGAGGTAGTACGCCATATCATAGTTATGGCCGTTGACCATGTAATTCACTTTGGGAGCTCGGCCCTGTAATATGTCATCAAAAACAGGTGACCGGTCTAGAACATTAATATCGTTTAAGGTACCTGGAGGCCCAAAAAATGCGTGCCATATCCACAAATCTTGTGATGCAACAGCCTCTAAAACGATTGTTGGCTTTCCTGAACCACGTGTATACTGCCCTTTCCAAGCGGTTGGGCAGTTTTTCCACTCCCAATGCATACAGTCGATGCTTCCTATCATACCAGGAAACCCGCGTTTTTCTCCAATGTCGAGTAGTCGTTGTAGATCTTCTGGTGTTGGCCTCCTAAGATACTCGTCTCCAAACAACTGTATTATTCCTTCAGTAAAATTCTCCAAACATGAAAGTGCAGTGGTGGCACCTAGTCGAAGATATTCGTCAGTCGCGTCACCCGCAGTGCCATAAGCCATCATACGAATTGCTGCTGTACACTTTTGTAGTCCAGAGAGGCCGAATCTCCCCACTGCATCTCTTCTCTGTCGAAAGAATGGAAGTTCATGGGACAGGCGATAGACAATACGCAAGAACAATGATTTGTTCATTCGGAAACGACGTCTGAATATGCGAGGTGGATAAGTAGGATCCTCAATGAAATAATCATCCCATAAGCGGTCGTGCCCTTCCTCCCGATTTCGTTCTATATATGCACGTTTCTTCGACCTTGATGTTTGACCCTCTAAAATGACATTGAAGGTGTCATCGAAATGTTGCTCAAAGATGTCGTCGAAAGCTTCATTTAAATGATTAGCAAGATCATTTGTTGTATTAGAACCAGACATAGACATGTTTGTAAAATGTGTATAAAATGAAAAGAAGACAACATATTTTTTAGAGAGGAAGCAAGGTTATATAACTTGGTAGTTATATGTGAGGAATGCAAACGTATTAAACTTGAAATTGTATGAGAGGAATCAAAGGTTTGTGACTTGGGTTTCGAGTGATGGAGTATAACAAGTGAAGCGCTTAAATAGAGTACAATAGAAACAATTATGCAAAGGTTCATTTCACGTGATACAAAACGTCAACATACTAGACAACAAAGCCCGTGACTTAGACACAACAAAGCAATACAAGAAAACATAATAGTAATACAAGTCTTGTGACTTAGCACAATACACATTCCGAATACAACAAAAGAGTAGAGTAGCAGTCTTGTGACTTAGCACAATTGACATTCCGAATACAACAAAAAAGTAGAGTAGCAGCTGAAACCCTTCATCATGGTCACATGCCTTTGTCTTTACCCTGCAACAAGGAAGAAAAAGCTCACTTAGCAACACAACAAATAGATTTCACAAGTAACAAACAAACACAATATTACTATCTGATTTCAACCTAGTTAGTTTCCAACATCTCAGTTATTATTTTGTTTTTTAGAGTAGTTTCAATGTCAGAGAGAGGTTCTGTCTTTGAGAGCAAACGGTCCAGCAACTGTTGCTGGTTTAACTTCTGTTTCAGCTCTAGCATTATCTGCAATTGTTCCAAGGCCTCCTCTTTTCCTCCCTTTTTTCTCTTAGCCGCTTTTGCAGCCTTAACACCAGGAGGTCTTTCATCTTCATCCACATCAACATCAACAGTGGTCTTGCGCTTCTCCTTTCCACCATCCTTGGCCGAAAACGTGGAGCACCATTTCTGGTCATGCCTAAGCTCTCTCCACGCATGTTCAAGAGTGAACTTGCTCTTGTAGTCGTTGTAGAAGATGTCTAAGGCCGCTTTCATCACATCATTGTCATTCTGACCACTTGATTTCTCCTTCATTGCAGCCTCATAGAATCCTACGAACTTGGTCATTAAGTCTCTGCCACCTCTGTTTACACTGTCCAAGCTCTCTAGGCACCATCCCAGCAAGAAGAGGACTGCTGTTGTAGTACTCCTGGATCCTCTTACAGAATGCACCAGCTTTCTGCTCATTACTAACTATTGGATATTTGCTTGTGTTTAACCAAGCCCCAATGAGGATTACATCCTCTTTGGGAGACCATTTCCTCATTTCTCTAACACTTGATTCATCAGAACATTGACTACTAAACAGTGGAAGTTCTGATGAATCAAGATCTACCCGTTGGCTTGCTAGAAGGCTAACAAAGCTCGGGGATTCTAAGGAGTATGAACTAGAGAATTCCATTCTTAGAAAGTTTTCAGAATTTTTAGTTGGTTATGTGTTTGGTTGTGTTTGTTGATCTCGCTCAGGTTAAGTAGTAATTGTAGTAGCAATAAATGGTAACTACTATTTAACCTATAAATTAAACACATGTCTAATCATATTTCATTTAGGCTTATTCCCATTAAGACCCATCATTTCTTAACGGTTGGGAGACTAAGTAAAAGCTGTGTATCAGTTTAAGTATAGAAATGTACTTCTGGTTAGTTGACAAATTAATGTTTTAGTTATCTTCCGTTCAGTTAGGAACAATTTAAGACAACTTTGTTAGCTAAAATGTTTTACTTCGACTCTTTTCCACTAAATCATTCTAGTAAATTTAACTTTGAAACTAACCTGCAGTTTTCTCTCCAGGTCAGACACTCGCCTAGTCAGCTTCCATAGCTCTCCCTCCAGGTCAGACACCCGCTTAGTCAGATTCTCATTTTCTCTATTAACCTTCTGAAACTCTTCCTCAACCGCACAAACCCAGGGTTGCCTGAAATGCAATCCATTGTCCTACATATGAAAGTATTGATTAGTTAAATAACATCTAAACTAATAAAAATTCAAGTTATTGATTACCTTGTACACTTTGCATGTGAAAAACCGCTTGCCAGGAAGTGTGTCGTGAGCTTCTTCTACAGCTTTCTCTGGTACAATACTTCCTCCACATGGGCACCTAGTGGGAATCCCATACTCTGCATCAGCTACGAAGCCTCTCATATCGATGTATTCCTTGAGCCTCTTCATCTCTCTCATCTCCTCGTAAGGGTGTGTCATGATGCCTGCATCAGTATGAGAAAGTTAAAAGTTAGTCAACTCTTGTATGACAATGTCTATAACTTACTAGTTTAAGAAATCGTATCGCTATGTGTATAAGCAACCAGAAAAGCAAACAAAGCACAACGTCAGTTAAGAAGCATCTAAAGCAATAAGAGCAAATGGTTACTGACCAACTAACATATGTCTGACTTTAATAGCAATCATATCATAGGAGTAAAGTTACCAACATATAATAGCAAGACGATGCAACAAAAAAAAATCAGATAGTATCACACAATAAGAAACCACTATCAACTGATCACAAGTCCATATCACATATAAGAACACAACGTCAGTTAACCATATCAGAAAGAAGAGCTAAACAACCGTAATGGCTAAACAACGTAAGTTGACAACACCATTTACCAAAAACCATATGACAATGAAGAGACAACCAAGTCAAGGACAGGTACCAACAAACATATGACAGTGTTTATGAAGAGCTTTAGCAACCATACCAACATAGATTCAGAGGACGAAACAAATCAAAGTACAACAAGCACCCACACTCAAATAACAAAACTCGGAAACACCCTAAACTCACACAAGAATCGCAACACACAGACCTCGTTTAAGAACAACAAATAGGAACCCTACCCGAAACCGAAACCCTAAAGCTAATAACTCTTCAATCCGTTAACGAACGATAAATCAAACCCCCAAACAAGACCCAAATGAGAAAACCGAGATCGATTCCTAGAACCCGTTTACCTAACCCTAAATCCGACCCCAAATCAAACCCTAACTCTTAACACTAATTCGATTCCGAATCGAAAGAAAACACCTAAATCTTCTAATAAACGAACGAATAATCAATCGCAACACCGAAATCACGAATAAGAATCAAAGAAGTAAGTGATTTTGCGAAGAACCCTAAAATCGCACTCTCAATCGCCCTATCGCAGATACAAGCACGTCTCTCTCGGATCTGAAACGCGAAAAAGTGACAAATGAAACCCGTTTGGAGAACCCTCTGCTACGGACAGCGGGTTTCAACCCGAAAATGAAAAAAAAGGACGAATGGAGGCTCGCCACGTTGCTAAGAGACGATGTCTTAAGTGCCTTATTTTAGGACCGCTCCTTAACATTAAACATGATTTTGATTTAAATTAAATCACTTTACCCTAAGATACCGAGCCAAAAAACGCTAACAACCTAGCGTTGTACGTGGTCTAAGAACCCCTCCCTTAAATCTTCCCCTTCTCTCTCCACCTTTATATTTTATATTATTATTTTTTTAGAACCCCCCCATTAGAACCTATCGATGGAGGTGGTCTTACCTTTTTTAGCGGCTTTTTCACTCTGCTTCAGTTCCGGTCACCGGTGGTCAGTGTTTCTCCTCCCTGGTGTTTGGTTATTTTTGTTGTGTGTTTACCCAGTTCTGCGGCATTTCTTCTTCCTTTTAATTAGCCCTAGGCAATCGGATACCCAATCGGTGTTCGGTTCCACCCATTCGGTTCTCGGGTATTTCGTTCCTATGCATAGAAGTCCTAATCGGTATTTTACAAAAAAAAATCGGTTCGGTCCGGTTCAGATCATGTCGGGTTCGGGTCGGTTCCGTACTTCAATGTAAAATCCGAACAAACCCGAAATACTTTCGGGTATCAATCGGGTTCGGTTCTTTTGTAACCAAAGTACTCAATATAATTTTAAAACCCCGAAAAAGATCCGAAAAACCCGGAAAAATATCCGAAAAACCCGGAGTGAAACTCAAAATACCCGGAAAAAACCCGAATAATCCATAAATTCTGAATCAAAACTCGAAATAAATCCAAATACCGGAAAATATCTCGCCCCGAAAAATACTAATTTATATCATAAATTAAATAGTAATACATTTTAATACTTATAAGTGAATCTCTCTTTAACATTTTTATTTAGTTTCAATTTTTTTAATAAATTAAAAGAAGTGAACTAGTAATGTAGTAGAGTTATTGGTATAGTTCGGGTTAATTCGGGTACCCAATTGGATATCGGTTCGGTTCGGGTAATATCCGATATCCAAAGTAACTTGTACTTGGGATCCAATCGGTTATTTTGGTGGATCTGAACCCGAACCGATACCGATTTTTTCGGTGCGGATCCGGTTCGGTTCTTCGGGTTTGGATATTATGCCCAGCCCTACTTTTGATGTTCTATATAAAGAAGATTCGGATGCCTTTTGCTTTCGGGTTTCCCGAACTTTTTCTAGCTTTTCGTTTTTGCGGCGTTTCCTTGCTTTTCATGTACTATATGTGGACTCACAGCCTTTTGCTTCCGACATTTTGCCGGACTTCTCCAATTTTGCTTTGGAATCAGAGAGTTTTGGATCCACGGTGCTTTGCCCCTTTCCCACACCGACACTTTATGTCTCTTTCCATGCTTCTCATCCAACGTTTTTGGCCGGTATGTCTGATGCGTGAACGAGTTATACGAGTCCGGCGGCGCTTTTCTGGGCTTGCGATTTCCTGATGAAATTCGTGACTATGAAGCGATTAAAGTGATGTTGGTTGTGTTGATGAACATGGTTATCTTTCAGATGCGGTGGAGCTATGGTGGTCTGGTCATATTCAACTGGCAAAGCAACAATGGGGGTGCGGCGACAACGATAAGGAGGTGCCGGATTTGCTTCTCAGCGTTTTGCATGTCTCAATTCTCCAGACGACGCATGGAAACTAGGATTATACGTCATTCTCGTTCGTGTTGATCTGAAAAACTCGGCTCTTCGTCTTTTGTTTGGACTTGTTTTCATTTGTTTCACTATCAAAAGCCCATATGCTGTATTTAATTTTCATATCCATCATCTTTATATTCTGAATATTTCTGTCCATTGGGTCTTAATACAAATGTTAGACGACAACAAAAAAAACAAAAGTTTTAAATGGTGATCAAGGGAATGAGGAGGAACAATGAATTCTCTTTCGTTCCTTAAAAAATACACTATTTACAAGTAATATTTTTTACACATAATTCATTCTCATTCCTTGTTTCGTAGAGAACTAAAGAGCAAAACTATTCCTCATCAAATTTGAGAATGAACAATAATTCCTATTATTTTATTTCTCTTCGTTCTTTTCCTACTCATTCCTATTGTTTTTCAAATGGTCACCAGTTAGAGCCAAAATAGTGAATTTAAGACAACTCACCTAGAATTGGTACTTCCGGCCCAAAATGGAGTAAAGTACGATGGTCAAAATGTGCTGCAATGCTTGAAATTTAATTGTGTATTCAAGTAAAAAAATACTTTTCTTTTTCAATACAGATAAATCGATTATAAATGTTACAACTATACAACCACCTTTCGAGAAGCTAATATTTAAGAGTTTTAAAGCTTTCACATAAATATGTAGCTAACGCACACACTTGTTTGTGGGGACTACTACTACCTCACGTCCTCTTATTTTTTCTCCCAAACAGCAAAGCAAAGTAAAACAAGATCCTAAAAAAGAGGCCAGAAGCAAACGTAATCCACAAGCAATCCCACTTACTCAATTGAGTAATACTTTGCTGTACAAGTAACTCAGACCCAGTCCTTAAGCATGTTGATTCTGTTATCCTCGTCCTTAAAGATATACCCAGAGTATGAAGGAGCCTAACCTTTTCTGAATCAGACACTCCTCCAATAAGAGTACCGTCAAACACTTGAACTCCCTTAACAAAGCAACGAGACCGGTTAAGTCAAAAACCGGGAAGAAACACCTTGTGTTTTAGCCAATTTTGACCTAACTTGCGGTTCTGGCTAAAGTAGACAATGAACCACAATCGGATTGATCGGTTCATTGTCTCGGTTTAGGGAAAGATGAAACCACGAAGCTCGGCTGAACCGATTGGCTACTCGCGGATTATCTGCATCGCCTTCGTATCGATCGATATGAGTCTTTCATGTCGATCGATACTAGCGAGTATCAGCTCGGGTCAATCGGGTCATCAGGACCGCGAGATGTCAATCGGATCGATCGATATCGACCGATACCTCGCTCCCTCGTCGATCGACATGGGCATCGCCTTCGTATCGATCGATATGAGTCTTTCATGTCGATCGATACTAGCGTGTATCAGCTCGGGTCAATCGGGTCTTCAGGTCAGCGACACAATCGATCCGATATGCATATCGACCGATATCGCCCCCTCGTCGATCGACACAAGTGTCCAAATCGCACACCGATGGCTTTTCAATCGGATTAATGCATTAATAAATACTTTTCTTTTTCAATATTACAGAAAATACATAGACACAAAACGATTATAAATGTTACAACTATACAACCACCTTTCGAGAAGATAAATATTTAAGAGTTTTAAAGCTTCACATAAATATGTAACAAATGCACACACTTGTTTGTGGGGACTACTACCTCACGTCCTCTTATTTTTTCTCCCAAACAGCAAAGCAAAGTAAAACAAGATCCTAAAAAAGAGGCCAGAAGCAAACGTAATCCACAAGCAATTCCACTTACTCAATTGAGTAATACTTTGCTGTACAAGTAACTCAGACCCAGTCCTTAAGCATGTTGACTCCGTTATCCTCGTCCTTAAAGATATACCCAGAGTATGAAGGAGCTTAACCTTTTCTGAATCAGACACTCCTCCAATAAGAGTACCGTCAAACACTTGAACTCCTTTAACAAAGCAACGAGATGGGTCATCAAACTCGTTGATTAAGACAGCCTCGTAGGGAAACTTGAGCAGTGAAATGTAATGGAACCACATCCAGTAGATAGGTATACGATCTCGGTTGACGTAGAATCCACTCAAGAGTAAACAGTAGGCTAGGTAGGAGATGGAGACCATGTAACTCAACATGATGTTCGGAAGAACACCAGATATGAAAGTAACAACAGAAGATCCTGACCAAAACGAAGCGTAGATTATAAGGAAATAGAAGAAGAAACCTTCTAACCCGCCGCTTAAACCAACGGTCCAGAATGTGATTGATGCAAATACTATGGACGGGGCGATTAACTGAGGCATTGTCACGAGAGAATGAGATATGACGTATGAAGATGCTCTGTATGCGTTGTGTGTTGTCTCTCTTAAGAATATGTACCGTTCTTGGATAAAAACGGGGACATTGTCTAGACAACAGTAGAACATTGTCGGCACGACAAATGCGAAGAAGGTTAGTCTCTCTTGTGCACCTCTTGGAGTGTTGTCTAGCTTCCAGTACACAGTGGCTAAGAGAAAACCGGTCACCATGACGGTAGCTATCCGTGTTCCGACAAGCTCCGGTGTCCGAATCCAGTTCTTCATGTACCGTTTGGCTAAGATAAATGTTTCAAACAGTGAAGGGTTTGCGTATGAAGATACTGTCTCCATGGACAAGATATTGGAACCGGATGAGCCTGAGACTAGTTTGCCTCTTGAAACACTTGCATCGATAGCTTCTTTTAAGGACAAGGCTTGGTGAGATGCAGTTTGTGGTGTGACTTGAGCTGCAAGTTTCTTTTTCTGCCACTTTTCGTTGAATTCTACTAGCTCTCTAGTTCCTTCGGTGGATTCTCTTTCAAGCTCTCTGATTAGGTCAAGAGCGAACTCTGTGATGTTCTCTCTCTCCGGGATGGGATGTCCGAACTCGGAGAAGAAAGAAGGAAGATTGGTCGGAGATCCATTGAACACACTCTTGCCGCGTGATAAGATGATAAGACGATCAAGTAAGTCAAGGATTCTTGCACTAGGTTGATGGATCGACATAATTACTATACTGCCACTCTGAGCTATTCGTTTAAGAACTTGCACCACCATAAATGCGTTGGTGGAATCCAACCCTGAAGTAGGTTCGTCGAGGAACAAAAGGATAGGATCATGGATGATATCTATTCCGATCGAGACGCGCCGTCTCTCTCCACCGGAGACTCCACGGTGTCCTTCATCTCCTATTATTGTATCCGCCGCATTTCTAAGCCCTAACTGGTCGATTAGGGCTTGAACACGCTCCATCTTTTTCGTGCTGGACAAGCTTCTCGGGAGACGAAACTCAGAAGCAAACATTAGGGTTTCTTTAACGGTAAGCATTGGAAATAAGAGATCGTCTTGCATTACGTACGCCGAGATCACTTTCAACAATCTTGATTGCAAAACCTTCTCTCCGTTTAGAGTCACCGACCCTCTCAGACTCTCCTTTGCAACACGTCCCGCTAATGCATCGATCAACGTCGATTTACCAGCTCCACTTGCACCAAGAACGGCGAGGATATCGCCGTCGCATGCCTCCCCGGAAACACCATCGAGTAGAGTCTTCACGGTAGTGGAGCTTCGTCGCGAGAAATCAAACCGCCGACGAAGTGTGACTTTGTATTCAAGATTGTTAAAGCTTAAGACGAACGGCACAGGTGGTCGTACGTGTAAAGGTTCGACATCGATTATGTGATGAGCTGCATCATCGCTTCTGGTGCCGGAGCCGGAATCTTCCTTCCGGAAACTGTCGCAGTCTTTCAACAACTCGACGAGGGTAGGTGATCCGTCGGGAAATATATATTGTGTTTCCTCCATAACGCATGGCATCGCAATTTTTCTACCACTCATTGATAGATTCATCATACAGCGTCTTTTATAGTTTTAAAAGAAAAAAATCAAACTGAAAATGAAATATGAGTTAGAAAGCTCATCGAACTCTTTTTATATAAGATGGGATGCGTATCTAGTTGTTGTTACGTTCAGTATTTATATAAGTAAACTAAAAAAACAAAAGAATTATACCCAATATAATTTGTGTGATGCATGAAGGAGCCACGAAGTGTGGGGCTTGTAAGATTCAATATCGATATAAATGTACCCGAAAATCGTGAATTGCATGCTTTGTCTATTTGTAGATTCACTACAAGGCTTGGAAGTCAGAACTCATCAGTTTTGCCTCTCCAACGTGGGTCGCAATTAAAGTTAGGTTTACCTACCATGCAGTTCAAATTGGGACATCAACCATACTGTATTTAAAGCGATATTTTCTATATTCATATTTCATACACGATTTTTTGTTTTTGTGACCAGTAACTCTCAAGCTTTACTGTCCATAATTAGTAATTATATTGTCGGCAGGAGAACTTCAACGGTTTGAATTTTTGTTTGATCTTGTACTATCACCCAAGATTTTCAGTCGAATGGAATTTTCAGATTTTTTTTTCTTGGAGAAACTAAAATAAAAATAATTCTGAAGCTCTTATCCAATATGGGTTTCTTAATCATATTTTATTAATATTTGTTTTAGTTAATAATAGTTAAGAGACCATTTTTATTAGAGTCCTCCATTGGTGATACCCAACTTGGGTTTCTAAAACAATTCATAGGTTTATAGTTTGTTACAAAGGATCCAAGAAAAGAAACTCAACTAGAAACATCATCAGTGTCTCGGATAATCTTCTTAGAAGGAAGAACAATTGCAGCCACTGGTTTTTCCGGGTATCCACCACCTTCATCGATGATCATTCTCAAGCTATCGATGTGAAGTTTCCCATGGTGCCCGCTAACTAAAACAGTATCTTTACCATCCAGCTCCTGAAAAAAAATGTTTCAGAGAAAACAAAAAACATACAAACAGATTTCCAAACTGAAGCAAAGATCTTTAACACCAAAGTTTGGTTTATTTTCCATGTTTTTTTTTTACCTGTGGGATGTCCCAAACGTTTTTCCGACCGCTTAGATGTTGTACTTTTGAAATGCTTGTGTCTTTAGCTCTCAAAAGCTTTAGTTGTTCTTTCATCTATATCAGTTCATGATCAATCAGGAATGGAGTATATGTAAACAATGAGTAACAGCTTGATCTCAGAGGCTTGTGATGAGTATGATTAAAGGATGGATATAGAACCTGTAACAAAGTTGCAGTGGTATAATGCATGTGTTTGAGTCCATCACAAAGCTGCAGTGGTATAACTTTTGGCAATCAAAACACTTGCTATTCAGGAGTAATCATTCAATATATCACATGGTTCTCGTCAAAATCAACACACTTTCAAAACCCGACTTCACATGGCATAACTAGAGAGACAAATAGCTAAAGTATTCAACAAACATCAACCATGAAAGTTTCGAAACCAGTGCTTATCTACCTTAACAGAAATAATGGCATGATCAAGGAGAGGAAGCAAATTAGGGTGGTTGAACAAGGATGAAACACGAATCTATATCACTAAGCCTTCTCATCTCAACATATGTATTGATAATCGATCACGCATCTATATCACTAGCATAACACAGAATCTGACCCTGATGAGATGATCTTAATCTTCTCTATGTTCAATGGCATCAAAATTCATCCCACAGTGGAGAGAGGAAAGAAACAAAAGTCAAACCTCGTGATCACAGTCGACGAGCTGTTGTTCACTAAGGCTGACGAGTTTGCCTGTTGCGAGGAAGTTAGCACCTTCCAGAGCTCCGGTGGCGCTGAAACTCCAGCAAGAGCCGCAAGATCCCTAGTGACAAACGAAAATTAGTATACAACAATCTGAGAAATATTCATCATTACAACCCTCAGACTGATGTTGCACATGAAGCAAATAAGAAATCAAATTGAAAAGTTTGTGAAGTCAATCTATTTTATCATCTATAATCAAACCCCCACCCCCAGTAATTAACAAAATCGAACCGCAAACGAGACCCAAAACGGATACAAAATTTCGAATCTTAAATCGCTCACAATTTCTCTGCTGCAATCACGCAGAGGCATCAACCATCCACGACCAACTTCGATTTCTCCGTCGCTTACGAATCTCCGCCAGAACCACGATCCCAGCCACTGTTACGCCGATGACTACCCATACCTTCGGATTCGAAGCATTGCTTTGAACCAAAGCCAACATCTTCGACATAACGCGATCTCAGAGGAGGATGAAAACAAATGGAGAAGGGTTTCAACAGAAAAAAAAAGACAAATCGGCTTGTGACACGTTTTTAACATACGGTTCCTTAAGTCTCTTAGTTTAGGAACGTATCTTAAGTAATTGACCCATTAACAATTAAATTTAAATAAAAAAACCTATGAAAACGGGCCCAAAAGTGTTAAGAGCTTACCGATGGACCTGCTCTAATAGTCGCGTTTCTCAAGCCCCGAATGTGATAGGAGAGTGATATGGAGGGTCCCGTGTGGTCCGTTTTGAAGGGTCCACTAATCTTTGGCCAATTCATAAGAGCATCCACATTGGGGTTTCTTACGGGGTTCTTAACGCCAATACCTAGGCGAAATTAAGAAACTCTCCCCCAAGAGTTTCTTAGTTAAGAGACTTTAAGAACCTGTCTCTTAACTATTCACGTGACGTGGCAGAACCTGATTGGTTCTTTTTTTTTTTTTTTTTTTTTTTAAAAACATTAAAAAATAATTAAGAACTCCAGAGGGGGAGGGGGGGGGGTTCACGGATGGACCTGCTCTAAGAGCATGTACATTGATGAACCACATTTTAGGGTTCTTAAGTATTTTTAATGTTTTTTTTAATTGGTTTGAAATAGTTAAGAACTCTATATTTTTTTGCTCATCCATTAATGAATCCTTAAGTGGGGTTCTTAACTATAAAAAAATATTTATTTATCAAACATTTTAATTGAAATGTTTAAACCTGCGTCTAGAGTCTTTGGATTCGGCTAGTCTGTTTGAATGAAGTAACTTCACTCCCCCATAGCCAAGCATCACAACATGCGTCTCTAGCACCCCATACATCATTTCTACGGTCATCTCCTACATGAACCGCATCCTCAGGATTCACTCCTAACAATTCAAAAGCTTTCAAGAAGATGGTTGGGTTTGGTTTCTCCGCTTCAACCTGCGAAACAATCGACCAAAATCATTGAATACACACTCACTAGTCACTCCAAAAACGTTACAGATCATCAACCAAAAGATAGTAAAGCATATAAAATGTTAAGTTACTTCTGCTGAAACAGCCACAACATCAAACCAGTCTTCACATCTCAGTGCTCGTAAAATAGTTGTAAAGCTCTTCAAAGTACTGAGAATCCGAACAGCCAGTTGATGCACTCACTATATACTGCCCGAACGGTCTCGCGTCGTTTACATATCTGCAAACAAAGGAGTATGAAATCAAGAACATTACACACTCGCAAAGTTACTCTCTTCTTCAGCAAACAACAAGTTAATCTTCAACAAGATTTAGTTTTAAAACCTGAAGAGGTACAGAGATGCATCACTAGAGTATTATACATGATCCATGATGCACTAACACTAAGCATAATGCAATATCTATGTAAAATCTGGAATTCAAACCACACAAGAACATATTGCCTAGTGGTGGAGTAGAGGAAACACACGAAGAGGAAGAGGATATGATGATACCTGAGATGAGATCCGCCCCATGGTTTTTGATAAGCTCGTCTGTATCTAGTAAGTATCTCAGCCTCCGAGTACACAACTCCATACTTCTCTCCAATATCTTTGTATATCTACACAATCAGACTCCCAAACAGAAGTTAGAATTTTCACATTGAAGTTCTCAATCTACAATCTTCGATAGACAATCAAAGCAATAAAACGAGATTCAAGCATCTCACATTCCCAAAACATAACAAAAACTTCAAACAATAACCATTGATCGTTGACAATTTGATTAACCATATTCAAGATCAATACTTCATTCCAATAACTGGACATAGTTTTCAAAAGTCGGCAAATCAAAATAAAATGCATACGAGACATTTTGGAATCAGAAAGTGATTAGACAGATCTGTGCAGTGGTTTGAGCGGGAACAAGGAGAGTACCAACGGCATCGACGAGCAACGCCTTGTAAGTGAACTCACCGTAGAGGGATCTCCGGTAGTCATCGTACTCTTTCAATACACTTCCCAATCCGTAAATCCCTCCAGATTCATCCTCAGCCACAACAGCCGCCGATGACGAAGCATAGGAGATCCGGCGGCTCAGCAATGCACCGGTTCTCGCGATCCAATTCGGGCCGTGTGGATTACCACCGGAACTGCAGACGCGAGAGTTTCAACTGAAACCGAAAAAAGAAAAAAAAATAGCCAATCGCTATGTGCCACGTCGTTAAGAAACGGGTCCTAAAATCCTTAGTTAAGGATCGGTCCTAACCTTATTTGCTATTTTTCATTTATTTTAAATGTATTATACCTAAGAAACTGTGAGAAATTTATCCTAAGATACTACAATGTATATGCTCTAATGGCCATTAAAATAAAGTACTATATAGTTAAAATTAGACAAATTAAATGGACGACAAAAAAAAAGATATTTATTAGGACATACTATTCTACCATCGGTAGTTTGAACAAATCATAAATAATATATGAGATATATGGCTACTCTACTTATTATCAATTAGTTTTAAATTAGAAGTTCATAGAATTTAAGACCAAGTCCAATGGGGGTTTTAAAGTGATTTTGGGCTCAGTTTCTTAGGGCCAAGTTATTTTAAATAAATGAATAAGTCTCTTTTTCCTTAGGACCGATCCTTACGCAAGGATTTTAAGAGCCCGTGTCTTAACCACGTGGCATCTTATGATTGGCTTTTTTTCCGGACCAAAGCCTCTGATGGGGTCCGAGTGTATCGGCTCATTTTCCATTTCACTTTTCTTTTTTCGCGTTTCACAGAAAGATAGGAAGTCGGCTTAAGCGATTTAGAGGCGATTTGTAGGCGATTTCGGCGAGATCACTTTGTTCTTCGCAAATCAGGTTCGTTTTATGTTTTCATTGGAGTATTAGCCATTAGGGGTTTCTATTTCGTGTTTTTCATGGATTTAGGAATCGTTAGGTTAGGGTTTCGGGTCTCGTGTGATTTAGGGTTCTTGAGCGATTTAGGGTTAGTTTGGTTTGCGGTTCGATTCTGTTAATTAGGGGTTTCTATTTCGTGTTTTCATGGATTTAGGAATCGTTTGCAGGTTAGGTTAGGGTTTCGGGTCTCGTGTGATTTAGGGTTCTTGAGCGATTTAGGGTTTGTTTGGTTTGCGGTTCGATTCTGTTAATTTCATGTGTGATTCTCTTCGCTTGTCTTCGTAATCTCAATCTAGTTTCGTACAACTAGTGATTAGGGTTCTTGAGCGATTTAAGCAATCTCTGTTTTTTTTAAATGATTTTACTTTCTTGGTTTCGTTGAACTGGTCAGATTTTGTTAGATTAAATTGAAGAATTTCGATTGAAAATTGACTTTCCTTTGTGGCACACTAAGTCGGGTTTTGAGTTAGGGTTTATAATATTTCTCTTTATATGTTCTTAGTCTCTGAAAATGGCATTAGATGCAGTGTTATAGTTTGAGATGAAAGCATCAATGTTATCGTAGCAACAATGTTCTTAGTCTAATTTATTGAGATGAAAGCAACAATGTTATAGACTTAATTTATATGTTCTTAGTCTATTTTATTGAGATGAAAGCAACAATGTTATAGTAGCAACAATGTTCTTAGTTTGAGATGAAAGCAACAATGTTATAGTAGAAACAATGTTCTTAGTCTACGTATCCTAATTTATATGTTCTTAGTCTAATTTATATGTTCTCTCTCAGGAGCTCAGTGTAAAGCATCAATCATGGATCCCATCCTGAAAGAAGAAAGGAGAGAGATGAAGAAACTTAAACATCACTGCGACATGCTAGGATACGTAGCTGATGCAGAATATGGGATTCCCACAAGTTGCCCATGTGGAGGGAGAATAGTGGACGAGGTATCTGCAAAGGAAGCTAGGGACTTTCTTCCTGGGAAAAGGTTCTTCACGTGCAATGAATACAAGGTACATCTTACAATATAAAACATCTTCTATATGTTTCAGAAATGCTTGACTAAATCTAATGTTGTTTTGTTATAGGATGATGGGTTGCATTTTAGGCAACAATGGGTTCTAGGTTCCAAGAAGAGATTGGGTGGGTTAAACGAAGGGTGGAAGAGGTGGAGAAGATTACTTGGCAGGTTGCTGACATGAACCGTGAGATTAAGAAACCGAAGGTAAATGTTTCTGTTTAAATCTTCAGTTTCTGTTTTTTCTATCAGAATAGTTTGCTTCTCGTTTGGTGCTTGTTTTAAATATTCTTAATGTGACTTTATCTTGCACAAACAACTGACATTTTCATTTTTGCCTGTACAAGAAGAGGTCGAAAGGCTTACCAGGGGAGTTGCTGATCTTCAGAATATTACCTAAAAGGTTAGTTTGTTACTGAAACCTAGCTTGATAAATAACTATTAACTAAAGAAACTAACTAAAAACAGAACTATAAACATCTTGGCCAAACTACTAATGAAACTACTAGAAACCTATAACATAACTAACTAAAACATGTAACTTGTTTCAGAACTAAAACGTTTTCTAACTAAAAAGGAACTATAAACTAAAGAAACTTTGATGTGTCCTAAATCATAATTGTTTTTCAACTGTAATGAGTTGATGTGTCTTTATTGCTTGTTAAAGGATGCTTGTTGGTTAATTACTTGGTTGTTAGTAGTAGTAAACATTGTTGCTCTCATTGATTGCAACACTACTTGATAAATATAGGATCTCAGCTTCTATAATAACAAGAACACACTTCCCTAACAAAATCTAAAACACTTACGAATGGATTATTCAAATACAAACTCCTTAGAATCCACTTGTTTTGTTGGCCTCCTTAATAGTCAAACCATAGACCTAGATTCCTCAGAAATCCCCCGGTTTAGTAGACAAACTTCTGATGAATCTAGTGTAAGAGAAAGGAGGAAATGGTCGCCCAAGGAGGATGTAATCCTCATTGGTGCTTGGCTGAACACCAACAAAGACCCCATAGTGGGTAATGAGCAGAAGGCTGGGGCTTTTTGGAGGAGGATTACCGAGTACTACAACTCTAGTCCACTGTTGGTTGGGACACAGGCTAGAAAGCTTGGTCAGTGCAAGCAAAGGTGGCAACGGTTGAATGACCAGGTTTGTAAGTTTGTTGGGCACGTGCTACAATGCTGCTGTGAAAGAGCAATCAAGTGGCCAAAACGAGAACGACGTTATGAAAGCAGCTCTAGACATTTTCTACAATGATTACAACTGCAAGTTTTCCCTAGAGCATGCGTGGAGGGAGCTTAGACATGACCAGAAGTGGTGCTCTACTGTTATAACCAGAGACGGTGGAAAGGAGAAGCGCAAACACGTTCTAGAGGTTGATTTGGAAGAGGATGATAGACCCATTGGTGTTAAGGCTGCAAAGGCTGCTAAGAAGAAAAAAGGTGGAAAAGAAGAGTCCTTGAAGCAGTTAAAAAAAATGTTGGAATTCAAAGAGAAGCTAAACAAGCAACAATTGCTTGGCCGTTTGCTAGCTAAGCCAGAACCACTTTCTGATATTGAAACAACTCTAAAAACAAGTTAATTACTGACATGTTATGAGCTAACCTATTAGTAAGTGTAGTGTAGCTAAACTTTCTGTTATTTGTGAGTTATGAGTTGTGAAGTTAATTTTTTGTGTTCCTAAACTTTCTGTTATTTTTGGTTTCAGGGACAAGCCAAAGACATGTGATGAACAAGTGGATCTCAGCTTCTATTTTACTCTTTGATGTATTGTTGTAATGTGACAATTTGTAGTATATTAAGTCAAGGGTCATGAACTTTTGGTAATGTGACACTTTGTTATGTTATGTTATCTTGTTGTTGTATTAAGACACATGTGATGAACTTATTATGTTATCTTGTTGTTGTTGTAATGTCACTTTGTTTTGTTTCACGAGTGTTTATGTTTTTGGTTGTATTCTTGTACTCATCTATTTAAACAAGGAACACAAGTATTCTGCTATACATCTATTTCACTTCTACTCATCTATTTCTATTCATCTAGTTCACTTCTACTAAATTTTTTTGCATACATGGCTAGTTCTTCAACAAATTATATTGATGATCAGTTAAACGAAGCTTTCCAAGAGAGATTTGAGCAACATTTCGAGAAGACGTTCAACGACATCCTGGAGGGTCATTCAACGAAGTCGAAGAAACGAGCATATTTAGAACGAAATCGGAAACAAGGCCACAACCGCTTATGGGAAGACTATTTTAGTGAAGATCCAACATATCTGCCTCGCATATTCAGCCGCCGTTTTCGAATGAACAAATCATTGTTCATGCGTATTGTTGATCGCCTTTCAGCTGAAATTCCATTCTTTCATCATCGAAGAGATGCAGCGGGAAGGTTCGGGCTATCTGGTCTACAAAAATGTACGACAGCTATACGTATGTTGGCTTATGGTACTGCGGGTGACGCGACTGACGAATATCTCTGACTAGGTGCATCAACATCACTTTCATGTTTGGAAAATTTTACTGAAGGGATAATACGGTTGTTTGGAGATGAGTACCTAAGGAGACCCACACCAGAAGATCTTCAACGACTACTAGATATTGGAGAAGTACGCGGGTTTCCTGGTATGATAGGAAGCATCGACTGTATGCATTGGGAGTGGAAAAACTGTCCAACCGCTTGGAAAGGGCAGTATACATGTGGTTCAGGAAAGCCGACAATCGTCTTAAAGGCTGTTGCATCACAAGATTTGTGGATATGGCACGCATTTTTTGGACCTCCAGGTACCTTAAACGATATTAATGTTCTTGACCGGTCACCTGTTTTTGATGACATTTTACAAGGCCGAGCTCCAAAAGTGAATTACATGGTCAACAGACACAAATATGATATGGTGTACTACCTGACAGACGGTATTTATCCAAAATGGGCAACCTTTATCCAGTCTATACCACTTCCTCAAGGCGGTAAAGCAGAGTTATTTGCTAAACGACAAGAAGCCGCCCGCAAAGATGTCGAACGTGCTTTTGGAGTATTGCAAGCTAGATTTGCAATTGTAAAAAAACCGGCTCTTCTTTGGGACAAGGAAAAAATAGGAAAAATTATGAGATCATGCATCATACTACACAATATGATAGTAGAAGACGAACGAGAAGGATACACTCAGTACGATATATCTGATTTCGTAGAAGGCGAAGGAGAATCAAGCAGATGTTCACAGGTGGATTTCTCGTACTCTACAGACATGCCTTCAAACCTCGGTAATATGCTTCGCATTCGGAATCAAGTTCGTGATCAGCGGATACATCATCGTTTGAAAGCCGATTTGGTCGAGAATATATGGCAAAAATTTAGTCATCAAGATTATTAATTATTGTATGTTTAAATTTACAATTAAAATAAATAAAAATTCAAATAAAACTTTTGGTAATATATATTTTTTATTTTAAAAACCCCAATTTGGGTAACACCAATGGAGGTGTTAAAGTAGCAAAGGTTCTTAACTATTCCTAACTAACCAAAAAATTAATAAAGTACTCCTAAAAAACCCAACATGGGTAACACCATTGTTCTTGCTCTAATAGGGTATTAAAATTTGATTCATACAGTCCAATCCTGTCTATTATCGATTTGACCCAAAAATGGTCCATTGATCTTTATCCAAATCAGATCTAGTGCCTCTCCGGCGCGTCCGGCTCTTCCCGGAGTCGTGAGCTCGCCGGAGAGGACTCATTTTTCTTCAACTTTCTTCTACGCTCCTTTGTCCACGCCGGTGAGAAGCAAATCGGAGTTTCAGGCCAATTTTTGGTTAACCTCTCTTCAAGCTGCATCCTCTTCCGCGTTTCGTGTTGAGCAGAGGCAGCGCCGGGAAAGTTGGAGGTGCGACGGCGTGCCCCTGTACGTCTAAGATATGCTCGAGGACGGCGGTCTCTGGGTCGTTGGTGTACACACCGCCTGCTCGCGAGGTACCTCCGCAAATCTCCCCTGTTCGAGCTGTTACGGAGGATGTTCTGCTTCAGATGAGGTCGGCGGCCGTGAGGTGTGTGGCGACGACTGCTCAGCCTCGTTTATCTACCACCGGCGACCTCTGGTTCTGGCTCCCGATGAGCTTCCGATCTCCGCCTGCCTTGTCTTGTGTTTCTACAAGTGACGGATCTGTCTCTTCTTTGACGGATCTGGTCTTCCTCCGGTGGTTCCATCTATCGGCGCAAGCATGGAGCTCCGATTCGTCGTGTGCTTTTCCCCGTGTGTGCTCTGTTGTCTCGAAGTGGTGGTCTTCGGTTATGTTGAGTCCCACGTGTGTGAGTCTCTGTCCGAGGCTGTGGCCTCTGTTTTCACACTGAATAAGTCGTATGGTGTTCTTGGGTTTGATTGTACATGTCTTGTTTGTGACTGATGTACGAGGATTTGTGGTTTCGATCGGATCTCTTGTCTAGATCAGGTGGATTTGCATCTGGCCCGCCGTTCTCCCTGGCCCTGAGAGTTAGATATGCGGTGGTGAAGTCTTCCGACAAAAGCGCTAGGTGGTTCAGTGGTGATTTTGGATTTCTTTGGATGATTTGCTCCTCTGTGCTGCTCTTCATCCCGTTAGAATCTCGGCGTTCATGTGCCTGATCTCATGTCCAACTGTCTAGTGAGTGTCTTACCGATCATTCAGTTTTATCTATTCATTGGAAAGTCCGGATCTTTTCGATCTTCGGTATGGTTTGTCCAATAATCTTTCCGGGGTTTGCTGGTTATTATACTGATTTAAGTTGGTGTTTGAAGTGTTTGGTCAACCTAGTTGGATTTTAAAGGGGTCATTATATCTGATTTTCATCTACTATTCAAGCTTTTCTAGTGATAGCTTTTGACAAGCTAGCCAGACGAAGTTGATAGAGTCGACTGAAGAAGATCTATCTCATTTACGAGAATTCTCGTTGATAAAGGTATTAGAAGTAAAATATTGGAAGGCCGCCTGCTAGTGTAGGATCGGGAACATCCTAATTTTTACTTTGTTTCATAAAATCCTTATGTGTGGTATCGCAATGATCTCATGTTATGTTGCTTTCACCAATATGCTGGTGGAAAAGATCAATAGCTCTCGATGATATTTCATACATCGATCTTCTACAATATTGTAATGCTGATTAAATCAGATATAATAAAACAGTGTTAAAAAAAAGATCTTTATCTAAATATTTTAATACTAATAATCAAATAACTGTTATCTCATTACACATATTAAAATATAATATTCTATAATCGAAATTGAAAAGGATTTCACTTAATAAAAACTCAGCTCGTAGTAGTAACAATTTATGATGGGAAGGTATAGTTTGCTACGTTGATGTATCTATGTAATTTGGATTTGGTGTTACAGCTCCACTTACAAAAACAGAAAAGAAATACATATGAAAGCATGAAGGTAAGGTTAAAAAAAAAAAGCATGAAGGAGGCAAGAAATACATATGAAAGCATAATACTCCCTTTCCCTTTGTTTTTATTTATAAAGGGTTTTAAACATTTTATTTTGTTTTTTATATAAGACCTTATTACATTCTAATGTAAAAAAAAATTTTAAAAAGAAAAAGATTTTCTTAAGATTTTTTTAATCTATGTGCTTTTATAAATGTGTGTTCAATGTTTTAAGCAAAAAAACATTACTCACATATTTGATTGGATAACTAAATGTGTGCTTAATGTTTTAAGCAAAAGAAAAATATTTTTTTTAATATGTGTACTTTTAGGGAAACCCCTTAAAAAAACAGAGGGAGTAATAATAAGCATGAATAAGACATGTGGTTTGTACTTAGTACATAAATTAACATGTGTGGCTCGTATGAATCGACAATTATCGATCGTCATTACTTATATAACACATCACTTTTGAGGTTTCAGTTTCGACATAAATGTATCTAAGTACCAAAAACCGTGAATTATTTCAGCTTTAGGAAAGAAAATGCAATTTGGCTTCTCCAACTCAAGCTGTCGCATTTAAATTTCAGTTGGTTGTATATTGGATGGAAACTAAAAAGTTGTGTGTGCCACAAACAAAAGTACAAAACTACCAAAACAATACAACGAAAAAACATGATATTTTTTTTTAGTTCCGAATGAATTCTTGTAATCAATTGGGGTTTATTACTAACAAAAAGTTTTATAACATATATAAATTTCATTTTTGTTGTAAATTTATTATTTTATAGGTGAGATGTACACATATATATACATATAATACATATATATTATATGATGAGGGATAGGTGTACGTGAGGAAGAGAGATTGAGCGTAAGTGTTATACACTACTTTCTTATTATTGTATTTATAATAGAGAGCAAGCAAGAGAGAACAATGGAAAGGAGAGAGAGAGAGACGTGAGTGTTTCAGTCAAAAAAATGTGTCTCTTCACATTCACATACATCTTATTTATAGGGGCATTAGGTCGGTTAATCAACCGACACTAGAAAGAAAATATCTTAAATGGATAAGTATTATTACTATTATTTAATACTCCCCATTAATTATCCATTTTGTATTACGTACTGCCTCGTTAAAAACTTTATCATTGAAAAACCCAATAGGATAAAAACCATGACAAAGAAAAGAGTACAGTGACGTAAACTCCCTCTGATAGATAGTGATGATCTTTTCTTTACAAATCTCGTAAATCGCGCATTCTTATGTTTTGAATATATTTCTTGAATGTTGTAGAGGGAAGCGCCTTTGTAAAGAGATCTGCTGCATTGTCGTTTGAGCAGATATACTGGATGTCCACTTCTTGATCTTTCTCTAACTCTTGAATGTAGGAGAAAAATCTTGGGAGAGTATGATTTGTTCAGTTGCTCTTAATATAACCTTCCTTGAGTTGAGCGACACATTCAGAATTGTCTTCAAATACTATTGGCTTTTTGTTTGATATGATCCCGCTATTTTCTTGTATATGATGAGTCATAGATCACAACTATATACATTCTCGACATGCTTCATGGAGCGCAATTCTCTCCGCAAAATTTGAAGATGTGGCGACTAGAGTTTGTTTTTTAGAACACCACGAGATCGCAGTTCCTCCCATTGTGAAAACGTATTCGGTTTGCGATCGAACTTTATGCGGATCAGATAAATATCCTGCATCTGCAAAAACAACAAGACCAAGCGCAGAATTTCGAGGATAATATAATTCCAAGTCAATCGTACCTCGGAGATATCGAAGGATATGTTTTATCCCGGTCCAATGTCTCTGCGTAGGAGATAAAATGTATCTTGCAAGCAGATTAATAGCAAAAGCTATATCTGATCTGGTAAAGTTTGCAAGATCCATGAATGCACATATAGTGCTTATATAAGGTATTGCTGGACCCAATATTTTCTCGTTATCTTCACAAGGTCGAAATTGATCTTTGTTAACATTAAACGACCTATTGACCATTGGAGTACTCAAAGGATTTGCTTTATTCATATTAAAGCATTTTAACACCCTTGTGGTGTAATTTGATTGATGCACAAATATATTATCTTGGACATGCTCTATTTGAAGCTCAAGACAAAATTTTGTCCTTCCAAGATCTTTGATTTCAAACTCTTCTTACATATGAGTTCTTGCATCATCAACTACCTTTTGAGTTCCAATAATGTTCAGGTCATCAACATAAACAGTAATGATTACAAATCATGAAGAGGATTTCCTTATAAATACGCAAGGGCATATCGCATTATTTATAAATTCTTTCTTCAACAAAATTCGCTTAAGCGATTATACCACATGCGTCCGGATTGTTTCAATCCGTAAAGTGATCGTTGTATTTTGACCGAACAAATTTTTTCCAGATTCTTTTGGAATCTTTGATCCTTCTGGGATCTTAAATCCGTCTGGGATTTTCATATATATATGTCACTATCTATTGATCCATATGCAGTCACAACATCCATAAGGTACATTTCTAGATTTTTTAATGCCGTTAGGCTCATTAAGTACCTGGATGTTATTGCATCCATTACCGGGGAATATATTTCATCATAATCAATCCTGGTCTTTGAGAAAACCCTTATGCCACAAGACGTGCTTTATTTCTTGTGACTTCGTTTTTCTCATTTCATTTTCGCTCAAAGATCCATTTACACCCGACATACATTACATTTTTAGGTGTAATAACCACATGTCCAAACACATTTTTTTTTGAAGGAGTGTAATTCATTCTTGATGGCTATTCGCCTTTTCTCCCAATCGGGCCTTTTATGGTACTCCGATACTGACCTTGGTTCTGGATCATTTTCATTTTCAAGATCTTTGGATACACAAAAAGGAGAACATTCCATCATTATCTTTTATTTCATTTCTAGCCCATACCTTTTTTCACGTTGGGCGAAGTTAATGGAATTCTCATACTTTTGTGCATCATATTCATCTTCTAGACGAATTCCTTTTATTTAAAATAACTCACTTTTCACGAGGTTTATAACTTGAGATGCTATATTTAAAATAGCTTACCTTTCACGAGGTTTTTAACTTCGGATGCTTGAGGACAATCTTGTCTCTTCAGCTTTTTCTCCCCCTAATTATCTTTATTAACTTGCGACAACTTTTCATAAGTTTCGCTCTCATAGAGTTTCCGGAAACATATTTTCTTTGGCCAATATTTTTATCTCTGCACTTATCTTCGGAGCGGAGATTCATAATATTCATTGTTTCTCTACACTCATCTTCGGAGGGGAGACTCATTATATTCATTGTTTCTCAACACTCATCTTTGGAGCGGAGACTCGTGATCCTTATTTTCTCTATACGCTTAAGTGCAGAGCGGAGATTCATGCGCGCTATTGTTGGATCCCTATGGATTTAGGGTTTGTTATATTGAATTTAAACCAACCTCGTTCTTACCTTTCTAGCAGCAGAATTGAGATGGTGAACGAGATCAGTGGAGCAACGCAATCGCCTTGCCTCTACCAGATACACACGCACACAAGCTGGAACAACGGGATGCTAGTGCTTAATCTGTGGGTTCTGAGAGTTTCTGCTTTTCTGTCAGAGAGAACAGCGAACAGCTAGGGTTCAGGTCGACCATATATGCCTATATATATCGACCTAAAAGTGACCTCACGAACCGTCGGACTAACCCGACTTCGCTGCGTCATTTATCCGATATGCAACGATCAATGCACTTAATGTATCGATCGTCGCTCCTCCGCAAAAGCCTGCATCGATCGACGCACTCATGCATCGATCGATACACACATTGTAAAACTCTATGTAAATGTGTATCCAATACACATAAGTATGATCATTACCATAATGATCATTCCCACTTTCATGCTTCCAGTTTGCTTAGGTGTGTGACCCTATAGGATCATATAATACTGGCAGTAAGTCGACAACTTACAGACTGCAAGAGGCTTCTAGCAAAACATTGCAACCACCCAGTATTATACGAATGTCTGATCTCGACACACAACTATTATCAGGAGTGAGTACAAGTGTGATTTCAGGACACTATCCCAACAATCTCCCACTTGTACTGGAATCACCAATTCCTATAATCCCTTTGTCTCTATATCTCGATTTGGCATAAGGCAAGATTGGTGTCATCTTTACTAAGCCAACATCGTATTTATCGAACTCCTGATCTCATACTGAACATTACAAACAACTGAACTACAGTTCGTTTGAGTGCGGCCACACATTTTCTCAGTAATCAATCTTCGATAGGCCCTGAGATATTTATCTCCCGCTATACAGGAGGGACAAATTCCTTCTTGTTCCATCCCTGTTTCAACGCACACTTCATGGTATACCCGAACAGTGCCGTTATAGCCGCCAGTTACGGGTCGACGTTTGACAAAGTCAAAGTGTACCAATTCATATGCAAGAAAGCATGATGAACTCAGGTCTAAGGACTATACTCTATAGTCGTAATGAGAACCTCTTATGACACAGATATAACTATCTTGTAGACTTCTCATTTGCAGGTCATGTCCGATCATATGTTCACTAACATATATCTATGTGACTGACTGCGATAATCATATCATTGGCTCCATGAAACTTAGCCAACAGTCACCTCACAATCTAGTCTCCATCGGTTGTCAGTGTCCCAATTCTACAACCTCGACTAGGGACAAAATAATTTATTAACTTATAGGGTTTCATGATCAAGTCCTCAACTTGACGACCTATAATATGTCATAAACTTATTTTGGGACCATTATTTAGATCACAATAAATAATGCTGAAATCAAATTTCATTAAAACACTTACGAAAGAATGTTTACATGAGCATCTTATTATAACTAGAATGAAACTAACACTCCCACTAGAATCTAGATTACATCTTTAGATCTCTAATGCCTACAGCAGTCGAATGACTCTCATGCTTAGGCCTTGGGAGTGACTTAGTCAGAGGATCAGCGACATTCTCGTTTGTCGGAACTCGGATGATCTTCACATCACCTCTATTGACGATATCTCGAATTAAGTGATATCTCCTCTCCACGTGTTTGGACTTCTGGTGTGACCTTGGTTCTTTTGCTTGAGCAATGGCTCCGTTGTTATCGCAAAACAAAGCCACGGGCTCCAAGATACTAGGAACCACACCAAGTTCAGTCATGAACTTCTTGATCCAAACAGCTTCCTTTGCCGCTTCTGAAGCAGCAACATATTCAGCTTCCGTTGTGGAATCAGCTACGGTATTCTGCTTAGAGCTCTTCCAGCTCACCGCACCGCCATTTAGACAGAAGACATATCCAGATTGTGATCGGAAATCGTCTCTGTCTGTCTGAAAACTCGCATCGGTGAATCCATTCACCACAAGTTCTTCACTTCCTCCATACACAAGGAATTTATCTTTGGTATGTCTCAAATACTTGAGAATATTCTTGACAGCTGTCCAGTGAACTTCACCTGGATCAGATTGGTATCTACTCGTCATACTTAACGCGTAAGCTACATCTGGATGAGTGCAGAGCATGGCATACATGATAGATCCTATTGCAGAAGCATAAGGAATCCTATTCATGCGTTCTCGCTCAGCAGGTGTCGCTGGACACTGCTTCTTGCTGAGACTCATGCCATGAGACATCGGTATGAAGCCCTTCTTGGAATCTTGCATCCTGAATCTGTGCAACACCTTATCAATATAAGTGTCCTGGCACAATCCAATCAGCCTATTCAATCTATCTCTGTAGATTCTGATTCCAAGAATGTACGCGGCTTCTCCCATGTCTTTCATGGAAAAACAACTTCCAAGCCAAGTCTTGACAGACTGAAGCAACGGAACGTCATTACCGAGGAGGAGTATATCATCGACATACAGTACAAGAAACGCAATATTGCTCCCACTAGTCTTCTTGTAAACACATGGTTCCTCTTCGTTCTTGATAAATCCAAATTTCTTTACTGCTTCATCAAAACGAAGATTCCAACTCCGTGATGCTTGCTTCAATCCATAAATGGATTTATGAAGTTTGCATACCTTCCTAGCATTCTTTTGATCGACAAAACCTTCAGGCTGTGTCATGTACACATCCTCTTCCAGAATACCATTCAGGAATGCGGTTTTGACATCCATTTGCCAAATCTCATAATCATAATGAGCGGCAATCGCTAGAAGAATCAGAATGGATTTAAGCATAGCGACTGGGGAATAGGTTTCATCATAGTCAATACCATGAATTTGTTTGAAACCTTTAGCCACCAACCTCGCTTTGTAAATCTGTACATTGCCATCCACGTCAATCTTCTTTTTGAAGATCCATTTACACTCAATGGCTTTTGCACCATTAGGTAAATCGACCAAGGACCATACTTGGTTTTCTGACATGGATCCCATTTCGGACTTAGAGGCTCCAAGCCATTTTTCGGAGTCCGGGCCCATCATTGCTTCCGCGAAGGTCGATGGTTCGTCACTATCAATGATCATCAGATCATTTGAATCGGTTATGAGAAATCCATAGTATCTCTCGGGTTCGTGACGGATCCTTCCGGATCTGCGAACTTCAGGCTCCACAGGCGCCGGTTCCACAGAACTTTGTGGATCCAACTGCTGCTCTTCCTCAGTAGGTTGAGCAGTATCCTGTGCATCTAGAATTTCTTCAAGATGTACTTTACTCCCACTGTTTTTCTTAGAGAGAAACTCCCTTTCAAGAAAAGAACAGTCCCGAGCAACAAATACTTTGTTCTCAGATTGGTTGTAAAAGTAGTATGCCTTGGTTTCCCTAGGATAACCAACGAAGTAGCATTTATCTGATTTGGGTGCAAGTTTGTCAGAGATTAAACGTTTGACATAAGCTTCACAACCCCAAATCCTCAGGAAAGACAGACTAGGAACATTCCCAGTCCACATTTCATGTGGTGTCTTTTCCACTGATTTAGATGGTACCCTATTTAGTGTAAACGCAGACGTTTCTAGAGCGTATCCCCAAAAGGATAATGGAAGATTAGAATGACTCATCATAGACCGAACCATGTCCAACAAGGTTCGATTCCTCCTCTCTGACACTCCATTCCATTGGGGTGTTCCAGGAGGAGTGAGTTGTGAAACAATTCCACACTCGCTCAGATAGTCGCTGAATTCTTGGCTTAAGTATTCTCCTCCGCGATCCGATCGCAGAACTTTGATACTTTTTCCAAGTTGATTCTGTACTTCATTCTTGAATTCCTTGAATCTATCAAAGGATTCTGACTTGTGTCTCATCAAATAGACATAGCCATACCTACTGAAGTCATCAGTAAAGGTAATGAAGTACTTGTAATTTCCTCTGGCAACAGTACTCATCGGCCCACATACATCAGTATGAATAAGGCCCAATAAGTCACTGGCCCTTTCATTTGGTTTGTTGAAAGGGGCTCTAGCCATTTTGCCCACCAAGAAAGATTCACATTTCTCACATGATTCAAAATCAAATGAGCCCAGAAGCCCATTTCTATGGAGCCTTTGGATGTGTTTCTCATTTATGTGGCCCAAACGACAATGCCATAAGAAAGTCGGGTTTTCGTCATTGGACTTAAACCGCTTTGTATTTATGTTAAAGACAGGCATTTCTTGGTTTAAAATATATAACCCATTATCTAATGGGGCGCTACCATAAAACGTACCATCACGATTAAAAGAACAAACTTTATTCTTAACAGCAAAATCAAAACCTTCCAAATCCAAAACGGAAACTGAAATTATGTTTCTGCTTATCGCAGGTACAAAGTAACAATTATTTAAAATTAAAACCATGCCCGATGGTAAGGACAACTCGTAGGTGCCTACGGCCAGTGCAGCAACCTTAGCTCCATTCCCGACCCGTAGCTCCACTTGTCCTTTCTTCAGCGTCCTACTATTTCTTAGTGCCTGCACATCAGTACAAATATGAGCACCGCAGCCGGTATCCAATACCCACGAAGTAGAACTAGAAGACATAACATTAAGTTCGATAACATAAATACCTGAATCAGACGCATCATACGTCTTCTTCAGTTTCTTGTAATCTTCCTTGAACTTCTTGCAGTCTCTTTTCCAATGCCCCAACTGCTTGCAGTAGTTGCACTTATCCTCAGCAGAAGGCCCGGATTTGGGCTTGGGCTTGGGCTTGTCTTGACTTTCAGTCTCGACAACCTGGGCCTTTCCCTTATCCTTCTTAGGTTTCTTAAACCTTTTACCCCCTTGTACCATCAGGACACTGGGAGTAGCCTTCTTGAGATTCGGCTCTGCTGTCTTCAGCATAACGTGCAACTCAGTCAATGTCTTAGTCATGTTTTGCATGTTGTAGTTCATGATGAACTGATCAAAACACGACGGCAAAGACTGCAGAATCATGTCAGTGGCTAGCTCCTGACTAATGGCACAGTCCAGTTTCCCCAGGTTATCAATGTAACCCATCATTTTAAGGACATGAGGACTTACTGGACTGTCCTTAGCCAGCTTGCAGTCCATGAGAGATTTAACCGTCTGGTATCTCTCTGTGCGAGCTTGCTCCTGAAACAAAGCTTTTAGGCTGTTAATCATCTCAATGGGTGACAACACGTTCTCATATTGCTTCTGCAGCTCAGAGTTCATGGTCACCAGCATTAGACAAGTAACATCTTTGACATCCGCTGAATGCTTATCCCAAACATTCTTTTCTGTCTGCGGAGCATTGGAACGTGGCCTCTCGGTGAGAACTCTTTCAAGGACATATTCCTTGTTCTCTTGCCTGAGAACTATTCTCAGGTTCCGATACCATTCCAAGAAATTTGATCCATTCAACTTGTCCTTCTCAAGGACGGATCTTAGTGAGAAAGTGTTGATGTGATTTGAGACAGACATAGCTATAATTCAAAAGAGGTAAATTTTAGTTATAAAGCTCAAGAAATGAGAATTCTTATCCAATAAGAAAAACTCGCATTGTATTCAAAACTATGTTTCCTGAGATGAATACAATGAGCCAAGATCCTCAGATTGCTAAAATTCGAGTGGGCGACTCGCCGTTACTCAAAATTCAGTCATCTAGGTAAGCAAATCATTGCTAATTGTACCCAGTACAACTCCTGGTCGTGGATAAAACAAACTATGTCCAATCCACTCTGATGTCTCTGGGCCCAGAACTTCTGACAGCCCAGTCAAGTGAAACCAATCCTTTTTCTGTCTAGTGATTACTGACAGTTGCACTGCATGTCTGTCAATGACCACATGCCATACTCATGTTGCAGTGGATATCAAGGACTCCAAGAATATCCAACAAACAACACGAGTCTTGACAGTAGACTAGATCGGGCAAGACATCAAGATCACTTGATATTTAGTTGAGGAAAGAACTATTTTATCTTGATGTATATCCAATATACATCAAGAATTTATCAATTTATTTAAAACATTCAGTTTTATTTAGTTTAGATTCATCTACAACTTTTAGGATTAAATTGTTCTGGTATATGCAAATATGTAGTCCAACTGGCATACCTGCGAGCATTGCATCGATCGACGCCAGCCATTGGTATCGATCGACGCAACCATTTTAAACCATTCTTCGATAACCGGTCTAACCGGATCGAACTTACATAACCGATTCAATCCAATTGACACGGTTTGGTTTAATGGTCCATGTCGATCGTTACACACTGTGTGTTGATCGATATCACCAAACCAGAACAAAATTGGTTAATTAAAATTAACCGAGTGAGATAACCGGTTCAATCCAATTGAACCGATCTATCTCGTCGCTTTACCTGTGTCGACCGACGCACCCAGTGTATCGATCGACACAGAACGATTACGGGTACTCGATCTCACATCGAAACCCTAAAATTATTTACGGATTTTCGCTTTGTGTCGACCGACACACGCTTTGTGTCGATCGACACTTTGCGACAAACCCCAAATTTTATCGCGAGTTTTCGCTCTGTGTCGACCGACACACGCTTTGTGTCGATCGACACCCTGCGACAAACCCTAAAAAATTTATATTTTGCGCCGCGGCGTGTCGACCGACACACGCTTTGTGTCGATCGACACAGTGCGATTTCAACAAAACCATCGTTTTCACCAGAGACAAAATCCGAGATTTATTCTATGAAACACGATTTTAACAGGCAATATTCAGATCAACAACATCAAGTTTCGATTTAATATCACCAGATTCAATAGCTAAACCCTAAGCATGCTCTGATACCACTGTTGGATCCCTATGGATCTAGGGTTTGTTATATTGAATTTAAACCAACCTCTTTCTTACCTTTCTAGCAGCGGAATTGAGATGGTGAACGAGATCAGTGGAGCAACGCAATCGCCTTGCCTCTACCAGATACACACGCACACAAGCTGGAACAACGGGATGCTAGTGCCTAATCTGTGGGTTCTAAGAGTTTCTGCTTTTATGTCAGAGAGAACAGCGAACGGCTAGGGTTCAGGTCGACCATATATGCCTATATATATCGACCTAAAAGTGACCTCACGAACCGTCGGACTAACCCGACTTCGCTGCGTCATTTACCCGATATGCAACGATCGATGCACTTAATGTATCGATCGTCGCTCCTCCGCAAAAGCCTGCATCGATCGACGCACTCATGCATCGATCGATACACACATTGTAAAACTCTATGTAAATGTGTATCCAATACACATAAGTATGATCATTACCATAATGATCATTCCCACTTTCATGCTTACAGTTTGCTTAGGTGTGTGACCCTATAGGATCATATAATACTGGCAGTAAGTCTACAACTTACAGACTGCAAGAGGCTTCTAGTAAAACATTGCAACCACCCAGTATTATACGAATGTCTGATCTCGACACACAACTATTATCAGGAGTGAGTACAAGTGTGATTTCAGGACACTATCCCAACAGCTATGTCATTCATTTTGTCGATAATCATATCTGTCTTTGGTCCATATTTCCCCGTAATGACATGGTTAATCGAGATCTCTTTATCAATATCATTGTTTTTTATTCAGGTACCTGATTTTATTATTAACCATGGAAACAGTCTTATTACTCCTCCTCTTCGGGAGTTTAATCCTATTTTCAATAGTCATTTGCTCCTTTTACTTATGAGGATTTACTTTAGCTTTGGAACCAAAGGGGTCTATCACGTTTCTCACGCGCCATAGACACACTATTATTATAGGAGCATTCTCTGCTGGAATATGAGATTTCTTTGAACTTTAAGTTCATTATGAAGGATTGTTTAGTTGATCCTGATTCAATTCTTAGATTCATATCAACCTAAACATGCGGATCTAGGTTCTTCTCAGAATAGAAACAATGATGATCTCACCTTATACCTGATTTGCAGCGGAAAGGGGACGGTATGTCTGAGATCAGAGAGCCACCGAGAGATAACTCCTCCAGAGGTTCACACACGCACACCAAGCAGGAAGAAGGCTGCTAGGCCACTAGGAGAAGTCGCAGGAGAGAGAGAGAGGCGCGGCTGGTTAGGGTTAATTGTTCTGAACTCGAGTTTTATCTCATAAAACTTGTCCTGTTCCGTTTGGGCCATTTGGCCCAAACACCAATTAACTCGACGGTGTTCGCGCACTGTGTCGACCGACACACCTTGTGTATCGATCGACACAGAGTGCCTAGACCGTTTTATTCTCTCTAAGTACAGTAAATGCCTAGCACTTTTACCGTACTTCTGCTAAACCGTTCCTACACATTTTCCTGTTAGCTTAGGCGTGTGACCCATATGGGATCATATAATAAAGGCAATAAGTCCAAGACTTATAGATCATGAGCGGACTCTAGCAAGCCATCATGACCCCCAGTATTATATGACTTATGTCTGATCATTGACATACTCTTACTTTCTAGAGACAGTACCGAGATTACTGGACACAATTCCAACAATCTCCCACTTGTACTGGAATCTCTGTATTCATAATCCTTTTGTCACAATATCTCCATTAGTCATAAGGAAAGATTGGTGTCATCCTTATAAAGCCTAATCTTGTTCATCGGACTCTGATTCGATACTGACAATCCAAACGACTCGGGACAGTCCGTTTGAGCATGGCCATGCATTTTCCAGTATTCAAATCTCCGATTGGCCTAGAGATATTCACTCCATTTATATTGGAGGGACAAATTCCGTCTTGTTCCATCACTGTAAACTACTCATTTCATAATGTACCCAAACAAGGTCCTTATAACCATCGCAGAACGATAGCGTTAGACAATGATCAAAGTGCATCAGTCCATGTGCAGTCACATGCATGCGAACTCAGGTCTAAGGACTATACTCTATAGTCGTAGTAAGAATCTCTTATGACACAAATATAAATATCCTGAAGAGTTCTTATAAGCGGGTCTTGTCCGGTCGTATGTTCCCCAACATACACCTATGTACTGACTTTGATGCCGCGCATCTATGACACACTGAGACTTTGTCATAAGTCACGTACCAATCCAGTCTCACACGGTTGTTGGTGTTCCAATTTCAACAACCTTCGACTAGGGACAGGATGATATAAAACATTTATCAAATATAGGGTCTCATGATCAAGCTAAATGACTTCGATGACTCAAGATCAAGTCATTTACTTCGATGACCTATAAAATGGTTTATATCACTTTGGAACGATTATTTCATCACAGTTAAAATAATCTTGAAATAATAATTTCATTAAACATCTTAAATGTTATTTCAAGAACATATCCAATAACTAAATAAAGCCCTTTAATAACTCCCACTGAAATTAAGACTACATCTTAATTTCACTTATCCTACAGCAACAGTCCGCGACTCGTGCTTAGGCCTAAGGAGTGGCTTCGTTAATAGATTAGCAACGTTCTCATTCGTTGAAACTTGCTGATCTACTTAACATCTCTGTCATTTATCTTACGGAATAGGTTATACCTATCCTCAAGGTGTTTGGACCTCTGATGTGCAGCTAGTCTCATCTATGCTGGGAATCACATCAAGTTCAGTGACGAACTCTTCTTTCCAAACAACCTCTTTCGCCACTTCCCAAGCTGCGAAATGTTCAGCTTAAGTCATTGAGTCAGCAACAGTGCCTTGCACCGCCAGATAGACACAAGATATAACCGGACTGTGATCGGAAATCATCTTTGTCTATTGGAAACTTGCCATTCAAACTCTACCGACTCGTAGCACCTCACTTTCTCCGTAACTCTAGAATTTATCCTTAGTATTCCTAAAATACTTTAGGATATTCTTTACGGCAATCCAATGATTCTTTGCTGGATTTGACTGGTCTTTACTTGTCTTGCTTAACATTAAAGCAACATCAAACAAGTACGTTTCATGGCATACATGATAGATCCAATTGCCGACGCATATGGAATCTCATCCATGCATTTAAGCTCAGCAGTTATCGTAGGATACTGTATCTTGCTTAACTTAATGCCATGTGACATTGGCATAAAACCCTTCTTGGATTGCTCAAAACGTGTAGGACTTTGTCAATTTAAGAATCCTGAATTTATCCTACCAGCTCTTTTGGATCTCTATCTCTGGATCCAAAATCCAAGAACTACGTGGCTTTACCCATGTCATTCATTAAACCAACTCACAAGCTAGTCCTTTACCGACTACAGCGTTGGGACGTTATATCCGAGAATCAGTATGTCATCGACATACACTATGAGAAATGCAATATCGCTCCCACTAATCTATTAGTAAACACACAGTTCCGCTTCGTTCCTGTTCAAGTCAAAACCTTGACTACTTCAACAGAACGAAGATTCCAACTCCGATATGTTTGCTTCCATCCATGAATGGATCGATGAAGCCAACTTACACAAAATGTAATTCTTCGGAGTCTGGGCTCACTTTCGCTTCCTAGGATTTCGCAGATTTGTCGCTTTCAATGATCATCAGATCATGCGAACATTCAATGATCATCAGGCTGAACTAATGACGAGAATTCACTCTCGGATTAGTGACTGATTCTTTCATATCTGCGAACTTCAGGCTCCACAGGTGTAGATTCTACAGAAATCTGTAAATCCTTCCGCTGCTCTCCCTCAATAGGTTAAGCAGCCTCCTGTATTTCTCGAATTTCTTCGAGTTGTACTTTTACTCCCACTGTTCTTCTTGGAAAGTAACTTCCCTTCTTAGAAAATAGAATGGTCGTAAAAATACTTTTTACTCCCACTGTTCTTCTTGGAAAGTAATTTCCTTCTTAGAAAACAGAATGGTCGTAAAAGTACCGAGCCTTGGTTTCCCTGAGAAAACTTCGAGTTATACTTTTACTCCCACTGTTCTTCTTGGAAAATAACTTCCCTTCTTAGAAAACAGATTGGACGTAAAAGTAACAAGCCTTAGTTTCTCTAGGACAACCAGCGAAGTAGCACAACTACAAATACTCAGTAAAGACAAATTTGGATCGATTCCAATCCACATTAACGTGGTGTCTTTCAACTGATATTTGTGGAACTATTTCAGCGTAAACTTAGATATTTTAGAGCGTTATTCTTAAATAATATCATGGAAGATTCGTGTGACTCATCTTTAATCATTTCTAATAAGATCTGATTCTTTCTCACAGAAACACCTTCAGGTTTTCAGGAGAAATGAGCTGTGAAACGATTTCACACTCATTAAGATGATCACACAATCAATGACTTAAGTATTCTCACTCGTGATTTAATCCAGAGTCTTAATACTTTTGTCATTCAGATCCTATACTTCATTCTGTAACTCTTTCGACCATGTCAAAGAATTCCGACTTGTGTCTCATCAAATGAACACAGTCACACTCACTGAAGTAATCAGTAGAGACAATGAAGTACAGGAAATTTTCTCTGGCATTTCTGCTCATTGGGCCACATACATCAGTATGTTCTAGGTCCAATAAGCCTTTGGGCCTTTCTCTAGCTCGGCTAAGATAGGCCCTTTTTCCTTTTGGTCCAGTAAACAGAATTCAAGTCTCATAAGATATCTTATCAAATGAGCCCAACAGTCCATAACTATGGGATTTCTGAATCCGACTTACTCTATGTGACCAAGACTTTTATGCCAAGAAAAATCAGGTTTAATTCATTAGATTTAAACCAATTCGGTATTTATGTTACATTTAGGCACTCTTTGGTTTAAGATATAAAACCCATTCCATGAATAGGGTGCTACAATTAATATTTCATTAAGATCAAAAGAACAAAACTTGTCTTTTATCAAAATGAAAAACATTCAAATTCTTACAAGAAAATGAAAGACAATTCTGCTTAAAGCAGGTACATTGTAGCAATTACTTAATACAAAACCAAGCCTAAAAGGGATCTATAAGTGAAAACCCTACGGCTGAGGCAGCATCCCAAGCTCCTTCCAGACATGTAGTTTCACTTGCCCTTCCTTCAACGTTCTACTGTTGCTTAGGCTCTGCATATTATCACAAATATCAGTGCCACAACCAGTATCCAATACCTTTTAAGGACGTTCTACTGTTGCTTAGGCTCTGCATATTATTACAAATATCAGTGCCACAACCAGTATTCAATACCTTTAAGGTAGAACTTGAAGTAATAACATGAATACCTGAGGAAGTAGTCTCATACATCAACTTCAATTCCTCATCATCTTCCATGAATTTAATGCAATTTCTCTTCCAATGCCCTGTCTCCTTACGGTAGCAGCACTTACCAACGCAAGAGGTATCTGACTCGGGCTCAGAAGACACACGCTTGCCATGATTCAAAATCTGGACAACTTTGTCTTCACCCTTGTCAGCAGTAAACCTACCCTTCTCATTCATGAGATTGTACAGGGTACTCTTCACGTTTGGCTCAACTGTCTTGAGCATATCATGCAGTTCAGTCAGCGTCTTCGTTAAGCCTTTCTTGATATAGTTCCTTCTGAACTTATCATAGCTTGACGGCAGTGACTGCAGAATGATCTCAGTTGCCAACTCTTGGCTAACTGGATAATCCAGTTTCCTCAGGTTATCAATGTAACCCATCATTTTACTGACATGAGGACTCACTGGATTATCATTTGGTAGCTTGCAGCTAGTGAGAGACTTAACCAACCGGTATCTCTCCACTCTTATCTGCTCCTGAAATTTCAATTTCAGGCTGCTGATCATCTCTATTGGCGACTCCATGTTCTCATATTGCTTCCGCAAATCTGAGTCCATGGTAGCCAACATCAGACCACGCACATCTACCGCATCATTATAATGCTTATTCCAAGCATCATATACTGCATGAGAAGCATTGGACCCGATCCTCACGGGGAGAGCTCTCTCAAGGACATAGTCCTTTCTCTCCTGTCTGAGGACTAGCCTCAGGTTCCGCGACCAAGTCAAGAAATTTGATCCGTTCAGCTTGTCCATCTTAAGAACAGACCGGATCGAGAAAGTGTTTTGATTGTTTGTGCTAGTCATAACTGAAAATTAAGATAAAAGGATTTTAGTTAATATGTTCAATATGATTAATCTCGTATTATATTTAATATGATTAATCACGCATTATATTCAATATTCACGGATATAATTAGCCGATATAGGGCTTACCGATATAAGCTAAGGTTGGGTGACGGCCAGTGGCCCACTTTGATCTTAGTTATATGTGGATCTTGGAATCATTATATTCTATTGAGGGTAACTTATGTTATTGAATATAATGCGTGATTAATCATATTAAATATAATACGAGATTAATCATATTGAACATATTAACTGAAAACCTAAAGGATTTTAGTTAATATGTTCAATATGATTAATCTCGTATTATATTTAATATGATTAATCACGCATTATATTCAATAACATAAGTTACCCTCAATAGAATATAATGATTCCAAGATCCACATATAACTAAGATCAAAGTGGGCCACTGGCCGTCACCCAACCTTAGCTTATATCGGTAAGCCCTATATCGGCTAATTATATCCGTGATATAACTCTTGGTTGTGAATCTGGGCCCGAGGCCCAATCCACTCTGATGTCTCAAGGCCCGGGACTCCCGATGGCCCAGTCAAGAAAACCAGACTATACAGTCATGTAATCATTAATGTCTGGGACTCCCAATGACATTTATGAATCACAAACCGTCTTATCCACGCAAAAGCAGACACCCTCACACTGTAAGGCCATGAATACAATTGAATGGGCTTCGACAGCTGACATAGAATGGACAAGACATCCAACGCTTGATATTATTTGAGGTTCGTAGGTTTATTTAAAATTCATTCCCAAAATAGAAGATTACTATTTCGGGAAACTTTCCATTTTTTGGAAACCTACTATTTTTGGAAAATTCTAAAATTGGAAACTTTCTAACTTTAGAAATTTCTTTAAAATCCAAAACCCGCAAATCCAGAAACTTCTAATTTCAAAATTTTGGAAACTTTAATTTAAAATCGATTTATATTCGTTATAAAATAAATTTTAAATTATTCTGAAGAAAGACTCAAATAATTGGCCCAATTGTTTTAACTTCTTGGCCCGAGGCCCAAGAATTGGTCCATGTCCAAGACATGACCCAATTGTCCAATTAAATGACATAACCGGTCTGGTTCATTAAAATTGGTCTAACCAAATTTTAATTACTACGATGACCACAATTGTCAACCGGTTATTTACTAAACCGGATTTTCTCAATTTATTTGGTCCAACCAAATCAAATTAGAAAATCCTGGTTTAGGCACTAAATCCAATAATTCTTTCGACATTGGATTTCTTGTCCCGGTTTAACCAGACTTAATATAATTATTAAATCTGTTTATTAAACCAGGACGAATTAATTTTAATCAAAAATTAAACCGAGCCTTAAACCAACCATGTTGATCGATGAACCAACCGTGTCGATCGATCCATCAACCGCATCGGTCGATACTCTTAGCATCGATCCTGCATCGATCGTGCATCGATCCTGTATCGATCGATGCTCTCACGCATGCACTGAACCGAGTCAAAACCCTAACCGTGTCGATCGATGTGCACCAACCGCATCGGTCGATGCACCAATATCGAACCTGCATCGATCCTGCATCGATCGATGCTTTCACGCGTTAACTGGTTTTGCCGATAGACTGTATCGACCGATCCATGCGATCGTATCGATCGATCCATGCGATCGCAGTCGATACAGACCTCTTGAAATCGCATTCTACCAAATCATATAGCTTGGTTTCTGCAATTTTATGTGTGTTTAGGTTTCAATTCTTGTTACTTAAGTAGTTTCTCTTATCAGTAGTTGATTCAAAACACTTTTAAACAAGAAAACAATCCTAAACATTGAATCTAAACAAGAAAAACCAGAACCTGGCTCTGATAACACTGAAGGATTGTTTAGTTGATCCTGATTCAATTCTTAGATTCATATCAACCTAAACATGCGGATCTAGGTTCTTCTCAGAATAGAAACAATGATGATCTCACCTTATACCTGATTTGCAGCGGAAAGGGGACGGTATGTCTGAGATCAGAGAGCCACCGAGAGATAACTCCTCCAGAGGTTCACACACGCACACCAAGCAGGAAGAAGGCTGCTAGGCCACTAGGAGAAGTCGCAGGAGAGAGAGAGAGGCGCGGCTGGTTAGGGTTAATTGTTCTGAACTCGAGTTTTATCTCATAAAACTTGTCCTGTTCCGTTTGGGCCATTTGGCCCAAACACCAATTAACTCGACGGTGTTCGCGCACTGTGTCGACCGACACACCTTGTGTATCGATCGACACAGAGTGCCTAGACCGTTTTATTCTCTCTAAGTACAGTAAATGCCTAGCACTTTTACCGTACTTCTGCTAAACCGTTCCTACACATTTTCCTGTTAGCTTAGGCGTGTGACCCATATGGGATCATATAATAAAGGCAATAAGTCCAAGACTTATAGATCATGAGCGGACTCTAGCAAGCCATCATGACCCCCAGTATTATATGACTTATGTCTGATCATTGACATACTCTTACTTTCTAGAGACAGTACCGAGATTACTGGACACAATTCCAACACATTATTCATTTATGTAAGGATCACAATGAAATCTCATTCATCAACATTCATATTAGATTTGCAGTATATCTGAATAATGATCCTTTGAACCTCAAGTTCACATTCATTTGTTCAAGGATTCCAATTATTCACGATTCTCTTTATAATGATGGGGGTAAATTCTCACCACAATGATAATATGCAAATCTTACAACGAGCACATCACCGAGTGATAGCTCAACATTATTAGAGCGAGATTCGTCTCCCGCTCTTACGTTTCATCCTCTGTGGATGTTACTTATATGCGGTGTGGAAAGCATATATCTTATACCCATGCTAAAACATGGAAATTAAATTTCACCACAATTGGTTATTCCAATCCCTTGGATTTACTTATAAATAAGCTCATTTTGAGTGTGAACATAATCATATGTATGCATAAATTTATCTCATCGACAATAAGTGACAAATTGCATAACATGAACTCACCAGAGTGATCAAATCTAGGATTTCATTTTATCAATATTATCAACTTACTGTCGATGTGGGATTCGTTAATTCTCCCCCTCGAGATGATAACTCGTACAATATATCCATCTCGAATGAATCCCATTGTAGGATCAACAACATAACCAACATTGGTTATGAATTACTATATTGGATCCTTGTTTGAACTTCCACCTCGCGTGATTAGTAGGAGGATCAAGATAAGCCAAAGAGTGTATACACTAGGTGTTATCATTTGGTGATTCTCTCAATCCTCCCTCTAACGCGGGGAATTCACTTTCATCAAACCAGCATACTCAATGAGCTATTTCAACCAAAAATAGTGATTTGGCCATAAACCAAGTGATTTGGCCATATTTATAATTCGGAGGACATCATTGGCACTCTTCCAATGTATGTTTTTTTTTCTCCGATGTAATGCAAATATTTTCAATGTCATTTTATCTCTGTTTCGATATATCTCTGGAACTTAACAAAAGTTCGCGTGATTTTAGGAGAATATAACATTTGGTTCTCCTCAACATTGAAAATTGGCTCATCCATGCCTTTCATAATCTTTGCATTACAGATAGGATACTCACGCTTTCGGCGGAGTCCTTTATTTTTTTAAGACAAGAGAAATATCGTCTACAACGTGCACTGTAACATTGTTTGCCAGACCGATTCTTCATCATGAATCCCAATTCATGATATCATGTCATGTCAACCTAAGTTCTATGTTGATTCCATCAACAAGAAACTTGTGACATCAAAAAAAAATCAATCGAGATGAAATCGGTTTAATATCGTTTCTCTTGTCTTATGTACTTTTCCATACAGATTGACTAGATATTTTTGGCACTACAAGAAATTTGAGTATATATAGCAATAGAATATAGCGTTTCAACATAGTCTGCTATAGTAAATACGAACCTTTTTTATTATAGCGTTTTCAAAAAAAAAACGCTATGTATAGGTTTTCTTAATTTTTATTTTGGTTACGCTTTTGGGTAACTTTGTTTACATAGCATTTTTATCCTCGAAAACGCTATGCATTCTTTTGGCGGAGAAAACTAAAAATTGCCCGCTACTTAGACAAATTTTGGCTCTCTTTTTTTCGCTTTATCCTTTTGGGTAACTTTGTTTACATAGCACTTTTACAAAGAAGATGCGTACAAATTAAGACATAATAGATTTAAAACGCTATAAAATTTTATAAAACGCTATGTATAACTGACGCTGAAAATGAGCGCCCAAAAGTTCTACTTCCCTCCCTTGTTTTTTAGCTTCCCTCTCTCTACTTTTTGTTCCCTTCAATTTTTTTTTAGTTTCCCTCTCTCTACTTTGTTCCCTCCAACTTTTTTTTTTCTTTAACAAAATAAGATTTCAGTTTTTCCCTTTAATATTAACAAAAAAAATTAATATTTTTATATAAATTAATGAGTATTTAATTATATACAAATGTAAAAAAAAATTGAAAAAAAATTATAATTATTTTTTAAATCTTAATCTAAACCTAAACTCTAAAACCTTAACTCTATACCCTAAACACAAATCCTAAACCCCAAACTTTTAATCTTAATCATAAACACTATATTTTAAACTCTAAAACCATAACTCTATACCCTAAACCCTAAAGTTTTAATCTTTAATCATAAACACTATATTTTAAAACTCTAAAACCTTAACTTTATACCCTAAACACAAACCCTAAACCCTAAACTTTTAATCTTAATCATAAACACTATATTTTAAACTATAAAACCTTAACTCTATACCCTAAACCCTTAAGTTTTAATCTTTAATCATAAACACTACATTTTAAAACTCTAAAATATTAACTCTATACCCTAAACACAAACCCTAAACCCTAAACTTTTAATCTTAATCATAAACACTATATTTTAAACTCTAAACCTTAAATCTATACCCTAAACCCCAAAGTTTTAATCTTTAATCATAAACACTACATTTAAAACTCTAAAATATTAACTCTATACCCTAAACACAAACCCTAAACCATAAACATTTAATCTTTAATCATAAACACTATATTTTAAACTCTAAACCGTAAATCTATACCCTAAACCCCAAAGTTTTAATCTTTAATCATAAACACTACATTTTAAAACTCTAAAATCTTAACTTTATACCCTAAACACAAACCTTAAACCCAAATATTTATTCTTTAATCATAAACACTACATTTTTAAACTCCAAAACCTTAACTCTATACCCTAAACCCTAAAGCTTTAATCTTTAATCATAAACATTACATTTTAAAACTCTAAAATCTTAACTCTATACCCTAAACACAAACCCTAAACCCTAAACATGTGATTGATCTTTAAAAAGTTTTTATCTATATTACTCTAAATTTTTTTAAAAAAAATTCACCATTTTTTTATTTTTATATCATTTTTAGTTATTATATATTAATTAAACGACAAAATAATTCTATTGGATGATAGAGCCATCACGCGGATCGCAAATCTGGACCATTGATTAAAAGCTATCTACGGTTCACATAGCTTCTCATAATATACACAAATTGCAATCTGAACTGTTAGATCTATATTCATTTAATACTAACCGTTAGATGCAAAAGAAAAAAAAACTAGTTGACAAAAAAATGCAAAGAAGCCCTAATTAAAATTGACCCTTCTTCCCCAGCCTCCACCTTCGTCTTCTTCGATGTTTCATCTGTACTCTCTTATCACCTATAATCTTCATTTCCCAGCCAACATCTTCGATTTCCCTTGCTTCCCAGCCACCATCTTCGATTTCCCTCATGTCTCCATCGTTCACGACGAAGATGAACGCACAGACCAGCCGTGAGGATCTCACCGTCCATCACCAGTCGTCACCACTCTCCGCCGTATCTCCACGAACGCGAAGATAAGCCATGAGGATCTTCACCGCGCACCACCAGTCGTCAGATCGGCAGATCTTGCAGCCCTTTCTTTACTCTTAGATCGGCAATCCGATCTCCCTCCTCCACGCTCGTGACGCCGTACGATGAAGACGGAAGCTCCACCGACTAAGTATTGGAGTAGCAGCGTCGGGAAGAATCAATCCGTTCAGCACTTGTCTAATGGAGGTAGTAGCTACTGCTGCGAGATGACCAACATCCCTCCCAAGGTTTGTCTTTATCTCTCTGTTTTAGCCTTTGTTATGTGACTGATGTTGATTCGAACATAATATGATCATAGTGTGATATGATTTCTTGATTATGCAGGTTGTGGAAGAGATTATTCGAATGTACATTGCTTTAACAAGGGGATTCTTGAATCTTTGAGAAGAAGAGCAAAGATCATGACTGATGGATTCAATCATTAATTCCCATTTTGTACATTATTTTTGTTTATAATGTGTTGTATTTTCTGGAAAAATGTAATTGTATATTCAGTTTTAATTTAATTAATTATTTATATAATTTTTTTTTTTTTTTTGTAATTTTTTTTTATTTTTTTTTTTAGTAGTGTAAAGTCATAACAGATTTAAAACGCTATAAAAGATATATATGAAATATACAATGACGGAAATAAAACGCTATTATATTATTTATTATTGCATTAACATAAGCGCTGTTTTAAATATTACAATAATAGCATAATGAAAAACCGCTATGTAAAGTGTCTAACCTATTATAACGGCCGCAGATAGAGCGTTTAACAAACCGCTATGATAGTAATAAATAGCGTTTTTCGGACGCTATATATACTCAAATTTCTTGTAGTGTGGCATACGACATGTCCATATCCAATTTCATGTTATGCCAAACATGTAACAAACAATCTCGTTTGTGTTTTTATTACACAATTTTTCATTTAATTTATGAGACTGGAATCTCTTTCCATGTCCATGTCTACCACTTTATTTATAAGTGATCACGGTCTCTACCGTGTCTGTATTCTCGTCATAAAAAATTATCACAATTACTGGTTGCTACGACATTCACTTTTGATAATGAAAATTTTGAGAATGGAGCCAATCCAGTTGGACGAGCATGACGGTTCATTATTTTTCAAGCCATCATGTAAGTGGTGACGTAAAATATAATTTCATTCGATGTTGTTTTAGAGGAGGCATAGCCTACGACTCGATTCAGGAGGAAGCAAAACCTTCTACTCCAGAAATAATTCAACATAAAAAAAAATCATCTCAGGACGACAACATCCATGTGATTTTTTTCTCAAGAAATGATAAATTTAAAGGCATAAATTAAAATGCATAAATTTAAAGGCATAAATTTAAATGCATAAATTTAAATGCATAAATTTAAACACATAAATATAAATACGAAATTTAAATGCATAAATATAAATGCAGAATTTAAAGGCATAAATTGAAGTGCATAAATATAAATGCGGAATTTAAATGCATAAATTGAAAAGTTAGATTAGTAATCGAGGAGGCAGTGCCTACCATAAATTTAAAGAGGAGGCATAATCTCTCACTCCATAAATATGATCTAAGGTGACATAGTCTACCATATGATCCACTCGTGGAGGCATAGCCTACCAAAATGATAAGGAGGAGGCTTAACCTACTACTCCATAAATATGATCTGAGGTGACATAGTCTACCATATGATCCAATCGTGGAGGCATAGCCTACCAAAATGATAAGGAGGAGGCTTAACCTACTACTCCATAAATATGATCTGAGGTGACATAGTCTACCATATGATCATGATCGTGAAGGCATAGCCTACCATAACGATCGGTTCGGAGAAGGCAATGCCTATCTTTCCAAAATAATATATAAACGGAAATATAAAAGATATAGTATTTTTTTTTTGGTAAAATAAATTGGTCATAGTTAAACCTCACCTTTTCGGTATTTGACCGGATCAAGAGACGGTCGTGCTGATAACAACGTATTGTAAATTTATTATTTTATAGGTGAGATGTACACATATATATACATATTTATATATTATATACACATAAATATGTCTCTTCACATTCACATACATCTTATTTATAGGGGCATTAGGTCGATTAATCAACCGACACTAGAAAGAAAATATCTGATAAGTATTATTACTATTATTTAATAATTTTCCATTTTACTTAAAGCAGTATTAATTTTTATTAGAATTACTAATTTAGTATCTTTCACTAAAAGTTTAATAAGTTAATATCTATACATATACTGTTTATTATGGTCATGAATTTTTTTAGAAAGGAGATAATATTTATTTTATGTAAAATTATCTTTGTAATATTTTCATAATCTATATTAACCTTAGAATTTTGTTTTTATCTCATGAAACATTTAAATCCTCAACTTTACATTGTCTAAACTATATTGGTTATAACCTTAATTAGTCAATAATAACCCTCGATTTTGAACATGATGTACATCATGGAATAATAACTCGAACATGGGAGATTATTCTGCCCTCTAAAGCACTTAAGTGGTGGTATAAAGCAGTTTGGTCCAAACATGTTGTACCAGCCTCACATATTCACATTCTGGACAGCGAATTTAATAGGCTTCCAGTGAAGATTAGACTGGCTAATTGGAGACTGAATCTTGACACGTTTCATTCTCTTTATTATCAGCATGAATAGACAACGGACCATTTGTTTCTCCACTGCGGCTTCTGAGCTCAGATTTGGAACCAAGTATTCACTCAGCTGTGGCAATCTCAAACAACCTTTCAATAATGGCACAACATGAAGAAACTCTTAAACCGTTCATGTAGTGGTTCTTCTTCTTTTCTCAAGAAACTCACGGCTCAAGCAACTATTTACAGCTTATTGGAAAGAACGCAATAGTAGGATATATACAACGACACATCCCTACCCACTAAATAAAAGGGATTCTAACGGAGACACAAAAATTAGGACTGGACGTTTGTAACTGAATACGAAACCCAACCTGAATCTGATTCGAAAACTTAATCATGTTTCGAACCGATTTTACAAAAATATTTAAATTCAAGTTTAAGTATTCCGGATATTGAGAATATCCAAAATAACTTGAAGTTTTACCTAATTTTATACTATTTTATTATTTTCAAGTATTTTTAAGTAGTTTTTATCGGTTTTTATAAGACATATATTTCCGAGTGCTTTCAAATATATTTAGTTTGAATATATGTTTTACGAGATTTTTACGTATTTTAAGATCTTTATGAATATTTTTTTTTCGAGTTTTCAAATATTTCTTAGTAATTTTGGGTGTCCGAACCTGAAAGGAACCTAGAAGAGACTGAACCGAATCCGACCAAAAAATTTTAAATATCCGAACAAATTTATAGTTTTTTTTGGGGATAAAAACGGGTTCTAGTTGTTAAACCCAAAATTTAAAAACCGGAAAAGACCGACCAAATCCGAACGGAGACCCTTCCAATACTCGAAGCCCTAAAAGAAAATATTAGTCAACACGGTCCAAACCGGTTTCGAACCGGATCACTGATCTAGAGAATTTACTGTTGGTGTTTGTGCCTTCTCGCTGATGAAGAAAACTCGATGAAAAACAGCGACACACGGGGCGACGTCGCATAAGGACGAACGATGACCACGCTACCGTACGCCGATGTCGATTGCAGCCTTAGATCTCTAGCCGGCCGTGCCGAAGGTTTCGGCCGATTTTCCGTCGGTGGTCTCCACGGCGATCTCTATGTTGTAACTTCTCTTGCAGGTGATGTATTCACTGAATGTATCTACGAATCTATGTATAAAAATGGCTATGCCGATGCTTTACCGAAGATCATACAAGAAATTTGATAGTTCATATGCGTAACTCGAGCTTAATTTCGCTTTCGAATTGATTTTGCGCCTTGTTGCCATGATTATGAGATGCATTTGTTTATTGATTTGAGACACCGAATCATTTCGCGCTCTTGTCTTGGAAGATCTTTAAATGGTTCTGTATGATTTTAGATGATGGACCTGGATCTCTTCGTGAGGGAGGCAGGAGGAAAGAGCCATTATGGATTGTTTTTGCGGCTTCTGGAACTATAAATCTCAATTCATACTTGAGTGTATCGTCTTACAAGACAATCGATGGACGAGGACAGCGAATCAAGATCACAGGGAAAGGAATAAGACTAAAGGAATGTGAACATATTATCATTTGCAATTTGGAGTTTGAAGGTGGTAGAGGCCACGATGTTGATGGCATTCAGATTAAGCCAAAGTCTAGACACATATGGATTGATCGGTGTAGCCTGCGTGATTACGATGATGGGCTTATCGATATTACCAGACAAAGCACTGATATCACTGTTTCTAGGTGAGATTAGATGATCTTTCTTGATTGTCCAAGCTAACTTTTCTCTGTTGCTTAGCTTTTGCTTTCTTGTTGCCTTTGCTTTACAGATGTTACTTTGCACAACATGACAAGACAATGCTGATTGGAGCAGATCCTTCTCATGTTGAGGATAGATGCATCCGAGTGACCATTCACCATTGTTTCTTTGATGGAACGAGGCAGAGGCAACCTCGTCTCAGATTTGGAAAAGTTCATTTATACAACAATTACACAAGAAACTGGGGACTTTACGCTGTCTGTGCTAGCGTAGAAGCGCAGGTAAAACTCTTTTATAGCTGTCTGATAACCCTGGAGATGGGCTTTGTCTAGCAAGCCAATAGCTTTATCCTATAAATTTACTTTCTTCAAATCTCTGCTGAGGATAATTATGTTTCTGAAATCAGGTATTCTCTCAATGCAATATATACGAAGCGGGAGTGAAGAAGAAAACTTTTGAATACTACCCAGAGAAGGTTGGTTCTCTCTTCTCACTTGCTTCTTCTTCTCGCATCAGAGAAAACCTTGTTCTATCTTCACCACCATCATCTTCATCTTGTATGAATTTATTTGTAGGCTGCTGACAAGGAAGAAGTAAGAGCTGGGTTAGTACGATCTGAAAATGACTTGTTCTTGAACGGAGCTCAAGCTTCCTTGTTGACAGGGGCCGGCCAAGAATGTGTGTTCCATCCAAGCGAGCATTACCCAACATGGACCGTGGAGCCACCATCGGAACCTCTCAAGCAAATCATCAAAATTTGTACCGGTTGGCAATCTTTATCCCGTCCTTCTGATCATGGTGTTCCTAAGTAGTAGTTGCAATCCGATTGTTTTCTTGCATATCATACTTCCTTCCTTTTCTAGTTATTCGAGGAGTGAACAATGCTTTTGTTCTTCAGCACACTATGTTTACAATATGCCCTGTGTGATTTTTAATGCATTTTTATTCTTTAAGATTAAGTAATTGGCTTCTTGTCTGTATATTCCCTGAATCAGATTCATTCCCAGATCAGTTAGCTTGGTTTATAACTTTATAAGAGACTACTCGTCTTATTTTTCTTTCGTAGAGTCAGTAGATAAGAGACTGAATTAAATTCAAATAATGTAAAGAACTCTCAATGTTGTTTTTGTCTCATATACCATTGTAATAATACACACAGTTGCAAACACAAGTAACTGTAACAGTGAAACGAGTCTCTCAGCCTGAAACACACCCAAGTGACATCCAGGATGAAGAAGACGAAGAAGATGAAGAAATAGAAGATGAGGCAAGTATTGGTGTTCCGTGGAACAGATCAGAGATGTAATTCTCCAAATTATCTGGCTTGAACCTCACTAGGATCTCGATGTTTCTCTCTCGGCCGAGCATTGGTAAGTACTTCCTGTAAAACTCTCTGTATTCAGGTACAAGTTTCTTTGCTATCGAGACCTTCAATTCGTCCCTAAGTTTTGCATCTGGTACAACTCGTGATGATTGTTTCATATATGCTTCCTCAAATGCTGTGTGAAACCTTCTGAAATATATTTTGGCCTCCTCTGGTGATAGGTCTGTGGGTTCCTCGGGTAAAGACATGAATACATTGGACCATGCTGCTATCTCATAATTGGCAGCGTAAGCGCTGAGTTTATCGTCGTGCTGAGTGAGCCAATCATCTCCAAGGAGATCCCTCAGGTGAGTTGAACGAACCGTTTCAATGATGAAGTGAAGGTTGTTTGCAAGGAAGAGGTAAGATAGTGAAACATCCTTGTAGTGCTCTGCTTTGGTGTCTAGTTTACATAGCAAGACCAGGATGAGCCAAGCAAAATGGACCGAGAGTGCGTGATTGTGCTCTTCATCTTCTAAGACTGGAGTTCTGACATAAGATTCAAGCAACCGGGTGTTTCTCGGGAAATGATGGTCTGCAAGAATTACAGACAAGACACCGCTGTATTTAGAAAGGGAAGAGATGAAGCTCATTGTTGATCGGGTCAGCTTATGAATCCCTCCTCCAGGTGTAAGAGCCTTCGTAGAATCCTTCTGAAGAGTTGATTCAAAATCCGTGAGAGCACTGTGGATTGAAACCTTCAGTTTTTGCAGCGATGAGCGCGCCTGAGATTTCACACCAGCCACTGAATCAAAGTGGAATATCATCTCTACATCCTGCCAGAGATCAGAGATGGCAGCCTGGAGATCCATCAGTGAGAAGATTCTTTCATGAGATTTCTTCTCTTTGGCAACAAATTCAGGGAACTTGAAAAGGTTAGTAGCTGCTTCGTTAGCAATCTCGTAAAAGCATGACTCTCTCGTTGAACTGGAAGCAGAGAAGACATGATCACAGAGAAGTTTCTCTCCACGGAAAAGCGTGGCAACACCAATCTTTGCAGCTTTGATCCAGTTCTTGATCATATGCTCGAGCGTGACCCAGTCCGTTCTATGAAATCTAGAGCCTTTGTAGACTTCGATCCCGAGTAAGCTCAGCCCTTCATCTACTATAGATTTTCTGATCCGCTTGTAAATCTTTACACACTCTTTACCATATCCACAACTGATCATACTCTCTGCTATTGCCTTTAAGTCAGACATCACCACAGCTGAAGCTTTCTCAACCTGAGTGATCGATTCGCCAGCTTTCTTCATCTCATCCTCATCTTCATCGTCAGATTGCATGATTATATCTTCAAATTCGGAATTGCTAGAGATTGAGGATTGACCGGAAACTGATTCAGGATCAAGTTTGTCTCTGTTTGAAGACAATATCTGGTAAAACTCTTTTTCGAGCCTTGTCATGGCGATCTGCATCAGGGTTTGTGCAAGAGCAAGCTTAGGGGATTGAGAGTCTTGAGAGACAAGAAAGTGCATCGCTTTGCGCAAATCACGGACGCAGATGATAAACTCTTTCGCCTCTTTTCTGCTATGGTTGAATAGAGAAACGATCTTGGTGAAGGAAGGTGTGTTGGGATCCCATTTTCTGATGACGGCTTCTGCTCTCTCCACGGCTTCCTCCGACGTAGACTGAGTAAAGATCTGGTGAAGAGGAGAAGCTGGGAAAGAAGTGAATGAAGATGGAGAAGAAGGAACAGACTTAGGAGATGATGAAGAGAAGAAAGAAAATTTAGCCTTTTTCGCCATTGATGGTGGTAACTTGGCTTATACTCTTTCTATTTTATGAGGATTTATAAGGTTTTTTAACATGTTATATAGAGAGATTGGTGTTGAGTTGACGATGTGCTTACCTGTGAATATAGACTCGGACAAAAAAAACCATTGACTTGGATGTATGAGCCTTAGTTTTATATATACTTAGATAATTACAGTACAGATATTATAAATGATGACAAGGTTTTGCTTAACACGTCTAGAAGTACTTGACTATTTCATCCTGTCAGCTTATAATTTTCTTTTTGTTTTTCGTCTGCAAATTTCATTATCTAAACTGATAGATACAAACTTTGACACACTAAGTAGGCGGATAATGAGTAATCCCATTAAAAAAAAAAATTTACAACGAGATATGAACTTAAATATATAAAAGACTCCGTCATCCGGATTGAAAATTCATAACTAATTGAAAAATAAACCCTGACATAAAAGCTTTAACACAAAACCACAAATTAAACTCTAACAAAGCACATACTAAGGAAACAAATACTTACAAAATAGCCCTGTCAGCTTATAATTACTAAATTGTAATTTTAAAAAAAAATTGTTAAGTTTTTCTTAACTGTTCAGTTGACTTTTGATTACATCATTCATAGTCCCCAGTTCGAAATTAGTTTGTATTGTATACAAATTTTAATCAATCTAATATAGTTTCTAGAAAATTCAATAAGAAAGTCCAAGATTTTAGATATAGATATTGAAGCATTCCCTACTATAAACGCGTGTTTGCATTTTGATTTTTGTCTGTCAACATATGCATTTTTGGGTCAACATCTGAATTTCAGTTAATAAAAGATGGTTAATTAGGGTAATACACTTTTAATCAGTAGTATTATTATAATTTGGTGATGTCTTACAAAATGCGATTAACATAAAATTTATCGTTATTTTTCGGTTATAGTGGGTTGTAAACGGTATTTCTCTTAATCGTGTATAGCATTCTATACTTTTTGTCTAATAAAAATTTGTCTTCCTAATCTCTATTTCTAGGAATAAACTCAAAATAAAATATAACAAGTGGAGACAAAGTCAAGTATGATATTAAATTATTAAAGTTCAAAGATTCACATTTGGCTTATTAGCTTAACTTTCATATTCAAGTTGACACATATATAATGTTATAATAAACGAAGTAAAAAAAAAATATAATGTTATAATTTTTTTTTGGTCAGTGCATGATACAATGTTATAATCTTAAAATTGATTTCACATCAAATGATATGAAGTCGTTACTTGTTACTTTGTTAGTACGTCAGTTTCATTAGAAACATATTATATCTAATAACATTAATAATATTAGTAATCAAACGACCTTTGAATGTTGAAAACTATATTTTTCGTAAACATTGCGTCTGAATTGAATAACTTGTACATTGCTTTCAAAGATATGACAACATTTTGGACATTCGGACAAATGTACGTATATTTACAAATTTGATATGCTAATTAATCCAATTCCGTTAAGACTTAAGACAGTGTTATTAATTATATTGTTCATAAAAGCATTCAGTTCACGTAATTGCATTCATTTCATCATAGCAAGGACCATTCGAGTATAAAACCATTTCAACTGTAAATAACGTTTTCAGTTGTTGTTTACTACCATCTTTTTATACATATATAACTTTCATTTGTTTATAGTAGTTGTTGATTTTGTTTGATATTTTTAATATGTTATCTGCTGATCCCATTAGTTCTCATAGAAAAACATTAAGTTACTACAATGTGAATTTTTGAACTACCACAACTGAGTTTAGAATACTTTTCAAATTAATTCGAAAAGTTAGTAGGATCCCATGTTACTGCATTATCATATAAACTGTTTGGCCGAATTCATATCCAAATTTTTTATATAATTGTGTTTTTTTTATTAAAGATCTAACCGGGAAAAACGTTATCAACACATTCACAAGTCTACCACTATTTTACCGTTGTGTGGATGTTTGATCTATTTATATTTATAAAGCATATAACAAAACCGATTACGAAACAAAATGGTTATCTTATATTCTTTCTGTTTCAGAAAGAGTGTCATTTTACAACTTTTCACATATATTAAGAAAACTATTAAAAATTCTATTATACCCCTTATAAATGCACTATATAATTTTTTCTTTCTAATTAATACATTAAAAATCCAACGAATTAAAAAAAGAGTTCGCCCTAACAACTCTTTTCTCTCTGGCACATATCACGAGGAGCCGTTCTTCAACCTTTCGACTATCCATGGATTCACGTCACAGCGCCTCCCTCGTCGAAATATCTTACTGAGAAGCTATGCTTCTTATTCTCGGAACTCCACCAGGATTTGTCCGAAGATCAATCTCACCTTTGTGTGAAGAAATTTCGCAGTTTCGAAAGTTATGTCGTTCAACTGGCTCTGCACTTTCAATGCATATAGCCTTGACGCCGGTGATGCCTCACTCCTCCATTGTTGTAGCTTATGTTCGTAGGCTGGAGGCGGATTCTTTGACTCCTCTCCCCCTGAAGCCTCCAGACCCTCCTCGGAAGGTCCCTCAACCGCCGGAGCCACCTTGGCCAACCGGAAGAACCATCTCACCCATAGGTGAAGATCTGTTAAAAGCTCGAAGGCGGAGCTTCTCATCTGGCCATCCTCCACCATCTGATTCCTTACCGCCGGTGAGCTTTGCTGCCTTCACGGTCTCGACTTATGTCAAGCAACCGGGGGCACTGTTTTCCCATGTGAACCCTCCTCTCCCGAAGCCGCCGGACCTTCATGCTCTGGAAGCTATGCGCTCACCGCTGAAACAACCAAAGCCTCCAGATCCGCCACCAGACCCGCCAGATCTAACATCGCGGGTGAATCTGTTGCTCTCGAACCTGTCGTACTTCCCACCGCCTATCTCCCCAGATCTGCTAAGAAATTCGACTCCTCCTCCACCCATATCCGCCAGCACCTTTCGGAGTTGATTCGCGTCTCTCCCCGGAGCTCGAACCTACCTCCACTCTCTGTATATCCGTGTTGTTTATCAGCCTTACCGGATGATACTCAGAGACTCCACCAAACCAATGTTCTCTGATGATGGTCGGGTCTTTGCTTCCCTGTATATGGTCTGCTCTTCTTCAAGTCAAGATCTCCTCTCCGGCGCATGCTCCTCCGTGCAGAGACGTCAAACCGCCAAGTCCCATTGCCATCTCAATCTGATAATTTATCTGGGCCGGACTCACATTTTGTTGTTAATGGGCCAAAGCCCCACTTTCAACTCAACAAATCAAATGTGCGTTTTCACTAACTACATTCAAACCATTTCAGGGTTTTACCATCATCACGTAGTAGCACCTTCCTCTTTTGCCTGGGAGAAATCAATTCCAAATTCCTTCCCTTTTGGGAAGAGACCTGTTCGATCGTTCTTCTTTTCTAAGAAGAGATTGACTTCAATTTCCTCCCTGTATAGGGAGAGAATTTTCTCAAAATCACAATGCAAAGTTATTAAATTCCATCATTCTGATTATGCCGGAAAGCTTCTGTGGACGCATTTGAGCCGTATCTCAGATTCGCTGTCACCACATCATGAAGATTTATCTGTCTTTATTTGGGCTAATTTCTGTTGTTATGTTTTTATGAAAGAGGATGTTTAATTCCCTCTCTTTGTTGTATGGTTGAAGTTTAAAGTAATGAAGTAAGATTTGTGACAAAAAAAAATTAATACATTAAAACAATAGAGTTAAAGTTGGATTTTTATTCAAATTTTTGGATTGAAAATACAAACGACACTCTTTATAAAACAAAAATAAACTCCTATAATGACACTCTTTATGAAACGTTGGGAGTATAGTAACTTAGCAAGTAACCGTTGTAAGAATTAATTAAGACTTTTGTGATTAGCAGATCATCTCTAGGACTTCATATCTACGTTTAAATATTCACGAAATCAATACAATAATAGAGCTAGTGCCTCACAAGGTGTTGCCACCTCAGCCCCCTTAAGCCCTCTGGTGTAGCCATGTCAATAAATGAAAAAAGTTGAAAGTCCAATCAAATTATAACAATCTTCCACATGTGTTGCTGAGTCATTTTTCCTGTCTTTTTTTCCCCCAATCCAGATTAAAATTTCCTTTGTTCTCTCTCTACTTTCTCGAGCTACAATGGCAATTCCCTATCTCTTCGAATCCTCGATTTCCAGAGAGATTCAGGGTCTTCTCGCCGTCTCCGAGAAATTGCTCGGCCAATTCTTATCCACCGTCAGTTCCTTCCGGCTTAACCCTGACGGCACTCGTCGCAAGTTTTGCTACGCGATTTCCGTTTTCCATGGCTGGAAATACATGATCAGGACGACTTATTTCTACGGAGGAGTTAACGGAAAAGGCAATCCCCCGCCGGTATTCGATCAGATTGTCGACGGGACTTTTTGGGGAGTCGTCAATACCACCGCTGATTACGCCGATGGTCTTGCTTCTTATTACGAAGGGGTTTTTCTAGCGCAAAGGAAATCGATAAGCGTTTACATTGCTTCAAATTCTTACACCACTTCCGATCCATTCATCTCAGCCTTGATGGTACTGTTTACAATTCCACTGAGTTCGGAGAGTTTGGGCTAAGTCTTGTTGCTAGGCATGCGTTTGGACACAGTGGACCGTGTTGGATCCCGATGGATCTAGGGTTTGTTATATTGAAATTTAGAACCAACCTCGTTCTTACCTTTGGCAGCGGAAGAAGATGGTGAACGAGATCAGTGGAGCAACGCAACACTTTGCCTCTACCAGATACACACGCACGCTCGCTGGAAACGGGATGCTAGTGCCGGATCAATGGGATCGATGGTGTCTGGTGTGTCAAGTGTTTCTGTCAAGAAAACTGGACGGCTCTCTTGTTTAGGTCGAAACTAATCATCTTTTATTCGACCTAAACGTGCTTAACGGGCCAGACTCAATTAAGCCATAACCCGAAAAGCCTGTTCGGAAAATCCGAACTGTGTCGACCAACACACAAGCTGTGTCGATCGACACAACACCATTATATCGATTCTTATGTGTATTTCAATACACATAATATGATCATTTCCACAATGATCATTCCCATGTCGTAGCTTCCAGTTCACTTAGGTGTGTGACCCTATAGGATCATACAATACTGGCAGTAAGTCCACGACCTACAGAATGCAAGAGGCTTCTAGCAAAGCATTGCAAACGCCCAGTATTATACGAATGTCTGATCTCGACACACAACTATCACAGGAGTGAGTACAAGTGTGATTTCAGGACACTATCCCAACAATCTCCCACTTGTACTGGAATCATCAATTCCTATAATCCTTTTGTCTCTATATCTCGATTTGGCATAAGGCAAGATCTGTGTCATCCTTATTTAGCCAACATCGTGTTTATCGAACTCCTGATCTCATACTGAACATTACAAACAACTGAACTACAGTTCGTTTGAGTGCGGCCACACATTCTCTCAGTATTCAATCTTCGATAGGCCCTGAGATATTTATCTCCCGTTTTTCAGGAGGGACAAATTCCATCTTGTTCCATCCCTGTTTCAACGCACACTTCATGATAAACTTGAACAGTGTCGTTATAGCCGCCAGTTACGGATTGACGTTTGACAAAGTCAAAATGTACCAATTCATATGCAAGAAAGCATGATGAACTCAGGTCTAAGGACTATACTCTATAGTCGTAATGAGAACCTCTTATGACACAGATATTACTATCTTGTAGACTTCTCATTAGCGGGTCATGTCCGATCATATGTCCACTGACATATATCTATGTGACTGACTGCGATAATCATATCATTGGCTCCATGAAACTTAGCCAACAGTCACCTCACAATCTAGTCTCTAACGGTTGTCAGTGTCCCGATTCTGCAACCTCGACTAGGGACAAAATAATTTATTAACTTATAGGGTTTCATGATCAAGTTCTCAACTTGATGACCTATAATATGTCATAAACTTATTTCGGGACCATTATTTAGATCACAATAAATAATGCTGAAATCAAATTTCATTAAACACTTCTAAAAGAATGTTTACAAGGGCGTCTTATTATAACTTAAAACAAAATCCAAAACTCCCACTAGAATCAAGATTACATCTTAAGATCTCTAATGCCTACAGCAGTCGTATGACTCTCATGCTTAGGCCTTGGGAGTGACTTGGTTAGAGGATCAGTGACATTCTCGTTTGTCGGAACTCGGCTGATCTTCACATCACCTCTATTGACAATATCACGAATCAGATGATATTTCCTCTCAACGTGTTTGGACTTCTGGTGTGACCTGGGTTCTTTCGCCTGAGCAATGGCTCCATTGTTATCGCAGAACAAAGCCACTGGCTCCAAGATACTAGGAACCACACCAAGTTCAGTCATGAACTTCTTGATCCAAACAGCTTCCTTTGCCGCTTCTGAAGCAGCAACATATTCAGCTTCCGTTGTGGAGTCAGCTACGGTATTCTGCTTAGAGCTCTTCCAGCTCACCGCACCGCCATTTAGACAGAAGACATATCCAGACTGTGATCGGAAATCGTCTCTGTCCGTCTGAAAACTCGCATCGGTGAATCCATTCACCACAAGTTCATCACTTTCTCCATACACAAGGAACTTATCCTTAGTATGTCTCAAATACTTGAGAATATTCTTGACAGCTGTCCAGTGAGCTTCACCTGGATCAGATTGGTATCTACTCGTCATGCTTAACGCGTAAGCTACATCTGGACGAGTGCAGAGCATGGCATACATAATAGATCCTATTGCAGAAGCATAAGGAATTCTATTCATGCGTTCTCGCTCAGCAGGTGTCGCCGGACACTGCTTCTTGCAGAGACTCTTGCCATGAGACATTGGTATGAAGCCCTTCTTGGAATCGTGCATCCTGAATCTGTGCAACACCTTATCAATATAAGTGTCTTGGCACAATCCAATCAGCTTGTTTGTTCTATCTCTGTAGATTCTGATTCCAAGAATGTATGCGGCTTCTCCCATGTCTTTCATGGAAAACAGCTTCCTAGCCAAGTCTTAATAGACTGAAGCAACGGAACGTCATTACCGAGGAGGAGTATGTCATCGACATACATTACAAGAAATGCAATTTTGCTCCCACTTGTCTTCTTGTATACACATGATTCTTCTTCGTTCTTGATGAAACCGAATTGTTTTACTGCTTCATCAAAACGAAGATTCCAACTCCGTGATGCTTGCTTCAACCCATAAATGGATTTATGAAGCTTGCATACCTTCCCAGCGTTTTTAGGATCGACAAAACCTTCAGGCTGTATCATATACACATCCTCTTCCAGAATACCATTCAGGAATGCGGTTTTGACATCCATCTGCCAAATCTCATAATCATAATGAGCAGCAATCGCTAGAAGAATCCGAATAGATTTAAGCATAGCTACTGGGGAATAGGTTTCATCATAGTCAATACCATGAATTTGTTTGAAACCTTTAGCCACCAATCTCGCTTTGTAAATCTGTACATTGCCATCCACGTCAATTTTCTTCTTGAAGATCCATTTACACTCAATGGCTTTTACACCACTAGGTAAATCGACCAAGGACCATACTTGGTTTTTGTTGGAATTGTGTCCAGTAATCTCGGTACTGTCTCTAGAAAGTAAGAGTATGTCAATGATCAGACATAAGTCATATAATACTGGGGGTCATGATGGCTTGTTAGAGTCCGCTCATGATCTATAAGTCTTGGACTTATTGCCTTTATTATATGATCCCATATGGGTCACACGCCTAAGCTAACAGTAAAATGTGTAGGAACGGCTTAGCAGAAGTACGGTAAAAGTGCCAGGCATTTGTCGTACTTAGAGAGAGATTAATGGGTCTGATTAAATCCAAGGGATTTAATCAGATTGGTATTTGGGCCCAAAAGCCCAAAAGGGAAAGAGAAGGGTTTTATAAACTAAAACCCAAATCTCTTTCTCTCCAACCCTAGCCCCCAGCCGCGAACTTTCTCTCTTCCTGCGCCTCCTCTCCCTTGGTCTAGCAGCCTCTCTTCATGCTTGGTGTGCGTGTGTGAACCTCTGGAGGAGTTATCACTTGGTGGCTCTCTGATCTCTGATATACCTTCTCTTTCCGCTGCATAAACAGGTATAAGGTGAGATCATAATGTTTCTATTCAAGAGAACCTAGATCCGCATGTTTAGGAACTGTTGAATCTGAGAATTGAATCTGGATTAACAACCAAAACATCCTTCAGTGGTATCAGAGCTATTGGTTCTGATTTTTCTTGTTTAGATTCATGTTTAGGATTGTTTTTCTTGTTTAAAAAGTGTTTTGAATCAACTACTGATAAGAGAAATCACTTAAGCAACAAGAATTGAAACCTAAACAAACTAATGAAAATCGCAAGCCAATCTATATGAATTGGTATGCGTCGGAGTGTTGATCAGTTTCGGATCACACGTCCGGATCGTTTTGACGAACAAACCGATCTTGGATCGGGTTTGTGTCATCAACACGATCGACGGCACGGCACAAACGATCGTATGGATCGAAGCTGTACGCGTCTCGTCCGATCGCGTAGGATGGTCCGATCGCATGGATTGCACGAACGCGATCGCATGGATCACGTCCAGTCCCGATCGCACGTCCCGCTCTCGGCCCGTCATGTCCCGTCCCGTCCTGCAATCGACCGAGCATCATCGCGTGATCGAGATGGACCGATCACGGATCGCGTCCCGTCCCGTTCGTGAAGCTGGGCGATGTTCCGTCCCGTCCCGCGATCATCCAAGCCTCGATCGTGATCGTGAGTTGGGCCGATCTCGGATCGAGTCCAATCCGACCATGATCGTTGCGTGATGCGGAAGCATGGAGCTAGGTCACAACCGTGATCGGTTTGTGACCAATTCGGTTCGGTTCGGTTTAAAACTTGATTAAAATCAAAAACGTCGCGGTTTAATAAACAGATTTAATAATTTTATTAAGTTCTGGTTAAACCGGGATAAGAAATCCAAAGTCGAAAATTGGATTTTGTGCCTAAACCAGGATTTTCTAATTTGATTTGGTTGGACCAAATAAATTGAGAAAATCCGGTTTAGTAAATAACCGGTTGACAATTGTGGTCATCGTAGTAATTAATTTTGGTTAGACCAATTTTAATGAACCAGACCGGTTATGTCATTTAATTGGACAATTGGGTTATGTCTTGGACATAGACCAATTCTTGGGCCTCGGGCCAAGAAGTTAAAACAATTGGGCCAATTATTTGAGTCTTTTTATCAGATTAATTTAAAATTTATTTTTATAAAATAATTATATAAATCGATTTTAAATTAAAGTTTCCGAAATTTTGAAATTAGAAAGTTTCTTAAAATAGAAGTTTCTAGATTTGCGGGTTTTGGATTTTAAGAAATTTCTAAAGTTAGAAAGTTTCCGGTTTTAGAAAGTTTCCAATTTTAGAAAGTTTCCAAAAATAGTAGGTTTCCAAAAAATAGAAAGTTTCCCGAAATAGTAATCTTCTATTTTGGGAATGAAATTTTAATAAACCTACGAACCTCAAATAATATCAAGCGTTGGATGTCTTGTCCAGACTATGTCAGCTGTCGAAGCCCATTCAATTGTATTCATGGCCTTACAGTGTGAGGGTGTCTGCTTTTGCGTGGATAAGACGGTTTGTGATTCATAAATGTCATTGGGAGTCCCAGACATTAATGATTACATGACTGTATAGTCTGGTTTTCTTGACTAGGCCATCGGGAGTCCCGGGCCTTGAGACATCAGAGTGGATTGGGCCTCGGGCCCAGATTCACAACCAAGAGTTATATCACGGATATAATTAGCCGACATAGGGCTTACCGATATAAGCTAAGGTTGGGTGATGGCCAGTGGCCCACTTTGATCTTAGTTATATGTGGATCTTGGAATCATTATATTCTATTGAGGGTAACTTATGTTATTGAATATAATGCGTGATTAATCATATTAAGTATAATACAAGATTAATCATATTGAACATATTAACTAAAATCCTTTTATCTTAATTTTCAGTTATGACTAGCACAAACAATCAAAACACTTTCTCGATCCGGTCTGTCCTTGAGAATGGACAAGCTGAACGGATCAAATTTCTTGACTTGGTCGCGGAACCTGAGGCTAGTTCTCAGACAGGAGAGAAAGGACTATGTCCTTGAGAGAGCTCTCCCCGTGAGGATCGGGTCCAATGCTTCTCATGCAGTATATGATGCTTGGAATAAGCATTATAATGATGCGGTAGATGTGCGTGGTCTGATATTGGCTACCATGGACTCAGACTTGCGGAAGCAATATGAGAACATGGAGTCGCCAATAGAGATGATCAGCAGCCTGAAATTGAAATTTCAGGAGCAGATAAGAGTGGAGAGATACCGGTTGGTTAAGTCTCTCACTAGCTGCAAGCTACCAAATGATCATCCAGTGAGTCCTCATGTCAGTAAAATGATGGGTTACATTGATAACCTGAGGAAACTGGATTATCCAGTTAGCCAAGAATTGGCAAATGAGATCATTCTGCAGTCACTACCGTCAAGCTATGATAAGTTCAGAAGGAACTATATCAAGAAAGGCTTAACGAAGACGCTGACTGAACTGCATGATATGCTCAAAACAGTTGAGCCAAACGTGAAGAGTACCCTGAATAATCTCATGAATGAGAAGGGTAGGTTTAATAAACCTAATGCTGACAAGGGTGAAGGCAAAGTTGTCCAGATTTTGAATCATGGCAAGCGTGTGTCTTCTGAGCCCGAGTCAGATACCTCTTACGTTGGTAAGTGCTGCTACTGTAAGGAGACAGGGCATTGGAAGAGATATTGCATTAAATTCATGGAAGATGATGAGGAGTTGAAGTTGATGTATGCGACTACTTCCTCAGGTATTCATGTTATTACTTCAAGTTCTACCTTAAAGGTATTGGATACTGGTTGTGGCACTGATATTTGTGATAATATGCAGAGCCTAAGCAACAGTAGAACGTTGAAGGAAGGACAAGTGGATCTACATGTCTGGAAGGAGCTATGGACGCTGCCTCAGCCGTAGGATTTTCACTTATAGACGCCTTCGAGGCTTGGTTTTATTAAGTAATTGCTACAATGTACCTGCTTTAAGCAGAGTTGTCTTTCATTTTCTTGTAAGAATTTGAATGTTTTTCATTTTGATAAAAGACAAGTTTTGTTCTTTTGATCTTAATGAAATATTAATTGTAGCACCCTATTCAAGGAATGGGTTTTATATCTTAAACCAAAGAGTGCCTAAATGTAACATAAATACCGAATTGGTTTAAATCTGATGAATTAAACCTGATTTTTCTTGGCATAAAAGTCTTGGTCACATAGAGTAAGTCGGATTCAGAAATCCCATAGTTATGGACTGTTGGGCTCATTTGATACGATATCTTATGAGACTTGAATTCTGCTTACTGGACCAAAAGGCAAAGGGCCTATCTTAGCCGAGCTAGAGAAAGGCCCAAAGGCTTATTGGACCTGGAACATACTCATGTATGTGGCCCAATGAGCAGTAATGCCAGAGAAAAATTTCATGTACTTCATTGTCTCTACTGATTACTTCAGTGAGTAAGACTGTGTTCATTTGATGAGACACAAGTCGGAATTCTTTGACATGGTCGAAAGAGTTCCAGAATGAAGTATAGGATCTGAATGACAGAAGTATTAAGACTCTGGATCAGATCACGAGTGAGAATACTTAAGTCATTGATGGTGTGATCATCTGAATGAGTGTGAAATCGTTTCACAGCTCATTTCTCCTGAAAACCTGAAGGTGTTTCTGTGAGAAAGAATCAGATCTTATTAGAAATGATTAAAGATGAGTCACACGAATCTTCCATGATATTATTTAAGAATAACGCTCTAGAAATATCTAAGTTTACGCTGAAAAGGTTCCACCAATATCAGTTGAAAGACACCACGTAAATGTGGATTGGAATCGATCCAAATTCGTCTTTACTGAGTATTTGTAGTTGTGCTACTTCGCTGGTTATCCTAGGGAAACCAAGGCTTGTTACTTTTACGCCCATTCTGTTTTCTAAGAAGGGAAGTTACTTTCCAAGAAAAACAGTGGGAGTAAAAGTATAACTCGAAGAAATTCGAGAAATACAGGAGGCTGCTTAACCTATTGAGGGAGAGCAGCGGAAGGATTTACAGATTTCTGTAGAATCTACACCTGTGGAGCCTGAAGTTCGCAAACATGAATGAATCAGTCACTAATCCGAGAGTGATTTCTCGTCATTAGTTGAACCTGATGATCATTGAAAGTTCGCATGATCTGATGATCATTGAAAGCGACGAATCTGCGAAATTCAAATAAGCGAAAGTGAGCCCGGACTCCGAAAATATACACTTTGTGTAAGTTAACTTCATCGATCCATTTATGGATGGAAGCAAACATATCGGAGTTGGAATCTTCGTTCTGTTGAAATAGTCAAGGTTTTGACTTGAACAGGAACGAAATGGAACTGTGCGTTTACTAATAGATAAGTGGGAGCAATATTGCATTTCTCATAATGTATGTCGATGACATACTGATTCTCGAATATAGCGTCCCAATGCTGCAGTCGGTAAAGGACTGGCTTGGGAGTTGGTTTTATGATTGACATGGGTAAAACCACGTAGTTCTTGGATTTTGGATCTAAAGATAAAGATCCGAAAGAGCTGGTAGGACAAAGTCAGGATTCTTATCCCGACAAAGTCCTACACGTTTTCAGCATTCCAAGAAGGGTTTTATGCCAATGTCACATGGCATTACGTTAAGCAAGACACAGTGTCCTACGATAACTGCTGAGCTTAAATGCATGGATAAGATTCCATATGCGTCGGCAATTGGATCTATCATGTATGCCATGAAACGTACTTGTTTGATGTTGCTTTAATGTTAAGCAAGACAAGTAAAGACCAGTCAAATCCAGCAAAGAATCACTGGATTGCCGTAAAGAATGTCCTAAAGTATTTGAGAAATACTTAGGATAAGTTCTTGATTTACGGAGAAAGTGAGGTGCTACAAGTCGGTAGAGTCTGAAAGGCAAGTTTCCAATAGACAAAGATGATTTCCGGTCACAGTCCGGTTATATATTGTGTCTATCTGGCGGTGCAAGGCACTGTTGCTGACTCCATGACTTAAGCTGAACATTTCGCAGCTTGGGAAGCGGCGAAAGAGGTTGTTTGGAAAGAAGAGTTCGTCACTGAACTTGATGTGATTCCCAGCATAGATGAGACTAGCTGCACATCAGAGGTCCAAACACCTTGAGGATATGTATAACCTATTCCGTGAGATAAATGACAGAGAAGTTAAGTAGATCAGCAAGTTTCAACGAATGAGAACGTTGCTAATCTATTAACGAAGCCACTCCTTAGGCCTAAGCACGAGTCGCGGACTGTTGCTGTAGGATAAGTGAAATTAAGATGTAGTCTTAATTTCAGTGGGAGTTAATAAAGGGCTTTATTTAGTTATTTGATATGTTCTTGTAAAACATTCTTATGTTTAATGAAATTATTATTTCAAGATTATTTTAACTGTGATGAAATAATCGTTCCAAAGTGATATAAACCATTTTATAGGTCATCGAAGTAAGTGACTTGATCTTGAGTCATCAAAGTCATTTAGCTTGATCATGAGACCCTATATTTGATAGATGGATTATATCATCCTGTCCCTAGTCGAAGGTTGTTGAAATTGGAACACCAACAACCGTGTGAGACTGGATTGGTATGTGACTTATGACAAAGTCTCAGTGTGTCATAGATGCGCGGCATCGAAGTCAGTACATAGGTGTATGTGGGGTACATACGACCGGACAAGACCCGCTTATAAGAACTCTTCAGGATATTTATATCTGTGTCATAAGAGATTCTTACTACGACTATAGAGTATAGTCCTTAGACCTGAGTTCGCATGCATGTGACTGCACATGGACTGATGCACTTTGATCATTGTCTAACGCTGTCGTTATGCGATAGCTATAAGGACCTTGTTTGGGTGTATTACGAAATGAGTAGTTTACAGTGATGGAACAAGACGGGATTTGTCCCTCCAATATAAATGGAGTGAATATCTCTAGGCCAATCGGAGATTTGAATACTGGAAAATGCATGGCCATGCTCAAACGGACTTTCCCGAGTCGTTTGGATTGTCAGTATCAAATCAGAGTCCGATGAACAAGATTAGGCTTTATAAGGATGACACTAATCTTGCCTTATGACTAATCGAGATATTGAGACAAAAGGATTATGAATACAGAGATTCCAGTACAAGTGGGAGATTGTTGGAATTGTGTCCAGTAATCTCGGTACTGTCTCTAGAAAGTAAGAGTATGTCAATGATCAGACATAAGTCATATAATACTGGGGGTCATGATGGCTTGCTAGAGTCCGCTCATGATCTATAAGTCTTGGACTTATTGCCTTTATTATATGATCCCATATGGGTCACACGCCTAAGCTAACAGGAAAATGTGTAGGAACGGCTTAGCAGAAGTACGGTAAAAGTGCCAGGCATTTGTCGTACTTAGAGAGAGATTAATGGGTCTGGTTAAATCCAAGGGATTTAATCAGATTGGTATTTGGGCCCAAAAGCCCAAAAGGGAAAGAGAAGGGTTTTATAAACTAAAACCCAAATCTCTTTCTCTCCAACCCTAGCCCCCAGTCGCGAACTCTCTCTCTTCCTGCGCCTCCTCTCCCTTGGTCTAGCAGCCTCTCTTCCTGCTTGGTGTGCGTGTGTGAACCTCTGGAGGAGTTATCACTTGGTGGCTCTCTGATCTCTGATATACCTTCTCTTTCCGCTGCATAAACAGGTATAAGGTGAGATCATAATGTTTCTATTCAAGAGAACCTAGATCCGCATGTTTAGGAACTGTTGAATCTGAGAATTGAATCTGGATTAACAACCAAAACATCCTTCAGTTTTCTGACATGGACGTCATTTCGGATTTAGAGGCTCCAAGCCATTTTTCGGAGTCTGGGCCCATCATTGCTTCCGCAAAGGTCGCTGGTTCGTCACCTTCAATGATCATCAGATCATTTGAATTGGTTACGAGAAATCCATAGTATCTCTCGGGTTCGTGACGGATCCTTCCGGATCTGCGAACTTCAGGCTCCACAGGCGCCGGTTCCACAGAACTTTGTGGATCCAACTGCTGCTCTTCCTCAATAGCTTGGGCAGTCTCCTGTGCATCTTGAATTTCTTCGAGATGTACTTTACTCCCACTGTTTTTCTTAGAGAGAAACTCCCTCTCAAGAAAAGAACAGTCCCGAGCAACAAATACTTTGTTCTCAGATTGGTTGTAAAAGTAGTATGCCTTAGTTTCCCTAGGATAACCAACGAAGTAGCATTTATCTGATTTGGGTGCAAGCTTGTCGGAGATTAAACGTTTGACATAAGCCTCGCAACCCCAAATCCTTAGGAAAGACAGACTAGGAACGTTCCCAGTCCACAGTTCATGTGGTGTCTTTTCTACTGATTTAGATGGCACTTTATTCAGTGTAAACGCAGACGTTTCTAGAGCATATCCCCAAAAGGATAGTGGAAGATTAGAATGACTCATCATAGACCGAACCATATCCAATAAAGTTCGATTTCTCCTCTCCGACACTCCATTCCATTGGGGTGTACCAGGAGGAGTGAGTTGTGAAACGATTCCACACTCGCTCAGATAGTCGCTGAATTCTTGGCTCAAGTATTCTCCTCCGCGATCCGATCGCAGAATCTTGATACTCTTGCCAAGTTGATTCTGTACTTCATTCTTGAATTCCTTGAATCTATCAAAGGATTCTGACTTGTGTCTCATCAAATAGACATAGCCATACCTACTGAAATCATCAGTAAAGGTGATGAAGTACTTAAAGTTTCCTCTGGCAGCAGTACTCATTGGCCCACATACACCAGTATGAACAAGGCCCAATAAATCACTGGCCCTTTCATTTGGTTTGTTGAAAGGGGCTCTAGCCATTTTGCCCACCAAACAAGACTCGCATTTCTCACATGATTCAAAATCAAATGAGCCCAGAATGTTGGAATTGTGTCCAGTAATCTCGGTACTGTCTCTAGAAAGTAAGAGTATGTCGAGATCATACATAAGTCATATAATACTGGGGATCATGATGGCTTGCTAGAGTCCGCTCATGATCTATAAGTCTTGGACTTATTGCCTTTATTATATGATCCCATATGGGTCACACGCCTAAGCTAACAGGAAAATGTGTTGGAACGGCTTAGCAGAAGTACGACAAAAGTGCCAGGCATTTGTCGTATTAAGAGAGAAAGATTAATGGGTCTGATTAAATCCATGGGATTTAATCAGATTGGTGTTTTGGGCCCATAAGCCCAAAAGGGAAAGAGAAGGCTTTTAATGATCAAAAGCCAAATCTCTTTCTCTCTGAACCCGAACCCTAGCCGCGAATCCTCTCTCCCTCTGCGCCTCTCTCCTCGTGGTCTAGCAGCCATTCCTGTGATCGCGTGTGTGAACCTTTGGAGGATTCATCCCTCGGTGCATCTATCTGATCTCTGACCTGTTCAATTCCTTCCGCTGCAACAAACAGGTAAAAGGTGAGATCATGTAATGTTTCTATTCAAGAGAACCTAGATCTGTATGTTTAGGTTGATATGAATCTGTGAATTACATCAGGATCAACCAAACGAGTTCCTACAGTGGTATCAGAGCCATTGGTTCTTAGGATTTCTTGTTTTAGATTCATGTTTAGGTTGTTTATTCTGTTTAGAAGTGTTTTGAATCCATTACTGATAAGAAAAACACTTAAGAAACTGAATTGAATCCTGAACAAACGTATGAATCGCAAAACCGAGCTATATGACTCGGTTGTTTTGCGATCGGCCGAGAAGGGATCGATCGGCTTGGCCGGTTGGTTATCACGGCCGAGAGGAATGACCGGTTCGATCAACCGCAAGGCAAGCGTCGCATGGATCCGTAAGGATCGCATGGACTGCGTCGTCCGGCTGGATCGAAACGATCGTGGGCTTAGGCGGATGGCATGGTCGGATCGGATCGTCCGATCGAAGGATCGATCGCGTCCCGGCTGTGCATCGCCCGTCCCGTCCCGAGCTTCCCGGCTGTCCCGATCTCGACGATCATCCCGTCCGCTGTCATCTCGATCTCGGATCGTGCGTGTGGCTTGCGCCTGGACGATCGTAACTTGATCGAGAAGCTAGGTCACACCGTGATCGGTTTGTGACCATTCGGTTCGGTTCGGTTCAAAACTTAATTAAAATTGATTCGTTCTGGTTTAATAAACAGATTTGATAATTTTATTAAATCTGGTTAAACCGGGATAAGAAATCCAATGTCGAAAGAATTATTGGATTTAGTGCCTAAACCAGGAATTTCTAATTTGATTTGGTTGGACCAAATAAATTGAGAAATTTCGGTTTAGTAAATAACCGGTTGACAATTGTGGTCATCGTAGTAATTGAAACTTGGTTAGACCAGTTTTAATGAACCAGACCGGTTATGTTAAATAATTGGACAATTGGGTCATGTCTTGGACATGGAAAAATTCTTGGGCCTCGGGCCAAGAAGTTAAAACAATTGGGCCAATTATTTGAGTCTTTCTTCAGATCAATTTAAAATTTATTTTATGAAATTATAAAGTCAATTTTAAATTAAAGTTTCCGAGATTTTGAAATTAGAAAGTTTCTTAAAATAGAAATTTCTGAATTTGCGGGTTTTGGATTTTAAGAAATTTCTAAAATTAGAAAGTTTCCGTTTTTAGAAAGTTTCCAATTTTAGAAAGTTTCCAAAAATAGTAGGTTTCCAAAAATGGAAAGTTTCCCGAAATAGTAATCTTCTATTTTGGGAATGAATTTTAATAAACCTACGAACCTCAAATAATATCAAGCGTTGGATGTCTTGTCCAGGCTATGTCAGCTGTCAAAGCCCATTCAATTGCATTCATGGCCTTACAGTGTGAGGATGTCTGCTTTTGCGTGGGTAAGACAGTTTGTGATTCATAAATGTCATTGGGAGTCCCAGACATTAATGGTTACATGACTGTATAGTCTGGTTTTTCTTGACTAGGCCATCGGGAGTCCCGGGCCTTGAGACATCAGAGTGGATTGGGCCTCGGGCCCAGATTCACAACCAAGAGTTATATCACGGATATAATTAGCCGATATAGGGCTTACCGATATAAGCTAAGGTTGGGTGACGGCCAGTGGCCCACTTTAATTTTAGTTATATGTGGATCTTGGAATCATTATATTCTATTGAGGGTAACAGATGTTATTGAATATAATGCGTGATTAATCATATTAAATTTTAATACGAGATTAGTCATTTTGAACATAATAACTAATAACCTTTTTATTTATATATTTCAGATATGACTACTACAAGCACACAAAACACATTTTCGATCCGGTCTGTTCTCGAGAAGGAGAAGCTGACTGGAACGAACTTCCTGACATGGTCAAGGAACTTGAGGCTGGTCCTCAAGCAGGAGAAGAAGGATTATGTCCTTCGTGATCCCCTCCCCGAGAGGCCTCTTGCCAATGCTGCCAGGACTCTGCACAATGCTTGGGAAAAGCATTCGTCAGATGAAAATGATGTCTATTGCCTGATGTTGGTGACAATGACTCCTGAGCTGCAAAAACAGTTCGAAAGTGTATTGTCTCCCATCGAGATAATGGCAAGCCTGAAATCGCTTTTTCAGGAGCAGGCTAGGACTGAGAGGTTTCAGACAGTTAAGAACCTCTTGGACTGTAAGTTGGCTGCGAATGCGGCAGTGAGTCCTCATGTCTTGAAGATGATGGGTTATCTCGATCATCTTCAGAAACTCGACTGCCCAATCAGCCAGGAACTTGCCTGCGACATCATTCTGCAGTCTTTACCTGCAAGCTATGATCAGTTCATTCTGAACTTTAACATGCATGGCTTGAGTAAGACACTACCTGAGCTTCACGGAATGCTCAAGACTGCAGAGCCCAACTTGAGGAAAACCGCCAAGGACCCCAATGTGCTTATGGTGCAAAAGGGCAAGGGGTTTAAGAAATCCTCTGCTAAGGATAAGGGAGCGGCCAAGGCTATCCAAGTCGCGGACAAGGACACGCCAAAGCCCAAGCCCAAGTCCAAGGCTGGGCCTACTGACATGTGCAGGTTCTGCAAAGAACTGGGGCATTGGAGAAGAGATTGTAAGAAATTCCAGGAAGGTCTAAAGGAATTGAAGAAGAAGACTTTCGAGACTTCTTCATCAGGTATTTTGTTATAGAAGTTAACACAACTACTTCTGATAATACCTCATGGGTCATGGATACTGGTTGTGGGGCTCATATTTGTACTAATATGCAGGCACTCAGCAACAGTAGAAGGCTGAAGCAAGGACAAGTGGAGCTACGAGTTGGGAATGGAGCGAAAGTTTCAGCACTAGCTGTAGGAACATACTTGTTGTCTTTACCTTCGGGATTGATTTTAGAACTGAATAATTGTTATTTTGTACCTGCTATAAGCAGAAATATTATTTCAATTTCTTTGTTGGATTTGGAAGGTTATGATTTTTCAGTTAAGAATAAATTATGTTCCTTCAATCGCAACAATTTGTTCTATGGTTCTGCCCCTCTTTCGAATGGGCTTTACATACTCGATCAATCCGCGCCAATATATAACATTAATACAAAACGGTTTAAACCTAATGAGGAAAACCGAACGTTTCTATGGCATTGTCGTTTAGGGCACATCAGCGAGAAACGCATCAAGAGGCTCCATTCGAATGGACTTCTTGGCTCATTTGACTTTGAGTCATGTGAGAAATGCGAATCCTGCATGATGGGCAAAATGACACGGGCCCCCTTTAATAAACCTAACGAGAGGGCCAGTGACTTATTGGGCCTGATACACACTGATGTGTGTGGCCCAATGTCCACAAATGCAAGAGGAAACTATCAGTACTTCATTACCTTCACTGATGATTTCAGTAGGTATGGATATGTTTATTTAATGAAACATAAGTCTGAATCTTTTGAGAAGTTCAGAGAATTCCAAAATGAAGTACAGAACCAACTTGGCAAAAGCATTAAGGCTCTTCGGTCCGACCGAGGAGGAGAATACTTAAGCCAGGAATTCAGTGATCATCTGAGAGAGTGTGGGATCGTATCCCAACTCACTCCTCCTGGAACACCTCAATGGAATGGTGTGTCTGAGAGGAGAAATCGGACCTTATTGGATATGGTTCGATCTATGATGAGTCACACAGACCTTCCAATATCCCTTTGGGGATATGCTCTGCTAACAGCAGTGTTCACTCTAAACAGAGCGCCATCAAAAGCAGTAGCAAAGACACCATATGAATTATGGACTGGAGAAGCTCCAGTGCTGTCTTATCTAAGAATTTGGGGTTGTGAAGCCTATGTTAAGAGATTAATCTCAGATAAGCTTACACCAAAATCTGATAAATGCTACTTCATTGGTTATCCACGGGAAACCAAGGCTTATTACTTCTATCTACGTTCCGAGAACAAGATCTTTGTTGCCCGGGATTGTAACTTTCTTGAGAGGGAGTTTCTCTCTAAGAAAGACAGTGGGAGTAAGGTACTGCTTGAAGAAATTCAAGATGAACAGGATACTGCTCAACCTAATGAGGAAGAGCAGCAGGAGGACCTATAAGAAATTGTAGAGCCTGAACCTGTAGTACCTGAAGTTCGAAGATCCGGGAGGATCCGTCACGAACCCGAGAGATATCAAGGATTCCTCGTGACTGACTGTCATGATCTTTTGATCATTGATGGTGATGAACCATCGAACTTCAATCAAGCCATGATGGGCCCAGATTCCTCTAAGTGGCGCAAGGCCACTGATTCCGAAATGGACTCCATGTCGGTCAACCAAGTGTTTTCGTTGGTTGACTTACCCGCTGGTGTAAAAGCCATCGAGTGCAAATGGATCTTCAAGAAGAAGATTGACGTGGATGGAAATGTCCAGATTTATAAAGCCAGGTTGGTGGCAAAAGGTTTCAGACAAGTTCACGGTGTGGACTACGATGAAACCTATTCACAAGTGGCTATGATGAAATCTATTCGGATTCTACTAGCAACTGCAGCTTTTCATGATTATGAAATTTGGCAGATGGACGTGAAAACCGCCTTCCTGAATGGTATTCTGGAAGAGGATGTGTATATGACACAACCTGATGGTTACATAGATCCAAAGAATGCTGGAAAGGTATGCAAGCTTCATAAATCCATTTATGGATTGAAGCAAGCATCGAGGAGCTGGAATCTTCGTTTTGATGAAGCGATCAAGCAATTTGACTTCATCAGAAACGAAGAAGAACAATGCGTGTATAAGAAATCTAGTGGGAGCAAGATTGTATTTCTTATTCTGTATGTCGATGACATACTACTTCTCGGAAACGACATTCCAATGCTGAAGTCTGTAAAAGACTGGCTTGGAAGTTGTTTTTCCATGAAAGACATGGGTGAAGCCGCATACGTTCTTGGAATTAGGATCTATCGGGATAGACCTAAGAGGCTGATAGGCTTGTGTCAAGACTCATACATTGACAAAGTCCTACAAAGATTCAGCATGAAAGATTCCAAGAAGGGCTTCACGCCAATGGTACATGGCACAACGCTGAGCAAGAAGCAGAGCCCCACGTCGGCTGCTGAGCTTGAGCGCATGAAGAATATTCCTTATGCATCTGCAATAGGATCTGTCATGTATGCCATGATCTGTACTCGTCCTGATGTTGCTTATGCATTGAGCATGACGAGTAGATACCAGTCAAATCCAGGTGAAAACCATTGGATTGCCGTAAAGAATATCTTGAAGTATCTGAGACATACTAAGGATAAGTTCTTGGTGTACGGTGGAAGTGATGTGCTTAAAGTCAGTGGATTCACGGACGCAAGTTTTCAGACAGACCAAGATGATTTCCGGTCACAGTCCGGTTATATCTTTTGTCTGAATGGAGGTGCAATTAGTTGGAGAAGCTCCAAGCAAGACACCGTTGCAGATTCCACTACAGAAGCTGAATATATCGCCGCCTCAGAAGCAGCGAAGGAAGCTGTTTGGATACGAAAGTTCATTATGGAACTAGGTGTGATACCAGATGCGGCTGAGCCTCTGGCACTGTTTTGTGACAACAATGGTGCTATAGCTCAGGCAAAGGAACCAAGATCACACCAGAAATCCAAGCATGTTCAAAGAAGATATCACTTGATACGTGACATCGTTAATAGAAAGGAAGTCAAGATCAGCCGAGTTCCGACAGATGATAATGTCGCTGATCCGTTGACAAAGCCACTCCCAAGGCCTAAGCTCGAGTTCCTGACTGAAGCTGTAGGCATTAGAAACATTGAAATGTAATCTAAATTTGAGTGGGAGTTTTGTGAGCTTTATTTTAGTTATTTGATATGTTCTTGTAAAACATTATTTTATGTTTTAATGAAATTATTATTTCAAGATTATTTTAACTGTGATGAAATAATCGTTCCAAAATGATATGAACCATTTTATAGGTCATCGAAGTAAATGACTTGATCTTGAGTCATCGAAGTCATTTAGCTTGATCATGAGACCCTATATTTGATAGATGTTTTATATCATCCCGTCCCCAGTCGAAGGTTGTTGAAATTGGAACATCAACAACCGTGTGAGACTGGATTGGTACGTGACTTATGACAAAGTCTCAGTGTGTCATAGATGCGCGGCATCAAAGTCAGTACATAGGTGTATGTTGGGAACATACAACCGGACAAGACCCGCCTATAAGAACTCTTCAGGATATTTATATCTGTGTCATAAGAGATTCTTACTACGACTATAGAGTATAGTCCTTAGACCTGAGTTCACATGCATGTGACTGCACATGGACTGATGTACTTTGATCATTGTCTAACGCTATCGTTCTCTGATAGCTATAAGGACCTTGTTTGGGTGCATTATGAAATGAGTAGTTTACAGTGATGGAACAAGACGGAATTTGTCCCTCCAATATAAATGGAGTGAATATCTCTAGGCCAATCGGAGATTTGAATACTGGAAAATGCATGGCCATGCTCAAACGGACTTTCCCGAGTCGTTTGGATTGTCAGTATCAAATCAGAGTCCGATGAACAAGATTAGGCTTTATAAGGATGACACTAATCTTGCCTTATGACTAATCGAGATATTGAGACAAAAGGATTATGAATACTGAGATTCCAGTACAAGTGGGAGATTGTTGGAATTGTGTCCAGTAATCTCGGTACTGTCTCTAGAAAGTAAGAGTATGTCGAGATCAGACATAAGTCATATAATACTGGGGATCATGATGGCTTGCTAGAGTCCGCTCATGATCTATAAGTCTTGGACTTATTGCCTTTATTATATGATCCCATATGGGTCACACGCCTAAGCTAACAGGAAAATGTGTAGGAACGGCTTAGCAGAAGTACGACAAAAGTGCCAGGCATTTGTCGTATTAAGAGAGAAAGATTAATGGGTCTGATTAAATCCATGGGATTTAATCAGATTGGTGTTTTGGGCCCATAAGCCCAAAAGGGAAAGAGAAGGCTTTTAATGATCAAAAGCCAAATCTCTTTCTCTCTGAACCCGAACCCTAGCCGCGAATCCTCTCTCCCTCTGCGCCTCTCTCCTCGTGGTCTAGCAGCCATTCCTGTGATCGCGTGTGTGAACCTTTGGAGGATTCATCCCTCGGTGCATCTATCTGATCTCTGACCTGTTCAATTCCTTCCGCTGCAACAAACAGGTAAAAGGTGAGATCATGTAATGTTTCTATTCAAGAGAACCTAGATCTGTATGTTTAGGTTGATATGAATCTGTGAATTACATCAGGATCAACCAAACGAGTTCCTACACAGAAGCCCATGTCGATGGAGCCTCTGGATGCGTTTCTCATTGATATGGCCCAAACGACAATGCCATAAGAAAGTCGGGTTTTCGTCATTGGACTTAAACCTCTTTGTATTTATGTTAAAGAGAGGCATTTCTTGGTTTAACAGATATAACCCATTATCTAATGGGGCGCTACCATAATAATTACCATCACGATTAAAAGAACAAACTTTATTCTTAACAGCAAAATCAAAACCTTCCAAATCCAAAACGGAAACTGAAATTATGTTTCTGCTAATCGCAGGTACATAGTAGCAATTATTCAAAATTAAAACCATGCCCGAAGGTAAAGACAACTCGTAGGTGCCTACGGCCAGTGCAGCAACCTTAGCTCCATTCCCGACTCGTAGCTCTACTTGTCCTTTCTTCAGCGTCCTACTGTTTCTTAGTGCCTGCACATCAGTACAAATATGAGCACCGCAGCCGGTATCCAATACCCACGAAGTAGAACGAGAAGATATAATACCAAGTTCGATAACATAAATACCTGAATCAGACGCGTCATACGTCTTCTTCAGCTTCTTGTAATCTTCCATGAACTTCTTGCAGTCTTTCTTCCAATGCCCCAACTGCTTGCAGTAGTTGCACTTATCCTCAGGAGAAGGCCCGGATTTGGGTTTCGGCTTGGGCTTGTCCTGACTTTCAGCCTGGACAACCTGGGCCTTACCCTTACCCTTCTTAGGTTTCTTAAACCTCTTATTCCCTTGTACCATCAGGACACTGGGAGTAGCCTTCTTGAGATTTGGTTCTGCTGTCTTCAGCATACCGTGCAACTCAGTCAATGTCTTAGTCATGTTTTGCATGTTGTAGTTCATAATGAACTGATCAAAACACGACGGCAATGACTGCAGAATCATGTCAGTGGCCAGCTCCTGGCTAATGGCACAGTCCAGTTTCCCCAGGTTATCAATGTAACCCATCATTTTAAGGACATGAGGACTTACTGGACTGTCCTTAGCCAGCTTGCAATCCATGAGAGATTTAACCGTCTGGTATCTCTCTGTGCGAGCTTGCTCCTGAAACAAAGCTTTCAGGCTGTTAATCATCTCAATGGGTGACAACACGTTCTCATATTGCTTCTGCAGCTCAGAGTTCATAGTCACCAGCATTAGACAATTAACATCTTTGACATCCGCTGAATGCTTATCCCAAGCATTCTTTTCTGTCTGCGGAGCATTGGAACGTGGCCTCTCGGTGAGAACTCTTTCAAGGACATATTCCTTGTTCTCTTGCCTGAGAACTATTCTCAGGTTCCGATACCATTCCAAGAAATTAGATCCATTTAGCTTGTCCTTCTCAAGGACGGATCTTAGTGAGAAAGTGTTGATGTGATTTGAGACAGACATAGCTGTAATTCAAACAAAAGGTAGATTTTAGTTATAAAGCACAAGGAATGAGAATTCTTATCTAATAAGAAAACTCGCATTGTATTCAAACTATGTTTCCTCATATGAATACAATGATCCAAGATCCTCAGATTACTAAAATTCGAGTGGGCGACTCGCCGTTACTCAAGCTTTAGTTATCTAGGTAAGCAAATCATTGCTAATTGTACTCAGTACAACTCTTGGTCGTGAATAAGACAAACTATGTCCAATCCACTCTGATGTCTCTGGGCCCAGAACTTCTGACAGCCCAGTCAAGTATAACCAATCTTTTATCTGTCTTGTGATCACTGATAGTTGCACTGCAAGTCTGTCACTGACCACCTGCCTTACTCATTTTGCTGTGGATACCAAGGACTCCAAGGATACCCAACAACATCACGAGTTTTTGACAGTAGACAAGATCGGGCAAGACATCAAGATCACTTGATATTTAGTTGAGGAAAAGAACTAATCTTATCTTGATTTATATTCACTATAAATATATCAAAATAATAACTTCTAATTAAAACATTTAGTTTTATTAAGTTTAGATTCATCTAATACTTCTGGGATTAAATTATTCTGGTTCATGCAAATTTGCGGTCAAACCAACAAGTCTGCGAACGTTGTGTCGATCGACGCCAACCATTGGTATCGATCGATGCAACTGGTTTTAAAACGATCTTCGATAACCGGTCAAACCGGATCGAATTTACTCAACCGATTCAATTCAATTGAACCAGTTTGGTTTAATGGTCCATGTCGATCGTCACACACTGTGTGTCGATCGATATGACCAAACCAGAATCAATTTGGTTAATAAAATTAACCGAGCTAGATAACCAGTTCAATCCAATTGAACCGATCTATCTAATCGTATTGCCTGTGTCGACCGACACACCCAGTGTATCGATCGACGCAGCACGATTACGGGTACTCGATCTCAGATCGAAACCCTTAAGATTATTTGCGGATTTTCGCTTTGTATCGACCGACACACGCTTTGTGTCGATCGATACTGTGCGACAAACCCTAAATTTTATTCGCGAGTTTTCGCTCTGTGTCGACCGACACACGCTTTGTGTCGATCGACACCCTGCGACAAACCCTAAAATTTTATATTTGCGCCGCGGCGTGTCGACCGACACACGCTTTGTGTCGATCGACACAGTGCGTTTTCATCAACTCTTCGTCTTTTCAACAGGAACAAAACCGAGAATATAATATGAAAACACGATTTGAACATGCAAAAATCAATTCAACAACATCAGGATTCGAATTATTTTGCAACAAATTCAATAGCTAAACCCTAAGCATGCTCTGATACCACTGTTGGATCCCGATGGATCTAGGGTTTGTTATATTGAAATTTAGAACCAACCTCGTTCTTACCTTTGGCAGCGGAAGAAGATGGTGAACGAGATCAGTGGAGCAACGCAACGCTTTGCCTCTACCATATACACACGCACGCTCGCTGGAAACGAGATGCTAGTGCCGGATCAATGGGATCGATGGTGTCTGGTGTGTCAAGTGTTTCTGTCAAGAAAACTGGACGGCTCTCTTGTTTAGGTCGAAACTAATCATCTTTTATTCGACCTAAACGTGCTTAACGGGCCAGACTCAATTAAGCCATAACCCGAAAAGCCTGTTCGGAAAATCCGAACTGTGTCGACCGACACACAAGCTGTGTCGATCGACACAACACCATTATATCGATTCTTATGTGTATTTCAATACACATAATATGATCATTTCCACAATGATCATTCCCATGTCGTAACTTCCAGTTCGCTTAGGTGTGTGACCCTATAGGATCATACAATACTGGCAGTAAGTCCACGACCTACAGAATGCAAGAGGCTTCTAGCAAAGCATTGCAAACGCCCAGTATTATACGAATGTCTGATCTCGACACACAACTATCACAGGAGTGAGTACAAGTGTGATTTCAGGACACTATCCCAACAGACCGATCATCAGGTAAATTCCCAGAGAATTGTAACTTTGAATGCTAAAAAAATCGAAGCTTTTGAAGATTAGTGTTTGTTATCAATCCAAAATGTTGAATCTTTCGAAAAGAATGGCTTTGAGCTTGCTATTGATGAACTCTTTGACATAGATATCAGCTCAAGCATTCATATATATGTTGCTTTTAGGTTTCCAGATGATAAGTTTGATAGGTTTTGGGAGCCTTATTCGCTTAACTCGACAGTACCAAACAATCGGAAACTAGAAGTTTCTGATTTCTGGAACCTTCCACCTTCGAGGATATTCAACATGGATCTAAGAGCTAACCAGGTTCAACCTTTGGAGTTCACATGGCTACCAATGCCCTTGACAAAGTCTTTTTACTATATTGCGTTATACTTTGCCCATGATTCTGATTCATTGGGCGATGGATCCAGAGTCTTTGATGTTTCTGTCAATGGTTAACATATTATAAAGAGCTCTCTGTCACTCTAGCTGGTGCGGTTATATTTGCAAGCAGGTGGCCACTTGAAAGTCTAGATGTCTTACATTTGCTCGATGTTGGAGAAAACGTTTATACCAAAGGCGTTTTGCGTTGTTCCTACACATAAATTTGGTTTCGTCTGAGTCTCATTGTCAAGAAAGTGAATGAAAACGGTGAGGATACGGTGTAAATGCCTTGTGCTTTTGTAAATTGAAACACTATGAACGCGTAGGAGAGTTCGAGAATCAGTGATTGAGTTGAGTGTGTCCCAAATACTTTAGTTTGCAGATGGATGATTTAAACATTTCCAAAGTTTTGCGGGGTTTTACGGAGAAAATTGATAATTTTATTATGGCTAAGTTAATTATTAATTAAACAATTCTGATACTATTGCTACTAAGTTTACGCCGTGACAAATACTTCGAGGTATAATTAGTTTTCTGTGATTCAACTAATGTCTATTTGATGATTTTTTTTTTAAATACGAGAAAAACAAAGTATTTGCTAATTTAACAAAGACTACAAAGTTTTAACATATTGTATTTTTCGTCTATTTTGATCAGTTTAGTTCCACTTTTAATATATTATATATATAATTAAAATATTAATTTTAAAAACAATTGGTTTAGTTATATTTTTACATAGTTTGGTTTGGTTCCGTTAAAGATCGGTTTATTTAATATATAAATCGAGATTCAATTTTTATTTTAGAATTTGGTTTCGTTTGGCCTTGGAAAATAAAATTTATGTAAGACAAATTTAAGAATATCCATAAAATAAAAACTTGGGATGAGATACATCAATTCTTTATAATAAATATAGAAAATGTTAAAATTAAAGTGATATATATATATATAGAAATTTCAGAATTCGAAAGAAAAACGATAACATTATTTTATTTTAAAATATAAGAAAACTAGACTAATTATAAAAGTTGAGACAATATGAAAAATAACAAAATATATATATTTGTTCGTGTTATTAAAAGATGTGTATACTTTTATTTATGTTATTATTTATCTGTTTTTTAAATTAAATATTACATCATATATATTTACTTTTATTAATTTTATTTTATAAAAGAATAACACCAAAATAACAATTATTAATAGAAGATATAAAAATCAGTTATATCATTAAATCAAATTTATTTTAATTTATTGTTATGCTATGACAATAAACCAAAATGACAACAAAAAATGACGTAAATTAAGATAAATAGAGCACCGAGAAGAAAAAAAAAAAGCGAACGAGCCGAGTAAATCAGAAAGTATATTTGGATAAAACTTTTTCTATTTATATTAGTAAATATATGTAGTAGACAATATTGGTTTAATCTTTACTTCTAAGAGTTTCTATTCATTCCAAAATTCTTTTTATCAAATATTTTACTAATTTATTTTTTGGTTTGCATAAATTATAATCATTCTACAATAACTTAAAAAATAATCAAAAATTATTTTAAAAATACATATTTTTAAAAAAAAAAAATTACAATAAATCCCGCGCTACATACCTAGTTTTAATAAGTTATCATCATCATCAATATGAAACTATTAAGTTAACCTTTCGTTTGACCAAAAGACGATCACTTAAAGATACGTACCAATTATATATATACCAACTTGACCAATTCATGTATTTTACATATCTATCATATATGAAAAGACATTCGCATGTTATGTATATTTTGATTTAAGTTTGTACGAAGAAGTCAAATATACGCACTCGACAATTTGTGATACAAAGATACACCCGAGTCATGCTGGCACTTTCCAGCCATAAGTTTCCTTAAAGAACAAAATCGAGATTCGCTTACAAAGTCAACTGTGTTTGTACATTCCAACCAATTTGGTTTCAACGATGTGTTTATGAGTTGGCGAAATCATTACAAGAGCACTGTAACTTATTCTACGTTTTCTCACGACTTATAATTAAACGATCGATAGCCAGTGTAGTTTTACGTATCCGGTCAGACTGGTTCGTTCGACTACAAAAGCAGTTTGGTAGGTAGAGTTGACATTTATTTTTAAGTGGAACAATCAACAAAGCGATCTACTACTAATTATACCATTATTTGATTCAATTTTGGTAAGTCTGACATTACTTTTTCTTGTTGTGAAAATTGAGCTACAATAGTGATTAGCTTAATTACACATTTTACAAAGGGATTTTGTGTAGGCTTAGAAAGTTATAAGAGCAGCTCCAGCGGCGTTTCTTGTGGGTTTTTAACACGGTTTTAAGACAAAGTTGAATATAATATTAATTTATGTGGGTTCCACTTAAGATACAATTTCTTAAGTATGCTATTTAAGATACGATCCTTGTACTGTTCAGGACACTTGTTTTCTTCTTATTTGTTTTTTTTTTGATTTTTCGTTTTTTTTTACACATTTTCAAAAAAAAATATATATTAAAAATATGTTTTAAGGACTCCAAAGTGGAGTTTGACTGATGATGTAGGTGCTCTAACGAAACAAAAAAATGAATAATACAAAAGTGTGAAAACAATTTGGAGTGGGGATTGTTGTAGAGGGGTCAACTCAAGCGAAAGTCAGACATCAGAGTAAGACGATAATAACAAAGTCAAAGTTGTAGAAGGAAACTATAGAATTTTCCAAAAAAAAAAAAAAAAAAGAATCCAAATGGCTATTTGACTTACTATCTAGATACATTTAACTTCAATGTAGATAGTTTTTCGTGACAAAAAATGTACTTAGTTTTACAATGTCTGCAATATATATTGTGACACGAACAACCATTTCGATTTGCTAAAGAAGCATTGGAATGCGTACTTATTTGAATCAAATCAAATTTCTAATATTTTGCGCATAAAAATGTGAAAAGCCCCCATATAAATAAATGAAAGAAAACAGTCTTGAGAATTGCGAGAAAACTCGGTTTTGACTTTCCAGCCACCGCTGCTGCCACCGATAATGATGCAGCTTGACATCTCAACCACGTCGTCGCGTTGAGCTAGGCTTCTCGTGGTGTGGGTTCTAATCTTTGTGGGCTTTTATATTTATGTCGACTTTTGCCTCTTTGTTAGATTAGGGTTTTGTCGTTCATGAATAATAAAGATCAAGAGTTACGTTATGTGGAAGAATAGGTAAACTCTTGCTTAAATCTTAATAATAACAATTATGATCAAGATCAAGAATTACATTCTCTGGAAGAAACGTCAACACATGTTGGAACCTCCTTGGTAACTTCTTCTCCATTGAGTAATTAGTGTAATATATGCAATGCGCCAATGCAATCTCTATATAATTTGAAATGACATGATAAATATCATCAATATATTTTAGAAAAGAATCAGAAAAATATTATATTTTTCTCTCTCTATCTCTCGACTCTATATTTTCCGCCGCCTCACACTTTTTCTGATCTAAATCGTTTTCGGCGCCAGTGGCTTTCTTGTCTCAGTTCTCTTTCTATGGTTTCGGTCTCCATTGGTTTTGATGCAGCCCCAAAGCGGAAGCTTGAGCGACGGATTGACGGAGGACAAGCACTAGCTTAAGAGCTCTCTTACTTGACCGAGATGGGTGTAATGGATGGAAGGTGATTGACTCTCTCAACCGGTGGGTGTTGATTGACTCTCTCAATTGGTGGTGAACTAGTTCTGCTTGAGTCACACAAGCAATCCTAATCCAATAATCTTCAGAAACAATTGAATCACTCAAATGAATCCTAAGACAAAAGATCTTAACAAAGAACACTCTTTGAAGAAACTGAATAATACTTTGATTGAAAGGTTGAAAGGTGAATAATACAATGAGCTAAACTATGCCTTTATAGGCTCTTTACAAACGGTCATATTGACCTTGAACAAGAAAAAAATCGAAACTTGATGACAAACTAGCCGTTAGGCTGAATTTGGTAAGGATTCAAGCTCTTGTTGCTTTCTTTGTATCTGGATGGCTTTAAGGGATAAGTTAGGACCTCTGGAACATCTTGACAGGCAAAGAATTCGCAGCTTGCATTCTTGAAAAGGAGCCGTTGGATGATCTTCTCCTTGAATGTGCTTGTGTCTGAATAAGGAAAGTTGAACAAGCTGAACCTCCAATTGATTATGTGCATTCTGGCTGAGTTGGTGACGTCTTCTATCTTCTTTGGCTCGTGGTAAATGTCTCCTGGTCGCCAAATCTTGGTTTGAGAGGTGATAAACCAATTGGTCTTCATAGCTTCCATAAATAGTTCCGGTTGAGTTTGCTTATGTTCCAATAGGATCCGTCTGACCCTGTGTGGGTTGGTGCTTATGAAGGTGTTGTAGAGTGCTTCTAAAAGTAGTGAGAAGTCTCCTAGTCGCCATGTTCGAGTTTGGCAATATATAAACTCATGATCTTCCAAATAAGGCAAGTGTAGCATCTCCTGATTTGGAAGTTGAATATCTTTCAAACCATTACTCCTTTTGGTTCGAATCCAATTCTCCTTTGTCCTCTTATGAGTTGGGAATCCAGAACAATTGGATTTGTTGATTGGTTCCTCATGGATTTGTCGGAGTGCTTCATTTTCTGACTGTTGGTCTCCATCGGGTCTGGTTGCGCTGATTGATGTAGTGGTTGAGTTAGTAAGCGTGCTGATTGACGCAATGATTGACGTAGTGGTTGAGTTAGTGAGCGCCTGGTCTAGTCTGGTTCTGATGACCGCATCAGGTTTGTCAGCGAATTTGCGGCGGTTGATGCTCGTCGAGGTCCTCTGGTAATAGCGGTGCAGCCACCGTGGCATCGCGGTGTCTGCGGTAGAGGTGAGATGCTCCGCGTCTCAGTGGTTGTTGTCTCGGACTCTTCCGCATGTCTTCTTCTGAGTTCCACTCCTCCATATTTCTCCGGCGTTTTTCTCCTCCGGCGGTTTCCTCGGCGTGTCCTCTTTTGCGGCTAGGCGTGCTCTACGGCGTTGGCAGTGATGGGTGGTTTCACCCTTCTACCGGCACGGTCTCTCCCCGTCTGGGTCTTTTCCTTTGCGGCGGAGGGGCGGCGAAGGGGCGGCGAAGGGGCGGCGAAGGCGGATCAATACTCTTCAGATCTCGCCGCCGGCTTTAGTACCTTGAGGGCGGGTCTTTGTCGGGTTTCAAGGTGGCGCCAGTGGATCTGGCCTGGTGGCATGCCTCTTCGAGGTGGCTCGCGTTTCTCCGGCAAGAGTGGTCCCTCGGGCGGTGTCTCCCTGCGGTGGTTCTTCGGGTGGCTCGGCGGTAGTTTCCAGCTTCGGTGGTGTGGCTCCGGCGCCGTGGTCCATCGGTGTGGCTAGGGTTTCATGTTTGTGTCTGTTCTCCAACAAAAGTGCGACGGCAGTGCGATTGTGTTTAGGTTTGTGTTTCGGGATAGCTCCGGGATTGGACCGGTGACGATTGTGGGACTGATCCGGACTTGAGATGTTGAGGCGCCGGTTTATTGTACCGGCTATCTTGTAGTTGGGGTGACTCCTTGATGGCCCAACTGGGCTCCCTTGTCGACGGCTGCAAGATAGTCCGTTACGGATTCCGGAGATCCCGTTAGTTTTTGGAGAAGCTGTAGGCATCTATTTTGAGGTTTGAGGACTGGCCTTGCACGATGCTCGTGGCAACAATGATGTGAACTCTAATTCTTTAGAACTATGGTAAAAGCGAGATGGTCGACGTCTAGGTGTGTGATTGCTGCGCTCTTGTCTGGATTTGTTTTGCTTTTAGCCTTTATCCAGGGCCTTATTCTAAACGGTTGTCTCCATCGTATTCTTGTTGGTTTAGTTAGTTTGTAGTTTTTAATTTTCGGTTTGTCTATCTTCTTTGTTCTTTCTATAATTCTTTCAAAAAATAGAAAATGATAATAAATTTTAACTTTTTTACCAAAAATATATTTTAAAAAATAAATAAAAATATGCACCCACCAATATCAAGTTTATTATAATCTTGAGAGAATCATGTCATATTATAATCTAAAGAGAATCATGTCAAATTGTTTTGTTTATCGTAAGTTTCTTACAAGAAAGAGTAAAGCATAAATATAAGAAAGGTAAACCAGATATGTTAATCAAACTAAACCAGAAATTAACTAGATATACAATCTCTAATATATCTAATACACAACAACAGTTAATACTAAAGTTAATAAAAGTTAATCGCAGGAGACATAATATTTCGTCATCACGGTCTCCTGCGATTAACTTGATGTTGGTGGGTGCATAGTTTTATTTTTTTTAGTCAAATATATTGATAATAATTCTCATGTACAAATATCTTCTTGCCACATATCGAAAATCACCCACTAACCTCGCTAGAATATACGGCAACGACATTTGGGATTAAAACACACCAAGAGGATATATGTAACCCAAGAGGAAGTCTTTAAAGAGTTCCTTGGTAATGTCTTCGAAAGAGGAAAACAACCCATAAGCTATTATTGATATACATTCAAGATTACATGGATGTGATTAGTATCAATCACTCTTATCATATATTCTCAATAACTCTGTCAATATCTAGTTTCCTTACTTGTGTAAACTACTCATGTATATATTGTGACCTCCTCTATCAATAATACTCATCAGTTTAACATAAACCTATATGGTATCAGAGCAGACAAAATCCTAGACCTAAAACCTCTGCCGTCTTTCTGCTCTTGCTTCATTTTTTTTTCTTCCTTTTTCTTTCTAAAAACCGATGGCTATTCCATCCCAAGCTGATACTGTGAACATCAATGCTGCCCCTAACACCATCCTCAATGTGAACATGTCAAACGTGACACGTCTCACCAACTCCAATTATCTGATGTGGAGCCTTCAAGTTCATGCCCTCCTAGATGGCTATGATCTTGCTGGCTATCTTGATGGCTCAAAGAAATCACCAGATCCCATCATCACCTTTGACAACACACAGATTGTGAATCCAGCTTTCACTGTCTGGAAACGTCAAGACAAGCTGATATATAGTGCACTTCTTGGTGCGATATCATCTTCCATTCAGCCCATGCTCTCTCGATCTGCAACAACAGCAGAAGCATGGTCCACTCTTGCATTAACATATGTGAAGCCAAGCCGAGGTCACATGGAACAGTTAAAGAAACAACTCAAGCACTGGTCAAAGGATACAAAGACCATTGATGCGTATGTTCAAGGGTTCATTCAACATTTTGATCAACTTGCGCTACTAGGCAAGCCTCTTGATCATGAAGATCAGGTAGACTACATCCTTGAAGGCTTACCAGAAGACTACAAACCTGTTGTTGATCAGATTGAAGGACGTGAGACTCCACCAACGATCACAGAGATCCATGAAAAGCTTCTGAACCACGAAGCTAAGCTCCTTGCTGCCTCTCCTGCGATATCTTCGCTTCCCATCACTGCCAACTACACAAACAAGAACAACAACCGCAATGGTCAAAAAGCAACATACAAAGGCAATCAAAACCAGCAGCAGCAGCAACAACACTTCACACCAAGATCCGACTCACAGAATTACACTCCTCGGCCGTATCTTGGAAAGTGCCAAATCTGTGGGATCCAAGGCCACAGCGCCAAACGTTGGTCCCAGCTAGGAATGCACACTCCAGTGAATGCGTCGCCAACACCATGGCAACCAAGAGCCAACTACGCTGCAGCTGCTCACTCCACACACCCCTGGATCCTTGACTCTGGCGCCACACACCATATCTCCTCAGACTTGGCCAACCTGTCTTTGCACCAGCCCTACACAGGAGGAGAAGAAGTTGTTATAGGCAATGGTTCTGGTCTGCCCATAACACACTCTGGTTCTACTTTTCTACCCTCTTCCTCTCGACCTTTGAAATTAACTGATGTTCTTCGAGTACCTTCCATTCAAAAGAACTTAATTTCAGTCTATAAGTTGTGCAATGCTAACAATGTGTCGGTGCAATTTTATCCTCAATGTTTTCAGGTGAGGGATCTCAAAACGGATGTCCCATTGATTCAAGGTTGCACCAGGAATGACTCTATGAGTGGCCTAACCAACTTCCACCACCATCAGCCCTCATCACCACTTCCGCAAACACTAAAACCACCACAGCTGATTGGCATTCCAGGCTAGGCCACCCATCTCATTCCATCCTCAAAACAATGCTCACCAAGTTTTCTTTACCGCTTTCATCTTCTTTGTCTTCTTTTTCATGTATCAACTGCCTTTCCAATAAAAGTCATAAACAAAGCTTCTCCAATTCAACTATTCTATCATCTCGTCCCCTAGAGTATCTTTATATTGATCTCTGGATTTCTCCTATCACCTCAATAGACAACTATAAGTATTACCTTATCATTGTCGACCATTACTCTCGGTACATTTGGTTTTATTCATTGAAACTCAAATCCCATGTACGAGAGACCTTCATTCGCTTCACTGCTCTCGTTGAAAACCGCTTCCAACACAAAATAACCACACTTTTTTCTGATAACGGTGGAGAATTTCTTGCTCTTCGTGGTTTTCTTTCTTCCAAAGGGATATCACACCTCACCTCTCCACCCCACACACCCGAACATAATGGCCTAGCAGAACGGCGACATCGCCATATAGTTGAGACAGGCCTTACTCTCCTTCACCAATCTCAAATTCCCAACACCTACTGGTCTTATGCCTTTGCCACAGCTATATACCTCATAAACAGAATGCCCACTCCACATCTCTCACTGAAAACCCCATTTCAACTCCTGTTCAAAACCATTCCCAACTACCAAAAGCTCAAAATCTTTGGTTCACTATGCTTCCCTTGGCTCCGACCCTATACCACCAATAAGCTAGAACCGCGATCCAAGCCGTGCATATTTATCGGCTATTCCCTGACCCAAAGCGCTTACCTTTGTTTGGAACCAACCACAAATCGAATATACACTTCACGTCATGTTCGGTTTGATGAATCCAAATTCCCATTCAAAACTCTCCAAACACCCCCTTCCTCGCCTATCCCTGATACTGCTCGTCCTTGGTTCCCACCTGTAACACTGTTACCAAACCCACCCTCCTCACTCATAGAGATTGTTCCCGAGGCAACGGCAAATCCACCGCACGGTCCCTCACCTGATTCGGCAGCGTCCTCCTCGGCCACTGAGACACGATCGGAATCCAAAACTGATTCCAATTCTCCGACCTCCTCATCGTCGGATTCTGGGAATCCTGAGCAGCAATCCGTTCACCATTGATCGTCGTCTCCCACCGCTGATCTGATGCATCCCGAAAATGACTTACAACAAATAGTTGGGCCAGTAAATGAAGTTCCAGTCCAGCCCATCAACCCCACACCTTCAAATGAACCTGTCCAGACCCAAAATCCTTCACGTAAGCGACCACGAAATTCAAACCCAACCCAACAACCCAAACCACCAAACCAACATACCATGCGAACTAGGGCAAAAAATAACATCGTCAAACCGATCAAGAAATTCACCCTCTCTGCTATACTCTCAAGCGACGAAACAGAACCCAAAAATCTCACAGAAGCTCTGAAAGACGATCGATGGCGGATGGCTTGCTCAACAGAATTCGATGCTCAATTGAGAAATGGAACATGGGATCTAATTCCTCCATCACCAGAGTTCAACGTTATTGGATGCAAATGGGTTTTCCGGATCAAACTTCTCTCTGACGGCTCGCTTGACAAGTATAAAGCACGTCTCATTGTGAAGGGATTTCATCAGTCTCCCGGAGTCGATTACTACGAAACATTCAGCCCAGTAATCAAAGCAACAACCATCCGAATCATTATTGATGTTGCTATCAGTAAAAACTGGAAGTTGCGACAAATCGATGTCAACCATGCGTTCCTCCAAGGCGCGCTAAATGAAGACGTATACATGATCCAGCCACCTGGATTCATAGATAAAGATCGTCCCAACTACGTCTGCAAACTGAAGAAAGCCTTAGACCATCTCCAACCCCACTCCATTTCTTACTCCAAACTCCATTTTGCAGTAATTTTGCTCCAACCCCACTCCATTTTCAACTGCAAAATGGAGTAAAAAATGAGATTACTCCATATTTAGAGTAATCTCATTTTTGTTTGTTCATGACTCCATTTTCCACTCCAAAATGGAGTAGGGTTGGAGCAAAACACTACTGCATTTTGGAGTTACTCCATTTTGGAGTAAAAAATGGAGTTTTACATTGGAGATGCCCTTATACGGCTTGAAACAAGCACCACGAGCATGGTACTTGGAACTGAAAAACTTCTTGATCGCAGCAGGATTCGTAAATTCAGTCTCTGATACATCGCTTTTCATACTCCACAGAGGTACAACTCTCATCTACATCCTTGTCTATGTAGACGATATTATTGTCACAGGGAATAATGATCAAGCTGTGGAAACAACTATCAAGAATCTGGCTTCTCGCTTCTCAGTCAAGGATATGGGTGATCTTTCATATTTTCTTGGCATCAAAGCTATACGAACATCTCAAGGACTGCATCTAAATCAACGCAAGTACGTTCATGATCTTCTGAAGAAAATGAATATGATGGATGCAAAGCCAGTAACAACGCCGATGGCTACAACTCCTAAATTGGTTCGTTCTGGCGAGGCACATACCGACACAACAGAGTACAGGACACTCGTCGGAAGCCTTCAGTACTTAGCCTTTACACGGCCCGACATAGCATATGCAGTGAACCGGCTATCTCAGTTCATGCATTCGCCAACAACAGGTCACTGGCAGGCAGCTAAGAGGGTCCTCCGTTATCTCAAAGGAACATCCACGCATGGTCTCTTCTTCCGCAGAAATAATCACTTATCTCTCCACGCTTTCTCCGATGCTGATTGGGCTGGAGACTCTGATGACTATGTCTCAACTAATGCTTATGTGGTATATCTCGGAAGTCACCCAATATCCTGGTCTTCGAAGAAGCAAAACAGTGTAGCCCGCTCATCAACAGAAGCTGAATACCGGTCTGTTGCAAACACTGCCTCAGAACTCAACTGGGTATGTTCACTACTCACTGAACTTGGAATTACACTGAAAACTACTCCGGTGATATACTGTGACAACATAGGAGCAACCTACCTATCCGCCAATCCCGTCTTCCATTCACGAATGAAACATGTTGCCATTGATTATCACTTTATACGGAACCAAGTCCAAGAACGGAAGCTCAGAGTTGCTCATGTGTCCACGCATTACCAACTGGCGGACAATCTCACAAAACCACTAAGCACTTCAAGATTCACACTACTCATGAACAAGATTGGAGTGTCAAAGGCCCCTCCATCTTGAGGGAGAATATTAGTGATATACATTCAAGAATACAGGGATGTGATTAGTATCAATCACTCTTATCATATATTCTCAATAACTCTGTCAATATCTAGTTTTCTTACTTGTGTAAACTACTCATGTATATATTGTGACCTTCTCTATCAATAATACTCATCAGTTTAACATAAACCTATATAAGCTTCAGTGGAGTAAGTACTATTTCGTTCTGCGCAATGTAGTCTTTATGTGACCAAACCGTATGCCTCAATGGATTCTGGCATTGAATGACTAAACGTTGTACTTAATTTGGTGGATTTTAGATTTGATTAATAATAATCTATCATGATCCACCACCACGTGATGTTTACATAATTAATCAGATTGTAACATGTCACTTGATTAGGTTATAATAAGTCACATAATTGTATTTTAATTAAAATTTTAAATATTTTATTTTCGAGCTTTAAATCTAAAATTTAATATTAATTGAAAAGTATTTTAATTTTTCGTTTACTTTTTCTATCGTCTAGAACACTATTACAATCATGAGTAATATTTGATATAATCCTAACATTAAGGATCTTCTGATCGAGATCAACACCTTGATTCAACTACCTGCAGCACTTACGATTACGATGAACAGCTCCACGAACAATGACTACATGGTTCAGTTCTACCCTGCAACACTTGACCTACGACGAACGGCTTCACATGTACCACACCTACGATGGACAGCTCTCCCGCAGCACATGAGACTATGACGGCTGGTTGTTACCTGCAACTCTGGACCTCCTAGAAGCTTGCATTCGTTAATCTACCTAAACTGTATTCTTTGGGATCGAACCCCAGATCTGGTGTAAAAGCCTTTAAACCCTTGACCATTAAACCAAGAGTCTTCCACAAATTTTCGTTTACTTTTAAAATGGTTGAATATTTGCTTACTCGGAATAACATTTTTTTTTAATCTTAATTTATTTTGTTTTAGAAATATACATTATCTCACATAAAAAAGACAATATGATAATACGAAACTATTTTTTAAAGTTTGAATATTACATATTAATAGATATGATTGTTGTAAATAATATAATTTATACAATAAATTTATATTATTTATATAAAAATTTAGATATATATATATATATAAATGAGAAAGTTAATAATATTATAAATTTATATAATTATTTAAAATGAAAGAGATTTTAAAATATTATGCAAAATTCTATTATAATAAAAATAAAAATATACTTATATTTAAAATAAAATATATTAAAATATTATTTAATAATATTTAATAATATTTGTATCCGCAAAAATGCGGGGTGAATTATCCTAGTTTTTCTTTGTATATGATGAAAAATAACTTTTCTGTTTATATTAGTGATAATAGATATACATGGTACTTAATGTTTCTAGTTTCTAAACTGTTTTTATTATAAAAAGAAATAATCACACTAAGTTTCTTATATTGAGATAAACATAAATATAATAATATCTTTATTGATAAAATTAAGATTTATTAATTTAATTAAGATATTTGTATATCAATATTTCTAGATTTTAAAGTGATTTCATAATCAGTTGGATTTAAGTTTATTTCGTCGATCTCGTTTTGATTATTTTTTACGACTGATTATTGATCTTCGAGATCAATTGGAGGTCAAATCGTATTATTTTCTCTAAAGTAAAGTTAGTTAATTAAGATGGGAAAATAAATGATGTGGAGATGCCCACGTCATCCATAACTATTAAGTATTATCCAAAGTCTAAACGCATCATTAATTAATTAAGTGGCTTTTCCTAATTAATCTCAATCTAAATTTCCTCTCTTTCTCTTATCTTTTTGTTAACGAATCTCTCATACCGTGACTCTAGTCTTCTATAAATTGAAAGAAAATCCAGTTTACCTTCTTACCCCAATAAAACAAAAGGAACATCATGGTTAAGTACGAAGAGGTTTGTCTTCTCTTTTTTTTTTTTTTTCAATTATGAATTAGCTCTTTAATCATGCATTCTCTATTTGTAAAACCAAGATTAATTGTGCATTATATAACGTTAGCCCATTAACTGATATTTGCAATTGTTGTAATTAGGGTTACGTGTTGAATTCACGAGGGATGGAGCTCTTCACGTGTTCATGGAAACCAGAGAACGAACAAGAACCAAAGGCTTTAATCTTTTTATGTCACGGCTACGCAATGGAATCAAGCATCACCATGAACAGTTCAGTCTCTTTAAATTATGATATAATCATCATCAACACTCATAGCAAAATCAACTAATACATTATAAATTCAAATGTTTAATCAAATATATGATTAATCAGGCACGGCAATAAGGTTAGCAGAGGCGGGTTTTGCGGTCTACGGAATGGACTATGAAGGTCACGGTAAATCCGGGGGATTAAATGGTTACATCAAAGACTTTGATCTTCTTGTTGATGATGTTTCTTCTCATTACTCTTCAATTTGTGGTAATTCCTCTTAGATGATTTCTCTTATAATTCTCCTCCGATCAAATTATATTGGTAATAATACTTTTTATATGTTTTTGAAATGTTGAATGTGAAGAAAACGAAGAGAATAAAGGGAAGATGAGGTTTCTAATGGGAGAATCCATGGGAGGAGCAGTCGTGTTACTATTAGCTAGAAAGAAGCCCGATTTTTGGGACGGTGCCGTTTTAGTCGCTCCCATGTGTAAGGTATGTGTTATCACCGATCATCCTACACATCTTTTGTTGGTTATTATAGTTTTATTATTCCTGCTTAGTCTTGCTTGACTTCAAAACTATTTGGTTTAAAGATTGTGAACAACTTACCGGATTATTCTACAAGAATCAACATCCTAAGAGTTTAACAAAAACCCTAAAAATTTCTAAAACAAATAGTTGAACTTAATTATAACGTCTAAATATTTTTACCCAAAAAAAACGTCTAAATATGCAGCTTCAATAATGTTCGGATGTGGATGCTCTTTTCTATTTTTTTCTCGGTTTATGGTGGATTCTTTGTCTAGGATGACTAGATTTTGATATTATTTTTGTTGCTTTTAGCTGGTTTTTAATTTGTTTTTTTTCCGGGGATTTATTTTTAGCATGCCGGCTTTGTCTTTAAAAAAACTTGCATTGTTGATGGTTTTAGATTCCAGGGTTTTTTTTATTAACTCGCCAACTTTAGTAATATCTTGTGTAATTTTCTTGGTTTAATCACTTGAATGAATATAAAGATACAAATTAATTAATATAACGCTTAAGTTGTTTATTTTATTTCATTTGCTTATAGCTAGCAGAAGAGATAAAGCCACATCCTGTGGTGATCAAATTTCTAACAAAGCTGACTCGAATTATTCCAACTTGGAAGATAGTTCCTAGCAACGATATTATTGACGTCGCATTTAAAGAATCCCACATAAGAAAACAGGTAACATAGTGATATTATGTAATACAACCTAAGAACATTTTCTTTATTGTATAGACTTTAATCATTGTTTATTTTAAAGGTTAGGGAAAACGAGTATTGCTACAAGGGCCGGCCTCGTTTGAAAACTGCTCATAACCTCTTAATGACTAGCTTGGATCTTGAGAAGAATCTTCATCAGGTTTTTTCACATATTTTTTTTCTTTTGTATTTATATATTGATCTTCTTGATATTAACAAGATTTGATTTTTTAAACAGGTATCGATGCCATTTATTGTCCTTCACGGAGAAGAAGATAAAGTTACGGACAAAGACGTAAGCAAGCTACTATACGAGGTGTCTTCGAGTTCAGACAAGACTTTCAAGTTATACCCGAATATGTGGCATGGGCTTTTATATGGAGAATCTCCTCAGAATTTGGAGATTGTGTTTGGTGATATCATTAGATGGTTAAACGAGAGATCTTCTGTTACAAATCAACGGTTAGAGACGGGGTGGAAGCATACAGATGATGGTTTATCTATGCATCATAAATAATTCTTGTGACTGAAACGCTGAGTTTGATATATTACTACTAAAAGAAGTGTAACCTTATGCACAACACGTACAGTACAAGCCATGATGTTTCGCAAAGCTCTTGTGATATGTAAAACAAAGTGTTTTATTTGAAACTAATAGAATGTGAATGTTGTGTTTATTATTGGGTCTGTTCGTTTGTCAGATGCAGGTGGCTGCGGCCTGCGGCTAGCCGTTGCGGTCAAACGCAACAATTGTTGTTCGTTTGATAGACGCGCGTCTGGCTGCAGCCGCAGTCGCTGGTCTGTTCGTTTGTTAGATGCGAGTTTTACTGTAAACGCAGATGCAGACGCAAGCAATTCCAGCGTTTTCTCTTACGGTTAAAAATTCCGGATGCAGGCCGTAGAGTTTAGACGCAGCCGCAGCCGCATGCCTCCTGCATCTGACAAACGAACATGCCTATTATCAAAGTAGTATAGTATTTATACAAGAGTTTAAGGTAGGATGAGGACTACTTAAACAGAATGACAACATTTTTTTTTTTGATTCGACACGTGGTATCCCATCAACTTTTTAGGTCTCAAGACTACAGTTCACGTGTGCGCCATGTTTCATCCGCAGTTCTTTGGGGTAGCCAAGTGGGGAATGTAGAGCAGGTGAATCGAACTGTGAATGTGGTGCATCCAAGGCCCGTCTTCTTACCACTACATCATCAACACTTGATTAACAGAATGACAAATATACCCGTAAAATATGATAACTATGGGAAGATATGTCTATATCTTCTAATATCTTTTTTAATAGAAACCAACTTTGGACTTGGAAAACTAAAGTTTGAATAGTTGCACCAGATTAGTCGAATTAACCCACTTGAAAATTGGATTGCTTGATTATACATAAAGTTTAATATGTAGCGGCGCGAACATAAAATTATTAAAAATCTGTTGCACCAATTAAAAATCGGAAAAGAAATTTGATCCACAACAGATTGTTATGCATCAAAGCTGATATATTTTATGTATTTATTTAATTACTAATATGATTTACTGTGCGAACATAAATATTATTAAACACAACAATATATTTTTATAAAAAATGATTATCAAATTAATTTAGCAACAATAATATTATTATAAAAGCATATATAAGACTATGTATAATTAAACATATATATATATATATATTTAATAAAATATTTTATAATTTATTATAAATAAAATTAATAGTAATAAAATAAATTGTAATTATATCTTTTATGTATAAAAATCATTACAAAAATGTTTTATTTAAAATGTTTTATCATTTTATAAATAAATTCAAAATTTCTATAAATAATACGAATTTACTATATAAATTTTAAAAATAATATTTATTAATATTAAAAATATTCATAAATATTTTCATATTTATCATCTTATTTTATATTGAAATTTATGTATATCTCTAATAATATTAAAAATCTTTATAAATATCTTCATATTTATCATCTCATCTTACTTTTTTATTTTTTTACTCAAGCTTATGTATATCTTCAAAATAAAATTTTTAAAAAATTCATAAATATTTCATATTTATCATTTTATTTTTTATCCAAGGTTATATATATCTTCATAATAAAATTAAAAAACATAATTAAATTATAAATATAAATAAAAGTTAATACAATAATTAGTCTAATTTCATTAATGGTAAATTAGTAATCATTCATTTTGAAAGTTAATATAAAGTCAAAAACACTTCTAAATAAATATAAAGATTTTTGCTATGTGCTATTCTGGATTGTCCCATTTTTATATTCATTTTCACAAGAAATTTGCATCGACTGTTTTAATAATAGAGTCAAATAATGGTGTATGTTATAAGATTCATAACCAAAAGGTCAGAATTTTTCCAATTCACGCTTCAGTAGTGTATTTTTAGAATGCTGAACCCATTACTCTCTTTTTTTTTTTTTTGCTTATTTAGCGTCATTTTGAAGCAATAAACTGAAAAGTAACTATAGAAAAACTCAAAAAGTTTATATTTGAAAATTTAACTTCTCAAGAATAGTCATAAATTTTGTTTGCTTCTCTAAAACCCACGATGATCCGCCCAATCTACTATGCGTGATCCAATACTAAGTAACTAGCTCGTAGACTCGTAGTTTAATATATCCCGTAAGAAAATATATAATACTTGAATTTGACGTGAATATAAAAAAATTGCCAAATAAATGATGAACTATATAGATTTGCCTAAAAAATATCTCAACTTCAGAGTTTGCCAGAACAAACCTAAACCAAAAGTTGACTTCTCAAAAAAAAAACATAAACTTACAGTTGATCCCTTGTCGATTTAGAACTCCGTTAAATAAATTAACAAAAAGATTAGATGTCGTTAAACTAAAACGACGTTGTTTTTGTTTGACAAAAAAAATAAAACCCAACATTCAGCTGGGATCGAACTGTGGGCTCGTGAGTTTTGAAAAGAGACATGTAACCATTGAGATATTGATAATACATTGCTATTGGCTATAGACAAATTATGTTAAATTGTATTCTTTCTTTATTTCTAATAATTCCTAAATTGATTTGTAATTTAGAATTCTAACACCCAAAATGGATTTTCAGACTCAACAATAGGTAAGCTTATCCCATACATCTCTTTGGAGGAGTTAAGATAAACTAAAAGTCGGTGAACCTCATCAGGTGATAAATCAATCGATAATCTTAGTGCTTGTGATATGTAGCAGTTGCCTTTTCAATTGCAAAGATATTTGCTTCCACATTAACATACCCGCGCAATGGTTCTAAGTTACAAATCAATTTGAGATTTATTAGGAATAAGGAAAGAAGATAATTTAACATAATTTATCTGTAATCAATAACAACTTATTATCAATAGCTCAATGATTACGTGTCTCTTTCCAAAACTCATGAGCCCATGGTTCTGAGTTTTATTTATTGTCTAACAAATATGATGTCGTTTTGGTTTGATGAACCAATAGACGACTAGATTAACGACATCTAGTCATTCTATTAGTTTATTTAACGGAGTTCTAAATCGGCAAGGTCAACTATAAATTCATGATTTTTTTGAGAAGTCAACTTTAGTTTGGATTTGTTTTGGTAAATTTTGTAGTTGAGGTATTTTTGACCAGATCTGTATAGTTCAGAATTTATTTGGTATTTTCCCGAATATAAAACATGAAGTATACTTTAAATGAAACTCCTCAGTTAGAACGTTACACTAAATCATTAAGATATATGGTTCAAGCAATTGACTTATGATGTGTTTATAATTTGGGAGGAATTGTTGAAAATATTTTTGATAGCTTAGTATCATGTCATTGATCAGTCATGTTTAGAAAGGGTTGCTAAATTATTTTATGGCCTCATTTCAAATTTCAATTGCCTTCATATACCTAAAATTTATGAAGTTTTGGAATTTTGTGATATTTTCGAAAACAAAACCTAAAAGTGAAAAAAATTAAGACGTTTTGTTGTTTGGTGTATTTTAACTGTATTCACCAACTGAATTTGATTTTAAAGATGACCATCCAAGGCTTGCTTTTCTATTTGATTAAGCTCACCACCGAGATTACAACTTTCTTTCTTCAACTTGGATGAAATGGAAACGTCAGAGGACATCTTTTATGACTTCACAGAACACGTACCAATGATAAAAATTGTAAGTGAGAAGATCGAATCCAGGACAAAAAAAAAGTAACCAACCTTCTTGTTAGTAGAGCTGTCAAATGGGCTGTCTATGTCCGTTTGGACCTGTCCAGAATTGTCCATTTTGATTATGGACAAATAACATCTTTGTCCACAAACGTCCATGTCCATTAACGTCCATGTCCATTAACGACCATGTCCAAATGGGCTGTCCATGGTTGTTAATGGACATTCCATTACCATCTTCAAATTATAATATTTTAAATTTATATTTAATATCAAAATATAACATTAATAACTTATTTATCTAAAAATACAAATGGTTAAAAACAAGGTTAATTTAAAAAATTTAAGTAAAACCGAAAAATCACATTTTTACGGAAAAACACGGAATCACATTTTTACGGGAAACGCGGAATACGGAAAAATACGGAATCATGTTTTTGGTGGAAAAACGCGAAATCACGTTTTTGACGTAAAACACGGAATCACGTTTTGGATGAGAAAACGCGAAATCACATTTTTCGGAAAAACACGGAATCATGTATTTGGCAAGAAAACACATAATCATGTTTTTGGCGGAAAAACGCATAACCACATTTTTGGTGGGAAAAAGCGGAATCGTGTTTTGGCGGGGAAACGTGTAATCATGTTTTTAGCGGGAAAGTGTTGAATCGCGTTTTTGGCAGAAAAATTCTGAATAGCGTTCTTTACGGAAAAACATGGAATCACGTTTTTGGCGGGAAAACTCGGAATCATGTTTTTGATGGGAAAACGCGAAATCACGTTTTTGACTGGAAACAACGGAATCACATTTTTGACGGGGAAACGCGGAATCACGTTTTTTGGCGAGGAAACCCAAAATCATGTTTTTGGCGGAAAAACGTGGAATCGTGTTTTTGGCAGGAAAATGCGGAATCGCGTTTTTGGCGTGAAAATGCGGAATCGCGTTTTTGGTGGAAAAATGCGGAATCACGTTTTTGACGGAAAAACGTGGAATCATGTTTTCGGTGGAAAATGCGAAATCATGTTTTTAGCGAGAAAACAAAATTTTGTGGTTTTGTTGTACAAATGTTTTTTTTGTAGGAAAGTAACCAACCTTCTTGTTAGTAGAATTAATTGTGCATTATTTTTTATGAAGTTACAACTTCATTATAATGCCGTTTAAGAAAAAAGATATAAAAAAAAAACTTATTCCGTAATTAGTGCTTACTTTTGGTGTTGTGAAATTGCTAAATTTAGACCACCCCTAAAATAATAGTAATGGTTCTTGTGAGCGAAGAAAAGGGATATGACTGTTGTCTCATTCAACCCTTTTTGAAACATTTCTTCTTCCACAAGAAACAACAACCTAACCCTATATTCTGTTATGTTTTGTTGCTAGTCTCTCACTTCATTTTCTGGGATCAAATATGGTTAGATTTTATCCTTTTCTCTGGCTTTTAGATTAGATATACAGGTGAATTTGACTTTTATCACTTACAGGCTCATATTGATGGACAAGTCGGGTATACAGAGGTAAAATTTCATTACTCGATTTGAAGATTTATTCATTGTTTTCATTACCATCCATAAAATAAACAAGTCAATGATCATGAGATTCTTAATTGATTTAAGGAATTCATCAAGAATTCACGGGGAATGCAACTCCTAACGTGCAAATGGTTTCCAATAAATCAAGAACCAAGAGCTCTCATTTTCTTTTGTCATGGCTACGCAATAGATTGTAGCACCACCTTTAAAGGTATCGATACATATGTATCCATTGAATAGAATGAGGAACAACGAGGTGAAATGTGAAATTTTTTACGTTGCAGAGGTTGCATCTAAGTTTGCAAAAGAAGGTTTTGGTGTGTATGGAATTGAGTATGAAGGACACGGAAGATCAGGCGGCCTCTTTGGCTACATTGATGACTTCGATATTCTCATCGATGATGTCTCATCACATTTCTACAAAATATCTGGTCCATCTCTTCTTTTTGTATCAACTTCATCTCTTCTTTCTTGACCTCACGATTACAGGTTGACACTCTTGAATGTTATAAACATTACATATGAGCATGCATTGTTTCAGGTTCATTATCTGCGGTAACGTTTGCATTTACATGAGAAAATATCGTATTTTACAATATTAAATATTTCAGTTTTGTTTTTATAATATATGTTTGGAAAGTGTAAACAAACAAAAATTAAATATCTTCTATTTTATTTGACGTTTACATTTGCAGCTTGAGTTGAATGTCTTATATAGATTTTCAGAATTGTCTTAAATTATTTGAATTTCATTGCAAATCTATAGTAAACATATATTTATGTGGTGTTGATAAAAAAATATTTGTGGTAATTTTTTAAAAACAAAATAGAGATTTTGATTTAAACATATCCAAAAGCTTCTTTAGGAGAAAAACAAATTAACAAAATATTTTTTTTTGTTGAAATTATTTAGGGTTGTAACTCGCTTCATCAGGATTTTGTTTGTTGTGCACGGCAGAAATGGGAGACAACACAAATAAGAAGAAATTTTTGATGGGAGAGTCAATGGGAGGAGCCGTAGTTCTTCTCTTGCACCGCAAGAAACCAGAGTTTTGGGATGGAGGAATCCTTATTGCTCCTATGTGTAAGGTAAACACATTCACATATATCACATTACTTCATAATCACTTCTTATATATATATATATTTTGGGCAAACACTTCTTATATATATTCTAAGAATCATAATCTTGTATCATTACAAATATGATGAACGACAGATTGCTGAAGAGATGAAACCACCACAAATGGTTATATCTCTGTTGAAAGTGGTCACACATATTATCCCATCATGGAAGTCGGTACTTGCGAGACCTGATATCATCAATCTCGCGATTAAACTGCCTCAAAAGAGACAAGAGGTACATACTCTACGTTCCTTTTCACTATAAATATCGGCTACTGGATGCTTATTCACTGACGTTAATAAAATAAAATAAAAACAGATAAGAGAGAATCCAAATTGCTATAATGGGAGGCCTCGTATAAAGACGATGAGCGAGCTTTATAGAGTAAGCATTGATCTAGAGAATCGGTTGCATGAGGTAATATACTTTTGTCAGTTTGTTTTTTATATGTGAAATTATCTTAATACAAATTATACATTTTATAAAGCAATCAACTAATTCCATGTTTCACACAAATTCTTTATTAACACTACAAAAAAAACATGCACATTAATACGGATAGAATTTCCGACAAAACTTTATCCGTTGATAAAAACATACGTTTTCCAAACGAGAAAAACGATAAAATTAATCCATTTGTAATTTATTGGTAGTTCGTCGGTTTTTACTAACATGTTGCCGACAAAATGGTTTACCGATGATTTATCGACAACATTCTCAACATAAATATTTGTTGATAATCTGTTGGTTAATTTGTTCACCCATAATATGTCGGTTAATTTTTTCGTCAATAACTTTTGAAAAATTATCGATGAATTCTTGATGGATTTCTATACCAACGGACGTTTCTTGTCGGGCATCCGTCGGTTTAATCTTACGGATTATCAACGGTTTTGGTCGGTTATGCCGTCTTTTCTGTGTAGTGCGAGTGCAAACACAAAGACAAACATAGTTTCCCTATTTACAATCTGTCTAGTATATAGTTAATTGTAGTTTCTTTGGTTTACAAATTAAACATACTATAAACGTAATAACAAATTAACAAGCTCGAGAAAAAAAAAAAAAAAAACAATTGATGTCTTAATTATGTAAGTCAACTGATTTTGTGATATATGCGTGTGAGATAGGTGACAATGCCGTTCATAGTATTACATGGAGAAGAAGATAAAGTGACGGATAAAGAAGCTAGCAAACTGCTATACGAGGTGGCTTCGTCTAATGACAAGACTTTGAAGTTGTATCCTGAAATGTGGCATAGCCTTCTTTTCGGGGAGCCTTTGGAGAATTCACAGATTGTTTTCAATGACATTGTCCAATGGATGGAGACAAGACTCACTACTCTTCATGTGAAGGCTAATAACACCAATGTAGTAAAATCTAAAATGTGATATTTGCTCATATAACTAAGTCTTTCTTCTTTGCTTTAAGTGCAACATTTTTTAGAGAAGAAAAAAAAGGATGATATGAGAGATTGTTTGGTGTAATATGAGAGTCGCACATTTGAATGGACAAACAAGCATCTTGATTTAAGATGAAAAACTAATAATATTCATATTTTTATTTAAGTCGGCTTTGGGTTTAGCCCGTTTGAAACCTCCAGCCCACTTTGGGCCCACTGCAAATATAATCCTAATGGGTCCATTAATGAACCTCCTTCGTTGTGAACTCCACTCTCTTGATCGAGCTAGGAGGCTCGTAGTACAACCTTTAACTTAAAAACATAAAATTATGTGTTATTCTTAACGAAGATGCAAACTCAGTAATTCAAACAAAACATTTAACAGGAAATTTTCCAATCATATGAACATCATACAAAGAAAGAAAAAGAGCCTGATTAAATGATCTTGTTCCTAGCATCTTCAAGCTTCTTGAGAATCTCTGCAGGTGTTCTATCCAACTCGTCTGCTATCTTCCTCTGCAAATCTATTGGAAGTGTCGGAAACTGCTCACACAGATCTCCATCTATCACATCCTGTTAACAGATGCAGCAACAAAAACATAAAATCAAGAGAGCTATCTATGATATGATACGATGAAATGGAGGAGAAAATTGGGTTTATACGACGCACCTTGACTGGAAAATAGGCAGATCTGTACGCCATATGGTCCCTGCCACAGAGAGGAGGATACTCCTGCCTCATGTGCATCTCCAGATGAGAGAAGAAATCCACATCATCACGTGATGTGAATGCATGCAATGCTCCAATGCTACCCATCACTGTTCCATACATGATCGATTCCGATCCACCCGGGATCATTGAAGCTTTCTGCAAGCAGGTCGCAACGTCCCCGACATGGAACTGGACTATCTCGTCCACTTTGTTTGGTGCTCCATTCAGCTTTCCTTGCTCCCACTTGATCTTCCCGCCTGTCGGGTCTTCTTCTATCTCCTCCGACACATCCTGTGGCAACCGCACAAAGTAGATGTTCCCAAACTTATCTGCACCTGCCATGGTGTCGAAATCCACATGGTGTGATGCTGTCAGCCATCTCGGCACGCAGTCATCTGCAAATATGTATAGCTGATTCTCATCGCGCCTGTACTTGCAGTAATGGAATGACTGCAGCACACAACAACAAGCGCTTATAGATTAGTCAATAACATAAGTATGACTGCACCACACAACAACAAGCGCTTATAGATTAGCCGACAACATAAGTATGCTACTTCAAGAACCAAATGTGCTGGTAATCGCAAAATTCCAGAGAATTCAAGTAGCACACAACAACAACAAAAAGAAGGCGCTTATAGTTTAGTCAACTATACAACTTCAAGAACCAAATATGAAAAAGGGAATGAGCACTCACCTCTTGAATGTCACCAACGTATATACGGTCACGGTATGTTTGGATAGAGATAATGGTGTTTGGAAAGAGCTTGTTTTCACATTTCCTAAGCAGTCTCTTTTTCCCCAAATCATACAATCTGAGGACAGGTCCGATTCCTGCCAGCAGTCTTCCCTGGAACTGGCATAGTGCAAGAGGAACACCTTCTACTTGTGTCTTATGAAGAAGCTCAAGAGATCTCCCTTCCTCCACAAACCTGTAAATATGTATGAACCCAGCGACTAGATTCTTTTTGGGCCAGAACTGCATCCCTTTAACAGTGCCAACAGCCAGCAAAGTACCATACTCTTTATCATGGAAATTCACCGTGCATACACTGTAAGCAGCCTCGTTGTCCTGAAGTTCCAGTAGACAAGTTGTAGCAACTGTCTTAGGGTCAACAACTCTGATGCAAGAAACCCACTTTTCTGACTCTGCTTTCGGGTAACCATACTGCTCATCAGAGAGCGGGTCTTCCTTATCATCATCGTCCGCGCCATTCTCCATCTGATCTGCACTGCCATTACCATTTTCTCCAGTTCCACCGGCCTCGAAGCATTCTTTTCTTGCCGCTTCACGCTCTTCTGCAGTGAATGCTCCCTGGTCACTCTCAATGATAACCAACAGCTTCCGCTTGGGGTGGACAACAAACTTTCTTGGCGTGTACCTCAGAGGAACCACGGTTTCGTTGAACGTTTCCCCAAGGCGATCAAACATGAAAATTCTGAGAGCATCCCCGGCAACAGAGACAACACCTTCAGCACACTGATCAGATGAAAAAGGGGCAGCAAATTCCAAAGTCTCGTAAGAGAGAGGCGTCAAGTGGAAGTGTCCCCGATGAATATATCCAAGCCAAGGTCGACTAGACAAACACAGCATCGCAGACCGGCCTCTCACATCAATGGAGAATAACTTGGGTGGCTTCAGCCCTAAGAACCGAGAACGAGAATCAGAAAGTTGGCCAGTCACCATATCAACCACTGTTCTGAAAAGAACACCGTTCTGCAGCCCCGAGTTAAGGAAGAGACTCGCCGGGTGATCGGCACCATCATCTCCACCAATTGATGCTTGAACTTCGAGGAACAGCAGAGACTCTGGAGCGGAAGAGACACTCTGCACGCTGAGAATCTGCAGACAGTCATCGGGGTCCAGAGATAGAATGCGCACAGTATTATCATAAGATCCCACAGCAAGAAAGCGAGATCTTTGCCTTCCTTCAGGAACAGGCGCAATGTCCAGACAGGCCACATCTCCAGACATTTCATGTTTCTCCACCTCCATAAGCTGACCAGTCATATCTGCCTCAAAATATATTAGCTCTCCCCCACTCAACGCAATGACCACTTGAAGCCGATTATACCCAACTTTAACAATCGACCTCTTGCCAGGAGTCCTCCATTCATTAATGCGCCCATCTTCCCTTATGTGGCGGATACCATTGGGATGGACTTGCATGAGTGAATCATCACCGATCAGCGAGACGGCCAGGGAAGGGGTAGTATCAAGAAACCCACTGTCATTAACTTCTTCAACTGTTTCACCAATTGAAAGAACCAGAGTAGCATTGGTGAAAGAGACAACGATATACGCATCAAACTCATCACTCACATTCTTCTTCACAGTCCACACCGCACTTGGCTGACCCGGAAGCTGAGAGACGGCCATTTCGCTGATGGCCAAACCAGGTCTCAGTATCCTTAGAGAGGATCGTGGACCCCGACCGCAGAGTGAAAAGATCTGAGGCGTTTCTTCCTCAAAAAGATTTAGGATTTTCATGTCCATGAGCGGCATCAGACTCTCGACTTGGTCGATCCTAACAAGGTTCTTAAGTCGTCTTGGCTGGAAAAATACAGGCTGAAACCCCTCTTCAGTCTCCATCAGATTAGAGGATGAAGACTCCACATCAGGTTCCTCCCCTATCGCCTGAAACTGATACAAACCATGGTTGCCAAATTCTGAAGCTGAGAAAAGAAACCCGAGCTTCAACACACATATGGATGCAGCGACAGGAATTGTGTCAAAATATTTGATCTTCAACTCGGATACATGATCTCCATCATGATCCAAAGTAACCTTAAAAACATCGCCATACTCAGTCTGAAGAAGAAAGAAGAACATTGTTTTCTGCTTGTGCATAGCAGCAGAAACCACCAAGACTCCTCTTTCAGCAGGTAAATCAGCTCTTCTAGGAATCACGGCTCTAACATCCGGATGACCCTGATTCTTATAAATAACAAAATTCTCAGCACAAACCAAAACTCCACTCGGTCCATCAGCTCCTCCAGGGACAGTAACAAGCATATTAGCACCATTGTCAACCGGTTCTGACCATTTTCTAGAGACATGGTTAAGCCCCAGATCGAGCTCATAAAAAGTCAAATGCTTCTGAGCCTCACTAGCAGCCTGACCAGTTGGGTCCTGATCTGCCTCGGAGTAATCAAGCTCAATAGCTGCAAATATGGGGTTATCGAAGCCACAATCCACACCGCAGACAGAATAGCAAATGGTATGAGACTTGTGAGCCTCCAATGGAGAAGAAATGGTTAACCTAGCAGCAGTATCTCTGTTCAATACATACACCAGCTTCTGTTTCTCGCAAGCTCCTACCATCACTGCTCTACCTTTAGGATCAACAGCCAAGTACTGGCCAGGCACGATTCTTCTGCAACCAGACTTCCCAAACGTCTCCTGATGAACTTTATCGAACACATTCTTCTCCTTGTTGTACTCTAATATCACAATCCTACCCGAATCTGAGCCAACCACAATATAGTCCTTCTGTGCACCAGTCAACCTAAACTGAGCTAGAGATCTAATAGCACCGAATACTTCCACAGAGTGAATTGTCTGGATCTTACCGTTCTCGTCTGCCCGGAGTAGATCCAGAATCTTCCCGCGAGCAACTGCAATCTCCTGTGTCTTCCCGCCGGAGAAGTTCCCGTTGATTGCGCAGGTGATTCCGGTCGCCTGCTGCAGAGTAAGGCTGTACAGATACATCCTACAGAAGCAAGCAAGCAAGTCTTACAAGAGTAGGAACGGCTAGGGTTTAAGAAAAGAGGAGAAACTGTAACAAGGGCTTCAGGATTGCTTAGCTGAGAAAGGATGATAGAATAAACAAGGATGTAGAAGAAGAAGCTGAGGCTTTTAGATTCTAGCCGGTTGTGACGATGAAGCAACTGAATAAACCCTAGATTAGATAACTGTTATCGCAAACGCTCGTAGCTCTCGACCAGTAGAGTGATGTTCCGAACGATGGAGATTCATTAATGGGCCCCTTTTCCGGAACATAACCGGCCCAAATGTAATTTTTAGCCATATAGAAATCACGGGTCCAATTGGTGACCATTTTCATGAACAAGAAAAATGAATAAAAAATTGAAAGATGATTTTTTTTTCTAAACATGTGAGTATTAGATTAATGTTTTCTTAAAATTAGTACAAATAATTAAATTTGAAATATATTTTTTCAAAATAATTTTATATAAGTTGTAAATATAATTAAAACAATAATTTAAATTATCAAAATAATACTTTAAAATTATTTAATATCTAAAAAGAATTTCAACAAAAAAAAAATTCCTTATTGTTCCTTTTCAATTTTGATGAGAAAAAGTGTGTTCTATATTTCCTCTAAAGAAATGAATTTGAAGGAATGAATAAGAAAAAACATGTCTGAATTTTAAAATTATCTTCCTCTTAAATGGTGTAAATGTTGAGGAATTTCAAATTCACCCTTATTATTATTTTCCTCTAAGTAGGTTACCAATCTAAGGGGAGAGGTCTATACCTGGATCAAACTGCAGATTGGAAATGGAGAGAGCTGTCGTTTTTGGACTGATCACTGGTCCCCTTATGGACAGATTAGTCAATACCTATCTGCGAAAAGGACGAGACTAGGAATTGAGAGCAATGCTTCGCTTGCTAGTCTGTGTCGGAATGGAGTGTGGTCAATTGGCTCTGTCCATGCTTTCCTTACGACTGTCAACCTAACAACAACAGAGGATCATTACTTGTGGAAAATTGATGGTAAGTACTATGTAAAATTCTCGGTTGGCCAGGTTTATAACAAACTATGTGGAGAAGTTGAGACTGTACCTTGGGCTACTGCAATCTGGAGTGACGGATCTATACCTAAACACAGCTTCCTCGCGTGGCTAGTAACCTTGAATCGATCGATTGCTCAGCTAGGGGCTAACTTCAGATGCCTCTTGTCTTCTTTGTTCATTCCCGGGTGAATCAAGAGACCACATCTTCTTCGACTGTCCATACGCCTGGTCTATTTGGTCATCATTGGCGCAGAGGCTAAGATTTAATGCTCAGAGATGATGGCAAAATTCCCTATTGCAGATGCAATCGCTTCGCGGCAACAAATACAACAGGCGATTACTTTTTTTACTGGACTTGGCTTGAGAGAAACAGCAGGTTGCACCATAATACTTTCCGTTCTGAGGGTGTCCTCTCTTCTCTGCTCCGTAGGCAAGTGAAGGAGAGAATTCTAAGTTTCCGTTCTACAAACCCGGTGGGATCGTCTGCGATGATGGCTCTTTAGTTCTCTGGCGATACTGCAACGACTTCACTCCGCTGATTCAACTGGTTCCTCATTTCGGAAGGATTGATATCGGACTCAATCTTCCTCTGCATGCGCCTGATTGAGCTCCGATCATTTTCCTCCCTTAGCTCGATTTCTGAGTTCCCCCTTTAGCTGGATTGGGTCCTTGATGGGCTCAGTCTCGTAATTTTCTATTTGGGCCATAAAATCTGTACTGGGAAGGGTTCTACTATAGCCTCTGGGCTTGAAACATAAAGGAATAAAAATGGCAGAATATAAAGGAGTAAATAGCAAATTATTATTTGATCATAACTTAAATGAAACTAGAGGTTTAGTTGTACAATCCATTCCTTAACTAAATCAATTAAGAAAGAACGACAACAACAACTCCACTCCATCATCGATCCCAATATATTCCAAGGTTCCTATATAAACAAATCCATTAGACAACAGAAAATAGACACAAACACAATAATCCAAAACCAAAACAAAGAAGAACAATGGCTAAAGCTCTTAGCCTAACAATCTTGACTTTCCTTTTGATAGCCGCAAATGTTTACTCAGCTAGACTTCTCGATGAGGTCGAAACTCAGCCGCAATTAGTACCCAACAACCAAATCCCTCCCATACCGGAACAGGAGGATGATAATCCACCAGCCACAACAACAACTCCAATACCAATTCCCCTCCCGGTACCAGCCACCGGCAGACACGTTCCAGTCCTAGAATTCTTTATGCATGACGTGCTAGGCGGGTCACACCCATCAGCACGTGTGGTCACTGGGATAGTAGCACAAACTGAGGTTAACGGAATACCATTCTCTAAATCCAGCAACAACATTTTTCCAGTAGATAACGATGTACCTCTTGTGAACGCAAACAATATTAACAATATAATCAACCCAAACACTGCTCCACTCCTTACAGGACTAAGTGGCTCTCAAGCCAACACCGTCATCCAAAACACTAACGGTAACTCCCAAGGATCCCTCAACTCAAACAACCTTCCTTTTGTAACCGCAGGTCAACTCCCTCCTGCAGCTGCCCTCCAACAGCTCATGTTTGGCACCATCACTGTGGTAGATGATGAGCTCACCGAGGGCCATGAGCTGGGCTCTGCGATTATTGGCAAAGCACAAGGGTTTTATCTAGCTAGTTCTTTGGATGGAACTAGTCAGACCCTTTCATTGACTGTTTTGTTCCATGGAGAGCATGATCATAATGACACACTCGATGATGCCATCAGCTTCTTTGGAGTCCACCGAACCGCTTCTCACGCCTCTCATATCGCTTTTGTGGGTGGGACTGGAAAATTCGAGCATGCTAAAGGGTACGCTGTCGTGGAGACTCTGCACAACCAGGAAAACCAACATGTAACTGATGGTCGTGATACCATTCTCCACTTCAGCATTTATCTTACATACTACAAAGCTTGAAGAGTAACGCCCCCTTGTCCAAAACGTTTCTTTGTTTTACTAGTTTCATGTTTGGTATTTGTTGTGTTGTGCTGTGGACGCTTAATGTATAAAAATAATTAAATGAGAATCTTTGTTTTTATAATCAAATTTTATGTTCAAATACACAAAAGGCTTGTTGAAACACTTTTGATATTATATCGTCCGATTAAAATCTCATAAGCTTAGAGATCAAGATAAAGAAACTAAAATAAGATTCTCTAATGTCTTTTACAAATCCATATATTCATGAGAACTCCATGGACCTTTGTTAATGAAATTTGGTGGAACTGGAAATTAATCGGATAAATGTTTTCTCTTATTATTTTTCTGTAATATGAAGATTAAAAATGTGACAATAGTTTATTATTTAGTATATTTCCCCCACTGTTTAGCATTATCATATAAAAAGATTACTATATATATATATACTCAGAGGTTTAGACCCAAAATCGTTGATGGTCTGTTGATCCATTTTTAATCGATTCAGCTAAAATCAAAACGTTCAAATGGTCTTGGTTGTCTAGGGGACTAGACAATCGACTTGACTTAGAACAGATCAAAACTTGTAAGCAAATGGAAACAAAGATGATAGTTAATTTTCGAGAAAGCTTATAATGATTTTGAAGGTGACAATTCATATAACTAAAACGCCACTCGATCTATCGATGTATGAGCGTTCGTTTCCTATCATCATGAAATATTATACAAATGCAATGTGGACCACGTACGTATAACGTACCAAACGGAGCATCATCATCACTCCTTTTTTTTTTGCCTTTCTTGTTGGACCGATGCGAATATATAGAAGAAATATGATAATACATATAAACATTCATGCGTTAGGGATAAATCGTTTTCATGAGATTCATATATATAAACTATATAAGGTTCTCAAGATGTAACGAACATCGCGATCAGTCGTCGGATTCTTTAGATGAATCCGAGATTATCTTCTGTATCATCTGGTTTGTCTCTTCCTCCGACATTCGCTCTTGTTTGTTTTGCTTCTCCTCATACGCCTTAAAGAATTCCTTGTTCTCTTTCTCCAGCTCCTTCCAAACTGTAATTTTTTTTTAAAGAATCATAATAGGAAAAAAATATTTAAGATTAATTATCGCACAATTTTAAGATTAATACATAATTTACAATTAAGATCTAATTATTTTTATTTTGTAATTAAAGTGTAGCTTCTATGTTAAAGGCAGACTATTACTAATCGATATATTATGCATGAGCACTTATACTATGAAAACATCCAAAGATCGATCGATCACGAAAGATCATATGTTGTACGTACATATTGCAAGATCAAATTCTACATGATGGTATAATTGTATGTGTGGATATGTGGCATATATATGTCCATATTTTATACATACACATATTATCCGCTTAGAGAGTATATATGTATATGTGGTATATTTGTGTCTAATAATTATGAGAAGATTTTAGAGTAGTCTAAGGGGGAGAGAGAGAGAGAGAGAGAGAGAGAGAGAGAGAGAGAGAGAGAGAGAGAGAGAGAGAGAGAGAGAGAGAGAGAGAGAGAGAGAGAGAGAGAGAGAGAGAGAGAGAGAGAGAGAGAGAGAGAGAGAGAGAGGAAAACCAGTAGAGGTGATGACAGGAGTGATGTTTCCATGCTTAGAGAGAGCTTCCACACACTCTTCTTTGCTCATTTGAAAGATCAAACATTTCTCTATCATGTGCTGCACCTATACATACATAAACACATGTGTATAAATATAAACATATATAGAATCAGTCATATCAAATCTACATATGGAGATCTTGAATCATATAAACATATATTACCATGTGAATGTAAGCAGCAGAAGAAGAATCAGCCATTGGTAATAGCTAGAAACCCTAGATTTAACACGAGCTAGTACAACTCAAAAGAGAGCCTCCAAAAGCCACTTGTGGAGATAAAGACAGTCATATATAGAAGAAGATCATCCCTAAAAAAAGAAGAAGACAAAAGATTGAATAGTTGAAAGATGATGTGCATGCATGGGCCAGAAGCTTCACGTGGGAGATTGATCTTAATTGGCTGAGAAAGGATTAGAGGAGATTTGTAGAATCACTCTTCCTCTCTTCGCCCTTCGTTTTTTTCATTTCCATCCCACGCGTTATCCACGTGATCCATGGCCCGCTATTTCTACTATTCCATGGGGGAAAAAACACACTTAATTAGTCATATTTATAATTTCCATAACCTTTCTAGAATATATAATTTTCGTTGTTAATGGTTAATTTTATATTAAAAATGCCCTTTGTAGAGGTTGTATCTGTTCTACTTAAATGTATGACTGCGTGGAGGAATCGGAAAGCGCAATTTTAGAGTTGTGAGAGCATCTTTATCGGTGGGTCCGGGTTCTTAACTATTTACGTGGGTCCCACGTGAATAGTTAAGAACCCGGGTCTTAAAAATCCTTATTTAAGAACCGGTTCTTACACTGTTCATGACACGTGGCGGCCCGTCATTCGTCTGTTTTTTTTTTCGATTTTTTTTTTTTTTTTACACATTTCCCAAAAAAAAAAAAAAAAAAAAAAAAATTTTTTTGGTGAACCCCTAATGAGGTTCACCGATAAATATGCTCTGATAAATCAATAAATGGCTTGTGCACTAGTAATTAACTTTCAATATAAAAAAGGATATTTACAAAATAGTAACCAAGCAATGTTAAATAAAAATAGTAATTAATCGTGTTCTTTTTGGTATAATAGTATAAACTATAGTGTGAAACCTGTAAGTTAAGAGAGTGAATGGATGACACGTTTTAACAAAGACTGGACGGTTTCTTGTGATCCAACTAAAATTTCACTAATCAACCAAATTTTTTTGATTACTAGGCGTTTATCTATTTCGTGGGTCCAAGTAAAAATGATGAGTGTGGTTTTTGTTTTTTCTGAAGAAAAATGAAACTACAGTAGTAACGCATGATCTTTGGTGTATAGATGTTTCTGTGCATTTTTTCGTAAAGATAAATACTTTAAAAGTAAAAATTATTAATTTATTAATTGGAGATGTTACTTGAGTTTTTTTTTCATACTTGTATTGGAATTCAATTGAAAAAACAATCAAAGAATTAACTT